>CP142451.1:61835000-63035000 GCA_038049695.1 Cinnamomum chago
CATGGGACCATTCCCTATATCTTTTGGTTATGTTTACATTTTGCTTGCTGTTGATTATGTCTCAAAATGGGTGGAAGCTAAAGCCACCAGGACTGATGATTCTAAAGTTGTTGCAGATTTTATCAAATCTAACATATTTTCCAGGTTTGGAATTCCAAGATCCCTAATAAGTGATCGAGGCACTCACTTTTGTAATAGAACTGTGGAGACGTTGCTGAGAAAGTACCATGTAACCCACAAGGTGTCCACTGCTTATCATCCGCAAACTAGTGGACAAACGGAAGTGTCAAATCGAGAGATCAAGTCCATACTTGAAAAGACGGTCAATCCAAGTAGAAAAGATTGGAGTTTGCGCTTGGATGATGCATTATGGGCATATAGGACTGCATATAAAACGCCCATTGGGATGTCACCTTATCGGTTGGTGTTTGGGAAACCATGCCACCTTCCAGTTGAGTTAGAACACAAGGCTTATTGGGCTGTCAAGAGTTTCAACATGAAGATGGATGAAAGTGGAGAACACAGGAAGTTGCAACTACTGTAAGTCCATGGGGATCTGAACCCTAGAGGGGGGGTGAATAGGGTGAGCTTCAAATATGACCAATTTTAATCAATTTTAACTTCTTTAAAACAAACTAGTCACATGTGATGATTAATCATACAAGATGCGGAAGCTAACAAAAGAATCACCACAAAGCAATCACCATCACACAAGGATTTATAGTGGTTCGGCCTCAATGCCTACATCCACTACCGGCTTGTGATCCAACACCCCACCGGATTTCCACTATTTATGCTTTTCAATAGGCTAAGCAATAACCTTTACAATATGCTTTCCAAGGCTAAGCAATAACCTTTACATTGATGTTTTTCAAGGCTTAACATCAACCTATACATTATGCTTTTATAGGCTAAGCAATAACCTCTTCAACCATAGGTTGGTTATCTCACTAAATTAGTGTCTAACATACACTTGATGGAGATTCTATTTAGCTCATTACAATGCCTCTTAAATAGGCGGATATGGAAGTGTAAAACTAATACACACTCACACTATGAATGCAAAGATGAAAGTACATGAAGTGTGTGTGTGTGGTCCTCAATCATTTTGAAAATGAAAGCTCATAAATGTATGCCTAAGGCTTTTGAAAGTTTTAGCTCAAAAACATTTATGATTGAGGAACGAATGCAATCACATGTTAAAAGAAACAACTTGTTAATGATGTCAAAGATACACAAGTTGTATGAAATTAATTAGTTCTAAACATGTGATGCATAGGGATGTCAATCAAATCAATAATGAAGCTCAAAACATAAAAATAGATTTGATTGAAAAGAGGGGACAAATCATATGTAATTATAAATACAACTTGAAAGTGATTTACCAACCAAAGTAAGGCAAGTTGTGAAACTTTAAAATAATAATACACATATGATTTGTAAAGATGTTGAATCCAAAACATAAGTTACATTTGAAAGAGATTTTCTTATGATGGAAAAACAACAACCAAAGATTCAACCAAGTATATGGATCATGTTACATCTAATTTCAAAGATGTTTCAATTAACATGATCTACTTAGATTTACCAAGGTTAAAGTACTACTTGGGTTGAATCAATGATGATACATCCAAAACAATAGATCAATTCAAAGTATAAAACATGCTAAGGATACAACACATCATAGGTTAACATGCTACTAAAGATTTATCAAAGATAAAACAAAACATGAAAACATATGATTTGTAAAGAAGTTGAATCCAAAACATAAGATAGTTTTGAAAGTGATTTTCTTATGATGGAAAACAACAACCAAAGATTCAACCAAATATAGGAATCATGTTACATATGATTTACCAAGTTTCTTTCATTAACATGATCTACTTAGATTTACCAAGATTAAGTACTACTTGAATTGAATCATATGGTGTTGTATCCAAAACAATAAATCAACTCAATCTTTAATATCCCCTTGTGCCAATTAATGGATTTATCAATGGTAAGTGCGCACCCATTCCAATTAAGAGTTAATTGGATCGGTACCAAATGATCATTATAATTAATTGGGGCTCAAGGATAATAAGATATGGATCTAATTTGGTGGACATGTCCATTTGATCCATGGATATAGATGGAGGGGCCTACTTGTGGTACTGAGGAAGTTTAGGGTCTTCATTGTAATTTATTCCTAAGACTGGAGTGCAATTGCATTTATATAGTGGAGTTATTTGTAATTAACTGTGGGCCCGGATTGCACATGAGATGTGGGGTCGCGTGTCCCAGTTGGAGTCAGCTTTCTAAATAATCCCTAGTGGTCCCCACGCTAGCCCAAGATATTAGAAAGATACTAATTATAGTAGAACTCTAAAAGGAAATAGAAAGTTACTATTTCTATTTGAAGTGAGACTTCTAATTGTGGTAATAGTAAGTTACTAATTATTAATGGAAGTGAGACTTCTATTTTAATTAGAAAAGAGGAAGTTACTAATCATATTTGAAGTAAGACTTCTAATTGTGATTTAGTAAGCAACTAATTGTAGTGGAAGTAAGACTTCTATTTCAATTAGTAAGAGGAGGTGGCTTGAATGCTATAAAAGGAGAAGAGGAGAGCCCTTGGACTTCTTTAATGTTAATCCACCTAGGGATTCACGCCCATTATTACTCTTCCTCTCTTTGTGCAAGTTGTTGCACATCTTCTCCCTCTTCTAGTTTCCTTTAGGGTTTTTCTCTTAGAGATTCCACCATCTTCTTGAGAAAAGAGAATCTGATATGGGTTATAGCGTGGAAGATCAAAAGGTGTTGGAGATTCTAGTTTGATTAGTGAAGGTGTTCATCATCAAAGAAAGAATTCAACTTCTCCATTAGAGCACTACAAAGCTCCAAAGGTATAATCTACATCCTTGTATGTTGTAGATTTCGTGATTGCATGTTTAGATGCTATTTTCTATCTTCTAGATAGGTTATGTTGCTGTACATGGTTTATGAGTTTGAGGGATTGCATCCTGGATTGGGTTTGTTGCCTTCTAGATAGTTGATCCCTGCATCAATTGGGTCAAAAGTTTTTGAAACCTATCTGAATGGCCCACCTAGTTTCCAACATTCCCCTTCTTGGATCGCCATGGATGCGGTTGTAAGTCCATGGGGATCCGAACCCTAGAGGGGGGTGAATAGGGTGAGCTTCTTTTATGACCAATTTTAATCAATTTTAACTTCTTTAAAACAAACTAGTCACAAGTGATGATTATCAAACAATATGCGGAAGCTAATATAAACAATCACCACAAAGCAAGCACCATCACACAAGGATTTATAGTGGTTCGGCCTCAATGCCTACATCCACTACCGGCTTGTGAACCAACACCCCACCGGATTTCCACTATTTATGCTTTTCAATAGGCTAAGCAATAACCTTTACAATATGCTTTCCAAGGCTAAGCAATAACCTTTACATTGATGTTTTTCAAGGCTTAACATCAACCTATCTATTATGCTTTTATAGGCTAAGCAATAACCTCTTCAACCACAAGGTTGGTTATCTCACTAAGATAGTGTCTTTAATACACTTGATGGAGATTCAATTAAGCTCATTACATTGCCTCTTAAATAGGCGGATATGGAAGTGAAAAACTAATACACACTCACACTATGAATGCAAAGATGAAAGTATATGAAGTGTGTGTGTGTGGTCCTCAATCATTTTGAAAATGAAAGTTCATAAATGTAAGCCTAAGGCTTTTGAAAGTTTTAGCTCAAAAACATTTATGATTGAGGAAGAATGCAATCACATGTTAAAAGTAACAACTTGTTAATGATATCAAAGTTACACAAGTTGTATGAAATGGATTAGCTCTAAACATGTGATGCATAGGGATGTCAATCAAATCATCAATGAAGCTCAAAACATAAAAATAGAATTGATTGAAAAGAGGGGACAAATCATATGTAATTATAAGGACAACTTGAAAATGATTTACCAATCAAAGAAGGCAAGTTGTGAAACATTAAAACAATAATACACATATGATTTGTAATGATGTTGAATCCAAAACATAAGATACATTTGAAGGAGATTTTCTTATGATGGAAAAACAACACCCAAAGATTCAACAAAGTATATGAATCATGTTACATCTTTCATTAACATGATCTACTTAGATTTACCAATAAAGTACTACTTTGATGAATCAATGGTGATGTATCCAAAACAATAGATCTATTCAAAATATAGAATATGCTAAGGATACAACATATCATATATTAACATGTTACAAAGATTTACCAATGATAAAACAAAACATGAAAACATATGATTTGTAAAGAGGTTGAGTCCAAAACATAAGATAGTTTTGAAAGTGATTTTCTTATGATGGAAAACAACAACCAAAGATTCAACCAAGTATATGGATCATGTTACATATGATTTCAAAGGTTTTTACATTAACATGATCTACTTAGATTTACCAAAGTTAAGTACTACTTGAATTGAATCATATGATGTTGTATCCAAAACAATAAATCAACTCAAAACATAACACATGTTAAGGACACAACACAAACATAGTTTATCATGCTAGAAATGATTTACCAAAAATAAAACAAAGCATGAAAACATATGATTAAGAAAGGAAGAGCCTACTTGGTGGTTTAACTTCATTAATCCAAGCTTTAGCTTTCCTAATCTTCCCCTTCATCCCTTGGTTCTTTTCCCTTTTGATATGCCTCAAATCCTCTCAAGGAGGGGTTAAAAATTCCCAACTTTTGGAAAGGGAAAGAACTCATATTTATAACAAAAAGTTGCCAACGGCTAGTCCTCGGTCGACCGACAAAGAGGTCTCGGTCGACCGGGAAGGCACAACGGTCAGATTTCTGACCGTTGGAGGTTTCAGTTCAAAACTGCAGATTTCACCTCCAGTTGTCTCGGTCGACCGAGACCTGCCTCTCGGTCGACCGGCAACACTGCCGGGACAGCCTCCCTTTGCAACTTTTGCATATTTGAAGGTTTTTCTATGGGGGACCTTTTGGCCACTAAATCAAGCTTGGAAAACATGTTTTAAAGATTCTAATGGTTTTTAAAACATGACATAAAAAGCCTAAAAAGATTCAAAACTTTTAAAACAAAGGCTTGCTTGATTTCTTGAAAACTCTTTTCTAAAACAAATGCATCCAAGATTTAAAAACAAATCATGCATAAATCAAAACTTTTACAACTCTTAAAAGCAATGCATGAATAAAACAAGATTTCAAGTTTATCTAAAACAATGCATGTGTGTAAATCAAATGATGCTTGAATGAAATGCATCCATCAAATTGCAATCTAGAAAATTCCTAACAATCTCCCCCTTTGCAATTTGATGGCAAACACACTCACCACTGAGATTACACACTTAGTCTTCAGCTCCCCCTCAGCTGGACAAGTCTTGAAATCTTCTTGGATGCTTCTCTTAGCTTTGGCTCTTTTCTTCTCTTCATTCTTCATGATGCTTGGAGCTTGATCATTCTTCAATCTTTCTTTCTTTAGCCAAGCATCTTCTTTAGCTTCCAAGCTTTCTTTCTACTATTTGCTCTCCCCCTTTGACCATGCATCTTTCTCCCTTTGGCAAGGTATGCATTCTCTCCCTTTGTAGAAGATTATACACAACTCTCCCCTTAGGAAGTTTGGACATTCTCTTCACCCTTTTGAGAACTTGCATAATTTCTCCCCCTTTGCCATTAAATTGCAAAGGTACCTACACACATGAAACAAGGAAAATACCTTTAGAAGCACCTGTTAACAAATGAAATCGAAAATGAAATACATATCAGGCTATCATGTGAGGTAGTAGTCTCTAAGGGCTCAAAGGCAATCTAAGGGTCAATTTGATCAAAACTAATACTTCCTATGAAGGTTTACACTCCCCCTCAATCCATTCTCTTCTTTTGTCAAACTCTTGACAAAGATTTAACTATTAGGTACAAGAAGAAGATGGGTTAACCAAGTGAGGGTCAACTTCAAAGAAAGGATTAGATTCATTTAACTAAAAAGCTCATATGATCAAATTGCCAAAAGAAAGCAAGGTCTAATGGGAAAAGCGATCATGGATACCAATTGGAAAAACAGAGAATACCAATTGAGATTTAAGGATATGACTATTAAATCAATCACTCTAAAATGGATTTAAAAGTATGACTATTGGGAAAAATCCAAATTAGAGCTATCCATGATGAAATGGGGTTTATTAATCATAGCATCAAATAATTTAACTAAGAAGAACATATGCTATGAAAGTTTTGAAAAACATTTCATTCAATCAATAAATATGACTTATTAAAGTACAAGTTGAGTGAAATGAAATTCAAACATGAAGCCAACCTCAACTAATAACCAACCAATATTATGAATACATAAACATGGTGGTCATGAGATATACCTATATGAGCAAAAGAGAGGTGGCAACATGAGCATTATGATGCTAATGGTGTGTGACATGGAACAATCATATTACTGATCAAGTTCAATCCAATGCACACAAGGTTTATCACATTCACAAGAAATCAAATCAATCAAACATTATACCAATTTAATCCAATTGAATTTGATAACATGATAAAGAGCAAGAATGTAACAAAAATTCCATCAAGCATCATAAATGCATATTCATCACTTTTAAAGATTTAACTATTGAGCATAGTGATGAACAAGATAAATTGCAATGCAAAATGATATGACTTTGAAATGCATGCAATTTATAAAGTGACTAAATCATATGAATTCAACATCTAAGTTATCCATCAAACACATAGAAATATGAGGAATGGATTTCAAAGAGTTTCATATGATCAAGACACTACTATGAAGTTGAGACATGTATAAGGATGTTATCACTTAGAGAAGATACATGAATCAACATCATAACCATCCAAAAAGATATGACTAGAAAGGCATAGAGGATGGATTTGAGTTCTAGTATGGTTTCAACAAATATAACTAAGATCACAACCATACATAGAACAATTTGACATTTGCATAGAGAGGATTAATCAACACTCAAGATCTAACTCATACCAATCATCAAAAAGAATATAACTATTTAAGCACAAGAAGGTATGAAGTTAAAGGTATCAATCTATCATGTAACATTTCCACTCTTAGCAAATGTACTAAGCTTACAAAGCAATGGAAAAAGATATGAGGTTTATACCAAATGAACTTAGCACATAAAATCACATATGTACTTATAAAGCTCAAAAACAAGATTTTACTAAAAAGCACATAAACACTCATTAATTTGCATTAATGAAACTATATACCAAAATAGGCACAAACATGCAAATCAATGAAATCATATCCAACCATGCAATGTAAGACAACAAAATCAATTTGCATAAAGAATGTAACTCAAAGAGCAAAGATGCAAATTGTTTGTAAAAATTATTTCCTTTCAAATGATACAATCACAATTAGGCACAAGGAAATAAATTCAAGGAAAATGCTTCTATAAATATAACTAATAAAGCTTAGAACATTTTCCAAAGTTTCTCAAATCACTTCAATATATGAAATTCCAACAAAGAATCATTTATAGAATTATGAGCAAGTGAATTTGAAAAACAAGAAGTGTACTATTGTAAAATTTCAATTTGTAAAAACAATAGACACTTACAAATTTTCCATATCAAGAGATATAACTTGAAAATCAATGGAAAACTTAAATAGATTCAAATCATTTGATATGCAAAAAGGATCTAACTATGACAAACATCAAATGATTTTCCAACATCAATTGATCATGAAAAACTAGCTATGAAAGCATTTGTAATCACAATCAATAGATCATGAATAGATATGCACTACAAGAGATATAACTATATGATCAAAATGCAAATCTATCATGAAAAGGTTGCAATCAAAGGATTTTGAAAAGCATGAGATATAACTATAAAAGTTCATGAAGACAAAATCAAATGATCACAAAGAAACAATGCATTTTAAAAGATGTAACTATGAAAGAACAAAATGCAAATGCAATCATGACCAACAAAAGGTTTAACTTATAAAGCATAGGTTGGTCTAGGGGTATCAAGGCCTTAAGGTTACTCAAATAGTCTACCTTTGAAAATACACCTAAGGTCTTGAAAAGGTGTCCTTGAGAGACTCACCAACTCTAGTAGATATAACTTAGAAAAGTCTTAGAGTGGTGCAAAGAGGCTAGGGAAAAACAATCATTTTCAAACATAGTGGAAATCATCATAAAGATATGCATTAAAAACACAACACTAGGGTTCAAATCTTGCAAGGATCAACTTCGGGTTGTTAAGCCCTAAAATGGAGTAACCCGCTCTGATACCACTTGTAAGTCCATGGGGATCCGAACCCTAGAGGGGGGGTGAATAGGGTGAGCTTCTTTTATGACCAATTTTAATCAATTTTAACTTCTTTAAAACAAACTAGTCACAAGTGATGATTATCAAACAATATGCGGAAGCTAATATAAACAATCACCACAAAGCAAGCACCATCACACAAGGATTTATAGTGGTTCGGCCTCAATGCCTACATCCACTACCGGCTTGTGAACCAACACCCCACCGGATTTCCACTATTTATGCTTTTCAATAGGCTAAGCAATAACCTTTACAATATGCTTTCCAAGGCTAAGCAATAACCTTTACATTGATGTTTTTCAAGGCTTAACATCAACCTATCTATTATGCTTTTATAGGCTAAGCAATAACCTCTTCAACCACAAGGTTGGTTATCTCACTAAGATAGTGTCTTTAATACACTTGATGGAGATTCAATTAAGCTCATTACATTGCCTCTTAAATAGGCGGATATGGAAGTGAAAAACTAATACACACTCACACTATGAATGCAAAGATGAAAGTATATGAAGTGTGTGTGTGTGGTCCTCAATCATTTTGAAAATGAAAGTTCATAAATGTAAGCCTAAGGCTTTTGAAAGTTTTAGCTCAAAAACATTTATGATTGAGGAAGAATGCAATCACATGTTAAAAGTAACAACTTGTTAATGATATCAAAGTTACACAAGTTGTATGAAATGGATTAGCTCTAAACATGTGATGCATAGGGATGTCAATCAAATCATCAATGAAGCTCAAAACATAAAAATAGAATTGATTGAAAAGAGGGGACAAATCATATGTAATTATAAGGACAACTTGAAAATGATTTACCAATCAAAGAAGGCAAGTTGTGAAACATTAAAACAATAATACACATATGATTTGTAATGATGTTGAATCCAAAACATAAGATACATTTGAAGGAGATTTTCTTATGATGGAAAAACAACACCCAAAGATTCAACAAAGTATATGAATCATGTTACATCTTTCATTAACATGATCTACTTAGATTTACCAATAAAGTACTACTTTGATGAATCAATGGTGATGTATCCAAAACAATAGATCTATTCAAAATATAGAATATGCTAAGGATACAACATATCATATATTAACATGTTACAAAGATTTACCAATGATAAAACAAAACATGAAAACATATGATTTGTAAAGAGGTTGAGTCCAAAACATAAGATAGTTTTGAAAGTGATTTTCTTATGATGGAAAACAACAACCAAAGATTCAACCAAGTATATGGATCATGTTACATATGATTTCAAAGGTTTTTACATTAACATGATCTACTTAGATTTACCAAAGTTAAGTACTACTTGAATTGAATCATATGATGTTGTATCCAAAACAATAAATCAACTCAAAACATAACACATGTTAAGGACACAACACAAACATAGTTTATCATGCTAGAAATGATTTACCAAAAATAAAACAAAGCATGAAAACATATGATTAAGAAAGGAAGAGCCTACTTGGTGGTTTAACTTCATTAATCCAAGCTTTAGCTTTCCTAATCTTCCCCTTCATCCCTTGGTTCTTTTCCCTTTTGATATGCCTCAAATCCTCTCAAGGAGGGGTTAAAAATTCCCAACTTTTGGAAAGGGAAAGAACTCATATTTATAACAAAAAGTTGCCAACGGCTAGTCCTCGGTCGACCGACAAAGAGGTCTTGGTCGACCGGGAAGGCACAACGGTCAGATTTCTGACCGTTGGAGGTTTCAGTTCAAAACTGCAGATTTCACCTCCAGTTGTCTCGGTCGACCGAGACCTGCCTCTCGGTCGACCGGCAACACTGCCGGGACAGCCTCCCTTTGCAACTTTTGCATATTTGAAGGTTTTTCTATGGGGGACCTTTTGGCCACTAAATCAAGCTTGGAAAACATGTTTTAAAGATTCTAATGGTTTTTAAAACATGACATAAAAAGCCTAAAAAGATTCAAAACTTTTAAAACAAAGGCTTGCTTGATTTCTTGAAAACTCTTTTCTAAAACAAATGCATCCAAGATTTAAAAACAAATCATGCATAAATCAAAACTTTTACAACTCTTAAAAGCAATGCATGAATAAAACAAGATTTCAAGTTTATCTAAAACAATGCATGTGTGTAAATCAAATGATGCTTGAATGAAATGCATCCATCAAATTGCAATCTAGAAAATTCCTAACAGCGGTAAGTCCGGCCAGGGCATCTGCACGGATGGTATCACCTCTGAGGATATGGGTGATATGACAGATGTCAAACCTTTGACGAAGTGATTGTGCCTTGCTGTAATAAGGTAACAGATTAGGCGTCCTGACTTCAAATTTCTGTTTCATCTGGTTGACGATCAGCTGAGAGTCCCCAAAGACTTCCAGCATGGTGATACTTGATTCGAGGGCTAGTTCTAGTCCTACGATGAGAGCTTGATATTCAGTTGCATTGTTTGAGCATGGTTCCAGTAGTGAGAAAGCATGTGGAATCATGTACTTGTTGGGGCTAACAAAGAGGATGCCAACTCCCGAGATCAGCTTTCTTTTTTCATTTGTCCCGGTTGCACCATCAAAGTACATGTCCCAGGAGGCATTTGGTGAGAAAGTCTCCACGTTGTAGACAGGTTCTTCTGGGAGGTCATCTTTAAGTGGGGAATCTTTAGGCAACGTGTTAGACCTCGACCCAGACCAAGTCGATTAGTGTACGGTTAGTACGTGTTTAGTCCTAAGTGGGATTAGTTGTCGTTGGGTTAGAAGTAATTAGTTTTAGTCTTTGACATAGCTTTGGGGATTTTGAGAACGTTTAGTATTAGTCAGACACACTCAGGAAGGCCTGAGTGCATGTGTAAGCTTGGGAAGATCGTATCGGTTTCTGTGTGAGTGTGATTTTCATTTCATTTGAATGATCTTTTTATGTGTTACAACTTTCGTCTTAGACCCATTCATGTTTGAAGCCCAAAAACCCATGTTTTGGCCCAAAGAGGGTAAAATTGTCTTTTATGCACAAATCTGGACACAATTTTTGAGATCTCAAAAACAGGTCAAAAATATACTTTTTGGAAACTAGATTTTTCGACGATCGTTTTATCCTTCTTCATCGAAGTCATCCGAGGTCCACAAGATCATGTTTTCGTCGTTTCAAAGTTCATGTTGATCGGGGCCCATTATATTCACTTAAGCCCCATCTCCCTCTCTTTTCATTCACTTTACCAAATCTCTGCAAGTTTCAGAACCTAGGGCAAGGAAAACCCTTTTTCTCTTCCATCTTCCTCACCTTGCATGATCTAGCTAGAGGACTCCAAAGAAAATTCTAAGAACATCATATTCTTCATCTCCTTACAAGCTTTCTATTGGTACAAATTTCTTGGAGATTCTTGTGGAACAAGCTCTACATTTTCTTCCTCCTCTCTTGTTTAATCTTCTCTAGGTAAGAGCTTCAAACCATGCTTTTCATAAAGTCTTTTAGTCCCTTAAAGATCTTGTTTTCCATGTTACAAACCCTTTTGGTAAAAAAGGGTTTCTTGTTCTCAAGATTGAGTGAGTTTTGTGTGGTTTTCTTGGGTTTTTGTAGTTCTTTGGTTTGGCTTGAGTGAAGTGCTTGGAGAAGAGTGTTTAGCATTTGGGCAAGGCAAGTAATCTCTATAGGACCATTGTGCATGTGTTTTATAAGCTTCATTGTTGTTTTAGAAAGTTTGCATATGAATATGTTTACAAGTTTCATGATCATGTTTTCTTTGGATTGAATGTTGAGATTGGAAAAAAAATATGTGTTTTGTCGCTTGGAGAGCTTGTAGGCTCAGGGTGTGCAAGAGGAATGAGAAACAAGAAGAAGGGAAGAAGGAAATGCAAAAATCTGAACTGGGCTGCATTTTCCCGTGCAGTTGGGTCAGCCGTCGGTCGGCTGGCGGCTAACCGAAATCCTCATTTCGGTTAACCGCGAGCTGACCGAGCTCAGCGGTTCCCTTTCCAGAAGCTGACATTTTGACAGTGGTTTACGGTCAGCTTGACGGTTAGCAAGCGGCTAGCCGCCATACCCCATGTCGGCTAATCGCTGGCCAACCGCGCGTTGTCGGTTCCTTTTCATGAGAGCTATATTCAAACTGGATTTCCCGCGGTAAGCCCTACGGTCAGCTTACGGCTAACCGCCAAGTCTCAGTTCGGCTAACTGCAGTCAGTTCGGTTCCTTTTCCAGAGGGCTGTGTTGGACCTGGATTTCCAGTGGTCAGCTCGCCGGTCAGCTGGCGGCTAGCCGCCAGACCTTAGTTCGGCTAGCCGACACCTGACCGCGAGGTGACTGAATTTGACAAATTTCCTGTTTTGAAGAGTCTTTGCAAGAATGAAAACTAGAACAAGTTTAGGGGCCTTCAGCCTGATATTATGCACTCGAAACCCGAGATGTCCTTGAACTTCTGGGGCACCAACTCTTTTTTAATTCCAACATCGGGGCTTCGGCTGCACAATTATCAACCAAAGGTCCATGCATGAGCTTGATAGGCCTTGTATTCGTACTTTGGTTTTGATATAATGAATATCATCGTGTACTCGTTTTGAAGTTTAAGTACAAGCTCGTTTTGAAGATGTGTTTCAAGAAAAAAGGGATCACTTCCTAAGCGTGTTATGCATATTAATTATGCCCTTGCTAGTCGTGTTCATCGTGTTTTGATAAGTGATTTCCCCCTTTTTATCTCGACAAGTTTTGACAGTGTTTCGCGTGTTTTGTGCATTCATGAATTAAGTAACACCACTGAGCTTGGACTGCCCTTTCAGTTTGATCCACTGTCTGGGGGTCCTTAAACATGTGGACTGTCTGCAGACTGGTCATGTATTTATTACACATCGTGCGTGTCCGGTTCCGTGGCCGGAATTCCCGTCTTTGTGGGAAATCGTGTAGTGCTTATATTATGTATATCGTGCTTGTCGTGCGTGGTTGCTCTTTTCATTATATAAATGATAGAGAAAGGATGGGCTCGTTGTGGATTGTAACTATTCATGATATATTATGTAATCATGCTAGTTGGTTTTAGTATCTCAGTTTGATTAAATATTTCTGCAAATGTATCTCAGTCAGAATAGTATCTCAAATCAAGGATTTACTTATATGTTTTCTTTAACGTTTTTGGTTCATTCATGCACCTAAATTGATTACCTGCCAAACCGTTGTGTTTGACCCTTGTTTGTTGGTGCCCAGGTGCAAGACGTTACCTTTGAGGATGAGCGTCAGGAGGAGGCTTGTGAGCCAACCCCTGTGAGAGAGTGGCAGCCCGACGATGTCATTTAGACGTCGGGCGGGTTTCTTGAGTCTCGCTATCATTTTGTCTTGGGGTTTATTTTGATTATTTTTTAGAAGTGTATTGGCCTCTGTTGGCCTCTTATGGGATGTAACTAAACTTAAATTACTTTCTTGTTAGTCTCATAACTTGAATTGTAATGGGAATGCTATGTTAACTTCTTCCTTTGATACACATGTCTTGTATTATTTAGTCATAGCACCCAAAGATTTATCGGTGCTTATCTTGCTGTGTTTTGCTACACGCTTCCGCATATTTGATCGTGTGAGTCAGATTCCGCGTGTCTTTGGGAATCCTCACCGCGGGAACCTGTGGGAAAAATAATAACTATAAACTATCTTTAATTTCCAACTCGCGTCGAGGGCCCGGGGATCCGTTCCGGGGTCGCGACACAACGGATGCTCTGCGAGGAAATCTGCTAGAGCTTGGCATTTGATTGCCTTTTGTGGTACATATCTGATATCAAATTGTGATAGGAGGATGGACCATTTTGCCAGTCGGGCATTGAGAGAACCTGCTTTTGTGACGAGGACTTTTAAGAGGTTGATCCTCGAAATCAGGTAGACTGTTTTCGAAAGAAGGTAGTGACGTAGCTTTTGTACGGCGAACATCACTACAAGGCATTCTTTCTCAACTGGAGAGTAGCGATGCTCCTCACCTACCAGCATACGGCTGAGGTAGTATAGAGCAGCTTCTGTTCCCTCATCATTCTCTTGTGCGAGCAGAGCGCCCAAGGAATGGTCGAGAGCTCTTGTGTACAAGATGAATGGTTTTCCATTCGTAGGGGCAGCCAGCACTGGAGGTTTAGTTAGGTATGTCTTGATATCTTGAAATGCTGCTTCACATTCAGCATCCCAAACAAAGTTCACACCTTTCTTCATCAATCGAGAGAAATGACAGCATTTCCCCGAGAGATTGGAGATGAACCGTCTGATGTATGCCAATCTTCCTTGAAGTCCTTTCAGTTCTCTTAAGGTTCTTGGAGAAGTCATTTCTAGAATATCCTTGACTTTGATGGGGTCAAGTTCTATTCCATCTTTCCGGACTATGAATCCGAGAAACTTACCCAATGAGACGCCAAATAAGCATTCCAGGGGATTCATTCGCAGTTTGTGTTTGCGAAGTCGGAGGAACACTTCCCGAAGGTATTTCAGATGGTCTTCTTTTCTTCTGCTTTTGCCGGCGAGGTCATCAACGTAACATTTAACCGTCTTGTGCTGCATATCTTGGAATATCTTCATCATAGCCCTTTGATATGTGGCACCAGCATTTTTCAGACCAAATAGCATGACAATATAGTAATACACGCCAAATGGGGTCTGAAATGATGTGTGTTTTTTATCTTCAGAATGCATCTTTATCTGATTGTATCCAGATAATCCATCCATGAATGTCATTCGCTCAAACCCACAGGTGTTGTCAATTATCACCTTTGGTATGGGGAGCGGGAACTCATCTTTGGGGCAAGCGCCATTTAGATCTCTATAATCAATACAAACCTTGATCTGCCCATTTTTCTTTGTCACTGGGACCATATTGCCCAACCATTCAGGATGTTCCTCACGGATGAAGCCGACACTTTTGAGTTTTTGAACTTCTTGTTCAATTTTGTCCATCACGTCTGGACGGAATCTTCTTTGGCCTTGTTTGAAAGGCTTGATATCTTTTTGCAGATTGAGTTTGTGGACTGCTATTTTGGGGTCTAAGCCAGGCATTTCAGTATAAGACCATGCAAAACAATCGACGAACTCACGAAGAAAAGAGATATACTCAGGTAACTCATCATCCTTTATATTTTTTCTTATGAATACAGGACGTGGGTTATCTGGTGCTCCCAAGTCTATCTTTTGAACAGGATCTTTTATTGGAAGGTTCGAAGGTGGTTCCTCCATAATATTTTCGGAGGCTTCCAACTCAACGAAACCTTCTGGAGTTTCAAGGGCATTTTCAGGCCAAGGTTTTGTTTCTGGCCATGGGTCTTCAGGATCGGTGATCTTCTCAAGGCTTTCTATGAGGTCGTCCTAATCGCCTATTGAAACTGGATCGAAGGAGGGTACTTATTTTAGAGACGACGGTTCTTCTGGGTTAGAACACCACATGTCTTTATCACTGGACAATTCCTCTTCATCATTAGAGAAATCGTACGAACTGGTAGAGCTTCCTGGATCCTTGACGGGTGACTCTTCAAAGAGATATCCAGGGAGATTGATGTCTTCAAGGACATGAGATGTTGAGGCTTTGTCGGCAAATCGACTCCTCATCATTTGTGTCAACTTTCTCATGGGAGTGTCAGGATCATACCCCAACCCATGTGAAGATTTTTCTACATGACCGTAGAGTCTCCAATCTTCCAGTTCACTTTTGGTTAAGGCGTGCTCTAGTGGTGTGAGGATACCACGGCCTTGCCCCAGACCGACTGGGTTTTGAGTGTCATAACCAATTTTCTTCATAATAGCTTGTGCCATAGGACTATATAGAAATAGTTGAGGCATACCTTCATTAGGGGAAGGTTCAAGCATGGAATTTGATGAGGAAGCTTCTGATCTGTGGAAGAAGATTGACTTCTCTTCTGCTGAAGTTGCCGGAACAACGAAGGAAGCAGATGTAGGATCTTCTACGTCAGCAGGTGTCTCTATTGAAGGTAAAGCAGGCTCAACTTGTTGAGTGTTAGCTTGGCTTGACGATGTGTCGTCTTCTGGCTCTGACTCTGAATCCGTGTCTTACATGATAGACACGAAGGAGACAACAAACTTGCCCCAAGACTTTTGCTTTGTCTTTTTCGCTTTGGTTGTTATGACCAAAGGCTTTGAAGATTTGAGGGAGACAACAAAGGGAGATGGATTGTTCTCTTCGGATTTGCCGGAAGGTTTGTTTTCTTCCGATGATCGCTGAGGAGCCTTGCCTTTATCTTTTTGGAGATTTTTGACTAAGGGTGTTGTTTCTTCCTCCTTTTCTTCTTTTTCATCCTTGTACATTTGAGCATCTGAAAAATGGACTTCTTTGCCTTTGAAGAGCTTTTTGTCTACAAACACTCGATGTATAGAGCCGTCGTTGCCGACGAACTTGATGCATTGATGTAGAGTTGAAGGGACGACACCATTCTCGTGTATGAAGGGGCGTCCAAGAAGGATGTTGTAACATGAAGGGGTTCTTATTGCATACACAGTGACTTCAGAGATAAGATCACCGATTTGCAACAAAAAACTTGATTTTGCCGATAGGCCTTTGAGCGGTCCCATCATATCCAAAGATGGATACAGACGTGTGACTCAGCTTGCTAGGTGGGATGCCCAGCTCTTCAAGCGCCGAAGTAGAGATGAGATTAAGTGTAGAACCTGTGTCGATCTGGACTCTGTGTATCGACATTTCTTTGATGTACCCTGTGAAGTACAGGGGTCGGTTATGCTTTGTCTCGCCTAGCAGGATGTCATCCTTACCGAAGGAGATGGTTGCACTTGTTGCTTTCTGTACCGAGAGGCATTCAATGCCAGATCCCTCAGTTTTCTTCTTTTCTCCCTTTGAGGGAGTATTCGATTTTTTGACCCTATAGTCCATTTCAATTTGTAGGACTTGTGGGGCATGTTTGTCGACATCCGCATTCAACCTTTGTAGTTTTGAAAGCCTCCTTCGGGCCTGCATGTTCATTATGGTTGCCAGTTGGGGCGTTTACAACATCTTTTCCCCAAGGATTTACATAAGAAGAAGAAGATGATTGGTTGTAATTTTTGTGGTAATCTCGGCCAGAACGGATACCTCTACCAACTTCAAGAGCTTATTGAGAAGGGTCTTCATTTGGAAAATCATCCTTGGGATTCAAGGGTTGATCCTTCTCGTTTGCTAAAGATGTGTCTGCAGCAAAATCACCATCCTTAGTGATTGTGTTACATGGAGCATTTTCCGGGAACAAGTCTTGAACGACATCCAGCAATTTTTCTCCTTCATTGAGTAATTTTTTGGTCCAGACGTTTTTTCCTATGAGGTCAAGTATCTAGGACCAACTGACCAGATCTCCATGGGCTGAAGTTTCTTCAGGGTGATCGGTCGAAAGAGCTGTGATTTGCGACGTCACGGTTTAAGAGGACGAAGGCTGAGAAGATGTTATCTCAGTGGAAGTCACCTGAGAAAATGTAGCTCCGGAAGATATACTATCAGGTGTCGCCGGAGAGTACATGTCTTCGGTAGATGATGCTTCAGAGGCAGTATCATCCTGGGCTACCGCATTGCAAGTTGCCCTGATGGGAGATTCCCTCAGAGTGGACTGTTGGGAGTTGGACTCATCATCGGATGTGAGAGGATCATCTATCCAGCAGTTTTCTCCATTTTCAGGAGTTGAGGGAGGAGGTACCTATTGATTTCCAAGGACTTCCGGTTCCGGATTTTGATTGCGAAGATCTTGCTCTTGTTCTAAGGCAAGGCGCTGTAAGACCCTCGCATGCTCTTCAAGATCAGGCATGGGAGCCAAATCTTCTTCTTCGTCTGCCCCTTGTGGTTCAACACATTAGGTTCCACTGGAGTGTTGAAGGGTGCTGAGTCAACAACATTTTCTTGAACAACCTCTTGGTCTCCTTCATCATCAGACCAAGATCCTTGTTGCTGATATGGGTTATACCAAATTACCGACATAAGATGAGATTCGGGAACCCATTCTCCGTCGAAGAGGTATTCTCCTATTTCAAGGGATTCCTCCCACTCGTCGGTGTCACTGGCGGTGTCACTGGACTCATTTCCATCCATGGATCGAATTGCAAGCTTATGACGCCCCTTGCGCAGTTTCGTTTCTGATTTGAGGTGGCATGAAATCACCAAGGGTGAATTTGTTGGGATTGGTGTATGCCCTAAAGCCCACTGACTGCACTCACATCTCTGTTACTGGATATTTATTGGTTATTTAATGGAATGACTTCTTTCTCTTATTACTTGTGTATATGTATGGTTGTATAAGGCCCATTGTTTCTGGTAAATGACTTGGGTGTGTAGTGGCTACACACAGTTAGGTCTGAGTCATGGACACTTGAAACAATAAACTTGTTCATAACTGAGAGATGGAGTTGGGCACTTCATCTTGGTATAAGTTATAATGAGATACTCTCCTGTATTCAGGGTGACTTACCTAAGTCACGGAAGGCTTTTCCGGATTTATCTCATTTGTGCATGTGTCATGCATTGAACAGGACCACTTGAAGGTGTGATCTCTAAAATAGTACTATCACAGAGAGAGATCAAATCACCTCTTGCTACTGAGTGGCCAGTGCTCTTAATCTTGAGCATTTGTGGATGAACTGACGAAGTCGAGTTCTTATACTTTAATTCACTATGGGTGAGATCCTGTTCATGGGTCAACAGCTCTGTGTTTTGGGTACTCGGGCTTGATTAGTTGGGACGTGCAAATGCAATATAGAATCTATGCCATCGTGTGATGGAATGATCGTCCTCTTAGAATTATCCGATTAATCATCAGAATCTAAGATCTTAGTATATGGATGTTCCATATGGATATTGAACTTGTGGGTCGCTCCCTGGATCAAGAGAATGATATCAGGATGATGATTAAGTCAAGGGTATGAAGTTCTAAGGTTGAGATGTAATCAAGAAGGTAGATAGTACATCGGTTAACCTACTTGATTATGGATGTTACATAGAGGGGCATTATGGTCATTGTACTTGGTAGGTCAAAGACAGTCGTCTATTTATAATGAGCTTTATTTGCAATTTAATATTTGTCCCTGGAGTGCAATCATAACTCTCTAGTGGAATGAGTTAGGGTTAAAATGATCTTAATGTTGCTATGGGGTTAGCATGGACATTTTGGTCATTTTGGGAGCCAAGGGCAAATATGTCTTTTGGTCCCTCTTCTAGCCACTTTCCTATATTGGCATGGTTTCCTAATTTAATTAGATGATATTTGGTTGAATTATTTTGTGGAAGAATAATTTTGAGTTTAAATTCTAATAGGCTCTTGATGGCATACATGAATTTAACTCTAGCTAAATTATTGACTAGTGGGCCATGGTGTGTTTAGCTATCTTGTGGGCCAGCCATAAGTGGAGCCCCTTGTGTGAGGTTTCCAAGTTTGATTAGGTATCTTTACTTGGAAGGAAAGACTCCTCTTTGGGTAAGAATTCCATTGATTAAAGCTTACTAATTTTAGTGTCTTTAATTAGTAAGTGTTGCACAACTAAAGGGGATGGTTGCTATTCTTTTTAGGGATTGACATTCCTATTGGAAAGAGTATTCCTTAAAGGAATCTAATCTTTATAAATATATGGGAGTCCCCTTGGGCGTGCAACACATCAGAAACCAAGTGGAAAAAAACCCTAGGGGCGTGAATCACAAAACAATTCCATTGGCCGCCCAAGAAAAAGTGGAGCATTCCCACGCCCAGCCCATTGCATCTTCTTCTTCATTCATTGAAGAGGCTGAGATCAGGTCCAGGTATTTTCCACAAAGAGTAATTCTGAAAACCCTTCTTAGGATTCCATAGATTGATCCCACCATCAAGACCAATTAGATTGGGAAGTGGAATAGGAGAGAAGATCAAAGGAGAAAAATTCTGCAACAAATTCCTGCACCTGTGTTGCTGGTTGCAGGCTGGTTTCAGACCTTTGAAGTCTTTCTTTTCAGAGTTTAGAGGCACTCAAATCATCAAGGTAATAGTCCTCTATCATCTCCTTACATTATACACATGTTGATTATGATTTCATGGAGTTTTTATGCATGATTCATGGCTAGGAAAATCAGATTAGTTTCAAGTTTTTAAAGCTCAAGATCAGCCATGGACGTCCTCTTGAATCTGATTTCAGATCTGTAATGCATTTACTTTCAGAATTTTCTTAACACCCTTAAAGCCTCGGATTCTTCCGTTGCCCCTAGCAAAGCAGTGGAAGAGGTTTCTGCCTTTTTAGGGACTTCTTGCTTTGGTTGAGCTTTCTCCCGCTGTTTGAGCTTGCGGAGTTGTCTCTTGCCTTGTCTTCGCTGTTGAGTGGTAGGTTTTGTTTTGACGATCTCCCAATTTTCATCTTCTAGAAGATCGGGATGCACCCATATAGGTTGTTTGTCTGGTGTTGGATAAGGAACCAACTCTTGGGACGTCTAGGTAATTTTTATCACCTTAAAGGAAGTAGTGGTCTTCTCCTTTGGTGACTTTGAAGTATGTCCATACGACACCATGTTGACGGAGGCAGACCCATAGTTTTTGTCAAAGGTGATGACTCCATTTTTCCACATCTCGTTGATCTTTTCTCTCAGAACAAAGCATTGGTTAAGAGGATGCAAGATCATCTGGTGGTAGGGACAATACCGAGGATCATAGGTTTTGCCAACATCCCCCAGTCTTTTGGGCTCATAGGTAAGGTAAGTTTACCATTTGCTACGAGAGCCTCGAAGATTTCTTCAACATCTTCATCGAACGGGTATTTTTTCTCTACTCGTTCTCTGAAGGCATCAGAGAGTTCAGGTTTCTTACCTACCACTTTATTTTCAGCTTTCTTTGGCTGATGAGGAATTGAATTGGTTTGCACATTAAGAACCTCCTTTTTCTTTGGCTTTGAGGGCGTAATGGTAGTCGACTCTTTCTTTGATGATTGCTGACTGTTGAGGTCTTTCATCACCGTTTCAGCCTCCATAGTTGTTTCTAGGAGTTCTCCCAGGTTCTTTGATTTGTTGCCGATAATCATGGAGCGAATCCTCGCTCTCATGTTGTTACGGCAGATGTCGACGAGCGACGCTTGTGGCAGCACATTGGAGCATTTGTTTGCCATCGCATTCCACTTGTGAATGAAGTCGTAAGTTGACTCATTCTCTCCCTGTTTTAGGCTACAGAGTTGTGCCATAGTAACAGGATGATCCTCACCTTTGAAGTGAGTCAGGAAGCGTGTCTCTAGCATGGCCCAATTTTGGATGGAGTCCTCTGGCAGAGTGGAGTACCAATCGAAGGCCGTACCTTTTAGGGTACTTGCGAAGATACGAATCTTGGGGGCATCTTGATCCGCGATAGCTCCCCTCAATATTTTGAAGTGGATGACATGATATCTGGCTGAACCTTTCCCCGTGTATGTTTGGAGGGTAGGTTGCTTGAATTTTGTAGGAAACGGGACCGAGTCCTTCCATAAGGGATGATTCCATGCTCCTTCAGTGTGTCCTCTTCTCTTACTTTGGCGAGGATATCGTCAATGTCCTTTTTGGTAAGGGCACGTGACTCATTGTTTTCTACATTTCCTCGTTATCTGGAGGAGGTTGGTTATTTTCTTGACGCTGAAAAGGGAGAAGAAGATTTTCCATCAGAACCTCAATCCTCTGCTGACCTTGCTCCAACTGCTGGATGCGTGCGGTCGTTTCATCAGGAGGTGGATTGCGAGGTGGCTCAGAGTTTGTAGCCAAGACGTTCATCCCCAGTGATTCGAACGAGGAAATTGTCCTGGTGACTGAGCTGGGGCTCATTCTTGAAGAGCTTGAGGAAGGATTACTCCGTTGTCCTTGGCTTGAAGGAGTAGAAGATTCTTCCAGATGTCTTCGTGTCCGGGAGACGCTGCGAGTCACTGATCGTCAGACATGAAGTTTAGTTGCTGACTTCTGACGTCTTCTAGTTTTGCCAACCATATGGACAGTAGCAACTTGATTGGGTCTTTCTTTTTCGACCCACTTTTGGGAGACTTAGAGGATAGGATGTTGTGTCCTTTGCCTCTCTAGTCTCTTTTGTCAATACGACATGCGGCGACATATACGATGGGCAATTTGAGCTTCTGTCAGCTCTGGTTGGGCTTTAGCAATGAAAGATGTACTCCCTCGAGCGCAGCAGCCGAGCCTGTCTTCTTTGAATCTAGGCATAGACAGGATTTAGACCCGGTCCTTCGACTGTCGTAGTGAAGCTTTGAATCTTGCGAGTTCAGCCCCTGTTGAGATAAATGGTCGAACTGCGGGAGTGCAGGCCTTGGCAGGTTCTTGCACAGGCCTGGTGATGTATGACTTGATTTTTGGCTTATAGGAGCAAGCCGACTCATGATGGTTGACTTCTTTGTCAGGCAAGAGGCTGGTTTCTCCTCCTTCATGTATGCAAGAGGATAGAACCGATTTTCTTTGAGAGGGGCAGGTATGCTGGCTTTGTAGATGCCCGTGACCTCCTTTGTTTTGGTGAAGGTCTTGGGGACCAAGTCTTAGGGTAAACCTGGTTCTCTGCAGGTTGAGGGTTCGTGGGGTTGCCATAGGCTTCGGGCTTCTTCGCGTTCACCCTTGGTGTCATGGCAGTGACACGTTGCGGGGCGATCTTTTGCTTTTTAGCAGGTCCGGTTTCTTCTACGGGAAGTGGGAACGGTCCCAGTGACCTGAAGATGATAGTCCGGGGAGTAGAGGTCAACCCGATGTTCTGAGATTTGCCGAGGGAGGTGACATTTCTGAAGCTAACAGGGCGTGCTTATGAGTGCGCTTGTTTTGCTTCTCTTGGAGCATGAGCTGGTACTTGTTCTCATCGAAAGTGATGGTTAATGAAGCTGCCATTGTTAGTTTTTGGAAAACTTCTGAAACAAGACCACATCCATTAGTAATCACAAGAATATAGTGATCATAAATGGGAAAAAGCTATGGTTTTGTCTTTTCAAATAGCTCAAGGGAACATGGCCCGGTCCAAGCGAGGTGAAGAAGGCAAAAAGCCATAGCGGATACAATTGTTCTGAACGCAAGTACAGGAGGCTCAGAGCGAGCATTCCAATGACTGCTAGAAGCAATTGTAGACCTTAATTTAAATTACCGAGAAGCGAGGCTCACTCGAGGTAAGATTATATAAGGTTGGAGATACAAATGTGTCGGTCGCGAATACAGTAGACCCGGAAGGGCGTACTAGCAATGCTAGGCACAAATGTTGCAAATCGCATCCTTGGAATAGACATGAGATGGGATTTTTTGAAAGGTCAAAATTGGGTTCATAAAAGAGAACCAATGGTGTTCCAATCCAAACGCAAGCTACAAGCGATTTCCGCGAGCTTTTATCCGAAAGGGAAGGAACCAAGATTTCTCATATGTAAACCCAAAAATGACGATTTTTTTTTTTAAAGAAACACAAATGTTTTCAATTCAGTCTTATGAAACGAGTAGATAGATCAACCCCCAGGTAAAGGTAAGATTACTTAATGAACCCATTTGGAGGACCCTTGCTTCGAACAGTCTAGCTGCCTCCACACTCTGGACAAGGCTTTTCTTAGATCCACTTTGGCCAAATAACGCAATTGGTGCAACCATAGTGGGTTTTGAAAATTTCTTTTTTTTTTTTTTTTGGATTGATCAAGGAGAACGAACGATGTTCCAATACGAATAAGGGCTCTAACATTTATGTGAGCGCTAAATCCGAAAAGGAGGGGACCAAACTTTCTCAAATTTGATTCCGAAAAGATAAAACAAATTTTTGAAGGAGTTTTTTTGTAAGAGTTTTTTTTTGGAAATCCCTATCGGACTCATCAAAGAGAAAAGATGGCCCATTCCCCGATAAGACAATAGCTGCGAACATTTATGTGAGCTATCAAGTTCAAAGAGGAGAGGATCAAAGTTTCTCAAAATTGAATCCAAAAAAGAGAAATCAGATTTTATTTTTGAAATGGGAAAGAATGGAAATAAGTTCAAAGGTAGAAATTTTCCAAAATTCCCATCTCTTATTTTTTGGATGCAAGATCCAACAAAGGCCACCAACTAGAAAGGAGCCTAAGAATTCAAGCATCGCGTTCTCAAATGAACGGAGTCCCACTGGGTATGCCAGCTTGATGGACCCGATTTTCCTCTCCCATCCGTCCCCGGGGTCACCGAGAGGGCGAAATGGAGGGAAAAAGGGGGAGAAAGGTGGGTATCAACATTTTTGTACGGGTATGCCAGATTTTCTATTTATACTTCCACCTTCGCAAGTAGAAAGGAAATCAACCTTTTTTCTAACTTTCCATTGCACATATATTTAAGAAAAGAGTCAGTTTTTTTTTAATGCCGTTAGAGGCGATTTTGTTTGTCGTGAAAGGCGATTTTGCTTGCTGTGAAAGGCGATTTACAAATCTCATCAAAATGAAAGACAAGAATTGTGAATTTTTTGTCACCTAAAGAAAATACGAAATACAACAGAAAAGTAAGAAAATGAATTTGACTTCTCAGGGGATTGCGGGGACCCGTTCAGATCGACGGTCGCAAGTCATGTATGGACTTCGCCATCGTCCTTCAGATGAGAACGGTTGATGCTTTGATTTTTTGGCTTGCCTTGGACTTCATTTTTTTTAGAGGATAAGGACCAAGGGAAGGTCCTATACCCAATAAGAAAATGAAGAGATGGGATGAAAAGCCGCGTCTTGGCCATGTTGAATAGGAGAAGAGAGGACTTTGCCTTGGGGGGGAGTGCCCCCCAAGGGACTTCAATCACCTTGTGGTGTTTGTTGTAGCAGAGTCTCTTCAGAGCTTCGGGGAATTCTGAATGATCTTTATGGCTGATTTTTCTTTGATTTTTTCTGGATTAGTTCTTTTTGGAATGATCTCCTATTTGTAGGCCTTTGGTAGCCATTTAGGAGTGTTTATGAGCTTTAATGGATTTAAAGCTCCATGATGGGAGGAGTTACAAGTTTTTATTTTTTTGATTTTGTAACTCCTTTTTTCTTGAATCTGATTAGCAGATGGACAATGATGGGCTTTTAATCACCTTTAATCTCCATGATGAGAGGAGTTTCATAGCTTTAATGCCATGATGGCTTTGACTTGTAACTCTCATTCTCTTGAATCTGATTGTGTCATCCAAAATAATGAGTTAATGACCGCATTTAGTTGAGTCAATTAACAACATTAAGTGGTCGCTAGGGATTTGAAGAGTCGCGGGCCATGCCGCGTCTTTTGAAATTCTTCTTGCAATGATCAACGATGGATCTTCATGTTAATCGATGTCAGATGACCATGCAACTTCAAACATAAATTGCTAACAGCGGGCCGGTACCATCTGTCTTGTCGATTTCTCGATTGGTCGGACAGAAAGTGTACTTTCTTGATCAGCCGGTTGCGATCTCAGAGCAATCAATGACTGATTTCATGCTTTTGATGGCGGATCCGTGATGTTGACGAAGATCAATCGTTTTCGACCATCAAAAATCGGATTTTCAGGGAATCACAGGGGCTGGAACTCCCGAAACGCGAAGAGGATCGGGAAACGGGTCTTCTGGTGGAAATCTGGCGACCCGTATTTCCAGGGTCGCCGGCGACCATGGGGGAATTTTTTTCCCTTTTGGTCGTCGTTTTGTCGGCCGTTTTTCGAGCTTTTGTTTCTTTTTTTCTCCTGTATTTTTCTTGACATTTTTCCTCATTTTTTGGCTTGATTCTCCTGACAAGAAGCCGCGCAAATCGAAGCGCAAAGTTTCCTATTTTTTGGGAAAGACGAAGACTTTGTGGTCGATTTTCCGTCAAAAGTCGAAACTAGGTCAAACGATGTCGGAATCACCTGAAATTTGAGGTGAAGCTTCCTGAACAGTAAATAGGACCAACCATGGGCTTTGGTTTGAGTTTTGATGCCGTTTGGGGTCCAATCGTTGTTAGGCTTGATTTTGTTACGAGGAAGAAGTCGCGCCTTGATGTGCGGTCAACCGATGTCCGATTGACCTGAAATTTGACAGGGAGCCTATTGGAGTCATTTTGAGATGATCCATTAGCTTCGATTTGGATGCCATGTTCCCGGAGTGCTCCGCCGCCGGTAGCCTTGATTTTCTTTCGGAGCGTCAAAGTCAGGTCAAACATTATCGGAATGGCCTGAAATTTGACATGCAACCCTTTTGAGGCATGTTGAAGTCGCCCATGTGCTCTGTTTGATGAGTAATGGTCCCGGTGGTTCTCCACCCCGAAGGGCTTGATTTTCTTTCGGAGCGTCGAAGTTGGGTAAAACGTCGCCAGAATGACCTGAAATTTGACGTGAAGCCTTTTGGAGGTATTTTGAGACCATCCGTAGGCCCAGATCGAAGTTTTGATGTCTTTGACGCCGTCGCCGCCAGGAGCTCTTGTTTGGCTGCCGGAGGACTGAAGTTAGGTCAAATGATGTCGGAATGGCCTGAAACTTCACGTGAACTCCTCTTTTGGCTGTCTTGAAGGATCTTGCAATTTTTGTTTGATTCTGACAAGATCTGATGCTTGAAGTAGCATTGCCCGTTTGTTGTAGGATGCGGCTTCATGATGTTGAAGAGGCAAAGTGACATTTTTGGTGTCAACAAGGTGCACCCCTTTTTTGGCTGTCTTGAAGAATCTTACAGTTTTTGTTCGGTTCTGACAAGATTTGACGCTTGAAGTAGCATTGCCTATTTGTGGTAGGATGCGGCTTCATGTAGCTTCTTGATGTTGAAGAGGTAAAGTGACATTTTTTTGTGTCAACAGTTTTATTTTGATATTCCAAACTCCGGATGAGAATTCTATTCTCTCGTCTCCAAGGCTAGTGAGAATTATGCCCTTTTTCACAAGAAAACTTTGAAATTCTATTGTAATTATGCTACACAAATGGCACCTTCACTAGAAACGAGTAAAATATCACAAGAAAAAAATCCGTGTGAAATGGTTGGGTACAAACATGACTAAGGGTATAATGTTGATGCTCCAGGTTGGGCTGGCCCAAGCTCAACCAAGTTCTGGTACTCTATTATAATATATTAAAGCCAACGGTTTTGGATTCAATTTTGACCAAATTCCTTTCATTGTCTTTTTTTTTTACTAAGCCTCGGAAAAAAGCTAAAAAAAGGGTATAGGTGGTGGGATTTGAACTCTTATGCTCTTCTACACTCTGAAATAGATGACCCAACCACTACACCATACAAGACCAATGAACAATTACTTATTAGGAAAATCTCAAAAGTAGTTAGATGGAGTGATGACCCTACCCATGTGGGTCATGCCCTTACTTAGTATGGACTACTGTACTAGTTTATTTATCAATATCTAATGCGCAATCCTGGGTCCAGACAATGGCCTTGATAGCCTTGCCTAACACATTTACAAAATAAACAAATACAACCTTTAATATTTGGCCTAGGAGATTAGGCCCTAGTGCAACTACATAAAAATAGAGCCTTGATCCACCCCAATTTTCTGGTGGGGCTTGTGTCAAGCTCCAACTACCCCAACCCTCCAACACCCCTAAACACAAGTCTAGGCGCACTGTGTACAACTTTGGCCAAGCCAAACCCAAACTCACTTGCCCAGGCCCACATGAAAATGAAATTTGGCTAAGGCTCAAGCCCACCAAAATAAATTTGGGGATGAGAGATAAGCCCAATCCCATATAATGTTGAAAGCCATCTGTGCCACATGTACGGTGGAAAAATGTCTTCTGGCCATTTTCTGCCTCTACCTACGGGCCCGTTTGGTAACTATAATCTGATTAATAAGAGCTAATTAAATTAAGGTCTAAATGAAAAGCTCTAAATTTTAAGTTTTGATTTATAATTAGATTGTTTGGTAAGATTATTAAAAAAGCTCTTTTTCATAATAGAGTGTTTGACAAACCTTAAAAAAAGAGCTTATTAGAGTTGGAAAATTTTCAATTTAACAAATCATTGAATTTTTATGGGCAATTTGACATCTCTCTGTCCGTGTAATGCATTGTTAATCACATTCACCCCATTTGTGGGTTAATTGATCGGACCCCAAGTATAGGGTGCAATTGTAGTAATAATCTGGTGAGTCCAGCTCGATCCATAGGGAGCAATGCCTTTTGAAAGTCTTTCCAACTTTGACCTATCCTAAATAAATACTGAATCTGGCCTAAATGGAAACTAATTAAATTACATCAACTTTAGAAAAAATAAAATAAAAACACTAATATAAATAAAGAAACCTAATCTAATTAAACTAAAACCTGCAAAAGAATACACAAATTAAACAACCAATTTAATATAAGAAAATCAAAACGAAATTTCCTAAGTTAAATCCTAATTACCAAAATCAGTTTTTATGCAAATATGAATGATCTATAATGCCCTCAATGCTAACAATGCAATGTTATATAAGTTTCTAAAAATCTGATGCATGCTGTAAAAAAATTCTACGTATGGAAACTCTTGCACATGCCCAATTTTGCTGGACTGTACGACTAGTCTAAGATGATATGAACCAAAATCTAATGGCTGGAATCAATACTCTGATGATGCATGAACACAACAAAAAAAAGGAAGAATGGGAAAAGGACTTAAAACAAAAAAAGATATGATCACCTAAAGATGCCTAGTTGACCTAGTTATGTTGCTGAAATCTGGTACCGGCTTTCCAATACCCCTGTTTGTGCCTCTGGTTGACACAGTTCCCGACGTTATTTTTGGCTGAAATTCCGGAGTTTCAAAGTCCAATTACGATATTTTAAATCTACTATTTTTCGGACCAAAACAATTACGTTTACCTAGTTTTTAAATCGCGCACTTTTGTAACACAGTTAGGTCAATTCTGCTAAAACTGTACAGGATTTTTCACTATTCTCCTACCAAGTCCGAATTTAGTCTTTCTAATCAGTTAATAATCTTGTCATTTCAGCAACAAAAACCTGCTCTAATGCAATTTCTTAATATGAAGTATGCATAAAGACACTTTCCAACCATATATTATGCAAGTAAAAAAAAATAGTAAGTTTCTACTAAACATAGAAAGATGTAAATTGGGATTCTAAATCAAAAAATTTCAAGTAAAAAAAATAATCAGAATATTAACTAAAAAATAAAAAAAAAGGGTGGAAAAATAAAACGAGGAAAAGATGTACCAAAGATCTAGAAACTAGACGATCATACAAGTATTGACAATGCGATGATGATTTCCTCTCTTCTCACAGTAGGAAAAATTTATGCAAGTGATTACCTGTTGTCTCTCAGCTTTTAATCCTTTTATTTTTTTTTTCAAATCCTTAGATCTAATCATGTGAAATATTTTCCCAATCAAAGCACATAAAAGAACTAGAAATATAAAATTAAACCACTTACATAAAGAATATGTAGAATCAATCCAAGTAGTGTCTTTATTCCTTGATCTTGAAGTACAAAAAATTAAGATTCTTCTCTCTTCATTATTATCTCAACATGATCTCTCAATCTATGTCTAAAGAATTAGAATGGAGAATAAGAAGAAAGGGACTTAGAGAGAAAGGGTGGATGGGCGTGGAAAGGGAGAGAAAACTTCCAAGATTTTTCAACTACAAGGCATGGACAACCAGCCTCTTGGCTGACACCTTTTTATAATTTCTTATGGTCCTTCGTTTCCAAGAATTCCCCTCCTTCACAGGGCTTTTGTATCCTCTTTTGCCTTGATTCTTTTCTTCATCCCCAAGCTACTCTTCTCTCTTTGGAAAGACTTTTAAATTTGAGAGATCTCCTTGCCTTATTAGGTTTCTTTATGCACACACCTTCCTTGTATAATTCCAAGAATATCTATAAAAATTGCATGATGATGTAGAGGGAAGAAACTTTCCAAATATTGAGATCTCTTGCAATTCCACCCTAAAACTGTAGCAGACAACTTCCCGAGGTCATATCACCCTCAATATAGCTCTGATTTACGCAATCTTGGGCTCCTCGGATATCTACTAGAAAAGATCTTTTAAATGGTGGCTAAATTCCTCCAATTCGACACTTGGTTTGAGAATTATTGCCATTTTAATTTGTTGCCCCTGAAAAATCCGAGAATAATTGCGCACAAATGGAAGCTTCTATCTTGGCATGCAATTGGGTGTATGGGACCCATGTTGGACGTCCAAGGCATGCTTGGACTCTTTCCTCGCTTGCTTATTTGACTCTCGTTTGACCTCTCTTCTCAAATTTCATCAATGTGCGTCCCATGTTGTTGATCTCTCCTATATATTGAAAAGAAATAAATTTAACATTAATCACCTGTAATAAAATAAATATGAATCATGCATGGGACCCTACATGCCTAATGATGCACCCAAATGAAAAACTTTCCAAAAATAGTATGTATATATTGATGAACCCAAAAAATTTGATTTTGGGTTGATAAATGAGATGAAAAACCTTAATTTCATAAAAGACATGCAATGTGATGAATTTTGACCTATTTTGACCGTATATGTTTCAAAAAATAACCTCAAATGCATGTAATCATGAAATTAAGTGTAATTTATGCAATTAAACATAATTAGGTCCACAAATACTAATGAAATGATGACCTAATGACCTAGTTTTGTGGACTTATCACACCCCCTAACCAGCTTTTTGCTAGTTCATTAGCAAAATAAGCAACAAGGAATAAAACACATAAACTAATCCTAAAGAAAATAAACTAATGCAGAAAACAAAAAGGAATAACACCACTTTCGCTGGAACTCTTGACTGCATTTAGCGTATGCAATAATCCCTTAAATCCTTAGGTTCCCCCTAGTGGATGAGTTGTGCCTCGTGAGGGTTTGCAGTGAATGTACCCAAAAAATTCTTTTTTTTTATTCAATCCAAAGTAGAAACCGAACAAAACCATGGGTGCTTTTCCAAAAGAAAATTTACAAACACCGGATATTCTCGATTCTTAGAATTTTTCAAAGGAAAATCTTAAATTAGGTTTGTAAATCTCATCTTTTGGTCAAAAATTCTCGAAATCATGCTGAATTGATTGTGCACAGTGATAAGTGCGTATACGAAAAAACATAGGCATCAATTGATCCACCAGAAATTTTCGTGAAAACAATTTTGTATCCAAAATTCTGGGCCACCTAATAACCTTAGTAAAGAAAAACAGCCTTCCTCTCAAGGCGACCATGACGGCTTTCGCACTAATGTTTTTTCAAAGGCAGCAAACAAAAAAGTTTTTTTTTATGCACACACATGTGACTGTGCAATGCCTAGGTCCCTTAAGCTTTCTAATTAACCCATGTAACGAGCATTAGGCCAATGACTCCTAAGACAGATGTCTTTAGGGCACTAGGTATGTAAATACCCCTACGGGCTTACTGGCTCTATTTAAAATGGCTACGAACCCAAACTAGTCACATAACCTTTTATTCTAAACAATTTTTTTTTTTTTTGTAGTCCCCAACAATAAGCAACCATTTCCATATGCCCGAATTAATTTAATGGTTTGTGGCTGATCAGACCACCCATATGAACTAGGAGACTGTGAAACTAAGGGTCAGTTTTCCATTATATTTTCAATCCAATCGTCAAAGAAAACGGAAATCATAGCTTTACATTCAAAACCTTGAAAACGTATACAGACTGTGTAAAAGTAAGGGATCAAATGTCAACACTTTTCCAAAAACTCTTTCCTTAAACAAAATAGTGAACCATTTGATCTCTTTTGCCCAAAGCATCGAAAATTCCAAAATTCGAGGTATCTTCGTTTTATAAAAATTCTGTCAAAATTTCCTTTTTCTTTGAAAAACCCTAAAACCAATAGAAATAGAAAAAATTTGGAAAAAATCTAGAAATTTTCCTAAAAAAGAAAAAACTAAAAACCAAAAACAAATGTGTAAAAATCCTGTCTAACAATAGACATGTGTGCTTGTCCCCACCCCCCAACCTAGCATGAACATCGTCATCGATGTTAAAATGAATGAAATGCAATGAAATGTATGAAACATGGGGATTAAAAGTATCGATGGGTAAAGTGAAGAAGTCACCTGAGAATTTGAAACTTTTCAGAAACCTTGTCCATGGTTAGACAAAATACACAATAACTAACAAGAAACAGAAAAAATAGAAGCTACACGACTGGTTACTCAACAAGGAATCCACCTGGATCCCAAACAAAATGAGAATTTTCAGCAATTTGGAGCACACATTTCTTGTCCAATGTTGAGAAGGTAACCACCATTAGAGTCTCTTCCTTTAAAAATGAACCATGTAAGTCTGAAGGAAAAGATTGCATGGGTGAACTTGGTGGTTCAAGTGATTCCCGTGCATGTAATTCCTCAAAATTGAATTTCTCAAATTCTTCTAGCATGGGTGCAGAACATGCGGTGGCAATGTCAACATTTGAATGTTTGGAGGGATCCACGCATGATTTTGAGAATTTAGACCCGAAGGTCTAAAGAAGGCCAATTTTCTCAAATTTGGCAGCAGGGTCCTCCTTCGGGGTTGTGATTGTCATTTCCCATAATGATTGATCATCAAAAGCTAGGGAATGAATAAGGCATGAGTCCAATGATTTCAAATTATCAGAGTTAGAATTTGAAAAATATCCACAAAAGTTTCAAACTGATCAGGAGGATCAAAATGTATATTTTTTATTTCCTTCAAAACCGGAACATCAAATTCTTGGAAATCAGCTATACTTGAATCCATTGTTGGGAAAGAATCAGAATGTACAAGGGACTCGTGGGAATCTTTCTCTAAAATCTTCGGGTGGGACCGTCTCAACCGTGGGGGAAAAGGGATTACGGGCTTATATGGTTCAGAGTCAAATTGGTTTTCTAACATACCACCAGCACTACTCTCATCTCCACCCTTAGATATGGATTGTGCATTTGTTTGATCCGGTAAGAAAAAGTGGTCAAGGTTTTTCATATCATCTATTTGAATATCATTTTCACTACTAAGGTTGACGTCCTCTTGTATCATATGGCAAATTGAAGTTGTTAGGTCTCGTAGTTCTTGTTTGATGGTTTGATAGAATTTATTTAGAGCCAAAATGAATTCGTTGTGATTCTGAATAAATTTAGTGATCATATCCTCCAAAGATTGCATCTCCGGGAGTGGTGGTGGGGGTACATATGAGCACTCGAATGGTGCTTCATATGACCATTCAATTGATGGAGTTACATATGTCAAGTCTTGCACATATGACCCATCTGGAGTAGGTTCTTGGGGGAGATTGGAAAAATCATCCATGTGCCCATTTTCCCAATTGTAATCATGATGATCATCACATTGTGGACTATGCATGTTACCTATGTTATTGGAACAAGGCCATTGATATGTGTTGGCTTCATCCTCGAGCTCTCGTAACACCTCTGTATAATTATCAGATCTTGTTGGACAAGTCCATGAAGATTGGGTGTTGTATCCACATCCTCCCCACACATTCATAGATGAAGAAGTGTTCGCATGTGTGGGGTATAGGTAATCACGCAAAGACCTTTTGGGTTGGTCATCTTTCATTACTTGCCAATTTGGTTGGGGATTATCATGTAGGCTCTTAGACGGTTGGGTCCCACTCGAATTCTCGATATTTCATGGTGGCACTTGATGAACCTGAAGATTTTGAGAAATTGAGATTTTTAAGTGCCCTGTTAATTTGCGATTCCCTCTCTTGGAACATGGTTCAATTATGGAATCAAGCAGCACGGTGGCCAATTTTTTTTTAAAATTTTAATGAAAAACAACTAACCTGAAACAAACACCTAATCACTCTTAAAGTTGTAGAGTACACCTAGGCCTCCAATCACTACAACAAATGGGATTTTCAGCGACGAAAACATTTGTGACGCAACCCAAAGTGTCGCAAAAAATAATTTTTTTGCAACATAAAATTACACCCGTCACAACAAGTTAAGTATTTGCGACACATGACTCCATGCGTCGCAAATAGATACTTTCAACAATGAATATAGTGCGTCGCAAACAAATGCGTCAAAAAATCATTGGCGCCAAATGGTGGTAAAATTATTCGCGACGCCAGATAGTCATTTGCGACACAATCATCTGTCGTAAATAAGTGTCTCTATTTGCGACGCAATCCCCGTGTCACAAATAATTTTTAGTTTGAGCTATATTATAGAAAAGTTAAGGTTTTTTGCAACAGTTTTCTTTTTGAGTCGCACATAATATCTTATTCGCGACGCTGATATATTTGCTTCACAAATAATTAGTATTAGCGACCTCCATCATATGGTGTCATAAAAATTTATTTGGGACGCAATTTTGACGTCAAAAAAAAATATTTAATTGCGACAGTATACATGCTGCGTCACAGATAATGTGTTTTTTTGCAACGTGCCTTTAAATGCGTCGTAGCTAATAGTTTTATTAGCGACCTTATTTTATAGCGTCACTACAACAATTTGCACTTTTACCGGCGTTTTTTGCCGGCGCAATCATTAAACGCCGGGGAAAGTATAACTTTTACCGGCGAAATAACTTCTTTCGCCGGGAAAAGATAGGGTTTTCCCGACGATAGATTTTCGCCGGCAAAGGTTTCATTTTTCCGGGCGATTTGCCTTTTTTGCCGGCAGAGGTCAATATTTTTCCCGCGCTTTATTTATTTTGCCGGCAAAGGTCATCTTTTTACCCGCGCTTTAAGCAGTTCTCCAGCAAATGTCACCCCACCAACTGATGGCGGCGCATTAATTACGCCGGGCAATGTCTTTTCTTAATATATTTTCAAAATTTTTTTTGCCGGCGCACTATTTGCGCCAGTATTCTTATTACAAAGTCCCAAACCCCTTCCGCACCCATCTATTTTCCCTTTGTAATTCTCAATCGACAAACCCCTTCTGCGCCCTCTCATCATCTCTATCTTATGATCCCTCTCGTCACCACGTCCAGCAGCCCTCTCATCTCGTCCTCATCGCATCCCTCATCCATGGTTTGAAGCCCATCACCTCGCCATGGTGTTTCAATATGAGATTTGGGGTGTTTTGATCTGTTAAAGGCCTGATCTTGGGATTTCTTCCCGTCTCTCTTCTTCTCAATCACTATCTCTCTCTGTCTCTGTGGTAAGTACTCTGCTCTCTTTTCTCTATGGTTTTTTGGGTCTTTAATCACTAGAGCTTTGAATGTGTTTGAGGAAATGTAGAAATCGGTTGTGGAAATGGTGTTTCAATATGAGATTTGGGGTGTTTTGATCTGTTAAAGGCCCGATCTTGGGATTTCTTTGTGCTTGTTTGGATTTGTTGGGGTTTCTTGGTTCTTCTAATTAAATCTCGTCGCAGAATGCATAAAATTTGGGGGTGGCGCCATCTGTCTTCGCAGTTCATTTTTGAGAAATAATGCGCAACGAAATGAACCTCCACGCCTTTAACTCTCCCCATGCCAAACTCCTCCCCTTTTCTCTCTCTCTCTTTCTCTCTCTTTCATTTCTCTCAATGAGGGTTTTTTTGCAGAGGATTTCTTCTTCTTCAGATCTCAAAATCCGAAGAAGGTACGCTCTCTCTCTCTCTCTCTCTCTCCTTTCTTCTATTCTTCTCATCTACTGATCTCCTCTTTCTTCCCATCTCTCATCAACAAAACCCCCATAAAAGAGGCTTTTCATTCATCTGTTGCAATTTGATTTTCTGTTGAAATCTTGTTGTATATTGCAACAGCTGAAGTTGTTTTCGATTTTCAAATGAAAAGGAAGCATGGAGATTTTTAGATTGAAACAGAAAGTTCTTAGGGCATCTTTGTGGATGCCAGTTTTCCGAGGCATTTCGTTTCGTCTATTGTGATTTTCTTTTCCGTAGAAAATGGAAACCTAAAGACTTGATTTTTATGCAGTCTTAGTTTCCATTGCTTGTGTAGGATTGATTAGAATGATAATCTACCTTTTGGCGGTTCAAATTTGCATTCTGTGAGATTTGTGAAAAATGATTTCATATCAAAAAATGGAAACCATTGTGCTGTTGTGTGACTGCTATGATAAGAAAATGATTTTTTGGTTTTTCCATTTATGTGGGTGTTCTTGGTTCCTTGGCACTTTCTTTTAATTTCTTTCTCATTTTTTATGCTCTCTTTTTGTTTATGGTTCATGCAATTTCTTGGCATTCACACAGCGGTTATGTTGTTGGGTTTTGTTGATCCATTCTATTTGTGGATTTTAGACAGGGATGGCTTGTTATTCTTTTAGAGAAATTCTTATCTTTAAAAAAAATGAAGAAAAAAAATTATATCTGTAGACTGCCAGCCCTTCCACTCAATGTTGTCGGATCACAGTCCCTGCCCAATGGGTGGTGGATCTTGCAATCAAGCTTTTCGTTGCTCAATCGGCAGGTCTTGTACTCAAGCTCCTTTTTGCATTTGCACTTGAGATTGAATCTCTTTTTGGCCCAAGGTCGGTTGGGGTTCTATAGCTTGGACCATTTCCCTGTTTCTTTGTGAGTTTCCATTTGCACATTAGACCAATTTCGCCATCATTTTGGTCTTGACCAATTTACACTTATGTTATCATTTCCAATTGATTATTAGGACCTGGCCTGTGTATATCACCAAATGTATAATGTGTATAGAGCTTCTGTTATGAGTTGCATAGTAAAATTGCGTATGGATGTCATGCAAAATTGAGTCTTTTTAGTGTCCTTCAGTTGATTTTGTGACTGTATACTTTAGTAGAAGAATTTAATGAGAACTGTTCTTGAACTGAACTAAAATGTGTGATATTTAAGATAAGAACAGAAGGAAACTGAGAAGTACACAACAGAGCTGATTTTGTGAACCACCCTTCTAATAGAAACTCATGGACTGCGCAACTTGTGCTCATCTCATGGTTTCTTCTCTCACTCGTTCCTAATAGAATACTATTCACAAAAATTTATGTGGCTGCCTATGTGGTGTTAAACCAAATGCAACTGAGGTGTAGCTTCTTTGTGTTGTTGTGAAGCTTTTAGCAGGGTGCAGAGTCATTCTTCTTAGTGGTGTCTCTTTTTGAATTGTTGTCTCCTTTGTATCTTGTAATGAGAATGTTGTTTTTGGAATAATAAGTTTTCTTGGTGCATCTTTTTAGTGTGTTGGGGTTTATTAGGTGTTATAAGAATCATGATCCTGATTTGGCTTCTCTTTCCTTGGGAATTGATCTGACTACATTTGGATTAAATCGAAATTCTCCTGATAACCTTCACAAGACTTTCGGGTCTCCATGGTCGGACGAGCCTGTGAAAGGAGATCCTGAGCATGTAGTGCCCGAATGTTATTACACTAAACCACCACCTCGCAAAAGAAACTAGGGGGAGATGAAGGTCAGTTTCTCAACTCAGAAATGAGAAAGTGGTGATACATTTTGGATGCAGTTTTAGTGAATTATATGTGTATTATGTTAGAATGGGGGTGCATATCTGTGTTTAAATTGTGCAGTAGTGAAATGTTGATACTTGATACAAACTTCAATAGAGGTAATAGTGGTTCATGAACTTGAGTATCCACACATTCATGAACTCTTTGTTTCAGTTGTGTCCAGTTCGGGTTATTCTGTCATGATTATGTATGTGGAATAATAGCCTGCTTTTTCCTCTTCATGTGTCTGTTTATTTCTCATGTTTTTTTTTCAGATGTTTCAGATGCACCCTTTTTAGGAGATTTAACTAATGCCAAGTACTTTTTGTATGCAGAAAGTTCAGGAGGAATCAGACCCACTTTGAATATATTCCCTTCTCAACCTATGCAAGTGGAGCCATCTACAAAGCTATGGCAGTTAGGAGAAGAAGAAGAGGAAAATGAAGAGTTTCACTTGGAGCCATCTAAGAAGGTATGGACTTGGAAGAAGATGATGGAAGGTGGCTTTTTTTTTTATTGGTGGCTATTTCAAATAGTAGGTGGATGGGATGGCTCTAAAACTGTGCTCTTATTGGCAGGAAACTATTGATTTTGTTTCTACAAGTAAGAGACCATCAGAGATATCCATGGAATTAGCCCATCCTAAAAATGATCCTGCAACAGTGCCTCAACCTGGGAGAGATGCCAAGGTAGTAGGAACGGTAAAAAGAAACTAATGGTGTTACCATGGTATTTTCTTCTCTTGTACATTTATTCTTTTTAACTTGTTTGCTTCTCATGATTCTCTTGAAATGAGTCCATGATCTCTAGCCATGACTATTTCACACACCAATAACTAATATTCAGAAACCATTTCCCCTTTTTCTAATGTCAATGATTTTGAGCATGTATATTGTTAGATAGTTGGATGGCGAATGTAACAGATATATGATTCATTGTTAAAGACAATTCTTTTGAGAAATAATGCTAGAATGTTATTGGAGATAAATGTTTGAACATAATTAATTGTGAGTAGTTTACTCCTAACAAGGGTAAAAAAACCATTTCTTTTCCAAATTAGTGATTACCATTTTCATTCGATAATTGCATTTCTTCTTATTGTGGAAATGAGTGCTATCAGTAAGTGATAAGTTATTATTTGATGTTCTTTGGTTTGACGTCCCCTGTTCCTCTCCTCTCCTCTACCCTGCGCAGCCGCCCTTTCCTCCTCCTCCTCTTCTTTCTTTCTTCCTTATCCTTCTCCCTTATCTCCCTTTCCCCTTTCTCATTCCACGCTCTCAGCAGCCCCGCCTCTCATTTCCCTCTCCCTTCTCCACTCATTCATCTCATCTCCCATTTGATTTTCTATTCTCTCTTTCTTCCTTTCTTTATTTCTTCCTCATTCATTGTTCCCAGCAACGTCACTGAGCACCCACCCATTTCTCTCTCTCTCTCTCTCTCTGTTTCTTTCTCATTCTTTCTGATTTCTTTCCTCCCCCTCTTTGCCCAGTGGACCACCGAGCACCATCAGCACCACTATTCTAGTGGGCCATCGATCAAGTGGGCCCCACGATCTTCATCATCCCTAATTTCAAGCTTCATTGTTTTGTAAGCTTCTTCCATTTGATTAGGTTTTGTTAATTGGGGGTTTTCCATTATTTTGAACTGTTGAGGTAAACACTATCATATAATATGTCACTAGCGGATTGGGACTGCCCCAGTTGGTTATTTTTAGCATTGTCACACTTGGGTTCATGTGAGGATGATGTATGAGTGGACTAAGCATCTCTGTGTAGATCCGGGTTCAAGAGCAGATTTGCTAAGAAAAATATTTTGATTTGGATACATTCAATTAGGTGATGGTCTATGTGATTGGATTAAGCAGACTACAAATGGCTGGGGTAGGGTTATGATTATGAGGATGATGGCGGCAGCAACATGACTCCCTGATGAAAATTGTCAATCATTGTTTGCTTTAACTATAACTTCAAGTAGACTTGGTTTACTACTACAAGGGGCAAAGTCAAATCCCATCTATCTAGGATGACTTTGTAGGCTCTCACTTGATCTATTCAAATCATATTCCATTTCTCTCCTTTTCCCTAAATGATTGTTGAAGTTTCATCAGTTACAAGACATTCTTTAGAAGGTATATATTGCACTGACCAATCCATCAAGTTCTGGAAAAATAAAAAAAGGAGGGGGTTGTGCGGGCTGGGTGGGGGTGGAGAGAGTCAATTTCACTTAATAGCATGAGCATTAGCAATTCTTTATCTTAACATCTAGATCTTCTCCTTTAGTCTTAGCATTAATCTTTTCTGCATTAGAATTTCTTGTATGCTAGCTTTGTTTATCTCTCTTGTTCATAATGTCTACTAACTCTTGCACTCTTTTCTGCCAAAGTACCCAAATTCTAAATGCTTAATCATAACTTTTAAACTAGTTCTTTACCTGCATCACCCTTCATGGTGTAAGAACCCTGACTGTTCTCACAACAAAGCAAAAGAAAAGTGGGGAAAAACAAAGCATCTTTGTTGCAAGTCACTTTCAGAAAACGTCTACCAAACCCTTTTTTACTTTACTACACCATGGGGTTCCACCATGTATTGCCTTTGATGAATGCACTAGTGTTAAAATCTTAAAAGTAGAGTTCACATTTAAGCAGGGAAAGTTTCATAATTAATTAACCACCTAAAACCAATCCATCTAGGTTTGGGACTAACGAGCTTTAGAGTTGAAACTCTATGAAAATTTTAAGTCTCAGATAGAGCTCTTGTATGACCATACAGGTTCTGCAGTTTTTTTTTTAATATTTATCCATCTGTGCAAACCAATACATGTCCAAATCATTAAGGTCATCAGTTGAGAGGACCATCAATGTAAATGATGAAGTCCTTTTCACTAGCCAGTATATTCATGGGTTTTCCTCAATGAATTGTAGGTTAAAAACAAAACTAAGGTTCTAATCCAAAAGAGACGAGGCAGAGGAATCTAAAGATTTTCAATTTAATGAGTCTTTAGCTCTTGAAAGTTGAAAACGTAGCAGATCCATTAGACAAATCCCATCCTTCAACTAATGAGTAGTGTTGACTATTCTGCTCTCCATCTCCCTCAGCAGTTCATATTAAATGTAGTTTTTAGCAATGGTAGAGGAAGTCCTGAGTCCTCCCTGAGGGGATACTATGGACGACAAAACCATGGGTCAAACAAACAAACTTCAGCCTATAGAAATCCCAACAGTGTGATCAATTGTCAAAATGATTCATCAATATTGCCTAGGTTATTTGTTTTTAGCATGAACACAAAGTACTGATTATCATTACATAATTTCACAAGTGATGAAAATGGGGGAGGTAGTTTCAAAACCCAACCTGGAACCATTCCACCTTTCAGTAGACAGCTCAAAGCAAGCTGAGCTCCTTAATTCTGTCAGGGATGATATTAGTGAATACAAGGTGACCAAAACAGGGGTCGTGAATACCATTGATTAATATGATCTATTTGGTTCTTTTATCTCAGTGAATTGTATTTATATTTCTACATATAGGCATCAGGGAGCATGTCACCTAGAATGCAATTATTACGAGAGCGAGCTGCTATTCAAACAAGCATTACTCAGGTAAGACTCCAAATCACTGTCTGTTCATTATTATTGATTTGGGACTCACTAATAAGGAAAAACATATCTCTGTCAAGTCTCACTTATCTTTGTTAGGCATCTGATCTATTAGCCTTTCGCACGAAAACAAGTTTTTCAGTTATCATGAATTCAGACATGATAATTTTGCGAAACCAAGCAGTTGAAATAAATTCACATGAATGTTATAACATATCTTATGAAAATGCTGAGACATAAACACTGTTGATTGTTGTTGTTGCAATGCAATAATTTTATTGAATCTGTCAGTGACACTATGGTTAGGTTGTGCTTCATAAAAAAAAAAAAAAAAACTATGGTTAGGTTGTGATAGCCTAGGGTGTTTTTTTTAGTGTCCCCTTATATGCATTGACTTCCTTAGGACTGGTTTTTCAAACTCGTGGTTCAGAGACCTCTCCATGTCAATATTGTAAACTTGAAGACTGTGCAGAGAGTAATATTTTGGCAATGACAAACAAATCTTACCTGGAGCTGAGGGAAGGTTACATCTTGTATGCTTCAAACAAGCAGTAAATTTTTCTTGTGAAAATCTGGTGGTACTCATCTTTTTCATGGTGAAAATTTGGACTTTTGAAACCCACATAGAACTATGGAATTGAGTAGTACAGGTTTAAGAAATTGCATTGTGGCTCCATCTTCTCCTCAAGTTGGGTTTCTGAATTCTATTGTATTGGTAGTCATGAGAGAAGTTCTGTATGCTATGGATCCTCACCATCATGTCAGCTAAATTCTCACCAATATATTTTTGTCCTTGAATGCAATGGATCCTCACATCCTCAGGTATTGACTTAGCTAAATATGCATCATTACTATTTTGCCTTTTTCAGATGAATGAGTAGAATAAGTTCCCTACATGTCATATGTTTTTAGTGTTATTAAAGAATCAGAGATGATGGTGGAAGTAGGTGTTAACATTGAGTCATTACCAAAGTTTTTCTTATCTTATATTTATATTTTATACTTGTATAGTGTTATACTAATTAAAGAACAAAAAAAAGTGGTGCAAAAAGATATTAAAATTGAATGATGGCAAACTAATCCGAATGTTCTTTTGAAATAGGCGAAGCCATCAGTTGAATTTCTATTGTTTTTTTTTTAAACAACAAATACTTAGTAACGGATATAAACCATTACAAATATAATACTTAGTAACGGACTCCAACCGTTACAAATAGAATACTTCGTAACAGATATCAACCGTTACAAATAGGTTGACCAAATAGTTATATATGCGTCAGAAAGTTGGAATTACCAATAATTTTATCCGTTGGGAACAAACTATGAACAAAATTAATAACCATTACTAATAAATTGTAACGATTATAGATGTGTTGCTGAAATTAATTTCAGACACAGTTCATAACCGTTAGTAATATTTCTAACGGTTATTAAGTGTTACTAACTTCTGTTACTTTTCATTTGTGACGCAATTGTGTCAACGTAAAATAACCGTTACTAATATTTTTTGTAACGACTGTAGATCCGTTACTAATTGTTTATTATGGTGTAGTGATATATGGGGCAATACACAATGCTCAATTGGTTTTTCCTTCACATGGTCCTTAGAAATGATCTCATCACTTACACATCTAGTGTTGGCAATTTCACTTGCTTCTCATCCTTGGTGATGTTAATATGACTAGTTATAATGGCAAACATAGTTGTGTTTTATAGATTTTCTTTATAGATTTTAACATCTATCTTGTTTTATTTATTACAGATTGAAATGGGAGATGAAGAGAAAATAAGAACAAGCAACATTTTTGGACCGATTTGGATAGTGCGGATCAATTTGAGGATGCTATATTTTATCGTGGAAATTGCTTGTCGTCTCTCTGTGATACATATTGAAGACCGCATTTCAATTATTGTTTCTATGTTATATTGAGACCAACTATTATATAGATTTATGTTTAACAGAATTTTATCAATATCATTCAGTAAGAATTTGTGATGAGGACAACTGATTCATTGCACTCAAATTCAATTAATTAATTTAGTTTATGTTTTTACATCAATGGAGTGTTATTTTCATACCTGAATTGCAACTTAGAGATATATGATTGTGATGACCTAATGGTGACTTTGCATTAAAGATTTGTGAATGCATGACTTGTGAATGGATGATGAGATTATATTTGTATTGATTGGGTATAAAATCAGGAAAAATATATCTATTTTAAAAATATTAAAAAATATTTTTTTTGAGAAATTATTAGTTGCGGCGCTTTTATTGCGTTGCAAATAATCAAATGTAACAAGATAAATATTATTTACCACACCACATAAGCGTCTCAAAAAAAAAATTATTTGCAACTTTATATGAGCGTCGCCTTTAATAATTTATTAACGACCTTTTAGAATCGTTGTAAATATAAATTATTGGTGACGCAATTTTACCGTTGCAAATAAATCATTATTTGCGACGTTTATAATACGTCGCAAATATAAATTATTGGTGACGCAATTTTACCGTTGCAAATAAATCATTATTTGCGATGTTTATAATACGTCGCAATTGCTACGTAATTAGCAACGCTTTACAACCGTCGCAAATACTCTCTCCAATTGCCATGCTGCAGTCTTTAGCGTAGCTAATCTTTCTGTGACCTCATTATTTGCGACCCCTTTGCGACGCTTAGTTTTTTGCGTCGCAATTATTTATTGCGACGCTTTTTATATTATTTGCGACGGTTTTTTGGCATCGCAAAAAGGCAAAATTGTTGTAGTGACACTATGAATGCAAAGATGAAAGTACATGATGTGTGTGTGTGATGTCCTCAACCATTTTGAAAATGAAAGCTCATAAATGTATGCCTAAGGCTTTTGAAAGTTTTAGCTCATAAAACATTTATGATTGAGGAAGGAATGCAAGTCACATGTTAAAAGTAACAACTTGTTAATGATATCAAAGATTCACAAGTTGTATGAAATTAATTAGCTCTAAACATGTGATGCATAGGGATGTCAATCAAATCAACAATGTAGCTCAAAACATAAAAATAGATTTGATTGAAATTAGGGGACAAATCATATGTAATTATAAATACAACTTGAAAAAGATATACCTATCAAAGTAAGGCAAGTTGTGAAACTTTAAAACAATAATACATATGATTTGTAAAGTTTGTTGAATCCAAAACATAAGATACATTTGAAAGAGATTTTCTTATGATGGAAAACAACAACCAAAGATTCAATCAAGTATATGAATCATGTTACATATAATTTCAAAGATTCTTTTATTAACATGATCTACTTAGATTTACCCAATAAAGTAATACTTGGCTTGAATCAAATGGTGATGCATCCAAAACAATAGATCAATTCAAAAACATAAATATGTTAAGGACACAACAAATCATATTTTAACATGCTACTAAAGATTTACCAAAGATAAAACAAAAACATGAAAACATATGATTTGTAAAGATGTTGAATCCAAAACATAAGATAGTTTTGAAAGTGATTTTCTTATGTTGAAAAACAACAACCATAGATTCAACCAAGTATAGGAATCATGTTATATATTATTTCAAAGGTTCTTCCATTAACATGATCTACTTAGATTTACCAAAGATAAAGTACTACTTGGATTGAATCAAATGGTGTTGTATCCAAAACAATAAATCAACTCAAAACATAAAACATGTTAAGGACACAACACTTCATACATAGTTTATCATGCTACACAAGATTTACCAAAAGTAAAACAAAGCATGAAAACATATGATTAAGAAAAGTATAGCCTACTTGGTGATTGAACTTCATTAATCCAAGCTTTAGCTTTCCTAAAGATCCCCTTCATCCCTTAGTTCATTTCCCTTCTATTTGCCTCAAAACCCCTCAAGGAGGGCCTTAAAATTCCCAACTTTTGGCAAAGGAAAGAACTCATATATATAGCAAAAAATGCCTAACGGCTAGTCCCCGGTCGACTTGGAAACAGATCTCGGTCGACCGGGTACACACAGCGGTCATATTTCTGACCGTTGGGCTTCAGGTACCCAGTCGGCCTGCAGTGTGGCCGGTCGACCGGCTACACTGCTGGTCGACCCCCTGGGACCAAAATTCCCAAAAATGCATCTTTTCGAGGTAATTCTTTGTGGGAACTTTTGGGCCACTAAACCAAGCTTGGAAACATGTTTTAAATCAACCTAAGATGTTTAAAAACATGAAACACAAAAAGCCTAAAAAGATTTGAAAGATTTAAAACATAGGCTAGCTTGATTTCTAAAAACTCTTTTAAAAAACAAATGCATCCAAGTTTTAAAAGCAAATCATGCATAAATTGATACTTTTACAAATCTTAAAAGTAATGCATGAATAAATCAAGATTTCAAGATTTCTTAAATCAATGCAAATGTGTGAGAAAAAAATGATGCTAGAATGATTATGCATCCATCAAATTGCAATCTACAAAATTCCTAACAGACCATCTTCCTCATTTTTCCTTTTTAGCAAACTCCAATCTCAACCTAGGGTTTCCATTTTCTTCCTTCTTGCTCTTGCCTCCCATCATCAAATCCACCACCAACCTTGCACAAATTGAGAGGTTGAGATCATCATCTTCTTCCTCATCACCATAGCTCTCTATTGATACCATTGCTAGAGAAAACCCTCCATTACAAGACTCCCTTTGAACTCACCTTGTCCATTAGAAGACCTTACAAGTAAGTACTCCTTCCCTTCTTCTAGATTTGTGTTCTCCTAGCCTTAGGGAATCTCCATCCCTATTATTGAAGTTTCTTTCTCCCCATGCTATGTTTTGACTCTTCTAGGGTTTTATTTTGGGATTTTTGCTTGTAGCTTGGACCATTGATTTGGAAGGCTTATTAGAGCTTGGTTTCATTGATTAGAAAACCCAAGGCAAGTGGATGATTTGATTTTTTATAAGCTTTCAATGATTTTAGTATTTTCCACTCATGCCTATTTATTGCTTTGTTTTGAAATAAATGTTCATGATAGAGTATTAATGGTGCATTTATATCATAGAAGTGTATTGGTACATGCTATTTAATTTCCTCTTATTTTGTCCCAAATGCACTCTTATGTGAAATGGTTTCTTTCTCTTTTCCCTTGTATTGAATGTGATGTTGATGGAGGAGAATGGGGTGGATGTTGTGAGAGATTGGATGTTATTTGTATGAAGTTTTAGACTCCTCATTGGATGTGTAAAAGTGGCTAAAAAGGGGTTGTAGAAGGAAGAGTTAGAGAGGAGCTGAACTGGTCTGGAATCAGTTTCTGGACAGTTCGCTCGAGCGAAGTGTCCAGAAAAGGGTTCGGAGCATTCCAGTAGGTTGGTCGCTCGAGCGGACATCCTAGAACTTGTTCTAGAGAGTCGTTAGTTCGAACGCACTAAAACTTTGCTCGAGCCAATGAGTTCGCTCGAGCGACCTCAACTTCGCTCGAGCGAACCCATCCAAACAGTCATTCCGGAGAGCTCCTTGCTCGAGCGAACTCTCCAGTTCGCTCGAGAGATGAGCTTTGTTGGTCAAAGGCTATGTTTGGGACAATGATGAACTATTTAAATGTGTTGGGACTATTCAATGAGAACCCCTCTACGTCAAGGAGATTTACTAAGTAATGTATGAGGCCATCTGAGAAAGAAACCATATCACGAAGATGTCATTTGAAGTTTTGAAAATTCAAAGTGTATAAGGAGCCCGGAATGTCCCTAAACTCAAAGAGTACCAAATCGTTATTAGATTGACATACGGGGTCCTATCCACCTTAAATAAATCTTGAACCCGATACTTCACCCGAAATTCCAATTGTTTATTGTACTCTATCGAACCCGAGATTTATACTACATGCCTTGTTTTCCCGAAAGTATTGAATTACACTTGAAACAGTTACTTGTTTTGAAGTGCATTGCACGACATGAACGACAGTGTGCCCTTGAGCACCCCCATCCTGCCCGTTTATTTATTGTACTTGATTTACTTGCACATGTCTCGATTTGTTATTTGACCTATTAGTCGGCACCACTAAGCTTGGGTAACCCTGTTGGTCTGATCCACCGACTTGGAGATCCCCCTCTTGTCCCACCAGCTGCAGTTTGGATCCCGCTACCCGGTTATCACCATGGTCTTGTCCCGATGCCCGGCTCGCTACTGTGGTCATGTATAGTATATGCATATGTATTTATAAGATCCACTGTTTCTCCTCACCTCGAGTGACTGAGATCAGTGCCTAGTTCTTGCTCTATCACTTTAGTGATAGAGGACTTAGCTTCGTGTGGTTGCCATCTTGCTTGTTTCCCCGTTTCCCTTGGTTACCTTACATGTTTTATAATGCATACTTGTATTTGAATAAATGTTTTATCTCGTTTATAGAAATTGTTAATTAAACAGGTTTAAATGCTTTTGGAAGGTAAATTCATTTATTATCATATTGCCGTTGTATTTTACCCATTTGCCAAACCGTCGTGTTTGACCCACTTTTGGTACTCAGGTCCCGTTGTTGGTTATCCCGAGGAGGAGCACGAGGAGGTGGCCAGAGAACCGCAGCAGTTAGTTGAGTGGCATGCTGATGACGTCATTTAGATGTTTGGTTTCTATGAGAGACTTAATATTTTGGGAAACTGTTTAACCATTCTTTGGATTGGTATTTTATTTATATTGGCCTTTGTTGGCCTCTATTTTTGGGAGATGTAATTAAATGATATTTGCATAAACTTTAACTTACTTTTGGGTAACATGCTAATGATCATTGCTCATTCTGATACGGTATTATACTTGTATTATTGTCTTTATGACTAGAGATGGTTTGAATATTTGATTTGCTACACACTTCTGCACTTAATAGAAATGTTCATTTATGGTTGTGATATCCTCACCGCGGACACCTGTTGGAAATTAAATGAGTGTGTGCCCTTGTTGACATACTCTACATATTATTATCACCATCATCCATTAATGTCCCGTTCCCGGATTAGGACTTTGGTGGCCCGGTCCGGGGTCGCGACAGTGTGGATCCAGGATCAAATAAAATCTGAGCTTCTACCTCCACAAACAAGAAGTTTACCTTCCACCACGTCTCATGCAGCTTCAACATCCGCACGGTTGAGATAATATAAACGTCCATGCATCTGAACTCTATTCGGTGCTTGATTTTGCCTTCCTTGGGCATGTCTATTCTGTTGTGGAGGACGAGCATTCTGATTCTGTGCTAGTGGCCTGGCCTGCTGCTGCTGCTGAGGTGGTCGAACTTGATTTTGAAATGGTGCTTGATTCTGAGGAGGTAATTGTCTCTGTTGTTGATTTCTATTGCCTTGAGTCTGAAGTTGTGGGCAATCCTTGATTGCATGGTTCATAGCCCCACACTTGAAACAGGCACTGGTGGCCTTACGACATTCATGAGTTTCGTGGTTCTTGCCACAGTGGCCACAACCTTGCCTCACTTGACTCTGCTCTTGCTTTGGTTTCTTGTTATGGTGTTCCTTCTGATTCTGCTACTGGTAATGCCGCTTCCTATCTTGAATGATCAGATTGTTAATGTCTTCAAACTTATATGCCCATTTGACAGCCTCATCATATGTAGCTGGTGGAACTACTCCTATGGCATCCCTCATGATAATTGGGTTCAATCCTTCCAAGAACTTTGTTATCTTCTTCTGCTCAGTGTCAATCAACTCGGTAGCATATCTAGCCAATCTTTCGAACTTGGTGACATAGTCTAGAATAGTCATATTGCCTTGTTTGAGCTGCTGGAACTCAATAGCTTTCTGTCTCTTCACATGGGAGGGAATATACTTATCTTGAAACTGTGACTTGAATGCTTCCCATGCATTTTCGTTAGCCATTACCATGTATGGGTCCTTGACCGTTTGCCACCACTGATCTACAAGCCCATAGAATAGTGAAGTTGTGAGGTTGACCTTCTGTCTCCCCGTGCATGTGAAGACATTAAAATTTTTCTCGGTGTTAGCCAACCAGTCATCTGCAACTAACGGGTCCTCATTGCCTGAGAATTCATTCGGTGCTCTTTTCCTGAACCTCTCAAATAGCATGTTAGGGTCATGATCCCTATTGTGGATAACAATCTGTGGACCCAATGGTTGAGGTTACGGTGTTCTTGAGTCTCATTTGCCTGTCGTTGTTGCTCTATCATAGCTTGCATGAGCTCTTGGAACTGTGTAGCGGTTGGTGTGTTAGTCGTGTCTGACTCATTTTGATTACTGCCTGAAGAATTATTGTTTGGAACTTTTCTTGGAGGCATGATGCTGTAAAACAATGTGTTAGCACACAATAAACATGGTATAAGGGTTTCTATGGTCCAATACCAAACGAATCTATCAAACTCACAAATCCTCACCACGTTCCTAGGATTTTCTAGTTTCTTTTAAGTGCCTGAAACAAGTCCCGCTCTGATACCAGTCCTGTCCCGACCCCAGAACGGATCCCAGGCTCGGGACGTTGTTTTCCCAAAGGTTCCCGCGGTGAGGATTCCCGAAACACGCGGAATCTAGCTCACACGATCAAATTTGCGAAAGCGTGTAGCAAGTCACGTCGTAATAAGCACCAATAAAATTTCAAGTGCCATAACAAATTAATATCAAGACATAGTATCAAAAGTAAGGAGTTAACATGGCATTCCCATCATAAATTCAAGTTTTTGAAGGTTAACACAAAAGTAAATTAAGTTTTGTTACAACTCATAAGAGGCCAACAAAGGCCAATACAATTCTCAAAACAACCAAAAGGGGTTCCATGGAAAAATGAAGCGCAACTCAAGAACCCGCTCGTCGACTAGTTGACATCGTCGGGTTGCCATACTGTGACTGAGGGTGGCTCAAGAGCCTCCTCCGGACGCTCCTCCTCAAAGGCAACGTCACCTGCACCTGGGCACTAACATACAAGGGTCAAACACGATGGTTTGACAGGTAATCAATTTAGGCATGAGCATGTAATAAGTAAATGTTTAAAGAAACATATTAAGACATTTTGCTGAATTGGAAATAGTTACATGACTAAGGTACATTTCAAAATACGAGCAAAGCTAGCATGAATACTTATAATATCATGAATAGTTACAATCCACAATGAGCCCATCCTTTCTCCATCATACATGATGACAAGAGTAAGCACGCACGACAACCACGATATACATAATATAACATGACACGATTCCTAAATATATGGGGATTTCGGCCGCGGAACCGGACACGCGGGATGTGTAATAAAATACACGACCAATCTATAGATAGTCCACATGTTTAAGGACCCCCCCAGACAATAGATCAAAATGAAAGAGCAGTCCAAGCTCAGTGGTGTTCCCTTAAATTTATGAATGCACAAAACACGACGGACCACATCTTAAACCAAATCAGATTTGAAGGGGGAAATAACTTACATGAATTAAACAAGACACGACTAGCAAGAGGCATAAGTAAATATATATATGCATAACACGTTTAAGAAGTGATCCCTTTTTTTTATCCTTGAAACAATTTTCGAAGGAGCTTATACTTAATTTCCAAACGAGTATACGATAATACTTGTTGCATCAAAACTAACGTTCGAAAGCAAAGTCTATCAAGCATATGTAAGGACCTTTGGTGGACCCTTGTGAGATTAAAACCCAAATGTTGGAATTGTAAAGAGATTTGGTGCCCCCAAAGTTAAAAGACATTTTAGGTTTTCAATTGCACAATGTCAGGCTAAAAGCCCCATAACATATTCCAGTTTTCATTCCTGCAGAAATCCTTCTAAAACAGCTCATATTGAAATTGCGGTTACATCTCGGTCACCTATCGGTCGACCGAGGCAGGGTATATCGGCTAGTCGACAGCTGACCGACTAGTTGACCGATAGATTTATCCAGGAAATCTCAGCTCTCGGGAAATGGAACCGAACTGATCTCGGTTGGCTGTCGGTCGACCGTAGTGGAAATGTCGGTTAGCCGACAACTGACTGAAATCTTTCCTGACGAAATGCAGGTCTCAGGAAATGGAGCCGAACTGAGTTTCGGTTGGTTGTCGGTCGACCGAAGTGAGAATTTCGGTTGGCCGACAACTGACCGACGGCTGGCCGACGCTGCACAGACAGTGCATTTCAAATCAGATTTTTACCTTCCTTCTTCCCTTCTTCTTATTTCTCCTTCAACCTACACTTCCCTGAGCCTACAAGCTCTCCAAGGGATTAAGCATACATTTTCAAGCACAATTTAAAACATCTCATTTGTTAGACCCCGACCCAGACCAAGTCGATTAGTGTGCGATTAGTATGTGTTTAGTCCTAAGTGGGTTTAGTTGTTGTTGGGTTAGAAGTAATTAGTTTTAGTCTTGGTCATAGCTTTGGGAATTTTGAGAACGTTTAGTATTAGTCAGACACACTCAGGAAGGCCTGAGTGCGCGTGTAAGCTTTGGGAGATCGTATCGGTTTCCGTGTGATTGTGATCTTGATTTCATTTGAATGATTTTTCTATGTGTTACAACTTTCGTTTTAAGCCCATTCATGTTTGAAGCCCAAAAACCCATGTTTTGGCCCAAAGAGGGTAAAATTGTCTTTCTTGCACAAATCTGGACATAATTTTCGAGATCCCTAAATCATGTCAAAAATATACTTTTTGGAAACTAGATATTTCGATGATCGTTTTATCCTTCTTCGTCGAAGTCATCCGAGGCCCTCAAGATCGTGTTTTGGTCACTTCAAGGTTCAGCTAGTTGGGGCCCATTTTCATCACTTAAGCCCATCTCCCTCTCTTTCCATTTACTTTACCAAATCTCTGCAACTCTCTTGACGTAGGGTTGAAAAACCCCTTTTCCCTTCCCACTTCCTCACCTTGCATGAGCTAGCTAGAAGACTCCAAAGAAGATTCCAAGGCTATCATTTTCTTCCCCTCATCTCAAGCTTCCTATTGATATCTTCTTCTTGAAAGCTAAGGTTGAGAAAGCCCTCCATTTGTCTTCATTTCTCTTGTTTGACCTTCTCTAGGTAAGAGCTTCCACTCATATCTTTCATGGAGTTATTTTGGTTCCTCAAGATCATGTTTTTCATGTTTGCAAACCCTTTTGTTAAAATGGGTTCCTTGGTTCCATTTTTGAGTAACTTGTGTGGTTTTCTCTTGGGTTTTCTTGTAGTGTTAGATTAGCTTGAGAGAAGTGCTTGAGAAGGATTGTTAGCATTTGGGCAAGGCAAGTAATCTCTATAGGACCATTGTGCATGTGTATTTTAAGCTACATTGTTGTTTTGGAAATTTTGCATATGATTATATGAATATGTTTACAAGCTTCATGATCATGTTCTCTTCAGATTGGATGTTTAAGATTTAGAAAAATATGTTTTTTGTCCCTTGGAGAGCATGTAGGCTCAGGAAGTGCAAGTGGAATGTGAAACAAGAAGAAGGGAAGAAGAAATGTGCAAAAATCTGCACTGGGCTGCATTTCCCGTGCAGTTCGGTCAGCCGTCGGTCGGCTGGCGGCTAACCGAAATCCCCATTTCGGTTAACCGCGAGCTGACCAAGCTCGGCGGTTCCCTTTCCAGAAGCTGACATTTCGCCAGGGAGTTGCGGTCAGCTTGACGGTCAGCGAGCGGCTAGCCGCCATACCCCATCTAGGCTAACCGCTGGCCAACCGTGCATTGTCGGTTCCTTTTCCCGAGAGCTCCATTTCAGACTGGATTTCAGCGGTCAGCCTTACGGTCAGCTCACGGCTAACCGCCAGATTTCAGTTCGGCTAACCGTAAGCTAACCGTAGTCATTTCGGTTCCTTTTCCAGAGGGCTGTGTTGGACTTGGATTTCCAGCGGTCAGCTCGTCGGTCAGATGGCGGCTAGCCGCCAGACCTTAGTTCGGCTAGCCGACACCTGACCGCGAGGTGACCGAATTTGACAGATTTCCTGTTTTGAAGAGTTTTTGCAAGAATGAAAACTAAAACATGTTAAGTGGCCTTTAGCCTGATATTATGCACTCGAAACCCGAGATGTTCTTGAACTTCGGGGGCACCAATTCTTTATTAATTCCAACATCTGGGCTTCGGCTGCACAACGATCAACCAAGGGTCCTTGCATGAACTTGATATGCTTTGTATTCGTACTTTAGTTTTTGATATGATGAATATCATCGTGTACTTGTTTTGAAGTTAAGTACAAGCTAGTTTTGAAGATGTGTTTCAAGAAAAAGGGGATCACTTCCTAAGCGTGTTATGCATATTAATTATGCCCTTGCTAGTCGTGTTCATCGTGTTTTGATAAGTGATTTCCCCCTTTTTATCTCAACAAGTTTTGTTAATATCTCGCGTGTTTTGTTCATTCATGAATTAAGTAAACACCACTGAGCTTAGACTGCCCTTTCAATTTGATCCACTGTCTGGGGGTCTTTAAACATGTGGACTGTCTGCAGACTGGTCGTGTATTTATTACACATCGTGCGTGTCCGGTTCTGCGGCCGGAATTCCCATCTTTGTGGGAAATCGTGTCGTGCTTATATTATGTATATCGTGCTTGTCGTGCGTGCTTGCTCTTTTCATTATATAAATGATAGAGAAAGGATGGGCTCTTTGTGGATTGTAACTATTCATGATATATTATGTACTCATGCTAGTTTGCTTCAATACCTCAGTCAGTATAGTGTTTCAAATCAAGGATTTGTTTACATGTTTTCTAAAACCTTATTGTTCATGCTTATGCCTAAATTGATTACCTGCCAAACCGTTGTGTTTGATGAAAGTCCACGAGGATCCTAACCCTAGAGGGGGGGGGTGAATAGGGTGAGCTACAATTATGACCAATTTAAACCATACAAAATGCGGAAGCTCAAATAAACAATCACCACAATAGCAAGCACCACAACACCAAGATTTATAGTGGTTCGGCCAACATGCCTACATCCACTACCGGCTTGTGCATCCAACACCCCACTGGATTTCCACTATGTATGCTTTTTACTAGGCTAAGCAATAACCTTTACAAAGTTGTTTTTCTAAGGCTAAACAACAACCTCTCAATGTGCTTTTCTAGGCTTAGCAATAACCTTTACAAAATGCTTTTCTTAGGCTAAGCAATAACCTTACACAATGCTTTTCTTAGGCTAAGCAATAACCTTTACAAACAAAGATTTCTCTAAGAAGGTGTCTTTCCAAAAGATCACTCTAAGAGATTACAATTTAAAGCTCAATGAAATTGCCTCTTGAAAAGGCTAATAAGAAAGTTTAAAACAAACTCACACAAACACTCTATGAATGCAAAGGTGTATGCTCATGATGTGTGTGTGTGATGACTTCAATCAAGATTAAAAAGAAGGCTTATTCAAATGTATGCTCAAAGCATTTCAAAGTTTAAGACATATAAAAGACTTGATTGAAGTCTTATGCAAATCACATGTATGAAATTCAACTTGTTTATGACATGAAAATCAAGGACTAACAAGTTGTATGAAAAAGACTAATTTAGAACATGTGATGCATGTGCATGTTGTTTTCAAAACCAAATTAATTTTACTAATGCTTAAATGAATGAAAACAACAAACAATGTTTCAACCAAGTAAAAGACTCATGCTATGAAAGAAAAACAAAGATTTTGTCTAAGCATGATTAATAAAGTTAACAACTTGGATTGAAAACAAAGGTGAAGAATCCAATCTTAATTAGACCAAGGATTAGAACAAGAATGGATTCAACACATCATAGTTATTATGCTAAATATCATATACCAAAAGTTTAAACAAAGCACATAACTATGATTAATAAAGGTAGAGCTTACTTGGAGGTTTAACTCATTAATCCCAAGCTTTAGCTCTCCTAAAGACCTCCTAGCCTTTCCAACTTCATCCCCTTTCAATGGCTCCAAAATGGTCTCAAAGGTTCAAGATTCAAGCCTTCAAAAAGGTTGGAAAAGAATGGACTTTATAGCCAAAAAGTTGCCAACGGCTAGTTCTCGGTCGACCGGCAAAGGGGTCTCGGTCGACCGAGAAAGCACAACGGTCATAAAAATGACCGTTGGCAGCTTGCAGTTCAGAAACTGCACAGTCGCCCTACAGTGTCCTCGGTCGACCGAGACACAGGTCTCGGTCGACCGGCGACACTGCCGGGCGAGTCCCTGGGGCCAAAAATCCAACTTTTTTCCATTTCAAAGTATTTCTTTGAGGGATCTTTGGGCCACTAAATCAAGCTTAAATAACATGTTTTAAGACATTCTAAGATGTTTAAAAACATGAAAAACACAAAGCCTAAAATGATTCAAAAGTTTAAAACCAAAGGCTAGCTTGATTTGATAAAACTCTTTTCAAATGAAAATGCATACAAAAATGATTCTTTTTGAAATGAATGTATGCAAAGCTCAAACCTAAATTCACAAGATGATTTTCCAAATATAATGCACAAGGAATTAGGTTTTCAAAAGAGTTTTGGGTTCTAAAACCAATGCATCCAAGTTTATGACCAAAACATGCATAAACCAAAAACTTTTCCAAATCTAAAAACCAATGCATGTATAAAACTAGATTTCAAGGTATTTTAAATCAATGCATGTGTGAAATATCAAATGATGCTAAAGTGCAAATGCATCCATCAAATTGCAATTACAAAAACCCTAACAATCTCCCCCTTTGCAATTTGATGGCAACTTACTCATCATTGAAATTACACACCAAGGTCTTCAGCTCCCCCTCAGCTGGACAAGTCTTGAAATCTTCTTGGATGCTTCTTCTCTTAGCTTGGGCTCTTGAGCTCTTTTCTTCAATCTTCTTGATGCTTGGAGCTTGATCATTCTTCAAGCTTTCTTGCTTCTTTCTTTCTTTATCCAAGCATCTCCTTTAGCTCCAAGCTTTCTTTCTTCTATTTGCTCTCCCCCTTTGACCATGCCTCTCTCTCCCTTTGGCAAGGTATGCATTCTCTCCCTTTGTAGAAGATCATACACAACTCTCCTTAGGAAGCTTGGACATTCTCTTCACCCTTTGAGAACTTGAGTTCTTTCTCCCCCTTTGATGGATAGGAGATCTTCGAGTACTTGAACTCTCGAACTCTCTCCCCCTTTGAAGAGTAGGAGATCTTTGAGTCACACTTGAACTCTCTCTCCCCCTTTGACATTAAATTGCAAAGGTACCTACACACATGAGACAAGAAGAATACCTTTAGTAGCACCTGTTAACAAATGAAATCGAAAATGAAATACATAACAGGCTATCATGTATGGAAGTAGTCTCTAAGGGTTCAAAAGGCAATCCAAGGGTGAATTTGATCAAAACTAATACTTCCTATGAAGGTTTACACTCCCCCTCAATCCATTCTCTTCTTTTGTCAAACTTTTGACAAGGTATAACTATTTGATTCAAGAAGTAGATGGTTTATCCAATTGAGGGTCAACTTCAAGAGAAGGATTAGATTCATTTAACTATAAAGCTCAATATGATCAAATTACCAAAAGAGAGCTAGGTCTAATGGGAAAAGCAATCATGGATACCAATTGGAAAAACAAAGAATACCAATTGAGATTTAAGGATATGACTATTAAATCAATCACTCTAAAATGGATTTAAAAGTATGACTATTAGGAAAAATCCAAATTAGAGCTATCCATGATGCAATGGGGTTTACTAAACATAGCATCAGTCAATTTAACTTATGAAAATCATATGCTATGTAAGTTTTGAAATCATTTCATTCAAACAATAAATATGACTATTAATGTGCAAGAAAGAGTGAAATGAAATTCAATCATGAAGCCAACCTCAAATAATAACCAACCAATATTATTAACACATAAACATGGTGGTCATGAGATATACCTATAAGAGCAAGTGAGGAGGCAATCATGAACATTATGATGCTAATGGTGTGTGACATGGAACAAATATATTACTATCAAGTTTAGTCCAATGCACACAAGGTCTATCACATACACAAGATAAGTCATCAATTGGTTATTAAATCAATGGAAAATTATACCAAATGAAACCAATTGAATATGATAACATGATTAAAAGCAAGGATGTGACAAACTCAAAATTCCATCAAGCATCATAAATGCATATTCATCACTTTTAAGGATATGACTATTGAGCATAGTGATGAACAAGGTAAATTGCAATGCAAAAGAATATGACTTGGTAATGCATGCAATTTCCAAAGTGTCAAAATCATATGAATTCAACATCTAAGATATCCATCAAACATATAGAAATATGAGAAATGGGTTTCAAAGAGTTTCATATGATTAAGAACACTACTTATGAAGTTGAAACATGTATTAGAATGACATCAAGAGAATCTACATGAATCAACATCATAACCATCCAAAAAGATATGACTATAAGGCATAGAGGATGGATTTGGGTTCTAGTATGGTTTCGACAAATGTTACTAAGATCACAACCATACATGGAACCAATTGACATTTGCATATAAAAAGAATAACTAAATAAGCATAGATGCAAATGGCATGAAACAACAATTGATCATGAATAAATTAGCTAGGAAAGCTTTTAAAATCACAATCAATTAATCATGTAATGAAATGCAATGCAAGGCATATGAGTGCAAAAAGCAAATCAAACATGATGAAATTATAATCAAAAGATTTTGAAAACCATGAAGTGTAACTTAGAATGGTGCATGAAAACAAAATCAATTGATCATAAAGAAACAATGCATTTTAATAAATGTAACTAAGAAAGAACAAAATGCAAAGCAACAAGACCAACAAAATGATTTAACTATTAAAGAATAGGTTGGTCAAGTAGGTTCAAGGCCCTAAGGTTTGTCTAGGTAAATAACTTTAGGAATCCACCTAAGGTCTTGAGAGGGTTGAACTTTGAGGTCTATTTTGGACTTCTCACCAACTATAGGAGATTTAACTTGATAAATTTTCAATTTGAACTTATCACCATGATATTTAGATTTTACTAAATTTGGCTTAGAATGGTGATTAGTCTTTTGATGTTGGTGAGTTTGTTTCTTTGGGGATTGTTTCACTTTTCTTTTCTTCTTATTTTCTCCCTTTCTTTGACTTTTGAAATTTAGATTTAACTTTGTAATTTTCTTCAAAAGTTCTTTCATGTTTTGACTTAAGGGAGGTAGGTTGAGAAGCTTTTTGTTAATAGATTCTTTCAAACTTGGTTTAACTTGTTTAAGCTTTTTAGAATCTATCTTGGGAGACTCCTTGTTAATTGGTTTAACTTGTTTAAGCTTTATGGAGTCTTCCTTGGATTTTAGTGTCTTACCCTTCAAGTATGATTTTACTTTCTTTGGTTCAAAGAAGGGATTAGACACATTGCTTCTTCTTAGTTTGCACTCAAACCTAAAGTGTCCTTCATTGCCACAATAATCACATTTTGTTTTAGGCAAGTGACAAAGAGTGCTAGAGAAAGAGGACTCACCTTTCACAAATGTGTTGGTGAATTTAGGGTCATAAGACATATTCCTATTAAATCCAATACCCGTCCTATCTCCATGAGGTTTACCCAATTTAAATAATTTTTCAAGTCTATCTTCACTTTGGGTAAACTTGCACTCATACTTTTGTTTATACTCTTCAAGTTGAGTGACTTTTGTTTTAAGGGTTGAATTTTCATTTTTAACTTTTGTTAGTTCATTTTCAATTCCCTTAAAATTGTTTAGCTCTTCATAGGCAAGTTTTAACTTAGATTCAAGCTCATTAACAACATTTGATCCAAGTTCTAAAGTTTTTAAATTACTTTGAGCATTAGACAAATTTTCATTGGAAATTGTCAACTTGGATTTTAAATAGTTAATGTTTTCATCTTGTCTTATAATTGTATCTCCTAGGTTCAAATTTTCATTTTTAAGCTCATCACAATTTATCTTAATCTCATTTAATTCATCTTGAGCATTAGATAAATTTTCCTTAGAGATAGTCAATTTAGATTCAAGATTGTTAAAGTCTTTACCTTGCCTTTGTAATTGATCTCTTAGTTTTAGATTTTCCTTATTGACATTTTCATAACCCATCTTTAATTCTTTTAGTTCATCTTGAGTGTTGGATAGGTTATTTAAAGAGATCATGAACTTAGAGTCTAGACATTTTATTACTTCTTCTTTCTCTCTAAGTTCATCTTTTGAAGAGGCTAGCTCTTTGTTTAGTCTATTTGATTCTTCTTTTAGACTTTTATTTCTCTTATCAAGCTTTGAAGATAATGTATATAATTCATTATAGGCTTGTTGAAGATCATCTTCATCATACTCATTTTCTTCCTCTTTTGAGTCAAATTGATATTCATTTAAGTGAGGGTTTGAATTTCCAATAGAAGGAAGAATGAGGGGTCTAGAAGAGTCTACAAAGTCTAGCATAGTGGAGTCCATTCTAATGATTTTCAAATAAGCACTACTCTAGGGTTTTAACTCTAGGTTTTTACACCTAATCAAGAGTTCCAAACACTTGATCCTATAAGATAGAGCACGAGGCTCTGATACCAATTGAAAGTCCACGAGGATCCTAACCCTAGAGGGGGGGGGGTGAATAGGGTGAGCTACAATTATGACCAATTTAAACCATACAAAATGCGGAAGCTCAAATAAACAATCACCACAATAGCAAGCACCACAACACCAAGATTTATAGTGGTTCGGCCAACATGCCTACATCCACTACCGGCTTGTGCATCCAACACCCCACCGGATTTCCACTATGTATGCTTTTTACTAGGCTAAGCAATAACCTTTACAAAGTTGTTTTTCTAAGGCTAAACAACAACCTCTCAATGTGCTTTTCTAGGCTTAGCAATAACCTTTACAAAATGCTTTTCTTAGGCTAAGCAATAACCTTACACAATGCTTTTCTTAGGCTAAGCAATAACCTTTACAAACAAAGATTTCTCTAAGAAGGTGTCTTTCCAAAAGATCACTCTAAGAGATTACAATTTAAAGCTCAATGAAATTGCCTCTTGAAAAGGCTAATAAGAAAGTTTAAAACAAACTCACACAAACACTCTATGAATGCAAAGGTGTATGCTCATGATGTGTGTGTGTGATGACTTCAATCAAGATTAAAAAGAAGGCTTATTCAAATGTATGCTCAAAGCATTTCAAAGTTTAAGACATATAAAAGACTTGATTGAAGTCTTATGCAAATCACATGTATGAAATTCAACTTGTTTATGACATGAAAATCAAGGACTAACAAGTTGTATGAAAAAGACTAATTTAGAACATGTGATGCATGTGCATGTTGTTTTCAAAACCAAATTAATTTTACTAATGCTTAAATGAATGAAAACAACAAACAATGTTTCAACCAAGTAAAAGACTCATGCTATGAAAGAAAAACAAAGATTTTGTCTAAGCATGATTAATAAAGTTAACAACTTGGATTGAAAACAAAGGTGAAGAATCCAATCTTAATTAGACCAAGGATTAGAACAAGAATGGATTCAACACATCATAGTTATTATGCTAAATATCATATACCAAAAGTTTAAACAAAGCACATAACTATGATTAATAAAGGTAGAGCTTACTTGGAGGTTTAACTCATTAATCCCAAGCTTTAGCTCTCCTAAAGACCTCCTAGCCTTTCCAACTTCATCCCCTTTCAATGGCTCCAAAATGGTCTCAAAGGTTCAAGATTCAAGCCTTCAAAAAGGTTGGAAAAGAATGGACTTTATAGCCAAAAAGTTGCCAACGGCTAGTTCTCGGTCGACCGGCAAAGGGGTCTCGGTCGACCGAGAAAGCACAACGGTCATAAAAATGACCGTTGGCAGCTTGCAGTTCAGAAACTGCACAGTCGCCCTACAGTGTCCTCGGTCGACCGAGACACAGGTCTCGGTCAACCGGCGACACTGCCGGGCGAGTCCCTGGGGCCAAAAATCCAACTTTTTTCCATTTCAAAGTATTTCTTTGAGGGATCTTTGGGCCACTAAATCAAGCTTAAATAACATGTTTTAAGACATTCTAAGATGTTTAAAAACATGAAAAACACAAAGCCTAAAATGATTCAAAAGTTTAAAACCAAAGGCTAGCTTGATTTGATAAAACTCTTTTCAAATGAAAATGCATACAAAAATGATTCTTTTTGAAATGAATGTATGCAAAGCTCAAACCTAAATTCACAAGATGATTTTCCAAATATAATGCACAAGGAATTAGGTTTTCAAAAGAGTTTTGGGTTCTAAAACCAATGCATCCAAGTTTATGACCAAAACATGCATAAACCAAAAACTTTTCCAAATCTAAAAACCAATGCATGTATAAAACTAGATTTCAAGGTATTTTAAATCAATGCATGTGTGAAATATCAAATGATGCTAAAGTGCAAATGCATCCATCAAATTGCAATTACAAAAACCCTAACATTTGACCCTTGTTTGTTGGTGCCCAGGTGCAGGAGACGTTACCTTTGAGGAGGAGCGTCAGGGGGAGGCTTGTGAGCCAACCCCTGTGAGAGAGTGGCAGCCCGACGATGTCATCTAGACGTCGGGCGGGGTCTTGAGTCTCGTCACCTTTTTGTCATGGGGTTTCTTTTGGTTATATTTTAGAGAAGTGTATTGGCCTCTGTTGGCCTCTTATGGAACTGTAACTAAACTTAAATTACTTTCTTGTTAGTCTTATAACTTAAATATTAATGGGAATGCCTTGTTAGCTTCTTTCTTTGATACTATGCCCTGTGATTATATGTCATGGCACTAAAATATTTTATTGGCACTCATCTTGTTGTGTTTTGCTACACGCTTCCGCATACTTGATCGTGTGAGTCAGATTCCGCGTGTCTTTGGGAATCCTCACCGCGGGAACCTGTGGGAAAGCAAAAATCTGTAATAGTAATATGATCTTCAACGAAATCAACGTCGCGGGCCCGGTGGTCCCGTTCCGGGGTCGCGACATCATTCCCATTCTCCAATCTAAAACAAAATTCCCAAAATTCTGATCAAGACAAAGATTTCTAATGAGATGAAGAGAATGAAAGGAAAACAAACCAAACACACATATGCTAACATCCATCCTAGATTGTTTACTTGCCTTAGTCCAAGATGCCAGAAACCTTTCTTCAAGCACTTCCACTCAAGCTAAGCCAAAGACTACAAAAACCATGAAAAATCCATTCAAAACTCACTCAAACTTGAAAACTAGAAACCCATTTTCACAAATGGGTTTGCAAACATGAAAAAAAAGATCTTTAGGAACCAAAAAAGCTCCATTTAAAAGATGGGTTGGACCTCTTACCTAGAGATGCACAAAAAAAAGGGAAGGAAGAAAATGGAGAGCTTGCCCAACTAGAAACTTCAAGAAACTTGTATCAATGGAAAGCTTGGGATGAGAGGAAGAAGATAATGGTCTTGGAATTTCATTTGGAGTCTTCTAGCTTGTGCATTCAAGAGAAATAAAGTGGAAGGAAAAAGGGTTTTCTCTTCTTGGTTCTCTAGGGTTAGGGTTTGAGAGTGAAATGAGGGAAGGAGAAAGAGTTGACTTTAAACACTTGCAAATGGGGCCCAATGAACCTGAACCTTGCATTGACAAAAACGTGATCTTGCTGGCTCGAATGAACTCGACAAAGAAGGATAAAATGATCCTCGAAATATCTAGTTTCCAAAAAGTATATTTTTTACATGGTTTTGAGATTTCAAAATTTGTGTCCAGGTTTGTGTAAAAAAGACAATTTTACCCTTTTTGGGCCAAAACTTGGGTTTTGGGCTTCAAACACGAACGAGCTGAAAATGAAAGTTATAACAAATAATAAAACCATTCAGATAAAATTAAAATCACAATTAAAAATGGAAAACCAATACGATTATCCCAAGCTTACACGTGCACTTAGGCCTTTCTGAGCACGTCTGACTAACACTAAACGTTCTCAAAATTCCCAAAGCTATATCCAGGACTAAAGCTAATTATTTATAATCCAACGATAATTGAACCCACTTTAGGCTAAGCACATACTAATCACACACTAATCGAGTTAGTCTGGGTCGGGGTCTAACAGCCTCTTTGGAGTTGGGTCTCCTTAGAAGACTTCTTCAATTGATGTTAACCTTTGTAGGCCATGATCATTTGAACATGTTGGATTGAGAAAGAGGCATTCCATACAGAATTTTCTACTCATCAAAGTGGTTAAGCTTTTCAATGAGTAGTTCAACAACTCATTTGCCTCCCTGACTCACCAAGTTTCTAAAATCAATGACTAGATGTGGACCTAAATACTCAACTGAGCATTGATCTAAGTGAGTTGATGAAGAACAAAACATCCACATTCAACCATCTCGTCTTTCTACTCCTTGCTGATCTTGACTACCTCAATTTCAGTTTTGACCTCTTAATTTCAATATCAAGTTTGACCATTTTGGTTAGTTTTGACTTTACATGGAGCCCGCACAATTTTGACTAACATTAAAGCCCACAACCAATCTGATTAAAAAAAGATAGTAGAAGAAGTTTAGATTTCTATAATTGTGTGAACGTGGTTCTCTTTGGAAGAGCTCTCTATTTATAACATTGAATATGCTTTAAATGGAAGATTTTACAACAATCGTGTCGCGACCCCGGACCAAGTCGAGGACCTAATTCGGGATCGGCGAGCTAATGTGATAAAGTTTGATCACAAGGTGCTTACATTCGTTTAATTTCCCATAGGTGTCCGCGGTGAGGATATCACACCAACATAATAATTTTCATTCAAGTGTGGAAGCATGTAGTAAATCAACTCATAATTCATTTCAAAATCATAAGACTGATGGCACGTGTATACAACTTAATGTAAGAGTGAGCAATGATCATTATAGTATTTCCCAAAAGTAAAGTTAAATGTTTATACAAAAGATCAATTAATTAATCATTCCCCAAAAATAACAGCCAACAAAGTCCAGTACAACCAAAAGAATGTGTCAGTCGCAATCCCCAAAATGTCACTTGTCTAAAGGCATGACCGAGTGTCTAGATGACATCGTCAGCCTACCACTCTCCTGCTCGTTGTGGCTCACCAGCCACCTCCTCTGGCTCCTCCTCGGGATAACCGATATCTGGACCTGAGTATCAAAGAACGGGTTAGACACAACGGTCTAATAGGTGGGTGAAAAGATATAGTAATATAATAATGTTTAAATGTACCTTAGAAAACATTGAAACCTGTTTGAACAGTAAATTTCATGAAATAGAGTGCATCATATATTGGAAATTACATTTTACAATATGAAAATAGTTAAGGTACCAAGAGCAAGGAACTAGCAAGATGGCAACCACACGAAGTTAAATCCTCTATCACCGAAGTGATTAGAGCACATCGGGGTGTTGATCTCTGACACACGAAGTGATGAGATTCAACGAAATATACATATATATATATATATATGATTATACAGGACAGGACCACGGTAGCGAACCGGGTATCCAGACGAGACGAGATCCAGGCTGCAACTGGCGGGACGGGAGGGGGACCTCTAAGTCGGTGGATCAAACCGACAAGGTCGTCCAAGCTTAGTGGTGCTGACTCTTAGGTCACATGAATGAAATCGGGACATGTACAAATACACAGCTGAAGTAAAACACATAATCGGGCGGGACGGAGTGCCCATAGGCACAAATACCACTTTATCATCGAGCAATGCTTAATGGGACTAGCAAAGTGCTAAAAATACAATTTCAGTGTTTTCGGGCATGACTAATCATGTAGCATGAGTTTTCAAGAAACATAAATATATAAAAGTTCGGGTAAAATAGAGTACGACCGGATTTCCCAAAATTTTCGTGTCAAACATCGAGGTTCAAGATAAAGTCAATGTGAATAGGGGTCCCGTATGTCGATTTCAACATAGACTTGGTACTCGTTAAGTTTTGGAGATATTCTGAGCTCCCTAAACACATTGGTAAGATCCAAAGTCGTTAATAAATCTCTTCCAAACATTTAAACATCAAAACCAGGCTCCCAACGCAGCTCCAAGTCAACAGTACACATGGCTCTTTGAAAGGGGTTCGCAAGCGATATGGACAGAAGCCCTTTCATTTCTCTTCATTCTAAAAAAAAAGATCCCTAGGGAAGGTCGGTTACTAGGCGGTTAGCCACCGATGGGTTTGGCAGTTAGCCGTTGGCTGACCGCGGGTTGCCTGATAGGATGCAACATACTGGAATTGTAACCGTCTCAGTTCGATTGACTGGCGATCACTGGTCAGCTAGTCGACTAGGTGACCGCTAGATGACCACCCCTTCAGAACAAAAAAAAAAACAGCTCTCTAGAATTGTAACCGAACCTGGTTTGGTTAGCCGCCAGTCATAAGGCGTCTAGCCGAAAGGTGACCGCCAGCTGACCGCCCAGCTGCAGGAAATTCACATTGAGCTTAGATTTGAGCCTTTTCTTCCTCAAAACAGTTATCTTTATTTACCATTCATTTTCCTACAATAAAATTAGCTAAAAAGCTCCTCCAATTCATCATTCAACACTTCCCCCATTCCATCTAATTAAATCATGAGAAACCCAACAATACAAGGAATCCACGTGAATCCAAAAAAACAAGGTATAACAAAGTAACAATGCATATATTTCCGAAAGGTTGAATAGGGAGAAAACTCATTAAAATGCCCTTTCAAAGGTAATGGAGACAATAGCAATAGTGTAGATGCAAACCACATATGAAATAACCAAGAGTAAACAATGGAAATCAAGATTTCTTTTCTAGTAAAACATGAAAACCATCAAAGTTCATCTATTCATCCACTTGCCTCAATGTCCAAGCTAGAAAATCAAGCTCTTAATCGCACTCTCACAAAGCCAACCTACAACATATTCCAAAAACCCCCAAATACAAACACTAAATGGTCAAAACAAGAAATAAGAAAGACAGAGCTCCCAATAATGGAGATGGAGGCTCTCTAGGGCTACAAGAATACAAATCTAGAAGAAAGAGAAGATGGCTTACTTGTAGGTTCCTCAAATGACAAGAGTTTGCTCAAAGGAGACACTAGGATAGCTGCATTTCTCTTCTAATGGCATCCATGGAGAGCTTGCAGGGTGAGGAAGAAGAAGATGAAACCCATTACTTGATTTGGTGTGGATTAAAGAGGAAAAGCAAGAAAAAGAAGGGGAAGAAAACCCTAGGCAGCTGGAGCAAGTCCTCCCACAATATTTTTGAGCAAGGAAGGGGAAAGTGAAAAAGTAGCTCACTATATGGGGATGGGTCCCACAACTTACAAGGTTTGTTGAGCTAAAACATGGGTTTCCAGGCTTCGGATGAATTCGACGAAAAAGGAAGAAACGTTCACCGAAATATCTAATTTCCGAAAACCATATATTTCGCGGGATTCGGAGACATTGAAAATTGTGTCCAGATTTTGGTGTAAAAAGACAGTTTTGCCCTCGAAGTCGTAAAAGTCAGGTCTCGGGGTCTCGAACGGGAACGAAGTCAACACGAAAGTTGTGGAGGTTAACGAGATGAGTAAAATGAGGCTAAAATACGAATTGTTGAAATCACAAATAATCCCCCAAGCACACGCAAAGTCATTAAAAGAACCCCTAAAGAGTCCCACTATATCAAGAAGGCACTCGAAATTCCCCAAAGCTATTTAAAAGTTATTCTAATCCTAACTTAACCAAAATCCACTAATGTCACTTAGAGCTAAAACATGACTTAATTAGCACTAATCGGGGTCATTCAGGTCGGGGTCTTACACCCTCCACCTCTTAGGATATTTGGCCCTCCAAATGAAATTACGACTCACCTCAGGTAACAAGTGTGGATACTTCTTCTGGACTTGATCCCGTAGTTCCCATGTTGCTTATTCAAGTCCATGGTTTTCCCAGTGCATTTTCACCCAGTGAATTGTCGATGTCCTCAATTCTTGTTCGTTTGTATCAATGATTCGAACAGACTTCTCTATGTATGTAGCATCTTCTCTGATTTCCAACGGTTCATGACGGAGTACATGCAATGGATCGGGGACGTACTTCTTCAACATAGACACATGGAACACATTGTGTACACCGAAGAGTTCAGGCAGTAAGGCTAATCTGTAAGCCACGTGACCTATCTTGCTCACAATGTCATAAGGTCCAATGTATCTCCTGGATAGCTTGCCCTTCTGTCCAAATCTCAAGGTTCCCCTGGTGGGTGACACCTTTAAAAAAACCGTCTCTCCTTCTTTGAACTGTAAGTCTCTTCTGTGAGAGTTTGCATAGCTTTTTTGTCTACTCCGGGCTAGTTTCGGACGTTCTTGGATCAACTTAACTTTGTCACTAGTCTCACTTACTATCTCTGGTCCATGAAAGATGCGAACACATACTTCCTCCCAACATACAGGTGTCCTACACCTTCTGCCATACAAAGTCTCAAAAGGCGTCATCCCAATGCTAGAGTGGTAGCTATTGTTGTAAGCGAACTCACACAATGGTAAAGCCTCATCCCATTGAGTCTTGAAGTCCAACACACAAGAACAGAGCATATCCTTAAGAGTCTGAATTGTCCTCTCTGACTGACCATCTGTCTGAGGGTGATAAGCCGTGTTGAACTGTAGCTTCGTACCCATGGATTCATGTAAGGTCTTCCAAAATCTCGAGATGAATTTGTTGTCTCTGTCAGACGTGATAGAAACTGGTTGTCTGTGTCGACTAATAATCTCATTGACAAACAACTCGGCCAAAGGTAACATGTGCATCTTCTTCCCTGTCCTCATGGGAATGAAATGAGCTGACTTGGTGAGTCGGTCCACAAAAACCCATATCGCATTGTTGCCTCTGCTGGTCCTCGGTAGTCCCGAAACAAAGTCCATGGAATTGTGCTCCCATTTCCATTCTGGGATTGATGGACCCGGCTTTTCTCTTTTTCCAAAGCTGCCTCCGCCCCGGGGCTGACGGGGTACGGTGGAGGGAAAGAAAGGAAAAGCGGGCATCAGTTTTTTTTTTGTACGGGTATGCCAATTTCTCTTTTATACTTGGAATTTAGAAATGGTGATCCGGAGATCCACCTTCACAAGTAAAAAGGGAAATGAAACTTTTTTCTAGTTTTCCATTGCATACATATTTTAATAAAAGAGACAGTTTTGTTTGAATGCCGTGAAAGGCGTTTTTGTGCCGTAGAAGGCGATTTGGTGCCGTTGAAGGCGATTTTGCCGTAAAAGGCGATTTACAAATCTTATCAAAAGTAAAAGACAAGAATTGTGAAATTTTTTTTGTCTCTTAAAAAAAATACAATCTACAATAGAAAAGCAAGAAAAAGGAATCTAACTTCTCATGCGATTGTGGGAGGGCTCGTTCAGATCGACGGTCGCGAGTCATGTATGGGCTCCGCCATCGTCCTTCAAATGAGAACATAGTGCTTGATTTCTTGGCTTGGCTCCAACCTCAGATTTTTAGAGGATAAGGACCAAGATAAGGTCCTATATCAGGTAAAAAGCTGAGTAGACGGGCTGAAAAGCCGCATCTAGCCATGTTGGATAGAAGGATAGGTGGCCTTTGAGGGGGGGGGGGTGGCCCCCCAAGGGGCTTCAATCACCTTGTAGTACTTGTCGCAGCAGAGTTTTCTTGAAGGAGCAGGGTTGTAGAGATTTCTCCGAGGATTTTTGAATGATTTTCTGGTGATTTTTCCGGATCCGTTTCCCTTGGAATGGCTTCCTATTTATAGGCATTTTGTAGCCATTTAGGAGAGTTTATGAGCATTTATGGTATTAATGCTCATGATGGGAGGAGTTACAAGTTTTTAATTACTTGTTTCGTAACTCCTTTTTCCTTGCATTTGATTGGCCGATGGAGAGTAGTGGGCATTTAATCGCCTTTAATCTCCATTATGTTAGGAGTTTCATGGCTTGAATGCCATGATTGCTTGGACTCGTAACTCCTGAACAGAGGCTTCTGATTGGGCCGTCCAAGATAATGGGTTAATGACCACATTAACTTGCCATAAACGGGCCAATTGATAGCATTAAGTGGCCGCCTCGGTAGCTGAAGAGTCGCGGGCCATGTTGTGTCTTTTGGAATTCCTTTTGCGATGATCGTTGATGGATCCTTATGTAAATCAACATCAGATGATCATGTAGTTTCAGGCATTGGTTGATACCAGCGGGCCGGCAGCATCTGTCCAGTTGATTTCACGATCGGGCGGGCAGAAAGTGCTCTTTTTTGGTTGTTCGGCTGGCAATCAACGAAGTTTTTGAAGTTCTGGAAAGGAGTTCTGTGATCTTGATGAATATCAGTGAATTTGGAGCTTCAAAAGCCTGAATCTGGAAAAATCACGGGGACAGAACAACTCGTCTCGCGAAAACGGACGAAACGGGGGGTCCCGGGGCGAAATCGGCGCCCCGGACCTCCCAGGGTCGCAGGTCTGGCCCAGGGTCGCGGGGGTCTGCGACCCTGGGGGAAAAATTCCTTCCCGGGGCCCCTTTTTGGCCGTTTTTCGTCGTTTTTCGCTTCCGTTTTTTTTGCTTGTTTTCTCTGACATTTCTCCACATTATTTGGCTTGATTTCCCTCTGAAAAATCTGATGATAATCCTTGCAAATTGGTTTGCAAAGTTTCTGATTTTCCGGGAAAAGCCGAACGCAGAACTGCTGATTTTCCGCCAGTAGCTGAAACAGTATCAAACGATGTCGGAATGACCTGAAATTTGAGGTGAAGCTTCTTGAGCATTAAATAAGACCAACCATGGGCTTTTGTTTGAGTTTTGAAGCCATTTGGGGTCATGCAAATGCTTGCCTTTGATTTCACCGCGAGGGAAATGCTGAGCTTTGACTTTCGGTCAAACGATGTCCGATTGACCTGAAATTCGATGTGTGACTCCCTCATCAGTAGTTAAGACCAACCATAGGCTTTCGCTTGATTTTTGAAGCCGTTTGGAGTCATGCAAATGCTCGCCTTTGATTTCACCGCGAGGGAAATGCTGAGCTTTGACTTTCGGTCAAACGATGTCCGATTGACCTGAAATTCGATGTGTGACTCCCTCATCAGTAGTTAAGACCAACCATAGGCTTTCGCTTGAGTTTTGAAGACGTTTGGAGTCATGCAAATGCTCGCCTTTATTTCACCGCGAGGGAAATGCCGAGCTTTGACTTTCGGTCAAACGATGTCCGAATGACCTGAAATTTGATGGGGAGCCTAATGGAGTCATTTTGAGATGATCCACAAGCTCCGAATTGGGTGCCATGGCCCCGGGGTGCTCCGTTGCCGGGAGCTGCTGCTTAGCTGTTGGAGAAGTGAAGCTAGGCCAAATGATATCGAAATGGCCCGAAACTTCATGTGTACCTCTCTTTTGGTTATTTTGAGTGACCTTACAGTTTTTGTTTGATTCTGACAAGATCTGATGCTTGAAGTAGCGCCTGCCTATTTTTGGTAGGATGCGGCTCCGTGTAGCTTTTAGTGTGAAGAGGCAAAGTGACATTTTTGGTGTCAACAAATGCCCCCTCGAGGTACAGCGATGATATAGCTTTTGCTGTCGATGTACCTCGAAGAGAATCTTGAAGAAGAACTTCTGACTTGACCAAGAGTCTTTGAGCATTTTTTTTTTTTTTATATATATATGGAGTAGCCTTTTGAGCTTCCAGGGGATTTTATGGTAGTGAGAGGGATCACGTACCATCTTAAGGCAAGATTTTGAGAATGACATTTGGATTTTGATTTGGTTTTGGTTTTTTGGTTTTGATTTTGACCTTGTGACCTAACAAGCTGTATGTGGAAGGTTAGGGGGTCAGGTTTTTGGTTTTGGTTTTGACCTTGTGACCTAACAGGCTGTATGTGGCACGTTAGGGGGTCGGGTTTTGATTTTTGGTTTTGGTCTTGTGCCCCAACAAGCTGTATGTGGCGAGTTAGGGGACCATGGTTTGTTTTTTTTTTTTTTTCACTCTTTGGGACAATTTTGGGTCCATTGGAGTGGTTTGGGCTTTTGTGGAATGTCAATTTCAAGATTTTGGCTTAATTTGGTTCATGAGGTGGGATGGTTTGGATTTTTGGAAACTCATGAAGCTTGGATTTTTATATGGTATGGTCCAATCAACTCAAAAGAGGCATGGGATCATTTTTGTATGCTCTTGGTAAGAGAAATTTTAACTAAAAGCCACTTTTAGTGCCTAGGTGGTCAAACCTGGCTCATATGGGCTAACCCATGGGACCTTAAGCTTTGAAGGATGGCTTAGATCTCATATGGTGTCACTTTGTAAAGAATATCTAAAGATATCTCCTTTGGGTGGAGAATATCTAAAAATATCCTTACTTTGAGAGATTTTCTCAAGTTTCCTTGATTTTGGGAGAGATTCTCTCAAAATATCTTTCTTTGGGAGAGAATTTCTCAAAGAATCTTTGTTTTGGGAGAGAATATCCCAAGTTTCCTTTTCTTTTGGGAAGGCAAATTTACTTGGGAAGGTTGCTAATTTTTAGCCCTTACCTCCTTGCTTTTCTCTTGTTTCCTCTTTTGTTTTGCTCTCTTCTATAAAAGCAATTGAGGTGGGATCTCTTGCTCCTATTGCTTTCTTTTTGCAAAAGTCTTCAAGAGTTGCTCTAAGATCAAGAATCCTCCTTCTTCAAGAGTCTTCAAGTTCTCCTTTCTTCTCCATCCATGGCTTCAAGTAAGTTTTTTATTTCTTTTTACAAGAAATTCCATGTAAAGAAAGTTTCAACATTTTTTTTTTCTCTTTTTTATTTTTTATTTTTTTAATTTTTTTTTTGCACGTGTTCTTTTTTTTCCTTTTTTTTTTTTTTTTTTTTTTACACGTCCTTTTCTTTTCTTTTTTTTTTTTCTTTTCTTTTTCTTTTCTCTCTTTTTTTTTGCTGCTGTACGGACATGTCCGTACAGCTTGGGTCGTACGGCCATGTGGCCCATGGGCCACGGCCTGTGGGCCAGCCCATAATTTTTCTTTTTTTTTTTTTTTTTTTTTTTTTTTCCTTTTTCTTTTTCTTCTTTTTTTTTTTTTTCTTTTTATATAAAAAAAAAAACTTTCCTTGCTCCCCTTTTTGCATCATCATGATAATGAGGTTTCATGCAATTCAAGATGTTTATGCATTTTTTTTTTTTTTTTTTTTTGCATCAAGATAGAAGGCTAGAATTTCTATGCTAAGCCAACATGAATTTTGACTTAGACAAAGTTTGATTTTGACCAAATTGGGTTGGAATTGGTCAAATTTTGTCAAGGTTTCCCTAGCATCTAGTGCATGATGATTTTCTTTTATGCATGATTTTTGTAAATTGGATTGGGAGCATGATGATGATGCACACCTGGAGATCTTTTGCAAGTCTTGAGATTTGAAGCTCGCAGCAATGTTGAGCTCTTTCTTTAGTCTTGCGGGGGTTTCGAGGAGTTTTTTGCAAGTTTTGGGATTTGAAGCTCGCAGCAATGTTGAGCTCTTTTCCGATTCTTGCGGAAATTTGAGAAGACTGTCTTGATCTCGCAGCAATATTTGAGTTCGAGTCTTCTTTGAGAATCCTTCATTGATCATGAGCTCGCAGCGATGTTGAGCTCATATTCAGGCTTCCTTTCTTTTCGGGGTGATTCCCTTTTCTTCGGAATTGCCCCGGAGTCATGCCAAAATTTCGCTAGGATTTTTTTTTTTTTTTTTTTTTTTTTTAGCAAAATTCTGTCATTCTGTTGATTGATTTTTTTTTTCAATCTTTGCAGGTAGTTCCTCCAGAACGAACAAGGGTAAGAAGCCCGTTACCGATGCACCTCGTCGATCTGCCAGATCTTCCAATGCGGCTGTACAGCAGGCCTAGGAGAAGGTCCAGTATGTGGAGAGAAACTTGGAGGAGTGTGACTCGCTCAACCGAGATGAGATGAGACAGCGACTGATCGCTCTCAAGGATGAGGAGTTTTACAAGATTATGGCAAGCAATCGTCCTTGGGTCATGGACGATCAGAGCATTGTGCCCAAGCCTACCTTTTTCTTTGGTGATGCAGCTCCTAATGACTCGTCATATCAAAGGAGATGCTTTCAGTTCTCTTACACAGCCGATGGTGAGGAGAGAACCATTTCTACCCGGTCGCCTTTTGATCGTACTATTTCGATCATGAGTCTTTCTCCCACATGCTCTAAGAGAGAAGATCCTCCAAGCTGGGTCAAGAGGACCAATGTGGTCAAGACCGGGGTTTTTGTTGGCGGTCCTTCTGGTTATGCAGAGAAGTCGCCTGTCCGTCTGGACATGTTGATGCCGGCCAGTGGCTACCAAGGATCTGATCATCCATCGGTTGATTTGAGACCGGTGGGCCTTGGCATTTTCAGGGGCGATGGCAGCAATTGGGTGAAGCCTTTTCGACTTCGTGGCTGTTTCAGTGTTGACTCAGGCTGGGAGTCGTGGACTGATCACATCCTGCAGATCGGCGGTGCCATTCTGAAGGAGGCCAAGATTTTTGATGCGGTTCGCGCTTTTAGGCAAACCGTAGTTTTCTCCGATGAGGCTTTTATGGCCATGCTGGAGTCCTTCCTTCCACAAACCAACACCTTCATTGTTACGAATGGTGAGATTGGTTTTTCTTTGAAGGAGCTGAGTGCCATTACCGGGTTGCCCATCCTCGGCAAACTCTATGAGGAATTTATGCCAATCGACAGCGTCCTTGAGGAGCAGTCTGAGGAGTTCAGGCTTTTGTACTTTCAGCTCGTCGCCTTCTACGATTTTTTGAGGGAGAAGGAGGGCTTGAAAGTCCGGTGTAGCAGTTGGAGGAGTTTCAGCTCTTTGTCTCCAAACGTTTTTGGCGACGAAGAATCTTCTGAGAGTATGACCCAGGAAGCCAAGACTAAGAATCCGGGGAAAAAGATTTCTGCCATGCGAGAGAATTTGAAGAACTTTCTCACAAGTACAGATGCCGTTTGCTCCGACATTGCGCTGCGGAGAGATGTTGCTGCATACCTCACTTATTGGCTGGGTGAGGTTGTTTTTGCTGGAGGAGACGGAACACACATCAGGCCGCATTGTATATTTCCGGCTTGTCAGATGGCGTACGGAGAGCAGTTGGCTTTGGTGCCTGCTCTTTACTCCTATTTGTGCACCGAACTGTAGGCTGCTGCTTTTCTGGTTCGGCTTGGGCTTCCTATGAATAGGGTATTTTCAGCCCATATTTTTTATTCGTGGTATGTGTACCACTGTCCCGGCTTCCACCGTTTGGGCGCTGCTCAGGATGATGACCCCTTTATGATTCGGTTGGCTAGGGGAAAAGCCGTTTCCGATTCACTTTTGTCTGCCCGCTTGAGAATCCGACGATTCAGGGATGTCGATATTGGGCAATCTTCAGTAAAGCTTTCTCCAGATTTGCGGAAGAAGGCTTTTGATTTTGGTGTCTCCCGTGATTCCACCAGGGCAGGATCGGGAAGGCACTATTCTTTGACCAACGCAGAGAAGAGGTGGCTTTTAAACATACGTGTTGGCACGATGGTGTACCGCAGACATCTTTTTATTGACATCCAGCCGTATGTCCCTTCGCGTTTTGCGTTGCAGTTAGGCTTCTCTCAAGGCGTTGTTGGAGCGCCTTCGAGCATGGTGAAGCGTTTTGGAGGTTTGCAGGACGGGAGAAATGCATGGGCTTTCTATAGTGCGGAGGACACTACTGCCATGATTTCCTATCCTGAGTTGCCCATTTTTCGGACTGCTGGCTTCACGAAGTGGTTCGTGGAGAGCTTTGCTGTGTACCGAGGGCTTTCCAAGAAGGAGCTGAATGTCAAGCAATCTCCTGGGAAGGGTCTTGGTAGATCAGATGGCGTCCATCGAGGGGAAGTTTTGTTCTCCCTTTCTGGAGAGAAGCATAGGATAGGCTTTCTCGAGGAACAGGATGTCATTAGATCCGGAGCTGCACAAGAGATACCTGCTGAGGTCTTGAGACAGCTCGAGGAGGAGGAAGCCGAGATCGACACTTGGATGCAAGCAGAGCGAATGAAGGCTTCCATGGGGTCCACTGGTAGGAGCGGGTCGTCCAGTGAGGAGCCAAGTGGAAGTCCTGACTTTGACAGTGAGGCAGGTACTTCAAGTAAACCGGCTCGTAGAAAAAAGAGGAGGAGAGGACAGCGTCGCACTGAGAGACGCCACGAAGACTCTCTTGATCTGGAAGTCCCTTCTACCATCGTTGAGGAGGTGTCAGGAGATGCTGATGAGCCTCCAGAGAAGAGGAGTCGTGAAGAAGAGACCGCCGATGTTGGTATGATTCTCCTTCTTCTCTATTTCCGCTTCTTTCCTTTTATGAGGGATTTTTTTTTGATTTGCTGTTTTCTTTCTTTTGCAGAAGATGAAAACTTGGTGATGCCCGAGGTTCCTGCTGATGAGGCGGTGATGGATCCAGTTGCGGCATCTGAAGAAGAGTTGAGGGACTCTGGGGAGGACCCAGAATCTCCACCTGGTATGAGGATGATTTTTTTTTTTGACAAGATCATATTCATACCTTTTCTTGTGTTTCTGCCAGCAGGTTGTGAAGCAACAGGAGAAGTTCCTTCGTCTTCCTCAGGGCCAGAGCAGGAGATGCCAGCAGCCGATCCAGAAGTAGGGCTTCTTCTACCAGTCCCGTCACGGCAGAGGCAGGACTTTGTGGTGATATTGCTTCTTCAGTGGCTCCAATTGGAAAGAGCCTTTTGATTTCTTCTCCACCACAGCCTGACATGGGCAGTCAGCCAACAGAGCATGGTGAATCTCCATCCGGACCATCCCTTCGATATGCAAAGAAGGTGTTGAAGAGTGTGCTGAGCTCAAGGGTTGAGACTCTTTCTTCTGGCTACTTGGAGGCTGGCTTTGGCATGGTCAAGCACGTGCAAGACATCCTTGCTGATAGTGCAGAGGTTGGCCTGGACATTACAAGTGCTAAGACCTTTGTTGATGATGTCATCGCGCTGGGTAACAAGTGGAATGAGACCAAGTATTTCCCAAATGATGACTTCATCAGAGAGATGTTCTTCAAGCCGTGCGGCGAGGTTAAATCTAAAATGAACGAGATCGCGCGGACTCGGAAGCAATACGTTCGGGAGAGGAACGTTACTGAGTTAGCGATCCTTGAGCTGACTCAGGACCTGCACCGTCTTGATAGGGAGGTCAAAGAGACTAGACAGCGCCTTGAACTATTGGAAGAACAGGCTGCTGCCAAGTGGACTGCCGTCTTTGAAGCTCGTGCCAAAGAGGGAGCTTTGATTCGCCAGGTTGAGGAAATTGACAGCCATCTCCGGAGGAAGACTCGGGAGTATGAGCAGTGGCAAATTCTCTGGGAAGAGCTTCCTCGTGCCGAAGATGGGTCGCGGCGTTCTGCCATGTTTTATGGCAAGATCTTGAAGAAGCGCAGTCTGGAAGCTTTAGAAGCTAAGGCCAAGAGTCTGCTTGAGGAGCTGGATCTTTGGTTGAAGACCATGCTAGACTGAGCTCTTGATTTATAACAAACTCTTTTTTTTTTGTACCTCTATGTAAAACATTTTTGGTACTTGTGTACCTTTTACTTAAATTCTTTTGATGAAAATAAGCAAAGGTTGGATGAGAATGTTTGTTTGAAAATTTTGATCAAAAGGTTGTCATTTTGTGAAAATCTTTTGTCAAAAGGGTTGTTTTAGGCATGAGAGCCAGTTTTTGAGACATGTTTTGGCATGGGAGCCAGATTTTGTTTACGGCATGAAAGCCAAATTTCAGGTGGCATCTATAGCCGGATTTGGATGGCATCTATAGCCGGTTTGTTTTGAAAACCAGTTTGTTTTGTTGGCATGCAAGCCGGGTTTTTGTTTTGGTTGGCATAAAAGCCGGTTTTTTTTTTTTTAAAAATGGCATGAAAGCCGAGTTTTTGGCGTGGGAGCCAAAGATTTTGTGGCATGAGAGCCAAGATTTGGTTTGCGGCATGAGAGCCGGTTTTGTTTTTGGTGTAAGAACCAGATTTTGTTTTTGGCATGAAAGCCGAAATTTATTTTTGGCATGGAAGCCAGATTTTTTGTTTTTGGCATGAAAGTCAGATTTTGAGGTGGCATGAAAGCCGATTTTTTTGGAGTGGCATGAAAGCCGGATTTTTTTTTGAAAACCGAATTTTGTTTTGTTGGCATGGAAGCCGAATTTTGATTTTTGGCATAAAAGCCGAGTTTTTGGCGTGAAAGCCAGGTCTTTGGTTTTTTTTTTTTTTTGGCGTGAAAGCCGAATTTTTGGCATGGAAGCCGGGTTTTTTGGCGTGAAAGCCAGGTTTTTGGTTTTCAAAAATGCAAGTATTGACTAAAAGTCGCCTCCCTGCTGAATGGTATTGCAAGTATCAATGGAATGTCGCTTCCTTGCTCATTCGGTTGCGAGTATCGATGGAATGTCGCCTTCTCGCGGATTTGGGTGCAAGTATCGATGGGATGTCGCTTCCTTGCTTTTGTCTTGAAAAAAAATTTGTTTTGTGGGTATCGATGGAATGTCGCTTCCCCACGATTTTTGAAGTTTAAGGCTTTTTCGAACCTTTGTTTTGTTTTTTGTTTGTTTTAAAATTTGAGTTGTGGATATCAACTGGAACGTTGCGTCTCCACGATTTTTGAAATTTTGAGGTTTTGGAAGTATCGAATGGGGTTCGCATCCTTCCGATTTTGGGTTTTGCAAGTATCGACTGAACGTCGCTTCCCTGCGGTTTTTGAAAAACTATTTTTTTTTGTTTAAAGACACGAGGGTCGTAAATTTTGACTCAAAACCATTTTGGTGGTAAAAGTCGGGATGGACTAGGGCTGAAATCCCTAGGTCCTGATTTTGTTTCAAACCGTGAATTTTGGTTTCAAGGATCGAAAATTTTGGTTAAGTTTGGGAAGAAGCTCCTAAACTTGGATTTTTGGATTTGTTTTTTTTTTTTTTTTTGAACAATGAAACGATGAAAGAAACATTATTTTGAGGGTTTTTTTTTTTTAGAAATTTCAACAAGAGGATGAAAATTTCAAAAGGAGTGGGTTTGACGAGCAGATACCTAGGAATAGGCTTTGGCCGTGCAGGCGTCGCTCTGACCCGATGGAAGAAGCCTTCAAGGGTAGTACCGCTTCAAGAACTTTCCATTGATGGGCAGCATACATCTGTCACCTTTCATATTTAGAAGAGCGTATGCGCCGTTGGAGAAGACTTTGTCGATGACGAAAGGTCCCTCCCATTTTGGTTCAAATTTGCCTTTGGATTTGTTGGCAAAAACCATTGGTCTTTTTACTGTAAGAACCAAGTCTCCCTTTTTGTAGGCGCGTTGCCTGACCTTTTTGTCAAAAGATCCTGCCATGCGTGCTTGGTAGAGTTCAATGCTTTGTAGAGCTTCGAGCCGTCTCTCATCGAGGTTATCCAGCTCTTGGAGTCTTAATTTGACATTACTTTCTTGCGTCATGTCATTTTGTAGCGATACCCTTAAGGAAGGAATTTGAACTTCCAAAGGGACAACAGCTTCGCATCCATAGACCAAGGAGAATGGTGTGTTATGGGTTGGTCCTCGAACTGTGGTTCGATAGGCCCACAAAGCTTCAGGCAGTTTGTCGCCCCAATCTCTTTTGTGACTAGAGACCATTTTCTTGAGGATTTTGCAGAGCGTCTTGTTGAAGGCCTCTGCTAGCCCATTCGCCGCCGGATTGTACGGAGTTGAAGGACAACTTTGGATTTTGTATTTGTCGCAGAACTTGTAGAATCGGTGATCGCGGAACTGTGGTCCGTTATCATGGACGAATCTTTTAGGTATGCCGAAGCGACAAATGATGTTGGTGCGCAAGAACTGAAGGACTGATGAGGTCTTCATTTCACTAAGCGCAAATGCTTCTGACCACTTGGAGAAATAATCCGTAGCGGCGAAGATGAAGCGATGACCTTTGCTCGATGGAGGGGAGATAGGACCTATGATGTCCATACCCCAGGCTTCAAAAGGCCATGAGATTGCTGTAGGATGCAGCCATTCCGGAGGCATGTGGACATAATCTCCATGAACTTGGCATTGTTGGCAGCGCTTAGCAAATTGCATTGCATCAGCCACCATGGTAGGCCAATAATAACCTAACCTTTTTATCTGATCGTAGAGCTTAGGCCCAGCCTGATGGGCTCCACAAAGACCAGCATGTACTTCTTTGAGTGTTTCCTCAGCCTCTTGTTGTGACAAGCAGCGTAGAAGTATTCCATTATAGGATTTTCTATACAGCATTTTTGAAGGAATATCCAAATGAAAGTTTGGGGCTCGCCTTTGGATGCTTACCCGTTCTTTTGGATCTTCAGGTAGGATTCCGAACATTATGTAATCAATGAACGGATCCCTCCAGTCGCCGATCAGAGGTTTAAGGACGGAGATCCGACTTCCAACCACTTGATGGCATTCAGCAACTGCTTGATGTGTGTTGAGAGGAGGGAGAATCCTTTTTTGACACACTGTAATTTGCATGTTTTCCTCTTCTTGGATTGCCATAGATGCAGCAAGTCCAGCCAGGGCATCTGCACGAATGTTTTCACCTTTGAGGATGTGGGTGATGTGACAGATGTCGAACTTTTGTCGAAGCGATTGTGCCTTGTTATAGTAAGGCAACAGATCGAGCTTCCTGACTTCAAATTTCTGATTCATCTGGTTGACGATCAGTTGAGAGTCTCCAAAAGCTTCCAGTGTAGTAATGCAGGATTCAAGGGCGAGCTCCAATCCTATGATGAGGGCTTGGTACTCAGCTGCATTGTTTGAACATGGTTCCAGTAGCGAGAATGCGTGTGGAATCATGTATTTGTCGGGACTAACAAAGAGAATGCCAATTCCCGATATTTGATTTCCCTTTTCATTTGTCCTGGTTGCGCCATCGAAGTACATGTGCCAGGAAGCATTTGATAAGGAAGTCTCCACACTGTAGACCGGTTCGTCTGGGAGGTCGTCCCTGAGTGGAGAATCTTTAGGCAATGGATGCTCGGCGAGGAAATCCGCTAGAGCTTGGCCTTTGATTGCTTTTTGTGGTACATACCTAATGTCAAATTGTGACAGGAGGATAGACCATTTTGCCAGTCAGGCATTAAGAGAACCTGCTTTCGTGACAAGGACCTTTAGGAGGTTGATCCTCGAAATCAGGTACACTGTGTTGGATAGCAGGTAGTGACGCAGTTTTTGTACGGCGAACATCACTGCCAATCATTCTTTTTCGACTGGAGAGTAGCGATGCTCTGCGCCTATCAACATGCGGCTAAGGTAATATAGAGCAGCTTCTTTTCCCTCGCCATTCTTTTGTGCGAGTAGAGCGCCTAAAGAATAGTCAAGGGCTCTTGTGTACAAGAGGAATGGTTTTCCAGTTGTGGGGGCAGCCAACACTGGAGGTTTAGTCAGGTATGACTTGATGTCCTGGAACGCGGCTTCACATTCAGCATCCCAGACAAAATCGACACCTTTTTTCATTAACCGAGAGAATGGACGGCACTTCCCTAATAGGTTGGAGATGAACCGTCGAATGTATGCCAATCTTCCTTGGAGCCCTTTTAATTGTCTTAGGGTTCTTGGAGATGGCATTTCTAGGATAGCCTTGACTTTGATGGGGTCAAGCTCTATGCCAGCTTTCCGTACTATGAATCCGAGAAACTTACCCGATGAAACACCGAAGAAGCATTTGAGGGGATTCATTCGCAGTTTGTGTTTGCGAAGTCGGAAGAAGACTTCTCGAAGATCTTTGAGATGGTCTTCTTTTCTTTTGCTTTTGACGGCGAGGTCGTCGACATAACATTCGACCGTCTTGTGCTGCATATCTTGGAAGATCTTCATCATAGCCCTCTGATATGTAGCGCCGGCATTCTTCAGACCGAATGGCATGACAGTGTAGCAATACACGCCGAACGGGGTCCGAAATGCTGTGTGTTTTTCATCTTCAGGATGCATCTTTATCTGATTGTAGCCAGAGAAGCCATCCATGAATGTCATTCGCTCGAACCCACAGGTGTTGTCGATCATCACCTCCGGTATAGGGAACGGGAATTCATCTTTTGGGCATGCATTGTTTAGGTCTCTGTAATCAATGCAGACCCTGATTTGCCCATTTTTCTTTGTCACGGGGACGATGTTGGCCAACCATTCAGGATGTTGTTCCTCACGGATGAAGCCAACGCTTTTGAGTTTTTGAACTTCTTGTTCAATTTTGTCCATCACATCAGGACGGAACCTTCTTTGGCCTTGTTTGACAGGCTTGATATCTTTTTGAAGATTGAGTTTGTGGATTGCTATTTTGGGGTCTAAGCCAGGCATCTCAGCGTAAGACCATGCAAAACAATCAACGAACTCATGAAGAAACGCGATATACTCGGGTAACTCATCATCCTTTATATTCTTGCTTATGAATACAGGACATGGGTTATCAGGTGTTCCCAAGTCTATCTTTTGAACAGAATCTTCAGTTGGAAGGTTTGAAGGTGGTTCCTCCACAATATTTTCGGAGGCTTCCAACCCAACAAAGCCTTCTGGAGTTCCAAAGGTATCTACAGACCACGGCTCTGCTTTTGTCCATGGGTCTTCTTGATTGGTACTTTTCTCAAGATTTGCTATGAGATGGTCCCAATCACCTGTTGAAACTAGGTCGAAGTAGGGCACTTCCTTTGGAGACAGTGGTTCTTCTGGGTCAGAGAACCGTGTATCTGTATTATCGAACAATTCTTCTTCATCATCAGAGGAATCATACCAATTGGATAAACTTCCTGGATCCTTGATGGTCAACTCTTCAAAGAAATATCCAGGGAGATCAATGTCTTCATTAATATGAGATGTTGAGGCTTGGTCGACAGGATGACTTTGCGGCCTTTGTGTCAACTGTCTCAAGGAGGCGTCAGGATCATACCCCAGCCCATATGAAGACTTTTCTATGTGGCGGTGGGGTTTCCAACTTTCCAGTTGACTTTTGGTCAGGGTTGGTTCCAATGGCGTGATAATACCACGGCCATCTCCCAAACCGATTGGGTTCTGAGCGTCGTAGCCCATTTTCTTCATGATAGCTTGCGCCATTGGACTATACAGGGATAGTTGAGGCATACCTTGATTTTGGAAAGGTTCAAGCGAAGAATTTGATGAAGAAACTCCCGATTTATGGAAGAAGATTGGCTTTTCTTCTGCTGATGTTGCTGGAACAACGAAGGAAGAAGATGCCGGATCTTCTATGTCAACGGTTGTCTCCATCGGAGTGAGAGCGGGCTGAACTTGTTGATCATCAGCTCGGCTTGACAATGTATCGTCTTCTGGCTCTGAGTCCGAATTCATGTCTTACAAGATAGACACGAAGGAGACAGCAAACTTGCCCCCAGCCCTTTGTTTTGTCTTCTTTGCTTTGGTGGTGATCACCATTGGCTTTGAAGACTTGAGGGAGACCATGAAGGGAGATTGATTATTCTCTTCGGTTTTGATAGAGGGTTTACTTTCTTCTGGTGATTGCTGAGGAGCCTTGCCTTTGTCTTTCTGGAGATTTTCGGCAAAGGGTGCTGTTTCTTCCTCCCTTTCTTCTTTTTCATCTTTGTACATATGAGCATCTGCGAAATAGACTTCTTTGCCTTTGAAGGGCTTTTTGTCTGCAAACACTCGATGTATCAAGCCATCATTGCCAACGAACTTGATGCACTGATGTAAAGTCGAAGGGACAACACCATTCTCGTGTATCCAGGGGCGTCCGAGAAGGATGTTGTAGCATGAAGGGGTCTTTATTGCATAGACAGTGACCTCGGAGATAAGATCACCGATTTGCAACTTGAACCTGATTTTGCCGATCGGCCTTTGAGCGCTGCCATCATATCCAAAGATGGACACAGACGTGTGGCTCAGCTTGCTAGGCGGAATGCCCAGTTCTTCGAGTGCCGAAGTGGAGATGAGGTTGAGTGCAGAACCTGGATCGATCTGGATTCTGCGTAGTGGTACCTCTTTGATGTACCCAGTGAAGTACAGGGGTCGGTTGTGCTTTGTCTCGCCTAGCAGGAGGTCTTCCTTGGTGAAGGCGATGGTTGCACTTGCTGCTTTTTGAATCGAGAGGCATTCGATGCAGGATCCCTCAGTTTTCTTCTTTTCTCCTTTTGAGGGAGTCTTTGACTTTTTGACCCTATGGTCCATTTCAATTTGTAGGACTTGTGGGGCATGTTTGTCGACATCCGCATCCAGCATTTGTAGTTCTGAAATGAGACTATCACGAGTCTGTGGTTGACATTCGTAATAAGTCTAGGATGTGCAGACGTGCAGGTATGTGTTTGAAGTGCTGAATCAAGTCGTACTTGAAAGCCTCCTTGGGGCCTGCATTTTCATTATTCTTGCCACTAGGGGCGTTTACAGCTTGTTTTCCCGAAGGATTTACATAAGAAGCAGAAGGTTGGTTGTAGTTTTTGTGGTAATCCCGGCCAGAACGGGTACCTCTACCAACATCAAGAGCTTCTGGAGAAGGGTCTTTGTTTAGAAGATCACCCTCGAGATCGAGGGGTTGTTCCTTCTCATTTGCTGAAGATGTCTCTGTGTCAGCATTGCCATCTTCAGTAATTGTGTTGCATGGAGCATTTTCCGGGAACAAGTCCTGAACAGCATCCAGCAACTTTCCTTCTTTATCGAAGATTTTCTCGGTCCAGACATCATCGATGAGATCGGGCATTTGGGACCAATTAACCGGATTTTCTCTGAAGAAGATTTCACCGGCTGGAATTTCTTCAAGGTGATCAGTCGGAAGAGGTTTGAGTTCCGATGTCACTGTTTCAGGAGACGAAGCCTGAGAAGGTGAGGAATTATCATCCTGAGTTATTGCATTGCAAGTAACTTTGACGGAAGATGCCTCCAAGACGAACTGTTGGGAATCAGACTCGTCCTCAGATGTAAGAGGATCATCGATCCAACAGCTTTCTTCGTTTTCCGGGGTTACCGGGGGAGATTCCTGTAAATTTTCAGGAACTTCCGGTGCTGGGTTGTGACGAAGCTGATTGATGCGACCTTGTTCTTGCTCTATAGCAAGGTGCTGCAAGATCCTTACGTATTCATCGAGATTAGGCACGGGAGCCAAATCTTCTTCTTCGTCTGCTCCTTGTGGTTCAACATGGTTGGGTTCCACTAGAGTATTTTCTTGGACAGCCTCTTGGTCTTCTTCATCATCAGACCAGGATCCCTGCGGCTGTAATGGGTTATACCAGATTACTGGCATAAGATGAGATTCAGGGATCCATTCCTCGTCGGAGAGATATTCTCCTGTTTCGAGGGATTCCTCCCACTCATCGATGTCACTAGCGGTGTCACTGGACTCATATCCATCCATGGAGAATCCGACCACTGAGTTGCAAGAGTATGATGCCCCCTGCGTAGTTTCATCTTTGAGGTGTGGTGGCATGAAATCACCAAGAGTGAATTTTCTTGCCGCCTTTGAAGCCTTAGGAGAGGACTCTTCTATTGCCCCCAGTGAAGCGGTAGAGGAGGTTTCTGCCTTTTCAGCGACTTCTTGCTTTTTCGGAGTTTTCTCCTGCTGTTTGAGCCTGCGGAGTTGTCTCCTGGCTTGCCTTCGCTGTTGAGCGGTGGGCTTTGTTTTGACGACCTCCCAATCTTCATCTTCTAGGATATCGGGGTGTACCCGTATGGGTTGTCCGTCTGATGTTGGATATGGAACCAACTCTTGGGACGTCTGGGTCATCTTTATCACTTTGAAGGAAGTAGTGATCTTCTCTTTTGGTGATTTTTGTTTTTGTCCATACGACACTATGTTGACGGAGGCAGTCCCATAGTTCTTGTCGAAGGTAATGACTCCGTTTTTCCACATCTCATTTATCTTCTCTCTCACAACAAAGCATTGATTGAGAGGATGCGAGACCATCTGATGGTATGGACAGTACCGAGGATCGTTGGTTTTGCCAACATCTCCTGGTCTTTTGGGGTCAGGCAATGTAAGTTTGCCGTTTGCTAGGAGTGCCCCAAAGATTTCTTCAACATCTTCATCGAATGGGTATTTCTTTTCTACTCGTTCTTTGAAGGCATCAGAGAGTTCAGGCTTTTTACCTGCAGCTTTGTTTTCAGCTTTCTTTGGCGGCTGAGGAGCTGACTTGGTTTGCACAGTGAGAACCTCCTTTTTCTTTGGTTTTGAGGTTGCAATGGCAGTCGGCTCTTTCTTTGATGACTTCTGACTGTTTAGGTCTTTGATCACCATTTCAGCTTCTATGGCTGCTTCCAGGAGTTCTCCCAGGTTCTTTGATTTGTTGCCGATGATCATGGAGCGGATTCTTGCTCTCATGTTGTTTCGGCAGATGTCAACCAGTGACGCTTGTGGCAGTACATCGGAGCATTTGTATGCCATTGCCTTCCACTTGTGAATGAAGTCATATGTTGACTCATTCTCTCCCTGTTTTAGGCCGCAGAGCTAAGCCATAGTAACAGGATGATCCTCACCTTTGAAGTGGGTTAGGAAGCGTGTCTCCAACATGGCCCAATTTTGAATGGAGTCCTCAGGCAGAGTGGAGTACCAATCAAAGGCCGTACCTTTTAGGGTACTTGCAAAGAGGCGGATTTTGAGGGCATCTTGATCCGCAATAGCTCCCGTCAGGATCTTGAAATGGATGCCGTGTTGTCTGGCTGAACCTTTCCCCGTATATGTTTGGAGAGTAGATTGCTTGAATTTTGTAGGGAACGGGACCGAGTCCATCCACAAGGGATATGGTGGGCTTGATCCCATGCTCCTTTAGTGTATCCTCTTCTTTTGCTTTGGCGAGGATATCGTCAACGTCCTTTTTGGTAAGGGCGCGTGACTCACTGTTTTCCGCATTTTCCTCGTCGCCTTGATGGCTCGGAGGAGCTTCATTGTTTTGTGGACGCTGAAGATTGAGAATTAGGTTCTCTATTAGAGTTTCTATCCTCTGCTGCCCTTGCTCCAGCTGCTGGATGCGTGCGGTTACGTCATCATGCGGCGGAGGTTGCTCAGCATTTGTGACCAAGATGTTCATTCTTCGAGAGTCGAAAGAGGATACAGTCTTGGTGACTGACCTGGAGCTCATTCTTTTAGATGAAGAGCTCGAAGAGTGGTCACTCTGATGTCCTTGGCTTGAAGGAGCGGGAGAGTTTTCTTTATGTCTTCGTGTCCGGGAGACACTGCGAGTCACCGGTCGTCTGACATGGATTTTAGTTGCTGACTTCTGGCGTTTTCTGGTTTTGCCAACCATATTAACAGCAACAACTTGGTCGGGTCTTTCTTTTTCGACCCATTTTTGGGAGACCTGAAGTGCAAAATCCTGGGTTCTTTGCTTCTCTAGTCTCTTTTGTCGATATGCCGTGCGGCGACGCATACGACGAGCGATTTGAGCTTCGGTTAGCTCTGGCTGTGCTCTGGCAATGAAGGACGTAGTCCCTGGTGCGCAGCAGCCAAGCTTGTCTTCTTTGAAGACGGGCAGGGACAGGATCTGGACGCGGTCCTTTGCCTGTCGCAGCGAAGCTTTGAATTTTGCGAGTTCGGCTCCTGTTGAGAGGAAGGGTCGATTCGCAGGTGTGCAGGCCTTGGCAGGTTCTTGCGGAGGCCTTACGATGCACGATTTGATTTTGGGCTTGTATGAGCAAGCCGGCTCGTGCTGAGTTGGTTTTGTTTGGCGGAGGGTAGGCTTTTCCTCTTTCATGTAAGCAAGAGGGTAGAACCGGTTCTCCTTGAGAGGGGCCAGGTATGCTGGCTTTGCTGATGTTTGTGACCTTCGCTGTTTGGGTGAAGGCCTTGGAGACCAAGTCTTTGAGCAGACCTGGTTTCTTGCTGGTTGAGGCTTTGCAGGAGCGCTACGGGCCTCAGGCTTCTTGATGATCGCCCTTGGTATCACTGTAGTGATACGTTGAGGGGCGGTTCTCTGCTTCTTGGCAGGTGCGGTTTCTTCTGCGGGTAGTGGGAATGGTCCCAATGACCCGAAGACAATGGTCCGGGGAGTAGAGTTTGACCCGGTGTCTTCTGAGTTGCCGAGGGAAATGACGCTTCGGCAGCTGACAGGGCGCTTGTAAGTGCGCTTGGTTTGTTTGTCTTGGAGCATGAGCTGGTACTTGTTCTCATCAAAGGTGATGGTTAATGAAGCTGCCATTGTTAGTTTTTGAAAACTTCTGAAACAAGACCATATCTATTAGTAATCACAAGAATATAGTGATCATAAATGGAAAATACTATGGTTTCGCCTCTTCAAGTCGCCCGAGGGGACATGGCCCAGCCCAAGCAACATGAGGAAGGCAAAAAAGCCATAGAGGGCACAATTGTTCTAAACGCAGGTAGGGTCAGCTCAGAATGAGCGTCCCAGTGACTGCTAGGAGCAATTGTGAACCTTAATTCAAATTACCGAGAAGCAAAGCTCACTCAAGGTAAAATGATATAAGGTTCAGATACAAATGTGTCGGTTGCGAATACAGTAGACCCGAAAGGGCGTACTAGCACCGCTAGGCACAAATGTTGCAAATCTCATCCTTGGAAAGGACACGAGATGGGATTTTTGAAAGGTCAAGATTGGATTCGTAGGAGAGAGCAAATGGTATTCCAATCCGAAAATGAGCTCAACATTTCTGCGAGCTCGAAAGTCCGAAAAGGAAGGAACCAGGATTTCTCAAATGTGAATCCAAAAGTGACGGAAGTTTTTTTTTAAAGTGTCAAGATTGGACTTTATAGAAGAGAGCAAATGGTATTCCAATCCGAAAATGAGTTCAACATTTATGCGATCTCGAAGTCCGAAAAGGAAGGAACCAGGATTTCTCAAATATGAATCCAAAAATGACAGAAGTTTTTTTTTTCCTTTTTTTTTTTAGAATTTTTTTTTTTTGAAGAATTCACATAGATTTCCAATTCGATCTTATGAAACCTCAGTGGATAGATCAGCCCCCAGGTAAGGGTAGGATTACTTAATGAACCCGTTTGGAGGACCCTTGCCTAGAACAGTCTAGCTGTCTCCACACTCTGGACAAGGCTTTTCTTAGATCCACTTTGGTCAAAGAATGCAATTGGTGCAACCTTAGTGGTTTTTTTCCTTTTTTTTTTTTTTTTTTTTTTTAAAGATTTTTTTTCATGGATTCATAGAAGAGAGCTAATGGTGTTCCATTCCGAAAATGAGTTCAACATTTCTGCGATCTCGAAGTCCGAAAAGGAAGAAACCATAGTTTCTCAACTTAACCCAAAAGGGAGAAATCTGAAGTTTTTTTTTTGTGGATTCATAGAAGAGAGCAAATGGTGTTCCATTTCGAAAATGAGTTCAACATTTCTGCGATCCCGAAGTCCGAAAAGGAAGAAACCAAAGTTTCTCAACTTAAACCCAAAAGAGGAAAATCTGAAATTTTTTTGTAAATCAGATTTTTTTTATTTTTTTATGGATTCATAGAAGAGAGCAAATGGTGTTCCATTCCGAAAATGAGTTCAACATTTCTGCGATCTCGAAGTCCGAAAAGGAGGAAACCAAAGTTACTCAACTTAACCCAAAAGGGAGAAATCTGAAGTTTTTTTTTTTGTGGATTCATAGAAGAGAGCAAATGGTGTTCCATTCCGAAAATGAGTTCAACATTTCTGCGATCCCGAAGTCCGAAAAGGAAGAAACCAAAGTTTCTCAACTTAAACCCAAAAGAGGAAAATCTGAAAATTTTTTGTAAATCAGATTTTGTTTTTTTGATTTTTTTTTTATGGATTCATAGAAGAGAGCAAATGGTGTTCCATTCCGAAAATGAGTTCAACATTTCTGCGATCTCGAAGTCCGAAAAGGAGGAAACCAAAGTTTCTCAACTTAAACCCAAAAGAGGAAAATCTGAAATTTTTTGTAAATCAGATTTTATTTTTTTTATTTTTTTTTATGGATTCATAGAAGAGAGCAAATGGTGTTCCATTCCGAAAATGAGTTCAACATTTCTGCGATCTCGAAGTCCGAAAAGGAGGAAACCAAAGTTTCTCAACTTAAACCCAAAAGAGGAACATCTGAAATTTTTTGTAAATCAGATTTTATTATTTTTTCTTTTTTATGGATTCATAGAAGAGAGCAAATGGTGTTCAATTCCGAAAATGAGTTCAACATTTCTGCGATCTCGAAGTCCGAAAAGGAGGAAACCAAAGTTTCTCAACTTAAACACAAAAGAGGAAAATCTAAAATTTTTTGTAAATCAGATTTTTTTTTTTAGAAACAAGAAAGACTGGAAATAAACTCAAAAGAAGAAATTTCCAAGAATCCTATCTCATGTGTTCTTTTTTTTTTTAAGATGCAAGATCCAACATAGGCCACCAACCAGAATGGAGCCAAAAGGAATCTAAGCACATGCTCATCAAATGAACGAGTCCCACCGGGTGTGCCAGCTTGATGGACCCGGCTTTTCTCTTTTTCCAAAGCTGCCTCCGCCCCGGGGCTGACGGGGTACGGTGGAGGGAAAGAAAGGAAAAGCGGGCATCAGTTTTTTTTTGTACGGGTATGCCAATTTCTCTTTTATACTTGGAATTTAGAAATGGTGATCCGGAGATCCACCTTCACAAGTAAAAAGGGAAATGAAACTTTTTTCTAGTTTTCCATTGCATACATATTTTAATAAAAGAGACAGTTTTGTTTGAATGCCGTGAAAGGCGTTTTTGTGCCGTTGAAGGCGATTTTGCCGTAAAAGGCGATTTACAAATCTTATCAAAAGTAAAAGACAAGAATTGTGAAATTTTTTTTGTCTCTTAAAAAAAATACAATCTACAATAGAAAAGAAAGAAAAAGGAATCTAACTTCTCATGCGATTGTGGGAGGGCTCGTTCAGATCGACGGTCGCGAGTCATGTATGGGCTCCGCCATCGTCCTTCAGATGAGAACATAGTGCTTGATTTCTTGGCTTGGCTCCAACCTCAGATTTTTAGAGGATAAGGACCAAGATAAGGTCCTATATCCGGTAAAAAGCTGAGTAGACGGGCTGAAAAGCCGCATCTAGCCATGTTGGATAGAAGGATAGGTGGCCTTTGAGGGGGGGGGGGTGGCCCCCCAAGGGGCTTCAATCACCTTGTAGTACTTGTCGCAGCAGAGTTTTCTTGAAGGAGCAGGGTTGTAGAGATTTCTCCGAGGATTTTTGAATGATTTTCTGGTGATTTTTCAGGATCCGTTTCCCTTGGAATGGCTTCCTATTTATAGGCATTTTGTAGCCATTTAGGAGAGTTTATGAGCATTTATGGTATTAATGCTCATGATGGGAGGAGTTACAAGTTTTTAATTACTTGTTTCGTAACTCCTTTTTCCTTGCATTTGATTGGCCGATGGAGAGTAGTGGGCATTTAATCGCCTTTAATCTCCATTATGTTAGGAGTTTCATGGCTTGAATGCCATGATTGCTTGGACTCGTAACTCCTGAACAGAGGCTTCTGATTGGGCCGTCCAAGATAATGGGTTAATGACCGCATTAACTTGCCATAAACGGGCCAATTGATAGCATTAAGTGGCCGCCTCGGTAGCTGAAGAGTCGCGGGCCATGTTGTTTCTTTTGGAATTCCTTTTGCGATGATCGTTGATGGATCCTTATGTAAATCAACATCAGATGATCATGTAGTTTCAGGCATTGGTTGATACCAGCGGGCCCGCAGCATCTGTCCAGTTGATTTCACGATCGGGCGGGCAGAAAGTGCTCTTTTTTGGTTGTTCGGCTGGCAATCACCGAAGTTTTTGAAGTTCTGGAAAGGAGTTCTATGATCTTGATGAATATCAGTGAATTTGGAGCTTCAAAAGCCTGAATCTGGAAAAATCACGGGGACAGAACAACTCGTCTCACGAAAACGGACGAAACGGGGGGTCCCGGGGCGAAATCGGCGCCCCGGACCTCCCAGGGTCGCCGGGCCCAGGGTCGCGGGGGTCTGCGACCCTGGGGGAAATATTCCTTCCCGGGGCCCCTTTTTGGCCGTTTTTCGTCGTTTTTCGCTTCCATTTTTTTTGTTTGTTTTCTCTGACATTTCTCCACATTATTTGGCTTGATTTCCCTCTGAAAAACCTGATGATAATCCTTGCAAATTGGTTTGCAAAGTTTCTGATTTTCCGGGAAAAGCCGAACGCAGAACTGCTGATTTTCCGCCAGTAGCTGAAACAGTATCAAACGATGTCGGAATGACCTGAAATTTGAGGTGAAGCTTCTTGAGCATTAAATAAGACCAACCATGGGCTTTTGTTTGAGTTTTGAAGCCATTTGGGGTCATGCAAATGCTTGCCTTTGATTTCACCGCGAGGGAAATGCTGAGCTTTGACTTTCGGTCAAACGATGTCCGATTGACCTGAAATTCGATGTGTGACTCCCTCATCAGTAGTTAAGACCAACCATAGGCTTTCGCTTGAGTTTTGAAGCCGTTTGGAGTCATGCAAATGCTCGCCTTTGATTTCACCGCGAGGGAAATGCTGAGCTTTGACTTTCGGTCAAACGATGTCCGATTGACCTGAAATTCGATGTGTGACTCCCTCATCAGTAGTTAAGACCAACCATAGGCTTTCGCTTGAGTTTTGAAGCCGTTTGGAGTCATGCAAATGCTCGCCTTTATTTCACCGCGAGGGAAATGCCGAGCTTTGACTTTCGGTCAAACGATGTCCGACTGACCTGAAATTTGATGGGGAGCCTAATGGAGTCATTTTGAGATGATCCACAAGCTCTGAATTGGGTGCCATGGCCCCGGGGTGCTCCGTTGCCGGGAGCTGCTGCTTAGCTGTTGGAGAAGTGAAGCTAGGCCAAATGATATCGAAATGGCCCAAAACTTCATGTGTACCTCTCTTTTGGTTATTTTGAGTGACCTTACAGTTTTTGTTTGATTCTGACAAGATCTGATGCTTGAAGTAGCGCCTGCCTATTTTTGGTAGGATGCGGCTCCATGTAGCTTTTAGTGTGAAGAGGCAAAGTGACATTTTTGGTGTCAACAGGGATCTCTAAGGGTTGCAACAACCTTTGAGGCTTCTGATGCTCTGCTTTCACAATTGACAAGTCATACATTGGGAGACAAATGCTGTAATCTCTCTCTTCATGTCGTTCCACCAAAATCTACCCTTCAAGTTCTGATTCATCTTTGTACTGCCCAGATGCATGGAATACTTCGTACTGTGAGCCTCGGTCATGATGTCATTCCTCAAATCTTCAATCTTAGGTACGCATAGACGGTCACGATAGTACAAGACTCCATCCACAATACAAAAGTCAGGATGTTCTGCTATATCTTCTGAAATCCTGGCCAACTTTGGGTCTTGCAATTGATTATCTTTGATCTTTTGAATAAAGGAAGGCTCGGATACTTACATATTTGCTAACATTATGCCCTTCCTCAGTGGCTGTAGATCTATTCTCAACTCTTCAAATTGTTCAAAGATGCAAGTGCCACTTAGATCTACGAAACCTAATGATTTTCTGCTCAAAGCATCGATAACTACATTTGCTTTTCCCGGATGATACTTGATTGGGAAGTCATAATCTTTGATATATTCCATCCATCTCCTCTGCCTCATGTTCAGCTCTTTTTTAGAAAACAAGTACTGTAAACTGCGGTGGTCGGAGTGGACTTCGAACTTCTTTCCATAGAGGTAATGTCTCCACATTTTCAATGCAAAAACGACCGCTGCCAACTCAAGATCATGGGTGGCATAGTTCTTCTCATGATCTTTCAACTGTCGGGATCCATAAGCAACCACTTTTCCATCTTGCATCAATACACAACCAAGTCCAACATTCGAAGTGTCGGTTAAAATGGTAAAACCGCCGCTTCCAGATGGTAAAGTAAGAACTGGTGCTGTAGCCAATCTCTTTTTCAGTTCTTGGAAACTGGCCTCACACTCGTCTGTCCACACATACGATACCATTTTCCTGGTCAACTTCGTCAATGGTGATGCAATCGACGAAAACCCTTGCACAAACCTCCGGTAATATCCTGCCAATCCCCGAAAACTTCTTATTTCTAATGCATTCCTTGGTCTTTCCCAACTCATAACTGCCTCAATCTTGGACAGATCCATTGACAACCCTTCTTTAGAAATGATGTGCCCCAAAAATGCTACCTGTTCAAGCCAAAATTCACACTTACTGAGCTTCGCATACAACTGGTTGTCTCTTAAAAGTTGTAGTGCTATCCTCAAATGATCTTCATGTTCTTCTCTGGTCTTGGAGTATACCAAAATATCATCAATAAACACCATTGTGAACTGATCCAAGTGTTGTGCAAATATTTTGTTCATCAATGCCATGAATACTGCCGGTGCATTAGTCAACCCAAATGGCATCACTAGGAACTCATAGTGTCCATATCTTGTTCGAAAAGCCGTCTTCGGTACATCTGATTCTCCAACTTTCAGCTAATGGTAACTGGATCTCAAGTCAATCTTCGAGAAATAGGCAGCACCTTGTAACTGATCAAACAATTCTTCTATCCTTGGCAATGGGTATTTGTTCTTGATAGTTACTTGGTTCAATCTTCGGTAATCAATGCACATTCTCATCGAACCATCTTTCTTTTTGACAAAAAAAAAAAAAAAAACTGGAGCTCGCCATGGCGAAATGATAGGTCTAACAAAACATTTGTCTAACGATTCTTGCAATTATATCTTCAATTCTCCCAATTCCACCGAAGCCATCATATATGATGCAATAGATATTGGAGCGGTCCCTGTTAATAACTCAATGGTGAAATCAATTTCTCTAATGGGTGGCAATCTTGAAATCTCTTCTGGAAAGACATCCGGGAATTCCCTAACAATAGGGATCTCCGCCACCCCTTGAGACCATTTATTCTCAGTGATAAACGCCAAATAAGCTTTACATCCACTCTTCAAAAGTCTATCAGCTTTCAATGCTGAGACAAACCCTACACGAGGATTCCTCCTCTCTCCCTGAAACAATACACCTGCAGGTGTCTCATCTAATTTGAATGTGAGGGTCTTATGTAAACAATCCATCATGGCATGGTATCTGGCCAACCAATCCATCCCTAGGATGATATCGAAGTCATGCATTTCCAATAAAATGAGATTTGCTGGTAACACCACTTCTCCTATTTGAATCGTTCAACTAGGGTAAAAAGTCCTACACACAACTTGTTTGCCTACTGGAGTAGCCACAGTCCAAATAAATTCAAGTTCTCTAACATGCACATTAACCAACTTAGAGAACGCAGAGGATAGAAATGAGTGTTAGGCCCTTGAGTGTTGCAATTGATGATGGATGCACACACTTTCACTTTGTCATGATCACACACTTGAGCTCTTAAATGTAGACTTGTTGGATCTTGGTTTCATTCATGCATTCACATGATCTTGAAATGAATTTACTTCATGCATGTTTTAGAACACAAAACTCTTTTGAAAACCTACTTCTTTGTGAATTACATTTGGAAAATCATTTTAAAGAATCTAGGTTTAAACCTTGCATACATTCATCTCCTTCTAAATCATATTGGTATGCATTGTTTTTTTGAAAAAGGAGTTTTTAAGAATCAAGCTAGCTTTTGGGACTTAAACTTTTGAATCTTTTTAGGCCTTGGGTGTATCATGTTTTTAAACATCTTAGAATGTCTTAAAACATGTTTTTAAGCTTGGTTTAGTGACCCACAAAATTCCACAAAGAAATCCTTCAAAATGCAAAAGTTGGAAATTTTGGGGTGTCCCGGCAGTGTCGCCGGTCGACCGAGACCTGGGTCTCGGTCGACCGAGTAAACTGTCAGGCGACTAGACAGGTTTTGAACTTGAAGCTCCAACGGTCAGAAATTCGACCGTTATGCTTTCTAGGTCGACCGAGCCCTTCTAGGTCGACCGAGAAAACTAGCCGTTGGACTGTTTTTTTGTTATAAAGTCCATTCATTTCCAACCTTTTCCAAGAGTTGAAGCATGAACCTTTGAGACTATTTTGAAGCCAAAAGAAAGGGAAAACGTTGGAAAGGCTAGAAGCTTATTTGGAAATCAAATGTTAGAGTTTTAAAAAGGTATTCCATACTTTTCATTTTGATTTTCATTTAGTTTGAAATCAATGCATGCTTACATGTTTGTATTACCTACTATGCATGATTTCTAGCTTAAAAGAGATGTTTTGCAAACTGAATATCTTCTATGGTAAAATTAATTAGTTTGCATACTCTCATGATCTAATCACATATGTTCTTAGTCTTTAACTTTCATACAACTTGTTTATCTCAATTCTTCAAAGTTGTTTGAATCATTAATGTGATTAGTCTTAGCTTCAATCATCTATTTCCAAGCTTTGTTTTAAAATGCATCAAGCATTCAATTAAGAGCTTCACTTTTGAAATTGATTGAAGTACAACATACATACACTTGTTCACACACACTTTAGTTTGTTTTAGTGTATGTTTGTTATTTGAATTGCACTTTCACATTAGCCTATTTAGAGGCAATTCATTTGAGCTAAAATTGTATCTCTTAGAGTGTTCTTGAAAAGACACCTTCTTAGAGAAAATCCAACTTGTAAAGGTTATTGCTTAGCCTTGAAAAGCAACTTGTAAAGGTTATTGCTTAGCCTCGAAAAGCAACTTGTAAAGGTTGTTGTTGAGCCTTAGAAAAACAACATTGTATAGGTTATTGCTTAGCCTTTGAAAAAGCATAAATAGTGGAAATCCGGTGGGGTGATTGGATCACAAGCCGGTAGTGGATGTAGGCATTGAGGCCGAACCACTATAAACCTTGGAGTTGTGGTGTTTGCTTGTGGTGCTTGTTTTCTTAGCTTCCGCATCTTGTCTGGTAAATCATGTTATATGACTAGTTTTCTTTAATTAATCAAAATTGGTTTTAATTGGTCATTTTTATAGGACACCCTATTCACCCCCCCTCTAGGGTTAGGATCCCGTGGACTTTCAATTGGTATCAGAGCCTCGTGCTCTATCTTATAGGATCAAGTAGTTGGAACTCTTGATTAGGTGTAAAAACCTAGAGTTTATAACCCTAGTTTTGTGTTTTGTTTGAATTCCCTTGACATGGACTCCACTAAGCTAGATTGTTTAGGCTATTGTGTAGATTCTTCTAGATCCCTCACTCTTCCATCTATTGGAGATTCTAATATTCAATTAAAAGAATCTCAATGTGATTTAAATGAAGAAGAAAATTATGATGAAGAGGATGTCCAACAAGCCTATGAAGAATTATACACTCTATCTCTAGAGCTTAACAAGAAAAATAAGAAACTAAGAGAAGAATCAAAAAGACTAAACAAAGAACTAGTCTCTTCAAAAGATGAGCTTAGAGAGAAAGAAGAAGTGATAAAATGTCTAGACTCTAAGTTCATGATCTCATTAAATAACTTATCCAATATCAAAGATGAACTAAAGGAAATTAAGATAAGTTATAATGATCTTGAAAAAGAAAATTTAAATTTAAAAGATCATATAAAAAGGCAAGACAAAGATTTTAACAATTTAGAATCCAAGTTGATTAAAAGTAAGTTAAAAACCCAAGAGCTTGGACCTAATGTTGTTAATGAACTACAACTTGAATTAAAACTTGCCCATGAAGAGCTAATCAAATATAAGGAAATTGAAAATGAACTTTCTAAAGTCAAAAATGAAAATTCAATCCTTATAACCAAAGTCACTCAACTTGAAGGATATAAGCAAAAGTATGAGTGCAAGTTTACCCAAAGTGAAGAGAGACTTGAAAAATTATTCAAATTGGGTAAACCTCATGGAGATAGGACGGGTCTTGGTTTTAATAAGCATACTACACATGACCCTAAATTCACCAACACCTTTGTGAAAGGTGAGTCCTCTTTCTCTAGCACTATCTCTCAAATGTCCAAGACAAAATGTCATTATTGTGGAAAAGAAGGACATTTCAAATTTGAGTGCAAATTGAGGAAAAATCATATGTATAAACCCATCTTCGAACCAAAGAAAGTTAAACCAAATTCTAAGAAGGGTAAGACATTGAATTCCAAGATAGACTCTAAGAATTTCAAACAAGGAAAATCTATTCAAAAAGAGTCATCCAAGATGGATGTCAAAAAGAAATCTATCAAAAAGAATCCTCATTCATTCCCTCCTTTAACCTTAGAAATGAAAGAATTATTGAAAAAGGTTGAAATGTTGAAATTGAAATTCAAAAGACAAAAAGAAGGAGGAAAAGCTCAAAGAAATGAAAAGAATAAAAAGAAAAAGAAACACCAACCTACTAAGACTAATCATCAACCTAAATTAGTTACATCTCAAAGAATTGATGACAAGTCTAAGAAAATTAAATCTTCATCTCTCTTAGTTGGTGGAATTTCCAAATTAGTCTCAAAAGCCCAAGACCTTAGATGGATACCTAAGGTTAGACCTTTAGAAAATTACTAAGGTTTCTTAGATAGATGAGACCAACCCTTTCTTATAGTCATATGCTTAGTTGGTCTTGATTCTACTCTCTTAGTATTTCTTTAGGATTTTAGACTCATGTTATTGAGTTTTGTTTGATGATTGTGCATTGTGATTTTATAATGGAGCTATTTGATTATATGCATGATTTATGGTCAATTGAGTTGAAAAAGCCTTGATATGTTGTATCTTCTAATTCAATTGATTTGTTTTTCAAAATGTTTATTTTTGAGAGGTTTCAAAGTTAAACTTTTGTTTTTGTCAAATTTAAATGGTTTTGAAAAATGAGTTTGATCACACAAGCCTTCTTTTCTTCAAAAGGTAATGTTAGAATTGATTTTTTTTTTAAATCTCTTTTCTAATAAGTTTTTAATCTTGTGTGTTTGCTGGGGATCAGGGGTTAATGCTTGCTTATGTGTATTTTTTTTCTTCCCTGATTTTCCCCTGTTTTGGTCAGATTTGTCTCTGACCCTGTGTTCCCAGTCGACCGGGATTAGTGTCCCAGTCGACCGAGACCACAACAGCCCGCCCACCTAAGCTGATGGGCGCTGTTCTGTTCTGTTTTCATCAGAACTTCTTCTCCTCTCCTTCTCTGCCAGTCGATCGAGGCTCCCTGCTGCTGTCCCTGCGTGTTGCTGCTTCTTCCTTCCTTCCTTCTTCCTCGTTCTTCCTTCCTTTCTTCTCTGGTTTTCTCTCTCTCTCTCGTGTTCTCTCCTCTCCTCTCGTCAGCGTCTCGCCCATCGTCCCTACTTCTGTGCTCCCTGCCGCCTGCTGCTTCTCCATTCCGTGGCTCCCTCGTTGCTGTTTTGTGTGGCTTTTGTTTTGTTTTCTCTTTGTTTTTGGTTTCCCTCCTATCTATGTATCTTGTGTAGCCATTTGGGCATTTCCTCCTGCTACCTTCTGTTGTGTTGCAGCCAGCTCTCTCCACTGCACACCAACTGTTTGTAAAATTACCTGAACCATTTTCTTCACTCAATTTCTGCTACTGCTTAGTCTCTGTAGCCGGAACTCCTAGTGTCCAGTTAATTCACTTTCTCTGGCAGTATTTCCCTCCCTTTCCAGCCCTCATCACTCTTCCTCTTGTGACTGATTTTAGTGTGTTTACACACTGATTTTAGGCTATCTAGTGGGCTGTTTTTCCTTTTCTTCCTTGGTCTCTTTTCCTACTATCTTGAGCACCTATTTGCAAATGGCTAGGACCAAGCAAACTGCTAGGAGGCCTTCCAAGAAATCGAAAACAAATGTAGCCTCCACCTCCCAAAGGTCTTACTCTACCTCTCCGGAGATCGTCTCTCCTACGGAGGTTGTCCTTTTTCCTGCTCCTTCCCCTTCCCAATCAGTCAGATCCTTTAGGAGCAAGGAAGTTATTATGGAGAAATTTTGTATTGTAAAAGACATAGCTCCATATAGAGTGCCCTCTATCCTACGGGCTATAGGTTGGGAGAAAGTTTTGACTTGGAGTGGAAATACCTATGCCTCTCTTGTTTACAACTTCTATGAGTCCTTCTTCAACCCCAATGTGAATTCTTTTTGTGTCAAAACCTCTAAGGGAGAAGAACTCATCACTCCTGATAGGATAGCCTCAGTGTCAGGGATTCCTAGATCTAATGGCCTTAGGTTCATTGATGAGGTCATCCAGATTGAAGATAAAGAGGCCATCACTACAGCCATATGTGGTGAAAATTTTGAATGGCAGCCAAACAACTCTCTGCAAGCTATCCACTTGATTCCTCCTTTGCGGATTATACACATTATTTTCACTCATTCAGTGTATCCGCGTAAAGGTAATAGGACTGAGGTGACCCCGTACATGGCGAACATCCTATACAATGTCTTAAATAGGGTTCCCATGTGTTTGCCCTCTATTATCATCCATCACATGATCAGGGTAGCTACTGGCGCTCAGCCATGTGCAGCCCCCTTTGGGTACCTAGTCTCTCAGCTCACCAGTTCCTTTGGTGTAGCTGTGCCTCCTTCAGAAAAGCCTGTTGCCACTTCGGTCTTTGACAAGAAGAACCTTCGGCTGATGAAGCTTCCTCCTCCATCTCCTCCTGAAGGTGATGACTTAGTCGAGGCTGCAGACATTCCTGTGCCAGATCAGCATCAGCCTCCTCCTCCCCAGTCATCTCAGACTCAGGCTGGCCAGTCCTCTCAGCTGCGTCAGCCTCGTCAGCCTCGTCCTCCTCCTCGACGTTCAGTAGATGAGCGTTTGTCTTCTGTGGAGACTGGGCTTACTACCCTGACGACTGAGTTTCATGAGTTTCGTCAGGAGGCTTCAGGGTTTATGAAAAAGGCCTTGAAGTTTATGTCCAGCGTCGCCAAGAGCTGCAGGCGACACGATGATGTCATGACCCCCTCTCCTCCAGATTCTTCTTAGATCTTTTAGGAGTGTTTTGATATTGTGGGTAGTGATAGAGTGACATTTCATTGTTGTATTTCTTTTCTATCATCTAACTCATTGTTTTGCGTACTGACCATCTTTTGGTATTTTGGTAAATGGTCAGGTACTTAATGAACTTGTATTGAACTTTAAAGTTAAATCAATGAAAGTACAAAGTTTATTTTATCTTGATTTTCTCCATGATGTATCTCGCTGATGGTTGTGTTATGTTGTTTTGGAGTAAAATATGGTCATATCAATTAATATCTGTCTTCTTTGCTTCATTCAAACATGATTACACAAATCTATATACATGATAGCCTGTTCTGCATTTCCACTGTATTCTTAGTTAACAGGTGCTACTAAAAGGTATATGTTTGCTCATGTATACAGGTTCCTTTGCAATTGGTTGGCAAAGGGGGAGAAAAAGAGTGTAGATCTCTCAAGACTCAGGGGGAGAAAGAGATCAAGATCTTCAGCGAAAGGGAGAAAAAGAACAGAGTTCTATCAGACCCATGCATTGTCTCAGGGGGAGAGAAGCATAGAAGATCTGAAGAACGGAATGGCAAGACCTTGGTTTCAAGAGCAAAGGAGAGCTCTAACCAAGGGGGAGAAATCTGCTTGAATACTGTCAAGAGCCTTCGTCAAATCAGCTCCATTCAAGAGATTTCAAAGACGTAGACTTCCAGAAGATCCAGAGTCCTTTGAGTGTGAGATCATAGGAGTTGCCATCAAATTGCAAAGGGGGAGATTGTTAGGCCCTTGAGTGTTGCAATTGATGATGGATGCACACACTTTCACTTTGTCATGATCACACACTTGAGCTCTTAAATGTAGACTTGTTGGATCTTGGTTTCATTCATGCATTCACATGATCTTGAAATGAATTTACTTCATGCATGTTTTAGAACACAAAACTCTTTTGAAAACCTACTTCTTTGTGAATTACATTTGGAAAATCATTTTAAAGAATCTAGGTTTAAACCTTGCATACATTCATCTCCTTCTAAATCATATTGGTATGCATTGTTTTTTTGAAAAAGGAGTTTTTAAGAATCAAGCTAGCTTTTGGGACTTAAACTTTTGAATCTTTTTAGGCCTTGGGTGTATCATGTTTTTAAACATCTTAGAATGTCTTAAAACATGTTTTTAAGCTTGGTTTAGTGACCCACAAAATTCCACAAAGAAATCCTTCAAAATGCAAAAGTTGGAAATTTTGGGGTGTCCCGGCAGTGTCGCCGGTCGACCGAGACAACTGTCAGGCGACTAGACAGGTTTTGAACTTGAAGCTCCAACGGTCAGAAATTCGACCGTTATGCTTTCTAGGTCGACCGAGCCCTTCTAGGTCGACCGAGAAAACTAGCCGTTGGACTGTTTTTTTGTTATAAAGTCCATTCATTTCCAACCTTTTCCAAGAGTTGAAGCATGAACCTTTGAGACTATTTTGAAGCCAAAAGAAAGGGAAAACGTTGGAAAGGCTAGAAGCTTATTTGGAAATCAAATGTTAGAGTTTTAAAAAGGTATTCCATACTTTTCATTTTGATTTTCATTTAGTTTGAAATCAATGCATGCTTACATGTTTGTATTACCTACTATGCATGATTTCTAGCTTAAAAGAGATGTTTTGCAAACTGAATATCTTCTATGGTAAAATTAATTAGTTTGCATACTCTCATGATCTAATCACATATGTTCTTAGTCTTTAACTTTCATACAACTTGTTTATCTCAATTCTTCAAAGTTGTTTGAATCATTAATGTGATTAGTCTTAGCTTCAATCATCTATTTCCAAGCTTTGTTTTAAAATGCATCAAGCATTCAATTAAGAGCTTCACTTTTGAAATTGATTGAAGTACAACATACATACACTTGTTCACACACACTTTAGTTTGTTTTAGTGTATGTTTGTTATTTGAATTGCACTTTCACATTAGCCTATTTAGAGGCAATTCATTTGAGCTAAAATTGTATCTCTTAGAGTGTTCTTGAAAAGACACCTTCTTAGAGAAAATCCAACTTGTAAAGGTTATTGCTTAGCTTTGAAAAGCAACTTGTAAAGGTTATTGCTTAGCCTCGAAAAGCAACTTGTAAAGGTTGTTGTTGAGCCTTAGAAAAACAACATTGTATAGGTTATTGCTTAGCCTTTGAAAAAGCATAAATAGTGGAAATCCGGTGGGGTGATTGGATCACAAGCCGGTAGTGGATGTAGGCATTGAGGCCGAACCACTATAAACCTTGGAGTTGTGGTGTTTGCTTGTGGTGCTTGTTTTCTTAGCTTCCGCATCTTGTCTGGTAAATCATGTTATATGACTAGTTTTCTTTAATTAATCAAAATTGGTTTTAATTGGTCATTTTTATAGGACACCCTATTCACCCCCCCCCCCCCTCTAGGGTTAGGATCCCGTGGACTTTCAATGAGTGTGTAGAGCCAGGGTCAAATAAAATTCTAGCTTCAAATCCACAGGCAAGGAGTGTACCTTCCACTACGTTGCCTGTCATCTCCACATCAGCCCTATTGAATGCATAGATTTGCCCTCACAGTTGTGGCTTGTTCTGGGCTTGCTGCTGCCTGCCCTGTGGAGCATTCCTGTTCTGTTGGTGGGGACGGTTATTCTGATTTTGTCCCTGCTGACGAGCCTGCTGCTGCTGGGGTCTATAATGTTGCTGCTGTGGCCTTACCTGATTCTGAATAGCTGGTGCATTCTGAGGTGGTAAGGGATGCTATGCTCCCTGCTGTTGTTGATTATGCCTATTAGGTCTCAAGCAATCTCTCATCTGATGGTTCATCGAACCACACCTGAATCATGCTCCGTGATGGTATGGCATTGGGCACTCTCATGATTCTTCCCACAGTGGATGCAAACCACTTGATTCTAAACATTCTGTTCTGGTCTCTGCCTCTTGTTCTGCCGACTTCTCTGTTGGTTGTTCTGTTGGTGAGTTTGACACTTTCCCTGAATTCTAAGGATCTTGTTGTTCAAATTCTCAAACTTATAGGCCCTCTTGACAGCCTCTTCAAAGGTTCCAGGTGGTACAACCCTTGTGGCATCCCTCTCTATGATTGGGTTAAGTCCTTCCAGAAATTTAGTTATCTTATTCTCAACGGTGTTTACTAACTCCGGAGCAAATCTTGACAATCTTTCAAACTTAGTGAGATATTCGAGGACTGTCTGTTTCCTTGGACGAACTGCTGGAATTCTATTGCCTTCTGCCTCTTGACATGAGTGGGTACGTACTTGTCACCAAACTGCCTCTTGAAATTAGCCCTAGCCTCTGCATTTGCCATAGTTCTGTTCTCATCCCTGACTGTCTTCCACCATATATCTGCTAACCCAGTAAACAAGGACGTTGTAAGTTTCACTCATTCTCCTATCGTGCATTGGAAGGCTTCAAAGATGTTCTCTATATGCTCTAACCAATCATCTGCAGCTAATGGGATCTCTGTCCTAGCAAACTCTTTCGGAGCTATCTTCTGAAATCGTTCAAACAAAGCATTTGGGTCATGTTCCTTTTGATTGATGACAATCTGTGGCTTGCTGGTTGAGTTGGAATCGGTTCAGGCCACCTTTCCAAGACCTCTAGCAACTGTCTTTGAATCTGTGCCAACTCCCTGGCATGATCTTCATCCTTCTTAAGCATTTGTTCTTGTAACTGAGCTTAATTCTCATTGGCTTGACACTGCTAATAAAGCATGGCATGCATAATCATCTGTTGAAATTGACTCTGCATGGTGTTATCAGGAGTATCCTCGTCAACTGGCCCAGTGTGATCACTATTGCCAGAGGTGGGATTGTCGTTTACTGGTCTCTTACGAGGTGGCATAATGCTGTAAAACAAGATGTTAGCACATAATAATCAAATAGAGGGTCAAAGATTGCTCACACGATTCTAGCTAACGAAAGGTCTAACGGATCCTCGTCGCGTCCTTAGGATCTCTAGTTTCTTTTAATTGCATGAAACATGTCTAGCTCTAATACAGTCTGTCACGACCCCGGACTGGGTTGCGGACCCACATTGATGAAATTTGAGAAGAGAGGTCAAAGGAAAGTCAAATAAGCAAGCAAGGAAAGAGTCCAAGCATGCCTTGGACGTCCAACATGGGCCCCACACACCCTGTTGCATGCCAACATAGAAGCTTCCATTTGTGCACAATTATTCCCAGATTTTTCAGGGGCAGCAAATTAAATGGCCATAATTCTCAAACCGATTGTCGGATCGGACAATCTAGCCACCGTTAGAAAGACCTTTTCGAGTAGATATCCGTGGAGTTGAAGATTGCGTAAATCAGAGCTATATTGAGGGAGATAAGACCTCAAGAAGTTATCTGCTACAGTTTTAGGTGGGAATTTCAAGAAATCTCAATATTTGGAAAGTTTCTTCCCTCTACATCATCATGCAATTTTTAGAGATATTCTTCAAATTATACAAGGAAGGTGTGTGCATCAAGAAACCTAATAAGGCAAGGAGATCTCTCAAATTTAAAATTCTTTCCAAAGAGAGAAGAGTAGCTTGGAGATGAAGAAAAGAATCACGGCAAAAGAGGAAACAAAAGCCCTATGAAGGAGGGGAATTCTTGGCAACAAGGAGCATCAAAATATATAAAAAGAGACCATCCAAGGGGGCTGGACGTCCAAGACTTTTGGGGTAGCAAATTTGGAGGCTCTCACTCCATTCCATTCCACACCACTCCTTTCTCTCTCTAAGTCTCTTTCTTGTTTTTCTTCTTTCTTCTAATTCTTTAAGACAAAGGTTGAGAGGCCATGTTGAGAGAATGAAAAGGAGAGAAGAACATTACTTTCTTGTACTCAGAGATCAAGGAATAAAGACACTACTTGGATTGATTATGCATGTTCTTTATGTAAGTGGTTTAATTTTCTCTTTCTAGTTCTTTAATGTGTTTTGATTGGAGACAATATCTCACATGATTAGATCTAGGTTTTTCAAAATAAAATTAATGGATTAAAATTCGAGAGACATCAGGTAATCACTTGCATATTTTTTTCCCTATACTCTGAGAAGAGAGGATTATATTATCGCATTTTCAGTAGTTGCAGGATTGTCTAATGTTTAAATCTTTGGTACATCTTTTCTGATTTTTATTTTTTTCCACCCCTTTTTTTTATTTTAAGTTAATATTCTTATTATTTTTTATTTGTAAATTCTTGAGTTAGAAACCCCAACTTGCATCTTTCCATGTTTAGTAGAAACTTACTATTTTTGTTACTTACATAATCTATGGTTGGAAAGTGTTTTTGTGCATGCATCATATTTAGAAATTGCATTAGAACAAGTTTTTGCTGCTGAAATCACAATCTTTGATGACTGATTAGAAAGATTAAATTCAAACCTAATATGTGAATAGTGAAAAATTCTGCACAGTTTCAGCAGAATTGACGCGACTATGTTACAAAAGTGCGCGAGTTGAAAACCATGTAAACATGAATGTTTTGTTTTGAGAAATAGCATATTTAAAGCACAGCAATAAGTCTTTAAAACCCCAGAATTTCAGCAAAATATAACCTTGAAAATCGTGCCAACCAGAGGCATAAATAGGGGAACCCAACAAAGCTTGTATCAGATTTCCAGCATAAAACTATTTAACTAGGCATCTTTTGGTGATCATATCTTTTTCATTTTAAGTCCTTTTTCCATTATTCAATTCTTTTTTTTCATGCATCATCAGAGTATTGATTCTAGCCATTAGATTTAGGTTTATATCATCTTAGGTCAGTCGTACAATCCAACAAAATTGGGCCTGTGCAAGAGTTTCCATACTTAGAATTTTTCAGCATGCATCAGATTTTTAGGAACTAGTATAGAATTGCATTTTTTTCATGTAGGATCTCATAAATCATTCATATTTACATTGTAATTTGTTTTAGGAATTTTTATTTATTTATCTTATATTAAATTGGTTGGTTTGATGAGTTTGTTACTTTTGCAGGTTATAGTTAGAATAGGGTTGAATAAACTAGGTTTCTTTACTTAGTTTATGGTTTTTTTTTATTTGGAAAGTTGTAACTATTAATTTTCAATTTTTAGGAATTTTCCTGTAATTTGATTAGTTTCTTTATTAGGTTAGATTTAGTTTCTAAATTAGGACAGGTTAAAGTTGGAACGTTTCTTAAAAAGCATTGCTCCATGTGCATCGACCTGGCCTCACCAGATTATTACTACAATCATACCCTTGCACTTGGGGTCCGATCAAGTTTTTCGCGCCGTTACAGGGGGAGCGCCATGTAAGGTAACTTTTCTGACTTTCTTATTTACATTGCTTTATGGGTGTATATTATTGGCATCTTTCTAGAATATAGGAGGTGCATGCATTGAATGACAAACTGCCCTAATTTGGAATAGGAAAGTGAATGGAATGTTAGCAACAAGCATCAATCGATTTTTAGAAAATTAAAAAAAGTTACCGAAATTTTCCAATTTTTTTATTTAGGATTTATTTTTAGTAGGACACTCTAATGGAAGGAAAGCTCACCCAAGGTTGAACCAATTGCGCTCCTTGATCACCTCAGTATCTAGGAAAGCCTTGTCCCATGGAAGGGAGACATTTTTTGTTCGAGGAAAGTGGTTTTTAAGCGGGACCGTTGTGAGCCCACCACTTTCTTGGGGCGTACTTGGTTGAGTTGGTTTCATAGGATCGGATTGGAGGCCTAGGTGTACTCTACAACCTTAAGAGTGATTAGGTGTTTGTTACAGGTTAGTTGTTTTTCATTAAATCTAAAAAAGAAAAATTTTGGCCACCCTGCCCACTAGATTCCACAATTGAACCATGTTCCAAGAGAAGGAATCGCAAATCAACGGGGCACTTGAAAATGTCAATTTCTCAAAATCTTCTTGTTCATCTAGTGACACCATGGAATATGAAAGATACGAGAATTTGAGTGGGACCCAACCGTCTAAGAGCCAACATGATAATCGCCAGCCAAATTGGCAAGTAATGAAAGATGACCAACCCAAAAGGTCTTTGCCTGATTACCTATACCCCACACATGCGAACACTTCTTCATTTATGAACGTGTGGGGAGGATGTGGATACAACACCCAATCTTCATGGACTTGTCCAATAAGATCCGATTATTATATAGAGGTGTTGCGAGAACTCGAGGATGAAGCCAACCTTGTTCCAATAACATAGGTAACATGTGTAGTCCACAACGGGATGATCATCATGATTACAGTTGGGAAAATGGGCACATGGATGATTTTTCCAATCTCCCCCAAGAACCTACTCTAGATGGGTCATATGTACAGGACTTGACATATGTACCGCCATCAATTGAATGGTCATATGAAACACCATCCCAGTGCTCATATGTACCCCCACCAACACTCCCGGAGGTGCAGTCTTTGGAGGATATGATCACTAAATTTATTCAGAATCAAAATGAATTTATTCGGAGCCAAAATGAATTCAATCAAACCATCAAACAAGAACTACGAGACCTGACAACTTCAATTTGCCATATGATACAAGAGGACGTCACCCTTAGTAGTGAAAATGATATTCAAATAGATGATCCAAAAAACCTTGACCACCTTTTATTACCAGATCACACAAATGCACAATCCATATCTAAGGGTGGAGATGAGAGTAGTGTTGGTGCTATGATTAAAAAACAATTTGACTCTGAGCCATATAAGCTCATAGTCCCTTTTCCCCAACGATTGAGAAGGTCCCACCAAGAGATTTTGGAGAAAGATTCCCAGGAGTCCCTCTTAGATTCTGATTCTTCCCTAACAAAGGATTCAAGTATTGTTGATTTCCAAGAATTTGATGTTCCCGTTTTGAAGGAAATAAAAAATATAGATTTTGACCCTCCTGATGGGTTTGAAACTTTCATGGATGTTTTTCAAATTCCCGACTCTGATAATTTGAAATCATTGGACTCATGCATTACTCATTCCCTAGCTTTTAATCATCAATCGTTATGGGAAATAGAAAATGCATTCATTGTGGGCCCTAAGGAGGACCATGGTGCCAAATTTGAGGAAAATGGCCTTCTTTAGACGACCATCGAGTCTGAATTTCCACAATCATGCGTGGATCCCTCCAAACATTCAAATGTTGACATTGCCACCGCATGTTCCGCATCCATGTTAGAAGAATTTGAGAAATTCGATTTTGAGGAATTACATACACAGAAATCACTTGAACCGCCGAACTCATCTATACAATCTCTTCCTTCAAACTTACATGGTTTGTTTTTCAAGGAAGAGACTTTAATGGTGGTTACCTTCTCCCCATTGGACAAGAAATGTGTGGTCCAAATTGCTGAAAATTCTCATCTAGTCTTTGTCCAATGTGTAGAGAAAAAATTTGTTTGGGATCCAGGTGGATTCCTTGTTGAGTACCCAGTAGTGTAGCTTCTATTTTTTCTATTTCTTGTTTGTTTTTGTGTGTTTTGTCTAACCATGGACATGGTTTTTGAAAAGTTTCAAATTCTCAGGTGACTTCTTCACTTTACCCACCAATACTTTGAATCCTCATGTTTCATACGTTTCTTTCCATTTCATTCACTTTAACATCGAGGACGATGTTCATGCTAGGTTGGGGGGTGGGGACAAGCACACTTGTCTGTTGTCAAACAGAATTTTTACACATTTTTTTTTTGGTTTTTTAGTTTTCTTTTAGGAAAAAATTGTAAATTTTTTCAAAATTATTGCTATTTCTATTGGTTTTAGGGTTTTGAAAGAAAAAGGAAATTTATAAAACAAAGATACCTTGAATTTTGGAATTTTGAAGCTTTGGGCGAGAAAAAAAATATAATGGTGCACTATTTTGTTGAAGGAAAGGATTTTTGGAAAAGTGCTGAATTTTGATCCCTCACTTTTACACAGTTTGTATACATTTTCAAGGTTTTGAATGTGAAGCTATGATTGTTGTTTTCTTTGACGATTGGATTGTAAATATGATGGAAAATCGACCCTTAGTTTCATAATTTTCTGGTTCATATGGGTGGTTTGATCAGCCATAAACCATTGAATTAATTCGGGGACATGGAAAGGGTTGCCTATTGTTGGGGTCCGAAAAAAAAGGGAAAAATAAAAGAAAATGAAAGTGTTAAGTCTTCAAAAGAATAAAAAGTTGTGTAACTAGTTTGGGTTCGTAGCCCTTTTAACCCGAGCCAGTAAGCCCGTAGGGGTATTTACATACCTAATGCCCTAAAGACATCTGTTTTGGGAGTCATTGGCCTAATGCTCGTTACATGGGTTAATTAGAAAGCTTAAGGGACGTAAGCATTGCACAGTCACATGTGTGTGTTAAAAAAAAAATTTACGGCCTTTGAAAAAACAGTAGTGCGAAAGCCGTCATGGTCACGTTGAGAGGAAGGCTGCTTTTCTTTGCTAAGGTTAGGTGGCCCAGAATTTTGGATAAAATATCATTTTCACGAAAAATTTTGTTGGGTCATTTGATACCTATGTTGTATTCGTATACGCACTTATCACCATGCACAATCAAGTTAGCATGATTCCGAGAATTTCTGACCAAAAGATGAGATTTGTGAACCTAATTTAAGATTTGCCTTTGAAAAATTCCAAGAATCGAGAATATCTGGTGTTTGTAAATTTTCTTTTGGAAAAGTTCCCATGGTTTTGTTAGGTTTCTACTTTGGATTGAAAAAAACTAATTTTATGGATACATTCACTGCAAACCCTCACGAGGCACAACTCGTCCACTAGGGGGAACCGAGGGGTTTAAGGGCTTACTGCATACACTAAATGCAATCGAGCGTGCCAGCAAAAGTGGTGTTTTTCATTTTTCTTTTCTGTATTAGTTTATTTTCCTTAGGATTAGTTTATGTGAGTTTTATTCCTTGTCACTTATTTTGCTAAGGGACTAGCAAAAAACTGGTTGAGGGGTGAGATAAGTCCACAAAATCAGGTCATTAGGTCATCATTTCATGAGCATTTGTGGACTTAATTAGGTTTAATTGCATAGATTACACTCAATTTCATGATTTCATGCATTTGGGTTATTTTTGGAAACATGGTCAAAATAGGTCAAAATTCATCACATTGCATGTCTTTTATGAAATTAAGGGTTTTCATCTCATTTATCACCCCAAAATTAGTTTTATTTTGGTTTCATCGATATTGTATACCTACAATTTTTGGCAGCATGTGCTATTTTTGGAAAGTTCGTCATTTGGGTGCATCATTAGGCATGTAGGGTCCCATGCATGATTCATGTTTATTTTCTTACATGTATTTAATGATAAATTTATTTCTTTCAATTTGTAAGAGAAATCAACACGGGACCCACGTTGATGAAATTTGAGAAGAGATGTCAAAGGAAAGTCAAATAAGCAAGCAAGGAAAGAGTCCAAGCATGCCTTGGACATCCAACATTGGCCCCACACACCCCATTCCATGCCAACATAGAAGCTTCCTGTAAGACCCCGACCCGAGTGAACCCGATTAGTGCTAATTTAGTTGCGTGTTAGTACTAAGCTCGATTTGTGATTTTGACTAAGTGGAGTTTGGATTAGCTTTGTTTATAGTTTTGGGCTAATTTGAATGTTTTGATTTGCTTTGTGCTAGTAGGGCCCTTTGGGGGTTCCCTTTCTTGACGTTGCATATGTTTGAGGTTTTATCGGAAGTGTTTGCATTCATGATTTTAATCCCGTTTTACTCGCTTTGATGATCCCTACAACTTTTATGTTGATCCCGTTTTCGTTTGAGATCCCGAAACCCGAATTCTTGGCCTTGAGGGCAAAACAGTCATTTCACACCAAATCTGTACCCAAACTCAGTATTCTCGAAACCCGCGAAACATATACTTTTTGGAAACTAGATATTTCGACGAACATTTCTTCCTTTTTCGTCGAATTCATCCGAGGTTCCGATAGAGATGATTTCAGCCCATTTAGTTCCTTTAGTAGTGGGACCCAATTCATTGTTAACAAAGGGGAAGCCATTAACCCATTCACTTCATTTCCATTTTTCCAGCACAAGAGGTGAGAGCTAGGGTTTTCTTCATCTTCTTCTTGCTCTTGCCTTTTATCACTCAATCCACTCTCAAGCTTGCACCAAGAGAAGATTAGAGATCATTATCTTCTTCCTCATCACCTTAACTCTCCATTGACACCATTGCTAGAGAAAAGCATTCATCACAAGACCTTCTTTGAGCTCACCATTGCCATTAGAGGACCTTGCAAGTAAGTAACCCCCTTCATCTCCTAGATTGGTGTTCCTCTAACCCTATAGGAGCTTCACCTTCATTATTGGAAGGTTTGTTGGTGATTTCATTGTTTGACCATGTTAGGGTTTTATTTGGGGATTTTGCCTTGTAGCTTGGATTCTTTGTCTTGGAAGACTTGATAGAGCTTGATTTCCTTGTTAGAAGACCTAAGGCAAGTGAATAAATGATGTTCCTAAGCTTTTATTGATTTTTGGACATTTTCCATTAATGTGCATATATTGCTTTAATTTGAAATGAATGCTCATGATAAGTATTAATGACACATTTATAATCTTGGAGAAGTAGTGGTTTATGGCATTGAATGTCTTCTTGTTTTGTTGCAAAGGTTTATATAGATTGTGAAATGGTTCCCTTCTCCTTTTTCCTTGTGTTGGATGTATGGTTGATGGAGGAGAATGTGATTGATTAAATGGAGGATTTGTTGTAGTTTGGAGGGAGAAATAGACTCCTCATTTGATGTGTAAGAAGGGCTAAAAGAAGGTTGTAAAAAGGAAGAGAAAGAGAGGAACTGAACTGCCCGGAATTCAGTTTCTGGACAGTTCGCTCGAGCGACCTTGACAGTTCGCTCGAGCGACCTGTCCAGAAAGGGATACGGTTTTCCAGCAGCTTGGTCGCTCGAACGCATTTTATTAACCGCTCGACCGATAGGTTCGCTCGAGCGAACCCTTCGATTCGCTTGAGCGACGTGGGTTTTGAGATTTATTTTTCTTGTGGACCTTGGCTACCCTCTTTGGACTCACTTGACCATATGTGAGAGCGTCTTGAGCCGATGCTCTTCACGGTTGGTTCGGAAGGCATCGAAGTTCAATCTATTCAATCTTGAACGGGATGGAACGACACGATATCCTCTTCATACCTAAATTCAAAGTCTATTTCCTTGGGTATCGCGAATTCCATTCCTTTCGGTGACTGAGTCGGTTGCTCGATGGTTCCGGGTTGACAACATACTTAGGATGGACCGTTTATAGTATTGATTTTCTATCATAACATCTAGTTATAACCATAAGCTCATTTTAAGTTTTGAAAATTGTAAAAGTGCATAAGGAGCCCGGGATGTCTTCAACTCAAGGAGTACCAAGTCATATCTATGATCGACATACGGGACCCCTATTCACTCAAATAGATCTTAAAACATTTATCTTTCCCGAATTGGTATAGTTCATCATATTTCTCTATTTCCAAGATTTACATGTCATGAGTTGTTTTCCCGAAAGCATGATAGTAGCATTGACTTGTCTCGAAATGTATTGCCCGACATGAAATGACAGCGTGCCCTTGAGCACCCCCGTTTTACCCGTTTATTTACTGTACTCGATTTACTTGCATATGTCTCGATGTGTTATTTATCCTATGAGTCGGCATCACTAAGCTTGGATACCTTGTCGGTTTGATCCACCGACTTGGGAATCCCTCTCCCGTCCTGCCAGCTGCAGTTTGGATCCCGATGCCCGGTTTATTACCGTGGTCCCGTCCCGATACCCGGTTCGCTACCGTGGTCCCGTTCCCGTATAATTATATTGTATATATGTATACGTTGTTTCTCCTCACCTTGTGTGACTGAGATCAACGTCCCGTGATACTGTTGTCACTTTAGTGACAGAGGACTTAGCTTTATGTGATTGCCACCTTGTTATTCCCGATTCCTTGGATACCTCATATATTTTTATCCTGTTTACTTATTTTATAGCAAATGATTTACCTGTTTTATGAGAGTTCTTGTTTAAACAGATTTCTATGCTTTTCAACAGATTTCATCTATTATATGTTGTTGCATCTTTTCATTCTCTTGCTAGACCGTCGTGTCTGATCCTTTGCTTTGGTACTCAGGTCCCGTTGCCGGTTTCCTTGAGGAGGAGCCGGAGGAGGCGGTAGGTGAGCTGCAGCCTCTAGTTGAGTGGCGTGCTGACGATGTCATGTAGACATCGGGTTGCCAAGAGGCGTAACATTTTGGGGAGAACTTATTAACCATTCTTTTGGGTTATTCTTTTGTAGTATTGGCCTTTGTTGGCCTCTAATTTTGGGGATTGTAACTAAATGATATTTTGTCTAACTTTAACAACTTTTGGGAAACTTGCTTTAGATCATTGCTCATTCTGATACAGTTTGATATTTGATATTAATGCTTGCATGATTAGAGATAGTCTACTATTTGATTTGCTACACGCTTCCGCACTCTAAAGAAATGTTCATACAAGGTTGTGATATCCTCACCGCGGACACCTGTGGGAAATTGAATAAATTAAATATGGTGGATGTAGATAATCCTCATCAATCATCATCCACTTCTAATTAGTCCCGATCCCGGATCAGTCCTGCGGGCCCGGTCCGGGGTCGCGACACTTCCATTTGTGCACAATTATTCCCAGATTTTTCATGGGCAGCAAATTAAAATGGCCATAATTCTCAAACCGATTGTCGGATCGGACAATCTAGCCACCGTTAGAAAGATCTTTTTGAGTAGATATCCGTGGAGTCGAAGATTGCGTAAATCAGAGCTATATTGAGGGAGATAAGACCTCAGGAAGTTATCTGCTACAGTTTTAGGTGGGAATTTCAAGAAATCTCAATATTTGGAAAGTTTCTTCCCTCTACACCATCATGCAATTTTTAGAGATATTCTTCAAATTATACAAGGAAGGTGTGTGCATCAAGAAACCTAATAAGGCAAGGAGATCTCTCAGATTTAAAATTCTTTCCAAAGAGAGAAGAGTAGCTTGGAGATGAAGAAGAGAATCACGGCAAAAGAGGAAACAAAAGCCCTATGAAGGAGGGGAATTCTTGGCAACAAGGAGCATCAAAATATATAAACAGAGACCATCCAAGGGGGCTGGACGTCCAAGACTTTTGGGGTAGCAAATTTGGAGGCTCTCACTCCATTCCATTCCACACCACTCCTTTCTCTCTCTAAGTCCCTTTCTTCTTCTTCTTCTTCTTCTTCTTTCTTCTAAGTCTTTAAGACAAAGGTTGAGAGGCCATGTTGGGAGAATGAAAAGGAGAGAAGAACATTAATTTTTTGTACTCAAAGATCAAGGAATTAAGACACTACTTGGATTGATTATGCATGTTCTTTATGTAAGTAGTTTAATTTTCTCTTTCTAGTTCTTTTATGTGTTTTGATTGGAGACAATATTTCACATGATTAGATCTAGGTTTTTTAAAATAAAATAAATGGATTAAAAGTCGAGAGACATCAAGTAATCACTTGTATATTTTTGTCCCTACTCTGAGAATAGAGGATTGCATTATCGCATTTTCAGTACTTGTACGATCGTCTAGGTTCTAAATCTTTGGTACATCTTTTCCGCTTTTTAGTTTTTTCCACCCCTTTTGTTCTTATTTTAAGTTAATATTCTGATTATTTTTTATTTGAAAATTCTTGATTTAGAAACCCCAACTTGCATCTTTCCATGTTTAGTAAAAACTTACTATTTTTGTTACTTACATAATCTATGGTTGGAAACGGTTTTTGTACATGCATCATATTTAGAAATTGCATTAGAATAGGTTTTTGCTGCTGAAATCACAATCTTTGATGAAAGATTAAATTCAGACCTGGTATGTGAAATTTGCACTGTTTCAGCAGAATTGACCCGTCTATGTTACAAAAGTGCTTGAGTTGAAAACCATGTAAACGTGAATGTTTTGATTGAAAATAGTAGATTTAAAGTACAATAATAAGTCTTTGAAACCCTAGAATTTCAGCCAAAAATAACCTCGAGAACCGTGTCAACCAAAGGCATAACGGGGGAATCTAGCAAAGCTTATATCAAATTTCCAGCGCAAAACTGTTTAACTAGGCATATTTAGGTGATCATATCTTTTTCGTTTTAAGTCCTTTTTCCATTATTCTTTTTTTTTGTTGTGTTCATGCATCATCAGAGTATTGATTCTAGCCATTAGATTTAGGTTTATATCATCTTAGGTCAGTTGTACAGTCCAGCAAAATTGGGCATGTGCAAGAGTTTCCATACTTAGAAATTTTCAGCATGTATCAGATTTTTAGGAACTAGTATAGAATTGCATTTTTTTTTCATGTAGGATCTCATAAATCATTCATATTTACATTGTAATTTGTTTTAGGAAGTTTTTTTATTTATCTTATATTAAATTGGTTGTTTTGATGAGTTTGTTACTTTTGCGGGTTATAGTTAGAATACAGTTGAACAAACTAGGTTTCTTTACTTAGTTTAGTTTTTCCTTTTCTTTTTTCTGGGGGACACCGTACGAACGGTCATAAACCTGACAATAGCCCAAGAACAGCCTAAAAATACATATTTACCTCAGAGTTGTTCGATCCGTAGGATATCACAAACTACGATATCCTAGAGATGTAAGGTATCGCAGGCTGCGATATCCTAGGAATGTAGGATATCCCACAATCAGAAGCGAGAAGACTTGAATTGTCCATTTTTTTCTTTTCTCCCTTGACTGTGGGACCACCAAGCCACCATCCAAACTGTTGGTTAACTGTATGAGTATAAGAACTAAAATCGCACCAAATTTGAACCGTTGATCTATCACGATTATTGAGAAATTTGCAAGAACTGGTATCTCACCAAATTTGCGAGAAATTTTCAAGAAACTTGCAAAAAAAATGTGGCATATAATTTGCAAAACAACGTGACTTTCTCTGCAAATTTCTCGATAACCGTGATAGATCAACGGTTCAAATTTAGTACAATATTAGTTCTTACACTCATACAGCTATCCAACGGTTTGGATGGTGGTTTGGTGGTCCCACAATAAAGGAAAAAAAATAAACGGACTGTTCAAGTGATTTTGGAATATCCTACATGCTTGCGATATCCTACGGATCGAACAGCTCTGCAGTAAATATGTATTTTTGGATTGTTTTGGGGCTATTGCCAGGGTTATGATTGTCCATAGGTAGTTGTCCATTTCTTTTATTTGAAAAGTTGTAATTGTTAATTTTCAATTTTTAGGAATTTTCTTGTAATTTGAATAGTTTCTTTATTAGGTTAATGTTGACACCAAAAATGTCACTTTGCCACTTCAACATCAAGAAGCCGCATGAAGCCGCATCCTACTACAAACGGGCAATGTTATTTCAAGCATCAGATCTTGTCAGAATAAAAAAAAAACTGCAAGATCCTTCAAGATAGCCAAAAGAGGAGTTCACATGAAGTTTCGGGCCATTTCGAGTCCCACAATAAAGGAAAAAAAATAAACGGACTGTTCAAGTGATTTTGGAATATCCTACATGCTTGCGATATCCTACGGATCGAACAGCTCTGCGGTAAATATGTATTTTTGGATTGTTTTGGGGCTATTGTCAGGGTTATGACTGTCCATAGGTAGTTGTCCATTTCTTTTATTTGAAAAGTTGTAATTGTTAATTTTCAATTTTTAGGAATTTTCTTGTAATTTGAATAGTTTCTTTATTAGGTTAATGTTGACACCAAAAATGTCACTTTGCCACTTCAACATCAAGAAGCCGCATGAAGCCGCATCCTACTACAAACGGGCAATGTTATTTCAAGCATCAGATCTTGTCAGAATCAAACAAAAACTGCAAGATCCTTCAAGACAGCCAAAAGAGGAGTTCACATGAAGTTTCGGGCCATTTCGACATCATTTGACCCAACTTCACTCCTCCAACAGTTGAGCAGGCACTCCCGCCGGCGGTGAAGCCAAAGAACTTGACACACAAAACAAAGTGCACAGTTGGCCCCAAGATGCCACCAGGAGGCTCTACATCAAGTTTCATGTCATTCCGACATCATTTGGCCTAACTTCACTCATCCGGCAGCCAAACAAGCACTTAGAATACCTCCAAAAGGCTCCATGTCAAATCTCAGGTCATTCCGCCAACGTTTGACCCGACTTTGACGCTCTGAAAGAAAATCAAGCCTCTCGGTGGCGAGAACCACCGGGACCATTACTCATCAAATGGAGCACATGGGCGGCTTCAACATGCTTCAAAAGGGCTACACGTCAAATTTTAGGTCATTCTGATAACGTTTGACCCGACTTTGACGCTCCAAAAGAAAATCAAGGCTACCGACGGCGGAACACCCCAGGACCATGACATCCAAATCAGAGCCAATGGATCATCTCAAAATGACTCCAATAGGCTCCTTGTCAACTTTCAGGTCAATCGGACATCGGTTGACCGCATATCAAAGCACGACATCTTTCTCTCGGCAAAATCAAGCCTAGCAGCGACGGGACCCCAAACGGCTTCAAAGCTCAAACAAAAGCCCATGGTTGGTCCTATCTACTGCTCGGGAGGCTTCACCTCAAATTTAAGGTCATTCCGACATCGTTTGACCTAGTTTTGACTCTTGACCAAAAATCAGCAACTCTGCGCGGCAAGATCTTCGGCTTTTTCAAAAATAGGAAACTTTGTGCCCCGGTTTTGCACGACTTCTCGTCGGGTTTTCTTCAGGAGAATCAAGCCAAAAAATGAGGAAAAATGTCAAGAAAGATACAGGAGAAAAAAAGAAACAAAAAGATCGAAAAACGGCCGACGAAACGGTGACCAAAAGGGAAAATTCCCCCATGGTCGTCGGCGACCATGGCCCACGATCGCTGGAGACCTTGCCCCATGGTCACCGGCGACCTTGGGTGCATGGTCGCCGGCGACCCAGGAAATCCGGGTAACCGGATTTCCACCAAAAGGCCATTTTTCGGCTCCTTTTCGCGTTTCGAGACGTACGGCCCCTGTGATTTTCCAAAATTCTGACTTTTGAGGCTTGCAACTCGTTGATCTTCGTCAACATCATGGATCTGCCATCAAGAGTACAAAATCGTCATTGATCGCTCCAAGATCACCTACCGGCAGACCAAGAAAGTACACTTTCCGTCCGACTGATCGAGAAATCGACAAGACAAATGGTACCAGTCCGCTGTTAACAATCTATGTCTGAAGTTGCATGATCATCCGACATCGATCAACATGAAGATCCATCGTCGGTCATCACAAGAAGAATTCCAAATGCCGCGGGACGGCCCGTGACTCTTCAAATCCCCGGTGACCACTTAATGTTGTTAATTGACCCAACTAAATGCGGTCATTAACTCATTATTTTGGACGGCCCAATAAGAAGCAAGGAAATGGGAGTTACAAGTCGAAGCCATCATGGCATTAAACCCATGAAACTCCTCTCATCATGGAGATTAAAGGTGATTAAAAGCCCATCATTCTCCATCGGCCAATCATATTCAAGGAAATAGGAGTTACAAAATCAATAAATAAAAACTTGTAACTCCTCCCATCATGAAGCTTTAAAGCCATCAAAGCTCATAAACCCTCCTAAATGGCTACCAAAAGCCTATAAATAGGAGAGCATTCCAAGAAGAACAGATCAGAAAAGATTGAAGAAAAATATGCCAGAAAGATCGTCCAGAATTCCCAGAAGCTCTGAAGAAACTTTGCTACAACAAACACCACAAGGTGATTGAAGTATCTTGGGGGAGGGGGCACTCCCCCCAAGGCGAAGCTCTCTCTTCTCCTATTCAACATGGCCTAGACGCGGCTTTTCAGCCAGTCTTTTCTTTTTTTATTGGATATAGGACCTTCCTTTGGTCCTTATCCTCTAAAAAACTAAAGTCCAAGTCAAGCCAAAAGAATCAAAGCATCGTATGTTCTCATCTGAAGGATGATGGGATTTTTGGAAAATTTCTATCTTTGAGCTTATTTCCATTCTTTCTCATTTCAAAAAAAAAGAAAAGAAATCTGATTTCTCTTTTTTGGATTCAATTTTGAGAAACTTTGATGCTCTCCTCCTTGAACTTGATAGCTCACAGAAATGTTCGCAGCTATTGTTCTTATCGGGGAATGGGCCATCTTTTCTCTTTGATGAGTCCGATAGGGATTTCCAAAAAAAACTCTACAAAAAAAACTCCTTCAAAAAAAAATTCCTTTTTTTTGGAATCAAATTTGAGAAAGTTTGGTCCCCTCCTTTTCGGATTTAGCGCTCACATAAATGTTTGAGCCCTTATTCGGATTGGGGCACCGTTTGTTCTCTTTGATTAATCCAAAAAAAAAAATCAAAAAAATTTACAAAACCCACTAAGGTTATACCAATTGCGCTCTTTGACCAAAGTGGATCTAAGAAAAGCCTTGTCCAGAGTATGGAGACAACTAGACTGTTCGAGGCAAGGGTCCTCGAAATGGGTTCATTAAGTAATCCTACCCTTACCTGGGGCCTGATCTATCTACTAAGGTTTCATAAGACCGAATTGAAAACCTTTGTGTTTCTATAAAAAAAATTCAAAAAAAAAACTTCAAAAAAATCGTCATCTTTGGGTTTACAACTGAGAAATCTTGGTTCCTTCCCTTTCGGATAAAAGCTCGAGGAAATCGCTTGTAGCTTGCGTTCGGATTGGAATACCATTTGCCTTTTTTTATGAATCCGATTTTGACCTTTCAAAAAATCTTATCTCGTGTCTATTCCAAGGATGTGATTTGCAACATTTGTGCGTAGGGGTGCTAGTACGCCCTTCCGGGTCTACTGTATTCGCGACCGACACATTTGTATCTCCAACCTTATATCATCTTACCTCGAGTGAGCCTCACTTCTCAGTATTTTGAATTAAGGTCTACAATTGCTTCTAACAGTCACTGGAATGCTCGCTCTGAGCCTCATGTACTTGCGTTTAGAACAATTGTATCCTCTATGGCTTTTTGCCTTATTCACCTCGCTTGGACTGGGTCATATTCCCTTAAGCGATTTAAGAAGACAAAACCATAGTTCTTTCCCATTTATGATCACTGTATTCTTGTGATTACTAGTGGACGTGGTCCTGTTTTAGAAGTTTTCCAAAACTAACAATGGTAACTTCATTACCCATCACTTTCGATGAGAACAAGTACCAGCTCATGCTCCAGGAGAAGCAAAACAAGCGCACTCATAAGCGCCCTGCTAGCTGCCGAAACATCACCTCCCTAGGCAAATCTTAAAACACCGGGTCGACCTTTACTCCTCGGACTATCATCTTCAGGTCGCTGGGACCGTTCCCACTTCCCGTAGAGGAAATTGCACCTGCTAAGAAGCAAAAGATCGCCTCACAACTTGTCACTGCCATGACACCAAGGGCGAACACGAAGAAGCCAGAACCCCGTGGCAACCCCACGAAGCCTCAACCTGTAGAAAACTAGGTTTACCCTAAGACTTGGTCCCCAAGACCTTCACCAAAACAAAGGAGGTCACGAGCATCTGCAAAGCCAGCATACCTGGCCCCTCTCAAAGAAAACTGGTTCTATCCTCTTTCATACATGAAGGAGGAGAAACCAGTCCCTTGCCTGACAAAGAAGTCAACCCATCATGAGTCGGCTTGCTCCTACAAGCCAAAAATCAAGTCATAAATCACCAGGCCTCTGCAAGAACCTACCAAGGCTTGCACTCCTGCAGTTCGACCCTTTATCTCAACAGGGGCTGAACTCGAAAAATTCAAAGCTTCGCTACGACAGTCGAAGGACCTGGTCCAAATCCTGTCTATGCCCAACTTCAAAGAAGACAGGCTCGACTACTTCGCTCCAGGGAGTACACCCTTCATTGCTAAAGCCCAGCCAGAGCAGACAGAAGCTTAAATTGCCCGTTGTATACGTCGCAAGTGCAAGAAAAGAGGGAAAGAACGGTGAGAAAAAAAAGAAAAAAAAACAGAGAAGAAAGAGCACGTATAGAAATAAAAAAGAGAAAACACGTGGATAAAAAAAAGAAAAAAAAAAAAAGGGAAAAGAAAACAAAAGAGAAAGAAAAGGAACGGAAAGAAAATATTTTTTTTTTTACTTATACATGGAGTTTCTTGTGAAGGAAAAAAACTTACTTGAAGCCATGGATGGAGATGAAGAAAGAGAACTTGAAGATTCTTGAAGAAGAGGAGAAATTCTTGATCTTGGAGAACTCTTGAAGACTTTTGAAAAAAGAAAGCAATAAGGGCAAGAGATCCAACCTCCTTTGCTTTTAAAGAGGAGAGCAAACCAAAAGAGGAAACAAGGAGAAAACCGAGGAGGTAAGTGCTAAAAACTAGCAACCTTCCCAAAATAAAAAACCAATCCCCAACCCCCTAACCTGCCACATACAGCTTGTTATGTCACAAGGTCAAAAAACCAAAAAAATCCTCTTGACCGCCTAATGCGCCACATACAGCCCTTAGGTTCACAAGGTCAAAAAGAAAATCCAAAATCCAAAAATTTGATTCCCTCATGTCATTTTCAAAACCTTGCCTTGAGATGGTACGTGATCCCTCTCACTACCATAAAATCCCCTTGGAAACTAAAAAGTCTATTAAAAAAAATTACTTAAAGACTCTTGGTCAAATCAGAAGCTCTCCTGCAAGTTTCTCTTCGAGGCACATCGACTCCAAAAGCTACTCGTCGCTGTACCTCGAGGGGGCATTTGTTGACACCAAAAATGTCACTTTGCCTCTTCAACATCAAGAAGTTGCATCCTACTACAAGTAGGCAATGCTACTTCAAGCATTAGATCTTGTCAAAATCAAACAAAAACTACAAGATCCTTCAAGACAACCAAAAGAGGGGTTCACATGAAGTTTCGGGCCATTCCAACATCATTTGACCCAACTTCACTCCACCAACAGCCAAACAGGTGCTCATGGCAGCGACGGCATCGAAGACATCAAAACTTCGATCAGAGCCTATGGATGGTCTCAAAATACCTCCAAAAGGCTCCATGTCAAATTTCAAGTCAAACCGACAACGTTTGACCCTCCATGGATCAAAGAAAATCATCATGCATTAGATGCTAGGAAAGCTTTAACCTAAGTTTGACCAATTCCAACCCAACTTGGTCAAAACCAATCAAACTTTATCCAAGTCAAAAATCATGTTGGTTTGACCTAGAGTTTCTAGCCTTCTATCTTCACGCATCAAAAAAAAGAAAAGAAAAAAAATGCACAAACATCTTGGATTGCATAAACCCGATTCTCATGGAGAGCAAAAGAGGCAAAGCAAAAAAAAAATTAAAAAAAATAAAAAAGATGTGAGAAAAGAGAGAAATCTCTTCAAAAAAAAATTCCTAGGCTGGCCCGCCGGCCGTGGCCCACTACCACATGGCAGTACGGCCAGGTCCGTACAACCAAGAAAAACTAAACAAAAGTGCAAGAAAAGAGGGCAAAAAAACAAGAGCAAAAAAAAAAAAAGGAAATAAAGAGAGAAGAAAGAGCACATGTAAACAAAAAAGAAGAAAGAAAACACGTGGAAAAAAAAGAAAAGAAAAGGAAACAAAAAAAAAAGGGGAAAGAAAGGAAAAGGATGAAAGATAATGCATTACTGATCTGAATTCATACTCAAGAGGACGTCCATGGCTGCCTTTGGAGTTACAAGTTTTAAAAAACTAGAATTCAGATCTGATTTCAGCCATGAAAACATGCATATAACTCCATGAAATCATTATCAACATGTGTCTAAATGTAAGGAGATGTTAGAGGACTAATACCTTGATGATTTGAGTGCCTCTAAACTCTGAAAAGAAAGCCTTCAAAGGTCTGAACTCAGCCTGCAATCAGCAATACAGGTACAGGAATTTGTTGCAGAATTTTCCTTTGATCTTCTCTCCTATTCCACTTCCCAATATTATTGGTGTTGATGGTGGGATCAAACTATGGAATCCTAAGAAGGGTTTTCTGAACTACACTTTGTGGAATCAAGACAAGGACCTGATCTCCTCTCCAATAAAGAAGAAAAGGGCAGCAAGGGTTGGGTGTGAGTTAGCTTCTCCTTGCTCTTGGGCGGCCAATGTATCCTCCTAGTGATTCACGCCCCTAGGGTTTTAGAATTCCACTTGATTTCTGATGTCTGATGTGTTGCACGCCCAAGGGGAATGCCCTATATTTATAAAGCTTTGATTCCAATAAGGAATGCTCTTTCTAATAGGAATGTCAATCCCTAAAAAGACTAGCAACCTTTTCCCTTTAGTTGTGCAACACTTACTAATCAAAGACACTAAAATTAGTAACCTTTAATCAATGGAATTCTTACCCAAAGAGGAGTCTTTCCTTCCAAGTAAAGATACCTAATCAAACTTGGAAACCTCACACAAGGGGCTCCACTTATGGCTGGCCCACAAGATAGCTAAACACACCATGGCCCACTAGTCAATAATTTAGCTAGAGTTAAATTCATGTATGCCATCAAGAGCCTATTAGAATTTAAACTCAAAATTATTCTTCCACAAAATAATTCAACCACATATCATCTAATTAAATTAGGAAACCATGCCAATATAGGAAAGTGGCTAGAAGAGGGACCAAAAGACATATTTGCCCTTGGCTCCCAAAATGACCAAAATGTCCATGCTAACCCCATAGCAACATTAAGATCATTTTAACCCTAACTCATTCCACTAGAGAGTTATGGTTGCACTCCAGGGACAAATTGTGAGAACCCGACCCCTAATCTCTTGGATTAGTGTTGTCTTATTTGTGGATTAGTTCTTTTAGTGGGATTAGTATTTGTTGGGTTGAGTTTGTGAGCTAGAATGATTTTTCTTCTAGTTTTGGGCTTTTGAGTGCTTTGGTAGCTTGTGGGGCCCTTTGGGGGTTCCCTTTTCGGCTTTGCTTTTCTTGTGAGATTTTTCCGATTTGTTTCGTATCGTGTTTTTGGCCCGTTGCATTCATCTTGAGGAATCCTACAACTTTCATGTTGATCTCGTATCCATTTGAGAATCCAAAACCCGATTTCTTGGCCTTGAGGGCAAAACAGTCTTTTCACACCAAATCTGTCCATTAATTTTGAAAATTTCAGAATTTGGCAAAAATTAGACTTTTTGGAAAGTAGATTTTTCGCTGATGAATTTTGTCTTCTTCGTCGTTTTCATCCGGGGCCCAGAAACTTGTGTTTTTCCCTTGAGAAGTTTAAGTGAGGTGGGGCCCACACCCACCCCTTTATAAAATGGGTTCCTTCTCCTTCCTCTTCATCCATTTCCCTGCAACGGTTCCAGCAAGAGCTGGAACCACTCCTCTCTCAGCCACTCTCTCTCTCCTCTCTCCCTTGGCTTCTCTTGATTGTAAATGGAGATTTGATCTCCTCATCATCTTCCATACCTTCCAAGCCTTCCAAAGATGTTATTTTCATGGATTTTGAGCAAAGGCAACTTCTCTTTTCAAGCTCTTCTTCTTGGTTCAAGGCTTTAAAGGTTAGCATTTGGTTTCTTTCTTTTAATCTTTGTTTTCCCAAACCATTTGGAGTATTTTTATCTTCCATTCATGGATTTTCATTGAGGCTTGCAATGGATTGGATTTTCTAGGGTTTTCATGGGAAAATTTGGGGGTTTTGGTGGGTTTGGAGCTAGAGACTTCTTTGAGGCTTTTGTGGAGTGATTTGTGCATCTTCTTAACCCAAGGCAAGTGGATGAATGGATTGTTTTGATTATTAACATGTTTTGTGAGAAAATCTTGATTCATTAATGGTTTTGGTGATTTTAATAGTTGTCTTTAATATGATTAATATTGATTTCAAGATGTGCTTATTGATGAGTTATTTCTCCCTTGTTTATCTCTTGGAAATGTATGTGTCATAGTGTCAAGATTCCTAATGGTTTCACATGAATGAGTTTCCTTCACTTTTGAGACTTATTGTGAATGGAAAGGATGGAAATGGAGGAACTTGAATTGAGGAGCTCTTTAGCTCAATTTAATGTCTTGGAAACATGTGTTAAAGTCCCCTTGTCTATAGTTTTATGTGATTGATTATATGTCGGAAAGAAAGGAAAGAAAAAGAGAAAAATCAGAGTTCCCGGACCTGCACTGCGCCCAGGTCCGATCGATCGGACGTTCAGGCCGATCGATCGGACTGACTTTTAACAGTAAGCATTTTTCAGCCGAGCGATCGACCGATCGATCGGACCCTGTGCAGAAATTTTGGCAGATCGATCGGACCGAGAGGACTCAGTTTGAGTCCGGTGAATTTTGAGATTTTTAATTTTTCTTGGTTTTAGGTGGGACCTTGGCTACCCTTTTTGGACTGATTGGACTATGTGTGAGATGTCTTGAGCCGACACTCCTCAAGGTTGATTCGGTTGCATCGAAGTCCAATCAATTTCAATCTTGAACGGGATGGAACGACGCGATATCTTCCTAATATCTAAACACAAGTCTTTTTCCTTGGTTATCGCAAATTCTATTCCTTTCGATGACTGAATAGGTCGGTCGATGTTTCCAAATTAACGTCATGCCTAGGATGGACCGTCTATAGTCTTGATTTTTCTATTATAACATCTAGTACTACCCATGAGCTCATTTTAAGTGTTGAAAATCGTAAAAGTGCATAAGGAGCCCGGAATGTCCTCAAACTCAAGGAGTACCAAGTAATGATTAAAATCGACATACGGGAGCCCTATTCACTTAAATAGATCTTGAAACTAATATTCTACCCGGAATTTGTTATAGTTCATTGTTTCACCTCATTTCCCAGATTGCATCATATGACTCGTTTTCCCGAAAGCATTGAAGTTACTCTAGTAACAGTTAATTGTCCCGAAAGGTATTGCCCGATATGAAATGATAGTGTGCCCTTGCGCACCCCCGTTTTACCCGTTTATGCCCGATATGAATGTCAGTGTGCCCTTGAGCACCCCCGTTTTACCCGTTTATTTACTGTACTTGATTACTTGCATATGTCTCGATTGGTTTTAACCTATGAGTCGGCATCACTAAGCTTGGATACCTTGTCAGTCTGATCCACTGACTTGGAGATCCCTCTCCCGTCCCGCCAGCTGCAGTTTGGATCCCGATACCCGGTTATTGCCGTGGTCCCGTCCCGATACCCGGTTCGCTACCGTGGTCCCGTTCCCGTATATTTATTATTGTATATGATTTACGTTGAGTCTCCTCACCTTGTGTGACTGAGACCAACGTCCCGCTCTTGTCACTTCGGTGATAGAGGACTTAGCTTCTTGTGATTGCCATCTTGCCAGTTCCCGATTCCTTGGACACCCGACATGGTTTATATTGCTTACTTGTTTTCAGTAAATGATTCATTGCTTTTATGAAAGTTGTTATTTAGATAAGTGTTAATGCTCTCTATTGTAAATTCAGTCACTATTATATTGTTTTTATGTCCTTTGCACACGTACATGTTTTACAGGAATGCCGGTTGGGTAAATACCCGTGCTTTTACATATGTTTCAAACGATAAATGATTTTGCTAGATTTATATGATTACACGTGTTTTAAGGGAATACCCGAATTGTTAAATACCCGTGCCTTGTTTTAAAGGACATTTGGTTTGTCAGATATCTATGTTTATACCTGTTTTTAAATGAATACCCGAATTGTTAAATACCCATGCTTTGAAATAGGTTTCAAATGACACTTGTTTTGCCAGATTCCTACGTTTATACCTATTTTACATGATAACCGATTTGTTTAAATATCCATACTTTGGAATAGGTTTAAATGAACATTAGTCTTGTTGGATCTCTTTGGTTACACCTGTTTTAAACGATACCCGATTTATTAAATATCCATATTTCTACATAGGTTTCAAATGGACATTGGTTTTGCTAGACTGTTATGGATACCTGATTTGTTGTATACTTGTGTTTTACTTAAGTTTCAAATGAACGTTTGTTTTGTCAAACCACTATATTTATACATGTTTTAGACGAATACCCGATTGTCAAATATCTATGATTATAGATGATGTAAATGAATACATGTTTTATTAGATGTTCATGTTTTACCCGTGCTTGAAATGAATACAAGTTTTCCCCGAGATTCCCGACTTTGCACCCGTTTAATTATATGCAGTACTTGATCGATTAGCATGATTTATTATATGTTTTATTCTTTAGTATAATTGTGATCTTTTCATCCACCTGCCAGACCGTCGTGTCTGACCCACTACTTTTGGTACTCAGGTTCAGATTTCTTCGCCCCGAGTTGAGTGCTTTTGTTGGATGTAGAGTCATGCCTTGCAGGTTGTTTTGTCGGCTATGTCATGTAGACATTGAGCTTGACATCGGAGCTACGTCACATTTGGGTAGTAGTTTATAGCTTATTGTTGTATGGCTTTTATTAGCCTTTTTCTTGGGATTCTTAATTAATGTACATTGATAATTGTAACTTGAATATATTTGGGAATGTAATATCCTGTTACTGTCAGCTCTGTAATTTATTGTGATGGTTACTCCAGTCTGATATGATTCTTGATATATTAGCTATGGGCTAGAGGTTGAGTGCGACGCGGAATCCGATGGCCACGGACTTCGGGTCGCAACGCCACAAATGCTTCCGCAAAATATTCAGAATGTGTTGTCTTCACACACGCGGATCTTGGGAGAAGTAAAATACATTTATTCTTAATCCCATCTCCCGCCCCCGAGGTTTCGGTTTGGGGGCGTGACACAAATATTAAATTGCAAATAAAGCTCATCATAAATAGACGATTGTCTTTGACCTACCAAGTATAATGACCAAAATGCCCCTCTATGTAACATCCATAATCAAGTAGATTAACCGATGTACTATCTACCTTCTTGATTACATCTTATCCTTAGAACTTCATACCTTTGACTTAATCATCATCCGGATATCATTCTCTTGATCCAGGGAGCGACCCACAAGTTCAATATCCATATGGAACATCCATATACTAAGATCTTAGATTCTGATGATTAATCGGATAATTCTAAGGGGACGATCATTCCATTACACAATGGCATAGATTCCATATTGCATTTGCACGTCCCAACTAATCAAGCCCAAGCACCCAAAACACAGAGCTGTTGACCCATGAGCAGGATCACCCATAGTGAATTAAAGCACAAGAACTTGACTTCGTCAGTTCATCCACAAATGCTCAAGATTAAGAGCACCGGTCACTCAGTAGCAAGAGGTGAGTTGATCTCTCTCTGTGATAGTACTATTTTAGAGATCACACCTTCAAGTGGTCCTGTTCAATGCATGACACATGCACTAATGAGATAAATCCGGAAAGACCTCCGTGACTAAGGTAAGTCACCCTGAATACAGGAGAGTATCTCATTATAACTTATACCAAGATGAAGTGTCCAACTCCATCTCTCAGTTATGAACATGTTTAATGTTTTAAGTGTCCATGACTCAGACCTTACTGTGTGTAGCCACTACACACCTGAGTCATTTACTAGAAAACAATGGGCCTTACACAACCATACATATACACAAGTATAAAGAGAAAGATGTCATTCCATTAAATAACCAATAAATATCCAGTTACAGAGATGTGAGTGCAGTCAGTGGGCTTTAGGGCATACACCAATCCCAACAATCTCCCACTTGCACTAAAGATCACTACGACCTAACCTAACTCCCATAGATTCAACATGTGAAGTAAAGACTTTCTCAGTAAGAGTCTTAGTAAATGTGTCAGCTAAGTTATTTGCTGAGGCAATCTGCTCTACCACTATTTCCCCATCCTGTACGAATTCCCGGATCAAGTGGTACTTTCTCTGAATATGCTTGCCTTTTTTGTGATTCCTGGGCTCTTTGCAGTTAGCTACTGCACCAGTATTATCGCAGTACATGACAATCGGTTTTTGCACTGCAGGAACTACTCCCAATTCCAATAGGAATTTTCTGAGCCATACTGCTTCCTTCGCAGCTTCCGATGCCGCCACATACTCTGCTTCCATGGTAGAATCAGCAGTACAATCTTGCTTGACACTTCTCCATGATATAGCCCCTCCTGATAGAGTAAAGACGTATCCCGAGGTAGACTTTCTGCCATCTACATCCGACTGGAAATCAGAGTCTGTCTACGCCAGTGGCGTTAGATCATCTGCTCTGTAGACTAGCATATAATCTTTCGTTCTCCGAAGATACTTGAATATATGCTTAACAGCTGTCCAGTGCATAGGTCCAGGGTTTGATTGATATCTGCTAACCATGCCAACGGCAAAACAAATATCTGGTCTAGTACACAACATTGCATACATGAGGCTTCCAACAGCTGATGCATATGGTACTCTCCTCATGCTTTCTATCTCCTCAGGTGTCTTCGGACATTGATTCCGAGATAGTGGTACTCCATGTCTAGAAGGTAGCAAGCCCTTCTTGGAGTCATGCATGTTATACTTGACCAATATCTTCTCAATATACGAAGATTGGGATAAGGCTAACATCTTGTTCTTGCGATCTCGCAAAAGCTTGATCCCTAAGACATAGCTCGCCTCACCCAAATCCTTCATCTGAAATTGAGATGATAACCAAACCTTTGTAGATGACAAGATGCCAACATCATTTCCAATGAGTAATATGTCATCCACATATAGGACTAAAAATGCAACTGCGTTTCCACTCCCTTTCTTATACACACATGGTTCATCAATATTTTGATCAAAGCCAAAGGATTTGACTGCCTGATTAAACTTGATGTTCCATGCCCTAGATGCTTGCTTAAGTCCATAAATGGACTTCTTAAGTTTACAGACCATGTTCTCTTGGCCACCAGCAATGAATCCCTCTGGTTGCATCATATAGATGCATTCGTCAAGACTTCCATTTAGAAAAGCTGTCTTGACATCCATTTGCCATATCTCGTAGTCATAATGACATGCGATGGCTAAGAGAATCCTTATGGGGGCATGGCTACTGGCGAAAAAGTTTCCTCATAATCGATACCCTCTTTCTGAGTATATCCTTTCGCCACCAGTCTTGCTTTGAAGGTTTCAACCTTCCCATCCACTCCTCTCTTTCTCTTGTAGATCCACTCGCACCCTATGGGTTTGATCCCTTCAGGTGCATCCACAAGTTCCCAGACTTGATTGGAATACAGAGAATCCAATTCAGATTTCATCGCTTGTTGCCACATGTCAGCATCTATGTCCGTTACTGCTTCATCGTAACTAGTAGGATCCTCAACCAGATCCTCGGAGTCTGTCATAAAAGACACTCCCAAGTATCTATCTGGTGGTCTAGAAATTCTCCCACTACGACGAGGCTCCGGAGTGTTAAAAGGAATGTCTTGATTTTCTACAATCTCAGGATCTGGCACAGATGTTGCAGGAGTTTCTGAAAGAATCTCCTCAAGTGTTTCTTTACAACCAAGTTCTTGGTGCATCATACAATCATCCTCCAAGTATCTAGCATGAGTGCTGATAAGCACCTTTTGCTCCTTTGGATGATAAAAGATGCCTCCTCTCGTTCCCTTAGGATACCCAATGAAGTAGCACATTTCCGATCTGGGCTCTAGCTTGGTAGCTTTATCGTTCAGTACATAAGCTGGACAACCCCAAATGTGGATATGTTTTAAACTGGGTTTTCGACCTGTCCACATTTCTTGAGGTGTCCTAGGTACTGATTTAGAAGGTACCGGATTCAAAATGTATGCTGCTGCTTCTAGGGCATATCCCCAAAAAGATATGGGTAGGGTTGCATGACTCATCATGGACCTTACCATATCAAGAAGGGTTCGGTTTCTTCTCTCTGCCACACCATTTTGCTGGGGTGTACCCGGTGCAGACAACTGAGACACAATCCCATGTTGTGTGAGGTACTCCTTGAACTCACCCAGGAGGTATTCGCCACCTCGATCAGATCGAAGAGCTTTGATATGTTTCCCTAGTTGTAGCTCCGCCTCAGCCTTGAATTGTTTGAACTTATCAAACGCTTCAGACTTGCGTCGCATTAGGTACACATATCCATACCAAGAGTAATCATCAGTGAAGGTGATGAAATACTCATAACCTCCTCTAGCTAGTTTGTTCATAGGACCACACACATCAGTGTGAACCAATTCTAACAACTCCTTTGACCTCAGTCCCTTTCCAGAGAATGACCTTTTGGTCATCTTTCCCATGAGACAAGATTCACACTGAGGAAAAGGTTCGAGATCTAATGAGCTCAGAGGCCCATCCACTACCAACCTCTGAATCCGTTTTAGGTTAATATGACCCAAACGTAAGTGCCAAAGATAAGTGTCATTGGTCGAAGATACCTTCCTCTTGAGGGAAGATGAGCTTTCTAGTTGTACATTATGCAGTGAGGGAGCAATAGGATATATATAAAATAAGTTATCATGCATTCTACCGGAACATATAATATTTCCATCTCTACTGATATCAACACCAGAATGGAAAGAAACTGAATAATTAAATTCAATGAGTCTGGAAACTGAAATTAAATTCTTCCTTATGTCCGGAACATAAATAACATTGTTTAAAACTAATATCCTATCATGCGGAAAATGTAAGGTAACTGCTCCCACTGCAACAGCCCATATCTTTGCTCCATTTCCAACTCTAAGGTCAAACTCCCCTTTCTCAAGCTTTTTCATTATCTGAAACCCCTGCAATGAATTGCAGATATGATTAGTGGCTCCAGAGTCTACTATCCAGGAATCAGTAGAATCAACCACATGACAGGTTTCAATGTAGTAGGAAAGAGATATACCTTTCTTATCTGAGCCTAGGAGCTTGGGACAATCTTTCTTCCAGTGACCTTTGAGGCCGCACTTAAAGCATTTCCCTTTGGGCTTTTCACCTGTGCCTCTGTCCTTCTTCCCAGCATTGCCCTTTTTCTGTCCTTTTCCCTTACCCTGCTTCTTCTTGAACTTTTTCCCTTTCGGGTTGAGTTTAGAGGAAAACTGGGAAAAGTGAAGTTGGCCTTTAGGCTTCATGATGGCCTCTGCCGCCTGGAGTTCTTTCATTAACTCAGAGAGAGTCATGTCCATCTTGCTCATGTTAAAGTTGAGCTTGAACTGGTTGAAAGACCCCGGCAGAGTTTCGAGAATCATATCAGTCTGACTCCCTGCATCAATCTCAGCCCCTAGGATCTCAGCTTCATTGAAACAATCCATCATCTTGAGCATGTGCTCTCTGACAGGTGTTCCCTCAGCCATCCTAGAATTCATGATTGTCCTTAAAGCAGCTTGCCTAGCTGGCCTGCTTCTGTCTGCGAACATCTCAGACAAGGACAACATGATATCTGAAGCTGTGTCCATTTGCTCATGCTGCGTTTGCAACACGTTGGACATGGAAGCAAGCATGTAGCATTTGGCCATGCTATTCGCCTTTTTCCATTTCTTTTCAGCCTCTAGCTGGTCATCTGTAGAATAATCATCAATGGTAGGACAGGGTTCCGACAAAACATACTTGTACTCCTCAGCGGTGAGTACTATGTTAAGGTTTCTTTTCCAGTCTACGTAATTTGGGCCAGTCAATTTGTTCTCACGCAGAATACTCATCAACGGGCTAAAGGAATCCTTCCCCATCTCTCTGGATATATATATATAACAGGTTATAATTAGACAGGCAGTATATATGTAACATGTATATTGTGCTTGTAATAAAAGGAAAAAACATGCACAAGACTTTTTACATTATTTAACCCTAATAATAATGTATCAGTGTCTCAACCTCCTCATAGACCCTCCATCGAAGGGATGGCCGAGCCTACAGTCACGTTGAGTTAAGGTCTGCTTATTTGGATCATCACTGTCTGGATACGCATATCCAGTGATAGTCCAATCACTGATTGGTTTGGCCTCATATGACAAACAACTCTAACTCCTAGGGAGAGGTCATTACCGTCTTATGTCAAGTGTATTACCATCTTTTATGAACGTTCCCAGAATGTCTATGACTTGAGTCCTCCGAAGGGAAGTGACTCCAATCAACCCTTGAAGTGAACCTTAGTAAAGAGCTCCACCGAAGGGATGGCCGCTCCCACCAACACTTCATTGACATTCTATAGAAGTGATCTTTAGTAAAGAACTCCACCGAAAGGATGGCCGCTCCCACTAACACCTCATTACGAATATTCACATTAGTTCACCCACTAACCCATCGAAGCGATCTTTAGTAAAGAACTCCATCGAAGGGATGGTCGCTCCCACTAACACTCTAATGAGATAGCATGAACCTAAAATGGAAAGCCGTGGGGTTTTTCCAAACCCCTCTCCCACTTGATTATTTAACACTAGGGTTTCGAAAAAACTCTTTTTGACCTTTGCATCGTTACTCAAATCTTGTTTAAATCTAGCAAACTTAGTTAACATTTTCATGACTCAATTGCTTAAGTCATCTCAAAAAATAAATAACCTTTGCTTTAAAACATATTGAGTAAAGGTCTTGGGACCTGAGGGTTATGGGCCCACTAGGGTAGCAACATATTAGATTTTAGTTTGGCCTCTCTTGGAAACTTAGGGTACCAAGATAAACTAAACCCTATCCAATTTTAAACCTTAGACAAATAGAAGGTGCTGGTCTAAGATCCGTTTAAAACAATTTGCCAAACAAAAACAATCCAATATAGAAAGATGCCAATTTTAAGAACCTAGTGGTGGCCATGTTACTAGGTGATAAACATAGCAATTATATAAAGCATTCAACCATGCATTCCATATATAAAAGCAAATTAAAGAATGCAATCCTTGATGGCTCCCTGCTATTTTGGACTTCAAATCCTTTTCCAATTAGGAATCCTTATCCAACTAGGAATCCTAATCCAACTAGGATACTTGATTAAGAGTCCTTTTCGCACTAGGAAACCTTCGTTGCCTCCACCACCATGGGACCCGGTTTGTTGCAACCTTCCTCGCTTGAAACTTTCCTTTTCTTGCTTGTTACAATAAATCAAATTTATACAAGCAAACCCATGAAAAACAAAAACCCAAAAATACATTGGAGATACCTATGCTTTTCAAGAAAGCTTACATCAAGACTAGTTGAAATATAAGCAAGGAAATAATTACAACTTCCTATGATTGCTAACCGCGCAATCGTACACTTTTCAACTAATTAAAAACATCCAAATCCACACACATACATGCGAACCATCAAGGATGCAATTATATGGCTGCAAACAAAGAGGTTAGTGCATTCAAAGTGCTATGTACAGCACTATTCATCATTCTGAAATTATTCCAGCAGTCTTTAGTGCATCCATAGTGCATTGGACAGCACTATACAACTTCTGAAATTGTTCCAGCAGCCTGGAAAAAATTTCTGCACACTACTAATGCAGTAAACAGCAATCTGAAATTGTTCCAGCAGCCTAGAAAAATTTCTGCACACTACTAATGCAGTAAACAGCAACCTAAAGGGCGCCACCATGCCCTTAATTAATCTAGGAATGAAAACCACACAACATGGGATCATGATTAATCATGGAGTGGCTCTGATACCATTGAAAGATAATGCATTACTGATCTGAATTCATACTCAAGAGGACGTCCATGGCTGCCTTTGGAGTTACAAGTTTTAAAAAACTAGAATTCAGATCTGATTTCAGCCATGAAAACATGCATATAACTCCATGAAATCATTATCAACATGTGTCTAAATGTAAGGAGATGTTAGAGGACTAATACCTTGATGATTTGAGTGCCTCTAAACTCTGAAAAGAAAGCCTTCAAAGGTCTGAACTCAGCCTGCAATCAGCAATACAGGTGCAGGAATTTGTTGCAGAATTTTTCCTTTGATCTTCTCTCCTATTCCACTTCCCAATCTGATTGGTGTTGATGGTGGGATCAAACTATGGAATCCTAAGAAGGGTTTTCTGAACTACACTTTGTGGAATCAAGACAAGGACCTGATCTCCTCTCCAATGAAGAAGAAAAGGGCAGCAAGGGTTGGGCGTGAGTTAGCTTCTCCTTGCTCTTGGGCGGCCAATGTATCCTCCTAGTGATTCACGCCCCTAGGGTTTTAGAATTCCACTTGATTTCTGATGTCTGATGTGTTGCACGCCCAAGGGGAATGCCCTATATTTATAAATCTTTGATTCCAATAAGGAATGCTCTTTCTAATAGGAATGTCAATCCCTAAAAAGACTAGCAACCTTTTCCCTTTAGTTGTGCAACACTTACTAATCAAAGACACTAAAATTAGTAACCTTTAATCAATGGAATTCTTACCCAAAGAGGAGTCTTTCCTTCCAAGTAAAGATACCTAATCAAACTTGGAAACCTCACACAAGGGGCTCCACTTATGGCTGGCCCACAAGATAGCTAAACACACCATGGCCCACTAGTCAATAATTTAGCTAGAGTTAAATTCATGTATGCCATCAAGAGCCTATTAGAATTTAAACTCAAAATTATTCTTCCACAAAATAATTCAACCACATATCATCTAATTAAATTAGGAAACCATGCCAATATAGGAAAGTGGCTAGAAGAGGGACCAAAAGACATATTTGCCCTTGGCTCCCAAAATGACCAAAATGTCCATGCTAACCCCATAGCAACATTAAGATCATTTTAACCCTAACTCATTCCACTAGAGAGTTATGGTTGCACTCCAGGGACAAATATTAAATTGCAAATAAAGCTCATCATAAATAGACGATTGTCTTTGACCTACCAAGTATAATGACCAAAATGCCCCTCTATGTAACATCCGTAATCAAGTAGGTTAACCGATGTACTATCTACCTTCTTGATTACATCTTATCCTTAGAACTTCATACCCTTGACTTAATCATCATCCGGATATCATTCTCTTGATCCAGGGAGCGACCCACAAGTTCAATATCCATATGGAACATCCATATACTAAGATCTTAGATTCTGATGATTAATCGGATAATTCTAAGGGGACGATCATTCCATTACACAATGGCATAGATTTCATATTGCATTTGCACGTCCCAACTAATCAAGCCCAAGCACCCAAAACACAGAGCTGTTGACCCATGAACAGGATCTCACCCATAGTGAATTAAAGCACAAGAACTTGACTTCGTCAGTTCATCCACAAATGCTCAAGATTAAGAGCACTGGTCACTCAGTAGCAAGAGGTGAGTTGATCTCTCTCTGTGATAGTACTATTTTAGAGATCACACCTTCAAGTGGTCCTGTTCAATGCATGACACATGCACTAATGAGATAAATCCGGAAAGACCTCCGTGACTAAGGTAAGTCACCCTGAATACAGGAGAGTATCTCATTATAACTTATACCAAGATGAAGTGTCCAACTCCATCTCTCAGTTATGAACATGTTTAATGTTTCAAGTGTCCATGACTCAGACCTTACTGTGTGTAGCCACTACACACCTGAGTCATTTACTAGAAAACAATGGGCCATACACAACCATACATATACACAAGTGTAAAGAGAAAGATGTCATTCCATTAAATAACCAATAAATATCCAGTTACAGAGATGTGAGTGCAGTCAGTGGGCTTTAGGGCATACACCAATCCCAACAAAGGAAGGAAAAGAGAAAAAAAATTACTTCTACATGGAGTTTCTTGTGAAGGAAGAAAACTTACTTGAAGCCATGGATGGAGAAGAAGAAAGAGAACTTGAAGATTCTTGAAGAAGAGGAGAAATTCTTGATCTTGGAGCACTCTTGAAGACTTTTGCAAAAAGAAAGCAATAAGGGCAAGAGATCCAACCTCCTTTGCTTTTATAGAGGAGAGCAAACCAAAAGAGGAAACAAGGAGAAAACCATGGAGGTAAGTGCTAAAAACTAGCAACCATCCCAAAAGAATGGAGATTTGAAATATTCTCTCCTAAAGAGAAGATTCTTTGAGAAATTCTCTCCAAAAAGAAAGTCAACGAGAAATATTTTCTTCCAAAGAAAGATACTTTGAGAAAATCTCTCCAAAAACAAGGAAACATGAGAGATTCTCTCCAAGTAAAGATATTTTTAGATATTCTCTACCCACAAGAGATATTTTTAGATATTCTTTATAAAATGACACCATATGAGATCCAAGCCATCTTCTAAAGCTTAAGATCCCATGGGTTAGCCCACATGAGCCAGGTTTGACCACCTGGGTGCTAAAAGGGGTTTCCTATCGAAAATCTCCTTTACCAAGAGCATACGAAATGGTTTCATGCCTCTTTTGAGTTGATTGAACCATTCAAGAAAAAAAACAAAGAAAGCCTCATGAGTTTCAAAAAATCCAAACCATCCAACCTCATGAACCAATTTAAGCCAAAATCTTGAAATAGACATTCCATAAAAAAAAAAACCGAACACTGGTCCCCTAACTTGCCACATAAAAGCTTGTTAGGTCACAAGGCCAAACCCAAAAAAAAAAAAAATCAAATCAAATCCTGACCCCCTAGCTCACCGCATACAACATGTTAGGTCACAAGGTCAAAACAAAGCCCGACCCCCCAATTTGCCACAAACTTCTTGTTGGGTCACAAGGTGAAAATAAAAAACCAATCCCCGACCCCCTAACCTGCCACATACAGCTTGTTAGGTCACATGGTCAAAAAACGAAAAAAAATCCTCTTGACCGTCTAATGCACCACATGCAACCCTTAGGTTCACACGGTCAAAAAGAAAATCCAAAATCCACAAATCCGATTCCCTCATGTCATTTTCAAAACCTTGCCTTGAGATGGTACGTGATCCCTCTCACTACCATAAAATCCCCTTGGAAACTAAAAAGGTGTCACGCCCCAGAACCGAAACCTCGAGGGCGGGAAATGGGATTTAAGCATCAATTATATTTTTCTCCCAAGATCCGCGTGTGTGAAGACAACACATTCCAACACATTCTGAATATTTTGCGGACGCTTTCGTGGCGTTGCGACCCAGAGTCCGTGGCCATCGGATTCCGTGTCGCACTCAACCTCTAGCATATAGCTATTATATCAAGAATCATATCAGACTGGAGTAAACCATCACAATAAATTACAGAGCTGACAGTAACAGGATATTACATTCCCATATATGTTCAAGTTACAATTATCAATGTACATTAATTAAGAATCCCAAGAAAAGGCTAATAAAAGCCATACAACAATAAGCTATAACCACTACCCCAAATATGACATAGCTCCAATGTCAAGCTCAATGTCTACATGACATAGCCGACAGAACAACCTGCAAAACATGGCTCCACAGCCAACAAAAACACTCATCTCGGGACGAAGAAATCTGAACCTGAGTACCAAAAGTAGTGGGTCAGACACGACGGTCTGGCAGGTGGATGAAAAGATCACAAATATACTAAAGAATAAAACATATGATAAATCATGCTAATCGATCAAATGCTGCAAATAATTAAACGGGTGCAAAATCATGGATCTCGGGCAAAACATGTATTCGTTTCAAGCATGGGTAAAACATGAATATCTAATAAAACATGTGTTCATTTACATCATCTATAAACATAGATATTTGACAATCGGGTGTTCGTCTAAAACATGTATAAATATAGTGGTTTGACAAAACAAACGTTCATTTCAGACTTAGGTAAAAACATAAGTATACAACAAACCAGGTATTCGTAGCAGTCTGGCAAAACCAATGTCCATTTGAAACATATGGGGAAATACGGATGTTTAACAAACCGGGTGTTCATTTAAAACTGGTGTAACCAAAGCAATCTGTCAAAACTAGTGTTCATTTAAACATATTTTAAAGCATGGATATTAAATAACTCGGGTAATCATTTAAAACAGGTATAAGCATAGATATCTGACAAACCAAATGTCGTTCAAAACAAAGCACGAATATTTAACAACTCGGGAATTCCTTTAAAACATGTGTAATCATATAAATCTAGCAAGATCATTGATCGTTTGAAACATATGTAAAAGCATGGGTATTCACCCAACCGACATTCATTTAAAACATGTGCGTGTACAAGGGACAGAAAACAATATAATAATAACTGAATTTACATTGGAGAATATGAACACTTGTTTAAATAACAACTTTCATAAAGGAAAGGAATCATTTATCAGAAAGCAAGTAAGCAATATAAAACGTGTCGGGTATCCAAGGAATCGGGAACTGACAAGATAGCAACCACACGAAGCTAAGTCCTCTATCACTAAAGCGATAGAGCAATAACTAGGCCCTGATCTCAGTCACTCGAGGTGAGGAGAAACAGGGGATCTCATATAAATACATATACATATACTAGGCACTGATCTCAGTCACTCGAGGTGAGGAGAAACAGTGGATCTCATGAATGCATATACATATACTATACATGACCACGGTAGCGATCCGGGCATCGGGGACCACAGTAGCAATCTGCGGTATCGGGACAAGACCACGGTAATAACCGGGTAGCGGGATCCAAACTGCAGCTGGCGGGACAAGAGGGGGATCTACAAGTCGGTGGATCAGACCAACAGGGTTATCCAAGCTTAGTGGTGCCGACTCATAGGTCAAATACAATCGAGACATATGCAAGTAAACCAAGTACAAAAACATAATCAAACGGGCAAGACGGGGGTGCTCAAGGGCACACTGACATATCATGTGGTGCAATGCACTTCGGGACAAATAACTGTTACTAGAGTAACTTCAATGCTTTCGGGAAACAAGTCATGTGATGCAAATCTCGGGGAATGAGGTGAAACAATGAACTATAACAATTTCGGGTAAAAATATCGGTTTCAAGATTTATTTAAGTGAATAGGGGTCCCGTATGTCGATTATAATAATTACTTGGTACTCCTTGAGTTTGAAGACATTCCGGGCTCCTTATGCACTTTTCGATTTTCAAAACTTAAAATGAGCTTATGGGTAGTACTGGATGTTACAATAGAAAAGAATCAAGATTATAAACGGTCCATCCTAGGCATGACATTAATCCGGAAACATCGAGCAACCTATTCAGTCCCCGAAAGGAATAGAATTCACGATAACCAAGGGAAAGACTTGGGTTTAGATATAAAGAAGATATCGCGTCGTTCCATCCTGTTCAAGATTGAAATGGATTAAACTTTGATGCCACCGAACCAACCGCGAGGCGTGTCGGCTCAAGACATTCTCACACATGGTCCAAACAGTCCAAAAAGGGTAGCCAGGGTCCCACCTAAAACCGAGAATTAGTGCCTAGATCATCACCATTCTTTCTTTTAGTTCCTTAGTCTTGAAGACCTTAGATTAGGGCATAATTAGTCTTGACACTAAGGTATATACCCCTAGGACTCATAGAAAGCCCAAAGGTTTCCAAAAAAAAAAAAAAAACAGTATCAAATTTCACTAGGTCCGATCGATCGGCCTGAAAAGCCTCCCAGTTAAAGACAGTCCGATCGATCGGACCTGGGCGTGCAGGTCCGGGAAACACTTGATTTTTCCTTCCTTTTTCCTTTCCCTTCCAACACTTAAACAATCACATAGAACTATAAACAAGAAGACTAAAATACATGTTTCCAAGACAATAATACGAGCTAAAGAGCTCCTCATTTCAAGTTCCTCCCTTTCCATTCTTTCCATTCACAACAAATCTCAAGGTGGAGAAAACTCATTCATGTGAAACCATTTGAAACCTTGACAATATGATGCATAAATTTTCCAAGCATGAACAAGAGGGAAATAAACTCATCAATAAGCACATTTCGAAATCAATATTAATCATAGTAAAGACAACTACTAAAATCACCAAAACCCTTAATGAAACAAGATTTTTCTCACAAAACATGTTAATAATCAAAACGATCCAATCATCCACTTGCCTTGGGTTCCAATCTAGCTAATCAAGCTCCTAATCACCTCTCAAGCTCAAGATCCACAATCTCTACAAAAACCCCCAAAACAAACCCTAAAATGGGTTAAACAATGAAATGACAAGGAAACCTTTCAATAATCAAGGTGGAGCTTCTCTAAGGCTAGAAGATTACAAATCTAGAAGATGAAGAAGAGCACTTACTTGCAAGGTCCTCTAATGGACAAGGTAAGCTCAAAGGAAGTCTTGTGATGGAGGGTTCTCTTCACAAATGGTATTAATGGAAAGCTTGCAAGATGAGGAAGAGGTTGGTGATCTCCATTTCTTGATTGATGAACTCTTGGTGTGGCTTGGAGATGGAGAAGCAAGAAGAAGAAGAGAAGCACAAGGAACCCTAGGTTCAGCTGGCTGTGCTGGAAAAATGGAGAATGGGATGCAATGAAGGGGGTGGGTCCCACAACTTAAGGGACTAGTTTGGCTGAAATCATCTAATTCGGGACCTCAGATGGATTCGACGAAGAAGGAAGAAATGATCGTCGAAATATCTAGTTTCCAAAAAGTATATGTTTCGTGGGTTTCGGGAATATCAAGTTTTGGGTACATATTTGGTGTGCAATGACTGTTTTGCCCTCAAGGCCAAGAAATCGGGTTTCAGGTTCTCAAATGGATACGGGATCAACATGAAAGTTGTAGGATTCCTCAAGATGAATGCAACGGGCCAAAAACACAATACGAAACAAATCCGGAAAATCTCACAAGTAAATGCAAAGCCGAAAAGGGAACCCCCAAAGGGCCCCACAAGCTACCAAAGCACTCAAAAGCCCAAAACTAGAAGAAAAACCATTCTAGCTCACAAATTCAACCCAACAAATACTAATCCCACTAAAAGAAACTAATCCACAAATAAAACAACACTAATCCAAGAGATTAGGGGTCGGGTTCTCAAAAAAGGCTATTAAAAAAAATTACTCAAAGACTCTTGGTCAAATCAGAAGCTCTCCTGCAAGTTTCTCTTCGAGGCACATCGACTCCAAAAGCTACTCGTCGCTGTACCTCGAGGGGGCATTTGTTGACACCAAAAATGTCACTTTGCCTCTTCAACATCAAGAAGTTGCATCCTACTACAAGTAGGCAATGCTACTTCAAGCATCAGATCTTGTCAAAATCAAACAAAAACTGCAAGATCCTTCAAGACAACCAAAAGAGGGGTTCACATGAAGTTTCGGGCCATTCCAACATCATTTGACCCAACTTCACTCCACCAACAGCCAAATTGGTGCTCCTGCCCACGACGGCATCAAAGACATCAAAACTTTGATCAGAGCCTACGGATGGTTTCAAAATACCTCCAAAAGGCTCCATGTCAAATTTCAAGTCAAACCGACAACGTTTGACCCTCCATGCATCAAAGAAAATCATCATGCATTCGATGCTAAGAAAGCTTTAACCTAAGTTTGACCAAATCCAACCCAACTTAGTCAAAAGCAAACAAAATTTTTCCAAGCCAAAAATCATGTTGGCTTGACCTAGAGTATCTAGCCTTCTATCTTGATGCATAAAAAAAAAAAAAAATGGACGAACATCTTGGATTGCATAAACCTGATTCTCATGGTGAGCAAAAGCGGCAAAGCAAAAAAAAGACGTGAGAAAAGAGAGAAACCTCTTCAAAAAAAAATTCCTGGGCAGGCCCTAGGCCGTGGCCCACTGCCACGTGGCAGTACGGCCAGGTCCATACAACCAAGAAAAACAAAACAAAAGTGCAAGAAAAGAGGGATAGAAAAACGTAAGCAAAAAAAAGAAAGAAAAAAGAGAAGAAAGAGCACGTGGAAAAAAAAAGAAAAGGAAAGATATAAAAAAGGGGAAAAGAAAAAAAAGAGAAAGAAAAGAAAAGGAAAGAAAAGAAAAAAAAATTTCCTCTACATGGAGTTTCTTGTGAAGGAAGAAAACTTACTTGAAGCCATGGATGGAAAAGAAGAAAGAGAACTTGAAGATTCTTGAAGAAGAGGCGAAATTCTTGATCTTGGAGCACTCTTGAAGACTTTTGCAAAAAGAAAGCAATAAGTGCAAGAGATGCAACTTCCTTTGCTTTTATAGAGGAGAGCAAACCAAAAGAGGAAACAGGGAGAAAACCAAGGAGGTAAGTGCTAAAAACTAGCGACCTTCCCAAAAGTATGGAGATTTGAAATACTCTCTCCTAAAGAGAAGATTCTTTGAGAAATTCTCTCCAAAAAGAAAGTGAACGAGAAATACTTTCTTCCAAAGAAAGATACTTTGAGAAAATCTCTCCAAGAACAAGGTAACATGAGAAATTCTCTCCAAGTGAAGATAATTTTAGATATTCTCTACCCACAAGGGATATTTTTAGAAATTCTTTATAAAATGACACCATATGAGATCTAAGCCATCTTCTAAAGCTTAAGATCCCTTGAGTTAGCCCACATGAGCCAGGTTTGACCACCTGGGCGCTAAAAAGGGCTTTTTATCAAAAATCTCCTTTACCAAGAGCATACGAAATGGTTTCATGCCTGTTTTGAGTTGATTGAACCATTTAAGAAAAAAAAAGCCTCACGAGTTTCGAAAAATCCAAACCATCCAACCTCATGAACCAAATTAAGCCAAAATCTTGAAATTGACATTCCATAAAAAAAAAAACCAAACACAGGTCCCCTAACTGGCCACACAAAGCTTGTTAGGTCACAAGGCCAAACCCAAAAAAAAAAAAATCAAATCAAATCCTGACCCCCTAGCTCGCCGCATACAGCTTGTTAGGTCACAAGGTCAAAACAAAATCCGACCCCCAATTCGCCACAAACTGCTTGTTGGGTCACAAGGTGAAAATAAAAAACCAATCCCGACCCCCTATCCTGCCACATACAGCTTGTTAGGTCACATGGTCAAAAAACCTAAAAAATCCTCTTGACCGCCTAATGCGCCACATACAGCCCTTAGGCTCACAAGGTCAAAACGAAAATCCAAAATCCAAAAATCCGACTCCCTCATGTCAATTTCAAAACCTTGCCTTGAGATGGTACGTGATCCCTCTCACTACCATAAAATCCCATTGGAAACTAAAAAGGCTATCAAAAAGAAATTACTCAAAGACTCATGGTCAAATCAGAAGCTCTCCTGCAAGTTTCTCTTCGAGGCACATCGACTCCAAAAGCTACTCGTCGCTGTACCTCGAGGGGGCATTTGTTGACACCAAAAATGTCACTTTGCCTCTTCAACATCAAGAAGTTGCATCCTACTACAAGTAGGCATTACTACTTCAAGCATCTGATCTTGTCAAAATCAAACAAAAACTGCAAGATCCTTCAAGACAACCAAAAGAGGGGTTCACATGAAGTTTCGGGCCATTCCAACATCATTTGACCCAACTTCACTCCACCAACAGCCAAACAGGTGCTCCTGACCGCGACGACTTCGAAGACATTAAAACTTCGATCAGAGCCTATGGATGGTCTCAAAATACCTCCAAAAGGCTCCATGTCAAATTTCAAGTCAAACCGACAACGTTTGACCCTCCATGCATCAAAGAAAATCATCTTGCATTAGATGCTAGGAAAGCTTTGACCAAATTTTGACCAATTCCAACCCAACTTGGTCAAAACCAATCAAAATTTATCCAAGTCAAAAATCATGTTGGCTTGACCTAGAGTTTCTAGCCTTCTATCTTGACGCATCAAAAAAAAGAAAAGAAAAAAAAAGCACGAACATCTTGGATTGCATAAACCTGATTCTCATCGTGAGCAAAAGAGGCAAAGCAAAAAAAAAAAAAAAGTGCGAAAAGTGAGAAATCTCTTCAAAAAAGAAATTCCTAGGCTAGCTCGCAGGCCGTGGCCCACTACCACGTGGCAGTACGGCCAGGTCCGTACAACCAAGAAAAACAAAACAAAAGTGCAAGAAGAGAGGGCAAAAAGACGAGAGCAAAAAAAAGAAAAAAAAGAGAGAAGAAAGAGCACGTGTAAAACAAAAAAAAAAGAAAACACATGAAAAAAAAACAAAAGAAAAGGAAACAAATCAAAAAGGGGAAAGAAAAGAAAAGGAAGGAAAAGAAAAAAAAAATTAGTTCTACATTAAGTTTCTTGTGAAGGAAGAAAACTTACTTGAAGCCATGGATGGAGAAGAAGAAAGAGAACTTGAAGATTCTTGAAGAAGAGGAGAAATTTTTTATCTTGGAGCACTCTTGAAGACTTTTGCAAAAAGAAAGCAATAAGGGCAAGAGATCCAACCTCCTTTGCTTTTATAGAGGAGAGCAAACCAAAAGAGGAAACAAGGAGAAAACCATGGAGGTAAGTGCTAAAAACTAGCAACCATCCCAAAAGAATGGAGATTTGAAATATTCTCTCCTAAAGAGAAGATTCTTTGAGAAATTCTCTCCAAAAAGAAAGTCAACGAGAAATATTTTCTTCCAAAGAAAGATACTTTGAGAAAATCTCTCCAAAAACAAGGAAACATGAGAGATTCTCTCCAAGTAAAGATATTTTTAGATATTCTCTACCCACAAGAGATATTTTTAGATATTCTTTATAAAATGACACCATATGAGATCCAAGCCATCTTCTAAAGCTTAAGATCCCATGGGTTAGCCCACATGAGCCAGGTTTGACCACCTAGGTGCTAAAAGGGGCTTCCTATCGAAAATCTCCTTTACCAAGAGCATACGAAATGGTTTCATGCCTCTTTTGAGTTGATTGAACCATTCAAGAAAAAAAACAAAGAAAGCCTCATGAGTTTCAAAAAATCCAAACCATCCAACCTCATGAACCAATTTAAGCCAAAATCTTGAAATTGACATTCCATAAAAAAAAAAACCGAACACTGGTCCCCTAACTTGCCACATAAAAGCTTGTTAGGTCACAAGGCCAAACCCAAAACAAAAAAAAAAAAAATCAAATCAAATCCTGACCCCCTAGCTCGCCGCATACAGCTTGTTAGGTCACAAGGTCAAAACAAAAACCGACCCCCCAATTTGCAACAAATAGCTTGTTGGGTTACAAGGTGAAAATAACAAAACCAATCCCCGACCCCCTAACCTGCCACATACAGCTTGTTAGGTCACATGGTCAAAAAACCAAAAAAATCCTCTTGACCGCCTAATGTGCCACATACAGCCCTTAGGTTCACAACATCAAAAAGAAAATCCAAAATCCAAAAATCCGACACCCTCATGTCAGTTTCAAAACCTTGCCTTGAGATGGTACGTGATCCCTCTCACTACCATAAAATCCCCTTGGAAACTAAAAAGGCTATTTAAAAAAAATTTACTCAAAGACTCTTATTCAAATCAGAAGCTCTCCTGCAAGTTTCTCTTCAAGGCACATCGACTCCAAAAGCTACTCGTCACTGTACCTCGAGGGGGCATTTGTTGACACCAAAAATGTCACTTTGCCTCTTCAACATCAAGGAGTTGCATCCTACTACAAGTAGGCAATGCTACTTCAAGCATCAGATCTTGTCAAAATCAAACAAAACCTGCAAGATCCTTCAAGACAACCAAAAGAGGGGTTCACATGAAGTTTCGGGCCAATCCAACATCATTTGACAAACTACACTCCACCAATAGCCAAACTGGTGCTCCGGCCCGCTACGGCATCGAAGACATCAAAACTTCGATCAAAGCCTATGGATGGTCTCAAAATACCTCCAAACGCTCCATGTCAAATTTCAAGTCAAACCGACAACGTTTGACCCTCCATGCAATAAAGAAAATCATCATGCATTAGATGCTAGGAAAGCTTTGACCTAAGTTTGACAAATTCCAACCCAACTTGGTCAAAACCAATCAAACTTTATCCAAGTCAAAAATCATGTTGGCTTGACCTAGAGTTTCTAGCCTTCTATCTTGATGCATCAAAAAAAAAGAAAAGAAAAAAACAAGCACGAACATCTTGGATTGCATAAACCTGATTCTCATGGTGAGCGAAAGAGGCACAGCAAAAATAAAAAATAAAAAAATAGAAGTGAGAAAAGAGAGAAATCTCTTCAAAAAAAAATTCCTAGGCCGGCCTGCAGGCTGTGGCCCACTGCCACGTGGCAGTACGGCCAGGTCCGTACAACCAAGAAAAACAAAACAAAAGTGCAAGAAAAGCGGGCAAAAAAACATGAGCAAAAAAGAAAAAAAGAAAAAAACAAAGAGAAGAAAGAGCACGTGTAAAAAAAAAAGAGAAAACACGTGGAAAAAAAAGAAAAGAAAAGGAAACAAATAAAAAAGGGGAAAAGAATAAAAGAGAAAGAAAAGAAAAAAAAAATTAGTTCTACATGGAGTTTCTTGTGAAAGAAGAAAACTTACTTGAAGCCATGGATGGAGAAGAAGAAAGAGAACTTGAAGATTCTTGAAGTAGAGGAGAAATTCTTGATCTTGGAGCACGCTTGAAGTCTTTTGCAAAAGAAAGCAATAAGGGCAAGAGATCCAACCTCCTTTGCTTTTATAGAGGAGAGCAAACCAAAAGAGGAAACAAGGGGAAAACCATGGAGGTAAGTGCAAAAAACTAGCAACCTTCCCAAAAGAATGGAGATTTGAAATATTCTCTCCTAAAGAGAAGATTCTTTGACAAATTCTCTCCAAAAAGAAAATGAACGAGAAATATTTTCCTCCAAAGAAAGATACTTTGAGAAAATCTCTCCAAAACAAGGAAACATGAGAGATTCTCTCCAAGTAAAGATATTTTTAGATATTCTCTACCCACAAGAGATATTTTTTGATATTCTTTATAAAATGACACCATATGAGATCTAAGTCATCTTCTAAAGCTTAAGATCCCATGGGTTAGCCCACATGAGCCAAGTTTGACCACCTGGGCGCTAAAAGGGGCTTCCTATCAAAAATCTCCTTTACCAAGAGCATACGAAATGGTTTCATGCCTCTCTTGAGTTGATTGAACCATTCAAGAAAAAAAAAAAAGAAAGCCTCATGAGTTTCCAAATATCCAAACAATCCAACCTCATGAACCAATTTAAGCCAAAATCTTGAAATTGATATTCCATAAAAAAAATCAAACACTGGTCCCCCTAACTTGCACTAAAAGAAAATGTGTATTTAGCGTGAAGTTTTACCGGCGGCCACTTAAACGAGACGGTATAAGACGACATTAACGCTGAAGCCCGATGAAGTGAGCTCTGTTTTAATCGTTCCCTCTCTCACTCATCGTTCCCTGCTCAAGTCTCGACGACGGCGATCAGATCCCTCTCTTCCTCATCGATCCCTCTTTCGCTCTCTCCCTGCTCACGCCACTACAAAACGAATAGAATCACACTCGCTCTTACGCGCTCTCTCTCTCGTTTTCCCTCCGGCTTGCAAGCATGGAAGACGAACTCGGCATGTTGGTTTGCAGTAGCAACGAGAACTCAAGGCCGCAAAAGCCCTCGAATCCGATCTCGATCTCGCCTTCAAAATCCAAAGGCAGGACGCCCTAGCCGCTTCTCTTCTCCCTAATCCCTCCTTCTCCTCCTCTTCTTCTTCTTCTTCTTGTTCCTTTCCCCCAATCTCATCATCCTCAGATGTTCCTCATCATCTCCATCTCAAAGACGAAGAGGACGAAGCCATCAACCCCCTACATCTCCAAACCCTAGAACTCGAGCGATTCCGACAGGAGTGCAAGGACCGCGCCCTCTGCGAATCTGAAAGACGCCAAGTCGCCTTCGACCTCAAGCGCTGCATCCATGACCAAGCTTTCGCGAGCGAGATCCACCAAATGCCCGCCAAAAGGTGGGCAAAATGCGGCGACATCTTCGAGAAGCCGATTGTGGCCGCTGGCGGCCACGGCTCCGCCTCCTCCTCCTCCGCCTCGGCGGTGCTGGAGACCGGAGAGCCGTTCCGGCTCTATTTCAAAGGGCTGGTGAGCACCGAGCAGGTGAATGGGTGGCCGGTGTCCATGGCGGGGATGGGGATCTCCGTCTACGAACCGCGCGACAACCTGCTGCTCAGGATCCAGAAGTCGTTGCTGGGGGCAGCGTTTACCCAGGGCATAATGGAGGTGAAGGCCTTGATCGAAGGCCTGCAGCGGAGCAATGGACGCGGCGCCATTCTCGTCTTCTTCTCCGAGCGTTCCCCGCCTTCGATCATCTTCTCCTTCGACTCTTCTGTATTCACGCCACAGAAGCCTCAGGAAAAAACCCCTCTTCAATCCCAACAGTTTCTCTATCCGCGCTTCCTCAAATGGAGATCGAGGTAAAGTAAAATCATCCCCTCTCCTTCCATTCCATCACCCTTTTTAGGGTTTCTAGTTTCATCTTCTTTATCCCTTTTCTTTGCTCTAAAGATTGCATCTTTATCCCTTTTCAGTGGTCACTCTGCTCGATTACGGAGCTGGGAATGTTCGTAGCGTCAGAAATGTCATTCGATTTCTCGGATTCGACATCAAAGACGTGAGCTTTCCTTTTACTTTTGCAAGTTCGTGGTGGAAAATGTAGAATTTGTTGTCAATTGAAGTTTCTGTAAATCTCACTTGAATTTGGACAACAGCAATCCAGTTGTTCAGTAATTGGGTTTTGGTGGGGTTTGAGGATTGAGAGGAACAGTAGAAGTAGCAATCAATTTTATCTTATCCATGTCTATCCAATTTATTTTTGTTTGCTTTAGTTACAAGGATATGAAGAAATCAATGTATTATCACTACAACAAAATGCAGTTTTACCAACGCAGTCACCGCATCTGGAAAAATCAGAATTGCATCGAGACAGGCTTTACCGACGTAGTACAATGCGTCGGCACCACGTCGGCAACCTAATGCCAAGAAAACCATTCCCGACGTAATAATGTTTAGCGTCGGCTAAAAAGGGTCATTCGCCGACGCAATGGTGCGCCGTCCCAAACGTCGGCAATTCCAACAGCGTCGGCAAAAAAATGAACTTAGTGGTCAACCTCACTTCACTGCCAACGCATGACAACGTCGGTTATACATTTGTCGACGCTAATACTAACGTCGGAATACATATTTGACGACGCATACACAACGCAGGTAATACATATCCCGACGTGTCGAAGCGTCGGGAAATGTCTTCAATGACGGATGAAAATTACTTTTAGCAACGCAAAGAATGCGTCGGGAAATAGATTTACCTAAATGCCGACGCATAACAACGTTGGTTATACATTTGCCGACGGTAATACTAGCGTCGGGATACATATTTGACGACGCATACCCAACGCCAGTAATACATATCCCGACATGTTGAAGCATCGGGAAATGTCTTCAACGATGCAGGGAAATTATTTTTAGAGACGCAGACATTGCGTCGGGAAATAGATGTACCTAATTACCAATGCATAATAATGTCGGCTATACATTTGCCGACACACATACTAGCGTCGGAATACATATTTGACGACGCATACACAACGCCGGTAATACATATCCCGACGTCTTGAAGCATCGGGAAATGTCTTCAGCGATGCAGGAAAATTATTTTTAGAAACGCAGAGGGTGCGTCGGAAAATAGATGTACCTAATTGCCGACGCATAATAACATTGGTTATACATTTGCCAACGCACATATTAGCGTCGGAATACATATGCGACAACGCATACACAATGCCGGTAATACATATCCCGACATGTTGAAGCATCGGGTTATGTCTTTAACGATGCAGGAAAATTACTTTTGGCGACGCAGAGAGTGCGTTGAGAAATAGATTTACGTCATTGCCGACGCATAATAACGTCGATTATACATTTGCCAACACACATACTAGCGTCGAAATACATATTTGACGACGCACGCATACCTCCGGTCATACATATTCCGACGTGTTGACGCGTCAAGAAATGTCTCTAACGAAGTCAAGAAATTTACTTTTGGTGACGCAGAGAGTGCGTTGAGAAATAGCTTTTCTTATCAATTAAGAAATAATTGAAAAAATTAGGAAAAATTCCTATACAATATTTTCCTATTCAAATCTACATTTTTAACATTGCACAAGCATAAGCATTAATAAACAATAAATAATCCCACATTCATCATGTAACAATAAAAAATAATGTGTCATCAATAAACTAAAACCAATCATAAAACTTGTCCATGCCACATAAAATGTAATATCCCACGTAAAAAAAAGTCAAATATCTCAATAAAGTAAATCTCAACTAAAATCTAATCATCAAATATCCAAAGCACGCCATGAAACACGGCCAGTAAGGAGCAAAATGAACTCGTTAGAGGGATGACCCATGTCAATTCATAAAACCATCAAATCCTTATCTTTCGGAGGAACCCGAACCATCCATACCGACTCGGGAAAGCAACAACTGAATCTGACTCTGCATGTGAACCTGCACAGCTGCCTCATCTTGCATTTGCTTCTGCGAGTCCTCATACTGTCGCCGCAACTCTTATCTCAAATCTTCTTGTGCTTTCAACGAATCAGCTAGTTGCTGCCGTAGGGTGCTTATCTCAGAAGACATCAAGATACCAGTAGAAGATGATGATGGGCCCCTCGAGCGGTACCCTTGCCTCCTTGCGACCCTCTTCCCTAGCAGATTCAGGATCACCTCTTGCTCAGCCACTGGAGAGTTAATTTCAGGCTGCGACAATGCCTCTTCCATTCTTCGCTGCATTATCGAAGCATTCAAATATGTCATGTAATTAATATATGTTAGGCAATTGAAATAAACTAGGATCTACAATACTAGCAAAGAGTGCCCCGTGCAAATTGGTGGACTTCGTCATATTAAGCTTAAAATCATAAGGACTACCCATAAACACTACTATATGGCCCATAAGCTTTAAGTATTGAATGAAAATTGACTTAAAAGGAGAGGTCAAATTGGATTTCTCAATAGTCAAAATCAAATTGGAATCAATCATTCACTTCACTTCATATATAATAATTGTAGTTCTTGCCTTGCCACGAACAATGAGTAAAGAGAAGTTGCTAAATGGTAATGCAATATGGGATGAGCTATTGCGTGGCTATTAAATTGCAACATTGCATCACAACATGTTTAACTAGTGATAGGCTTAAAATGACCTTGAGCGTAGGTTGTAAACTCCTTTTGCTTCACCTAAAGTACTATATAATACAAACAAATATTCTCATGTCAATGAAACAACTCACATGTGTCTCCTCAGCATGATCTGTGATCCATTTGTTCTTCTTATTGCTATAGTGTCGCTGTCGATATAAATCAGGTTGAGATGGAGGAGCCTGTTGCTCATTTGCCTGCATGATCGAGAACTGGGCTGCAAATGATCGAGATCTAGATGTATGAAGCGTCTTCACTTTGCTCCGGCTCTCTTTATTCCTCTGTGACTTGCGCTGAAAATTACAAGTAATAGATAATGAATTGAGTAAGTAAATTTTTATAATAATAGGGATCAAAATATTTATAAATAATTATAATAATAGACATAAAAAGGGACACACACACCTAAAAGATTATTCTCTTTGGTTTTGGATGCTCATGCTCTGTTTTTCATTATTATTGAGACAAAAGGATTAATTGATTTGTTATAAACTTTTTTTTCTCCTTATCCAATGAATCATTATATTTGATTCTGGAACCTATGAACACACCCATCCAAAGGAGCGGCTTGGATATTGTACTCACAAATTGGCATGAACACTGTAGGCTGTTGATGTAGGATATGTAAGTCCCCAGTTAAGCATATAATTCATGCAGGAACATGAAAAATTCGTTCTATGATATTTTTGATGATGTTTCTGAAACAAAGTTTACAGGCTTTAAGAAGGTAATATCTCTATATGATTACTAGCTTCTACTCTCTCTCTCTCTCTCTCTCTCTCCTCTCTCTAGCTGCTGATTGCATGACATTTGCAGACCATCTGGCTGAAATGTACTCAAGAACAGAATGAAATTAATTTTGTGCCAAGTGGATGGTATCACCAAGTTCTTAATATGGTATTCTTCTAAGCCTTGATTTAGTGCTTGCTGAAGTACTGAAAAAAATATAAAATTGTGACCTGCCCAAATCATGCAAACATTGATGAAAAGTGAAGATTGTGTTTTTCGGTGACTTTCCTGTAAGATGCCAAACTAATTAATTTGGTACTTGATGAGATCTTATTTTGTACTCCCATAAAATTCTGTACTTCATCATTGTTCTTATGCTGTGTAATTGTATCTCAGTGTACCATTGTACTCTCTCAGTCTCTCTCTCTTTCAAGTAATGCTTTTGAATGAGCTTGCTAGTTCTTGTATAACTTTTCTTGGATTGGCTCTTTTTGACAAGATGGTTATCAACATAGCAAATGCATTTTTGGCTATTGGCAAGTATTCATTGTAAATTCATGCTGAAGTGCTCTACTTACGTGCGATTTATATCAAATATTCATGGTTAAATTGATGCCTTACTGGTTACAGGCTAACCGTGTTGTCTTTGATACCTTAGTGCTTGTATGGAAATCACCTGCTAGAATGGCTCGACTACAAAATGAACAGGAGCTTAGCTTAGTGCAAGTAAGTTTTAATTGCTCATCAAGTTATTTTTTGATTTGTGGCTTCGTTTCTTATTCTTTGAATGTTCAAATGTTTGTCCTGTCCTCCAGTATGTTGTTCATCTGCTTATGAGATTATCATGATTTTTAACTGTTTATGGTGTTTTTAGTCAGTAACTGTCTATGCTATTTGCAGTTTGATTCCATAACTCTCAATTGTAGGAACTCTCTTGATAGTAACACATCTTTATATAACATACTAATATTTTTATGACTTTTCCAAAACGGGAATGTATCCCTGAAGAAGTTCTTCAAATTTGACCTTACCAATTTTTTATAGGCAGTTTTTTGAAATTCAATTAAAACTCCTTTGTGTTCACCACAATGAAGATCGTCAACTCTTTTTTTAACTATTTAGAGCAAGTTTATTTTTTAAATTTTTTTATTGTTATTTACAAATTTTGTAGCATATCAAAAGGACCAATATTTCAGTTTAGACTGATATATTGGCCAGATTGTATTGGTTATGGAGCTCTCACTAGCTGAATTTGTTAAACTGTGTTCTACGACCATGCACCTAACCCATTCAAAATGATCATGCACTTTACAATGACACTTGCTATTTACCTACCTGGAGATGAAAGAAAAAGTTGTAGCCCTAGTTATGCAGGATAAACTTATTATTCTTGTTATATGATGTGCTGCATGGTTGGTTGCTTGTGGGAGGAGGTGTGTGTTGGATTGATTCCCATTTCTAGCTGTGGCGCTCCCTTAACTAATTATTAATTTTGTAGCACATGGAATGAATGATCTTTCAAAAATCCCACTCCCATACTAGACCCATTTCTTCCATCCATTTATTTCTCTATCAAATTTGGGAGGATGAAACATGGTGGAGGGGTCGGGGAGCAGGTCGTAAGAGAAAATGGCTTGTCAGTCAAGTGACCAGAATGCTTTATGACCCAGTTAGAAGCTTACAGATTCATGTGTGAGCTTGTGTCAGCAACATCAGAGCACTTTGTTTTGCGACAGATGTTGGTAATGAAGAACTAATAGTTTATAATATTTCCTTAAGTGATGTGTTGTGATTGAACCTGGTTGTAGTGTTTAAGAGTTAGTTAGAATGTGGACTAGAAACAGTTAATCAATGGCGTAAATATGCTGTAAGAAGTAAGCAAGGATTCTCATAGCATGAAGGGTAGACACTAGTAAAGAACACTCCCTATAAATTATAGTTAGAATCTTTGATTGTGTACTTTGATAGGGAAGAGAGCTTGGACTTAGTCAAGGTAATGTAACAGAGGTTAATATATATAGCCTTCCCACAAGATATAAGTGGAAAAGGGTTTTAAACTTTTAAATCATGAGAGTGTAATTCTGGAGATGGCATAGGCATTGTAGTTGGTGCTTTTTAAAGGGGAAGATTGTAGTTTGGAGAAAGAACCATATGGTAACAATGGTTAAGATTATGTTAGATATAATAATTCTTAATGTTGTCAGCGCCTATGCACTACAAACAGGACTAAATGGTTCCACAGAAGAACTCTTCATTGAGTTTGGATGCTTCAGATCAATGTAGACCCAATTTCTTGTTGTCATCTTCCAATTCAAATTCAATGGGTGTTTTGCCCTTGTCCGTTGTCGAACATTTATGGGCCAATTCTATTTTTTGTCCATGTTATAGTGTTCCTCTAGCAATATTGGTGCAGATAGTCATAGATATAGCAAACCTTTTTGTTATGATATACATATATAATTCTTGCTCACATATAGTATAGGGTTTTTTTTTTTTTAGTAGACTAGATGATGTTTTCTGTGATGAGTCTTGAATCAAACCTCCTTTTTCTGTAGAAACCATGGATTTTTATGAAGATTGTTTATGTTGTAGATATATCAAAGCACCACTCTGTTTTTACATGTCTATGCGATGGGTGTGCAGGTTTGGATTTGAGAAGAGGTTCTCTACGGTTTCCAGTGAGAAGGGGTCGCGTGTTCTACTCTGGCCAATGCTGTAGTGATACCTTCTCACACCTTAGAGAAGGTGTGGGCTCAGGTGGAAGGATTCTCTTCTAGATTGTGCCTTTCCAAATTGACCTTAATCTGGTTTGGCGCTTGGTTAATGGTTCTCCCATTGATAACTGCTAACCTTTGATTTGTTTTGCTTCTAGGCCTTTGGTTAGATTTAGGACATTGATCTCCAATCCTCAGCAACCTTAGATTGATGGATCAATCATAGGAGTGAATTACAGTTCAGGAATAGATTAGAAAAGAAGATAACAAGGACACTTCTAGACAGAGTGAATGAAATTGAGATCTCAAATGGCTAAAATGAGTTTTATCTTTGCACTGGTTGGGAAGAAGAAGTGGAGACGCAAGTTGAGAAAGGTATTTGAGTGATGTGTTTTTTATTTTTATCTTTGGTGTGTTTGTGGCATCTTGTTCATCTCTGCATTTTCTTGTTGAGATTTTCACCTTGTGGACTGTTTTCTTCTTACAGAGTTTTCAGAAGGGATTTTCACACTCTTTTGATGCAAATAAAGGCAATGGTACCTAGCAAGTGAAGCTGGAAAAACTTAAGACTTCACCCAAGAAAAAGGACTTGAATTCAAGATCTTTTGTTGTCTCAGTGCCCTCTAAAATTCAAGGAGGGTCTCCTTGCAAGGTGAAAGTCATAAAGGAGGAGAATCCAATCCATGTAGATGCAGTGGAGTCTGCTTATGAAGGCAGTGATGAGTGCGACAGGAGCCTTTCGATGAAAAGGGATCCCTCTGACTTTGATCTCCAAGCCCAAGTCGCAGACAAAGGAGATGAACCTAACCCTTCAATAAAAATAAGGAATAGCTTCTCATTCCTCATTCTCCATATGAGTAAGAAAGGTTTCCCTGTTCCATTGTTTCATTTAAGAAAAGTGGAAAAAGAATATGGCAGAGAAGTGAGAGATTAAGGAGATTTTTCTTGCCTTCACAAATGAATAGGGAGATTCTCTCTAAGATCTTTAGCTTCCTTACATTTTTTTATTTGTTGAAGATTCTCAGTTATGGGGTTTATTAAAAAACAAAGATAACTGTTATAGAGAGGAGAGGTACAGCTTTTTTGCCAATTTACACTCCATATGATTAAATTTAGATCCTAAATTTTGATGCAGGTTTTAAAATTCAGGCCTAAGTATGACCCAAACTTGTACATGTCCAATCAAAATTTCACTTCTATTTTGGTGGGCCATGCAGATGAAGTTTGGGGAACCAAATTACATCCCTAGTGAATAATAAGAAAATTTAAGACACAAGAAAATATCAACTGAGCAATGAAAATTACTAGTGCTACCCATGGACTAACCTTCAGTTCCAACTTCCAATCCTATCATATCCAACATTTACTACTTCTGCAATACGTCCAAAGATCCTTGTTAATTTGCTGCTTATCTGCCACCTCGAGATCCTTCCCCTTGCAGAGTTGCACTTCCATCTGCAAAACAAGGCAAATAGGCATTCAGGGATGTTTCATCTCTAAGAAGCTGCAAATAAAAAGGTTTGAATGTAGTTTATTTGCTTATCAACAAGACTACAAGATTTCTACGGATGGCAATTAACACGTTTTAAATTTGCATAATTGCATAAACTCAACAAAGAAATTACAACCATGAGCAAAGCACTATTCTGCAATTCGAAAGGCACTATAATAGCTGATCCTTCTGTAGAATGTAAATTGAATCATCACTTAGGGTGAGAAACAGAAAAAGGAACCCCAATTTTCCATGCACTTGGCAAGTTCTTGAAAATTATAAACCAGTAGCCTGCACTTGTCTCTAACAACAGTCTCTTCACAGTTCACACCCAATCTAAAATTTAGAGGACTTCCATTCTACAGCATCGCAACCCAAATATACCACATGAACACTCTGTACTTTCTCTAGTTCTTGTTAAATATAATTCTTAACTCAACACCATAACCGTCTTCGCCATTGTTATCATCCCTACTTCAGTCTAGTGTGCATAAATATTCAAATACATTACAGCACATGCCTGCAGGTCTTCCAATCCCAGGGGAGAGAGAAATATACCTTGGTCCGGCTGTCATTGTAGAACAGCCCACTAGAGTGCAGAATTCTGTAATAGTTCCATAAAGAAGATTCACCGGATTGAAGAAATCCATTGCTGGAAACAGAAAAGGAGAGAAGATATTATCACAAAGAAGTACAGTTTCATGCAGGTCTACAAGAGAGGAAAATAGGAAAGAAAAAAAACTATGTAGGTGTGGCTAGTATATATGCTACAGGTTGCAATTACTAATTACTACTTTCATGCAGGTCTTAGATAAATACCTGTAATGGGTTTTTCGAAACCTTTAGGAATTTGTTTGATGAATTTATAGTACATAAATTCAAGAGAGACATGAATTTTGTATAACATATTTTCACAAATACATTTAACTATTTTTATGACTGTAAATCACTTTCTTCCAATGTATGTGTTTTTCTAAATTAAATCTTGAAAGCATGAGTAGCTAGGTTCCTTTTTTTATTTTTGGTAAAAGTACATTGGTCAACTACTTTAAGTACTTATGTTAGAAATGATGTATGCTTGTGTGTGATAGATACTTTGAAAAAAAAAAAAAACATTCGCCCTCAGGCACTTGTCTTCATTCCATAATCTATACAGTAGGGCCAACCAAAGATCAATCCAAACCTTAAACATGGATGGATAATAAACAGTAATTCGAAACAATTGGTATAAATAAGAAGACCCACAATAACATAAAGCATAATAAACAGTAATTCCCATGAACAAGGTACAACCAGCATCTCCATTCAAAAAGAAAATCCATTACATAAGTGCAATTCTCAAACACTCATTTGTTTTGTTCTGATAAAAACCAAAACCACAAGGATCAGCCCACCAAACAAAACCTCCTCCTTTCCATTCCAACTCTTGATCAAATTAACAAAAGAAAAGGCGAAAAAGGTACTTCACATAAATAAGAGCAAACCCAAATATCTATTTCAATGCTCTCCAGTCAAAGCTACCAATACCATAACTCAAGGTGAAACAAAACCAACAAACTCAAGTAATTAGATTAAGTAAATAACAACAAAGTGAAAAAACAAAACATCTTCCTTTCTTAATTGTAGTCAACTTAAGTAGTAAAGCTACACTAACTCTCATAAATGATATAAGAGCCAAAGTACCCATTTCATCTTTTCTTTTGAATGGTAAGTAGTAAGTACCCATTTCATCTGCAAAAACTAATCTAATATAAAAGAGCAAGAAAAGATAAATCATATTACTTAAAATGATGGCTAGTTTATCACTATGATATGTAAGATGATGACAATGCCAATGAGATATAAAAAGAGCATTGGCATAAGTTGTAGATAGAGTTTCAAGTAAAAGTAGCCCTAGATAATACCATCATTAAGAGTTTCCATGCAAATGATTTCTTGTAACCCACAAGGCCTGCCATTGCAAGATCTAGACAATTAATATTACATGCCCTCTCAATAATACAAGCTCACCAAGATGTGGAACTAAGGGAAGTGATATACACCAATAGAAACAGTGTTGCGCAAACCCATCCATAGATGAAGAGAAAAGAGGAGAAAATGATGGTGAAAGAGAAGTTCACACAGTTCATATTTGAACTCTTTGCAAACAGTACTTGCACTAAAACATCTGCAACACTCCTATATCCTTCATTACATAACAAAGTTCAATACATTGTCCAAAATCAAGATGAAATGAATAATGGTCCAGAAAATGTTCAATAAGAAAATGAGGTAATTTGTCTAATGAAATATAAAACTCACCAATAATTCAATAAATCACTTTATAGTTAACCAAGCATCAATTAGGCATATATGTGAGGATTTGAACAAATTTTCTGTGTATCTCAATCTGCGATCAAGGCCCTTTTATTAAGAAGGGATTGAGTAAATATGGGAATTTGTTAAAGCCTAGAGCATAAAAACATCAGATGTCTAAATAAGAGTAATATCAGTTATGCAGCAATGATAGCTTTATTATAAGCTATTATTAGATATAAATCTCTCGTTGCTGTTTTCATGAGGATGGTTTTTTAAAAGAAGAAAGAGTTAGATGGAAATTTCGATGTATTTAGTAAATTGTTGTGGACAGAGATATGAAAAGCTCATATTTTGAGAAAAATGTAAGACAGAAAACTGAATGAACTCCATTGAAGGAGTATTAAAGAGGGGTCCAAGGTGGAGATGGAGATGAGGACTGTCACTTTCTTAGGATGTAATTTTTCTTGTGGTGATTGGTGCGTATTCAATTCATATGGAAGGGGAGATTTTTTAATGGCCCCTTCACATTTATTCCTTTACTTCTAGCACCTTTCATAGAAAGGCATTGCCTAGAAGTCTTTTAGGTATTTGGATACATGATTAAACAGGGTCCCTGAATTCTTATTTCATGGAAGAAGTTCAGGGTTGCTCCCATCTCATGAAAACATCGGGAATCTTTTTTTTTTAGTTCCTATTGTGTTAAGAGAATTGGAAAATTCTAAACACCAGTTGTTAGGCCATGAAGACTAAGGTCCCTGAGAATAGTGTAGAGCCCATGGGGTTTGCATTTTCTTCACCTCTTTCGCGGCTTCAAGATGATCTTTTTTTAGTTGTGTACAGATTTCCCGGCGAAAGCTTCCATCAATAGGAGGCACTACTGCACTAACAGAGAAATTCTTTCTTTCTTGAAGTATAGTTAATAGTTATCCCATGAGATTTAGATAAGTGACATATCAGGCCTGAGAAATCAAACACCCCGCCATGAATCACAATCTCAGGGGAATTGGGTAAAACAGGACAAGAAAATAGATGAGTGTGGAACCTAAATAATTCAGACCTTCAAAATGTCATTCAATCAATAGAGGATTAGGGTTTTCTGACATGTATCGATCTGGGGCTAGAAATTGAATGGGAAAAAAATCTAGAAATGATATCCTCAACCTTGTAGGTGGCTTCTCTTACTTGCTCTACCCATGTCCTCACTCCATCATCATCATCACTTCCTTTTCTTCTGTCTGCATCCTTCAAGAAGGAGCGCATGCTCTGCATCTCGGGTTGAATTTCATTAATGTTCCCGCGCAATCCTTGAAGAAGAGATGCTTCTTGCCGCACAAGAGAACCCAGGGTTTGAAGTAGGAAATCCACAGCAGTCTCTGCCATGTTTGCTACACGCACTGATATCTCTCTTAAAGAATATGCTAATAAAATCTGAAAATGTTTGCTTCCACACTCGGATCAGATCCGAGATACAGGCAGATCTTTGCCTCTGGACACTGCTCACTCAGATCAAAGGAGACTCTGGATGACTTTGGAGAAGGTGATCTGTTGAGAAACAGAGAGACTAAAGAAAGACTCTGAAGGGCTGAGTTGCTGAGAAGGGAACGGATCAGAGACGAGTTTCTGTGGGTTCAGAAATCGGGATCCTTGTAGTGGGCAAGGAGAAGGAGATCGGCAGTGCCGTCACTACTTGCTAGAGTAGATCTTTTTCAGACGAGGAAGAAGAGGGATAGCCACCTTTACCAAAACTCAAAGTAATGTGAAAGACAGAACAGAAAGACAAAAGTAACAATCAAATGCCTATTGAACCTGTAAAAATAAATGAATGCACAGCAAAAGCAAAAACCCTAGGCATTAAAGAATAAAGAAGAAGACTGAAGAGAGAATCAGGGAAAGAGAGCGGACCTCTGTGTGTAGCTGAGACTGTGCCGAAGCCGGACTGCGCCCCGCCTGCCTGAGCCTGATCGGGGAAGAAGGCAAGCGATGAGTGTGAGAGATGGAAGGGACGGCGCGACAGAGATGGAGGGATGCAGGGGAGAGACAGTGAGATTAAGGTGCTACTGTGTGCGAGAAGCTGGCGTGAGACTGGCACTGCGTGAGAGAGAGATTCATCTCCGGGAAGAGGGTGGGTTGACGGGTTCTGGCAGGGATGCTGAAGGTGTAGGGGACTTGCGCAGGGAGACGAAGATGGGAGAGAAGGTGATGGGTGAGAGGGCAATGTAAGCGTGAGAGACGGTGAGGCAAGAGAGGGATCTTAGAGTGAGACACGAGATTTGGTCATCGGGGGGGTTGCATTATAATATAACTTTTACCGGGGGCCACTTACGGTCGCCGTAAAAACTACATTTTAGCATCGGCCATCCCATCACCGACGCTAAAACCTCGTTTTACCCTTGAAAATATTCGCCGCCGCAATAAATTCGACTGTGCAAATAAAAAAATTTCCGCGGAGCCTCCGCGCCATTGGACTAATGCTTTTAACGACAGTTATATCAGTGGTCGCCGGTAAAAGTAACTTAAAAATTGTCTTATAGCGACGAATTTTATCGGCCGTCACTATAAGTTTGACGCTAAAAATGTATTTTTTTGTAGTGTGTTTTTTTTCAAGTTGGATAGAGGCTTACCTTATATATGAGTCCGACCCTCGATGAATAACTACCATACGTTTATAAGGTATCATCAAATCTCATTTTGAATGGAGGTTATCTCATCGTATGATTGAACACACGAAAAAAAGAGTTAATAAAACAACATTTTTTTAGCCATGGTTTTCTGTTTGGTCAATCTTACAGTGGTTCCAACTAAATTCTAAACAAAAAATTGGGATACCCCATAATTAAATGTGTATGATCATTTTGAACTACTTTGATTATCCATATATGGGGACGAGTGGGACCCATTCAAAAAAGTTCTCATCATACTCTACTAGAAACTATTGTAGTTGTCCCCCGAATAAAAAATAAAAAAAATAAAAAAATAAAAATCCATGAAAGAGGTAGAGAGTTGGGAATAAATAAAAGCGATTAAAACGGAGTGCTCATATTATTTTGGCAAAAATGAATTTTACTAAATGGGGCTTTGCAGACACAGACCTGTGCATCGCCAGTAAGCAAAATAATTGTATGTTTTTCATTACTTTTGCCAACGTGATCTTACTTGTGTTGGTAAAAGTAACAATTCTATGTGACTTTTGCCAACGCAGTCCAAATATGCATCGGAAATAAGACTTTTGCCAATGCCAATTTTCACTGCGTCGGCAAATAGTGTCGGGAAAGTTTTTCCACAGCTTTTGCCAACGCAGTCTTACTTGAGTCGGTAAAAGCAGCAATTTTCTCTGACTTTTGCCAACGCAACTTTTCACTGTGTCGGAAAATAGTGTCGGAAAAGGTAAGTTTGTCATAAATGGGGCTTTGGGGACGCAACTCATACGTTGGCAATTGTACGAATAAAAACTCAGACCTTTCCCAACGCACACTTGTGCGTCGCCAGTAAACAAGATAATTGCCAACGCATTATTGCGTCGCCATTAGATAAAAACGCGTTGGCAAAACTTTCCCTCTCTTTTGGTGTTTTTTTTGTTGGCGCCAATGCAGTTTCAATAGCTTTTGCCAACGCAGTCTTACTTGCGTCGGTAAAACTATCATTTTCCGACACTAATTGCCAACGCGGTCCAAATATGCGTTGGAAATAAGACTTTTGCCAACGCAAATTTTCCCTGCATCGACAAATAGTGTCGGGAAATGTGCAATTTGTTGTAGTGTATTGTTCTTTTCAGGTTCAAAAACCAGAAGACATTCTTAATGCGGGTCGCCTTATTTTTCCGGGAGTTGGGGCCTTTGCGGCGGCAATAGATGTGTTGAATCAGAATAGGTAATGATCTATAATTTGATATTAATTTATGATTCATTTGTTACTGTGCAACTAAATGGGCTTGTGTTTATTTATTTATTGAGGTGGGGGTGGATTTGTAACTCTTTATGTGGATTGATTTGCATTGTTCTCGGTATTTTTTTTCATCGATCTATGATGGGTTCTTAAGTTTTACGTGTTTGGATCATATGGTTATATGCATTTTGTAGTTTTTTTTTCTAATGAGAGTTTGTTGGTTTATTGGGATTATAGAGGATTGTGATTTTCTTGCTTTTGATATAGTTTCTGGGTTGTGTTGTTTTTGTTGAATTTTTCTCATTATTGTTGTTGGGGGTGGTTTCATTTTTTTCTAGTTTCTGGGCATTGTGTTGGCTTGGGTTTTGGTTTCTTCTGTTGTATCATTCTTCTACCCTTTAGGAATGTAGAAATCACTGTTTTTCTGTTTAATATATGTTGGTCTGGTACATTCTTTGGGATGTTGGCAGCAATTGAATTTTTGGGCATGTTTGCTCTCTCTCTCTTTAGTGAATGGATTTTTCTTGTCTAATTTTGGGCGGGGAGCGCTTTGTATTGAATGATATGATATGGTTATATTTATGTATTGTATTTAAGACTTAAATTTCTTGAGGGTACTATGCATTTTTATCTTAGATTTCTTGAGGGTACTATGCATTTTTATCTTAGATTTCTTTCTATTGTTATGTTGTTCAAGAATTAATGTCTTCTACTATTGGAGCTTTTGGGGCATCCCCATCCATGGTTGGGTCTACCAGATCAACATTTTAGATCACTTGAGCCTAAACCCTTATTTTATATACTGACTTCAGGATACTATTCACATTCCGATGCTTTAGGGCCCCATAAATCCTCTTCTTCTGAAACTTTATTTCTTGTCAGTGTTAAGACCGCAATGGCAGCTACAATTGGTATTGAAAGTGAATTCCCCTACGTCAAGATTGTAAGTTGCTTCAACATGTTTCTAGAGTTACTCTTACGCTTTTAGTTTTTAATTAACTCATACTTTTTTTAGTGAGGATAGATCTCAACAGAGACAATGATCGGTCTAAGTGAAAGCAGTAAATGTGCACAAATTGTCAAGGTTTGTTATGTTTTCCTTAATTTCATTTTATCAAATTTTGGGGGCTAAGCTTACAAAGTTTGTTAGAATTGCCTTAATTTCATTTTGTCCAATATTTGTGGGCTAATCTTGCTGCGAAGTTCCTGGTCAGTAGTAGGAAATTTATCTGATCTTTGAACCTCCAGGAGCTTTTCCCCAACTGACTCCTATGTTTTTGGAATCGTTATTAAATCTATTATTCCATGTTTTTTTTGGAAGCTGTTGTTATAGTTGTGTCTTATTTGCCCTTTTGTTTCCTATCTGTGCGACTTGTTTTGGGAATTTGAAATTGACTTTTTTACTATGTGTTTTGGACAGGTTTTTGAAGATGCTTACAAGTCTCAGTTGAGCATTGTCATCCTTGATGACATTGAAAGGTAACTCCTGTCAATGTTGATTTATATGTTACTTCTGGTTTTTTTTCTGCTGATTTTAAATGATGCTACTTCTGTTTTTAAGCAGTCGGTAAGCATTTGGCCTTTGAAACTGAATGGATAATCTATTACTATTATGTCTTGTCTCTGTTTAATGTTTTTAGAGGCACTTTGAAACATCTAACAAGTTTGTGTTCTTGAATCTGAACTTGTTTGGTTGCTTAGGTGTGGTAAATAGAATGAATGAAATTGTATTTTGATAATTAGTATGAAATGTTTGCCTTTTTCCAGTGATTTGTGGACCTTTGCCATATTTCTTTATTAATTGACTATTTGCACGACCTTGTTGGAATGATTAGAAATAGGATTCCCCTGCCATGGAGGCTTTGTTTGTTTTCTGTCTTTTGGATTTAGTAATGACAACTCCATTTTGGCTACTTCTTATTCATAATTTGGAACCATTATTTTGATCTTTTATCGTCTAGATCTTTTAATGCAGATTGTGGTGGGTTCTACCTTATAAATATGGTCTAGTTATGGAGTCAAATCTTGGGACTACTTGTGACTATAATCATCAAACGTGACATTGGATGAGTGTGGCACAAGCACATGCTCTTATCCAGCTTGTTACTCCCTCTCTCTCTCTTAAGACATTGAAAAATCTTATTAGTTCAACCAATCCCAGTTCAGATTCTATTATAACATGATTGAAGTAGCTAGCTATCTCTCACTGCTGTATGATGGAGGCTTGTGTTGGCTGTCGACATGGAATCGCTTGCAGTTGAAGAAGTGGTTGGAAAAGAGCCAGCATATAGTTTACAAGTCACATGCCTTTCCCTAAATTATTACCCATATTTCACATGTTAGCCCAAATTGCCATGACTGCTCAATCACAATCGCTCTCTTGCAGTCTTTGGTGGATGGTAATTAAGGGATGGGATCCTTTTTATAAATAAACATATGCTTTATATCTTACAGGGCTTGTAAAATATTCGGATTCTAATTAATCAGTTTACTTCTTGTTGGATGTGAGCCACATGTTGAGTCAATTCCACTCCAAAGACCACTAGTTGGGGGAGTTTAGTTTTCCAATTTTGATTCTGGGCTGGGTCCAGTTGATTAAGGATACGTCCATGCCACCACTAACCCCATACAAAAGTACAAGTGGAAAAAATTCAAACTCCATGACTTGTATGCCTAACTGCAGAGAAGCGTGACTCACAATATATTGATTTTAGTTTCTAGCAGTTTGAACTCATTTATTGAACTTGCAGAAAAAGTGCCTTGGCATCAGCCATTCGTTTGATTTGTTGCATCAAATTGAGAGTTTGGAAAACCTTCAGATTTTCTGGTATGGTTTCATTTGTTTTATTTTTTTTTTCTGCTTAAAGAAAAAATTAGATTTTATAAAAGCAACTATATTTACTAATTAAGTGCATATTGCCACCGGAGCATCATCAGGGCCCCTCCTAAATTTCACCGGGTCCCATGTGACGAACTGCATTGATGCAGAGTGTGCAGGGAGAAAATCATCCCACTATTGACACAAAAAATGTCACTTTGCCTATTCACACCAAAAGCTACATGGAGCCGCATCCTACCCCAAATAGGCAGGCGCCACTTCAAGCATCAAATCTTGTCAGAATCAAACAAAAACTGCAAGGTCATTCAAAACAGCCAAAAGAGAGGTACACATGAAGTTTCGGGCCATTCCGACATCATTTGGCCTAGCTTCACTTCTCCAACAGCTAAGCAGCAGCTCCCAGCGGCGACAGTGTCGAAGACCCCAAATCTTCGATCAGAGCCTACGGATGGTCTCAAAATACCTCTGAAAGGCTACATGTCAAGTTTCAAGTCAAACCGACACCGTTTGACCCTCCATCAACTCTCGAGCAGCAAAATCAAGCCCTTAGGTAGCGAGAATTACCGAGGTCGTCACTCATCAAACAGAGCACATGGGCGGCTTCTACATACCTCCAAAGGGCTGCACATCAAATTTCAGGACATTCCGATGACGTTTGACTCAGTTTCGATGCTCGGAAACAAAATCAAGCCTACCAGCGGCGGAGCACCCCGAGACCATGGCACCCAATTCGGAGCTTGTGGATCATCTCAAAATGACTCCAATAGGCTCCCCGTCGAATTTCAGGTCAATCGGACATCGTTTGACCAGAAGTCAAAGCTCGGCATTTCCCTCGTGGTGAAATCAAAGTCAAGCATTTGCAGGACCCCAAGCGGCTTCAAAACCTGAACAAAAGCCTATGGTTGGTCTCGTCTACTGCTTAAGAAGCTACACGTCGAATTTCAGGTCATTCCGACATCGTTTGACCTAGTTTTGACGCTTGACAAAAAATCGGGAGTTCTCCACAGCAAAGTCTTCGGCTTTTCAGAAAATGGGAAACTTTGCAATCCGATTTGCACGGCTTCCTGTCAGGTTTTCTTGAGGGAAATTTAGCCAATAAATGAGAGGAAATTCCAAGAAAAATGCAGGAGAAAACAGAAGCGAAAAACGAAGAAGAAAAGGCGACCGGAAGGCGGCCGACCATGGGGCACAAACCCCATGGTCGCCGGCGACCATGGAGGTCCGGGCCGCCGGACCTCGCCCAAAAACCCCGTTTTTCGGGTATCTTTCGCGTCCCGAGTTGATTGGCCCCTGTGATTTTTCCAAATTCTGATTTTTTGAGCATGAAATCCGTTGATCTTCGTCGACATCGTGGATCCGCAGCCGGAATCATGGAATCATCATCCGACACCTCAAAATTGTCAACCGACCAATCAAGAAAATGAACTTTCTGCCCGACCGATCGAGAAATCGACTGGACAGATGTCGCCAGCTTGTTGATATTAATCGAAGTCTGAAATTGCATGATCATCCGATGTCGATCAACATGAAGATCCATCGATGATCATCGCCAAAAGAATTCCAAAGGACGCGGCGCGGCCCGTGACTCTTCAAGCGACCGGGAGACCATTTAATGCTGTTAATTGACTTGTGTATGGCAACTTATTACAGTCATTAACTCATTATCTTGGACAGCCCAATCAAAAGCAAGTGAATGGGAGTTACAAATCCAAGTATTCATGGCATTAAAACCATGAAACTCCCCTCATTATGGAGATTAAAGGCAACTAAATGCCCATTATCCTCCACCGGCCAATCAAATTCAAGGAAAAAGGAGTTACCAAATCAAGAAATTAAAAACTTGTAACTCCTCCCATCATGAGCATTAATACCATAAATGCTCATAAACTCTCCTAAATGGCTACCAAATGCCTATAAATAGGATGCCATTCCAAGGAAAAGGGGGGCCAGGGAAAAATTATCCAAAAACTCTCCGAAAAATCCAAGAAAAATCCAGAACCTCTGCAACAAACTCTCCTCTATTAAAGAAAACCCTGCTGCAACAAGCACTACAAGGTGATCAAAGCCCCTTGGGGGGGCCACCCCCCCCCCCCCACCAAGGCCACCTCTCCTTCTATCCAACATGGCTAGATGCGGCTTTTCAGCCCGTCTACTCAGCTTTTTACCGGATATAGGACCTTACCTTGGTCCTTATCCTCTAAAAATCTAAGGTTGGAGCCAAGCCAAGAAATCAAGCATCAAAGTTCTCATCTGAAGGACGATGGTGGAGTCCATACATGACTCGCGACCGTCGATCTGAACGGGTCCCCCCACAATCGCATGAAAAGTTAGATTCCATTTCTTTCTTTTCTATTGTATTGTATTTTTTCTTAAAGAGACACAAAATTTACATTTCTTGTCTTTTCATTATTGATGAGATTTGTAAACCGCCTTTCACGGCAAAATCGCCTTTCACGGCACCAAAATCGCCTTTCACGGCAAACAAAGAATATCGCCTCTCACGGCATTCAAAACAAACTTGTCTCTTTTCTTTAAAATATGTGTGCAATGGAAAGTTAGGAAAAAGTTGATTTCCTTTCTACTTGTGAAGGTGAATCTCCGGACCACTACTCTAAATTCCAAGTAGAAAAGAAAATCTGGCATACCCACAAAATGTTGATACCCGCCTTTCTTTCTTCCCTCTCCCTCCTTCCGGACCCCGACAGACCCGGGGTGGATGGCAGCGGAGGAGGAACGGAGGGGCGCGGTTCATCAAGCTGGCATACCCGGTGGGACCCGTTCATTTGAGAACACAATGCTTGGATTCTTTGGCTCCATTCTAGTTGGTGGCCTATGTTGGATCTTGCATCTAAAAAAAAAAACATGAGATGGGATTTTTGGAAGTTTCTTTCTTTAAGTTTATTTCCAGCCTTTCCCGTTTCTAAAAAAAAAAATCTCAAAAAAAAATCTTATTTAAATTTTTTTTTCAGATTTCCCTCTTTTGGGTTTAAGTTGAGAAACTTTGGCTTCTTCCTTTTCGGATTTCGAGATCGCAAAAATGTTGAACTCATTTTCGGAATGGAACACCATTTAATCCACAAAAAAATCTGATTTACAATTTTTTTTTCAGATTTCTCCCTTTTGGGTTTAAGTTGAGAAACTTTGGCTTATTCCTTTTCGGATTTCGAGATCGCAGAAATGTTGAACTCATTTTCGGAATGGAACACCATTCGCTCTCTTCTATGAATCCATAAAAAAAATCTTTCAAAAAAAAAGCCACTAAGGTTGCACCAATTGTGTTCTTTGACCAAAGTGGATTTAAGAAAAGCCTTGTCCAGAGTGTGGAGACAGCTAGACTGTTCTAGGCAAGGGTCCTCCAAACGGGTTCATTAAGTAATCCTACCCTTACCTAGGGGCTGATCTATCAACTGAGGTTTCATAAGATCGAATTGGAGATCTATGTGAACTCTTAAAAAAAAATCTTCAAAAAAAATTTTCTAAAAAAAAAAGAACAAAAAAAAAACTTCTATCACTTTTGGATTCATATTTGAGAAATCCTGGTTCCTTCCTTTTCGGATTTTCGAGCTCGCAGAGATGTTGAGCTCATTTTCGGATTGGAATACCATTTGCTCTCTTCTATAAGTCCAATCTTGACACTTTCAAAAAAAAAAAAAAAAAAACTTCCGTCACTTTTGGATCCACACTTGAGAAATTTTGGTTCCTTCCCTTTCGGATTTCGAGCTCGCAGAAATGTTGAGCTCATTCTCGGATTGGAATACCATTTGCTCTCTTTTATGAATCCAATCTTGACCTTTCAAAAATCCCATCTCATGTCCTTTCCAAGGATGCGATTTGCAACATTTGTGCCTAGCGATCCTAGTACGCCCTTTCGGGTCTACTGTATTCACAACCGACACATTTGTATCTCAACCTTATATCATTTTACCTTGAGTGAGCTTTGCTTCTCGGTAATTTGAATTAAGGTTCACAATTGCTTCTAGCAGTCACTGGGACGCTCATTCTGAGCTGACCCTACTTGCGTTTAGAACAATTGTGCCCTCTATGGCTTTTCTGCCTTCCTCATGTTGCTTGGGCTGGGCCATGTTCCCTCGGGCGACTTGAAGAGGTGAAACCATAGTATTTTCCATTTATGATCACCATATTCTTGTGATTACTAATGGATATGGTCTTGTTTCAGGAGTTTTTCCAAAAGCTAACAATGAAAACTTCATTAACCATCACCTTTGATGAGAACAAGTACCAGCTGATGCTTCAAGAGAAGCAAACCAAGCGCACCCACAAGCGCCCCGCCAGTTGCCAAAGCATCACCACCCTTGGCGACTCCCAGAACACCGGGTCGACCTCAACTCCCCGAACCATCGTCTTCGGGTCGCTGGGACCATTCCCACTTCCCGTAGAAGAAACCGCAACTGCCAAGAAGCAGAAAACTGCCACCGGACATGTCGCTGCTCCGACACCAAAGGCGGCCATCAGAAAACCTGAAGCCCGTGGTAACCCCACGAAGCCTCAACCTAAAAGAAACTAGGTCTGCTCAAAGATTTGGTCCCCAAGACCTTCACCCAAAAAAAGAAGGTCACAAACACCTGCAAAGCCAGCATACCTGGCCCCTCTCAAGGAGAACCGGTTCTACCCTCTTGCTTACATGAAAGAGGAGAAACCTACCCTCCTCCAAACAAAACCAACTCAACACGAGCCGGCTTGCTCCTACAAGCCCAAAATCAAATCGTGCATCGTAAGGCCTCCGCAAGAACCTGCAAAGGCCTGCACTCCTGCGAGTCGACCCTTCCTCTCAACAGGGGCCGAACTCGCCAAATTCAAGGCTTCGCTGCGACAGGAAAAGGACCGCGTCCGGATCCTGTCCCTACCAGTCTTCAAAGAAGACAAGCTCGGCTGCTGCGCACCAGGGACTACGTCCTTCATTGCCAGAGCGCAGCCAGAGCGAACCGAAGCTCAAATTACTCGTCATATGCGCCGCCGCGTGGCATATCGACAAAAGAGGCTAGAGAAGCAAAGAACCCAGCATTCTGCACTTCAGGTCTCCAAAAAATGGGTTGAAAAAGAAAGACCCAATCAAGTTGTTGTTGTCCATATGGTTGGAAAAACCAGAAGATATCAAAAGTCGGCAACTAAAATCCATGTCAGACGACCGGTGACTCGCAGCGTCACTCGGACAAGAAGACATCAAGAAGATTCTCCCACTCCTTCAAGTCAAGGACACCGGAGTAATCACTCCTCGAGCTCTTCATCTAAAAGAATGAGCTCCGGCTCAGTCACCAAGACTGTATCCTCTTTCGACTCTCGAAGAGTGAACAGCTTGGTCACAAATGCTGAGCAACCTCCGCCACATGATGACGTAGCTGCACGCATCCAGCAGTTGGAACAAGGACAGCAGAGAATAGAGGCCCTAATGGAAAACCTCCTTCTCACTATCCAATGTCCGGCAAACAATGAAGCTCCTCCGAGCCATCAAGGCGACGAGGAAAATGCGGAAAACAGTGAGTCACGCGCCCTTACCAAAAAGGACGTTGATGATATCCTCGCCAAAGCAAAAGAAGAGGATACACTAAAGGAGCATGGGATCAAGCCACCATATCCCTTGTGGATGGACTCGGTCCCGTTCCCTACAAAATTCAAGCAACCTACTTTCCAAACATATACGGGGAAAGGTTCAGCCAGACAACACGCCATCCATTTCAAGATCCTGACGGGAGCTATTGCAGATCAAGATGCCCTCAAAATCCGCCTCTTTGCAAGTACCCTAAAAGGTACGGCCTTTGATTGGTACTCCACTCTGCCGGAGGACTCCATTCAAAATTGGGCCATGCTGGAGACACGCTTCCTAACCCACTTCAAAGGTGAGGATCATCCTGTTACTATGGCGCATCTCTGCAGCCTAAAACAGGGGAGAGAGTGAGTCAACATATTGTAAGTCCATGGGGATCCGAACCCTAGAGGGGGGGTGAATAGGGCGAGCTTCAATTATGACCAATTTTAATCAATTTTAACTTCTTTAAAACTAACTAGTCACATGTGATGATTTATCATACAAGATGCGGAAGCTAACAAAAGAATCACCACAAAGCAATCACCATCACACAAGTATTTATAGTGGTTCGGCCTCAATGCCTACATCCATTACCGGCTTGTGATCCAACACACACTCACACTATGAATGCAAAGATGAAAGTACATGAAGTGTGTGTGAGTGGTCCTCAATCATTTTGAAAATGAAAGCTCATAAATGTATGCCTAAGGCTTTTGAAAGTTTTAGCTCATAAAACATTTATGATTGAGGATAGAATGCAATCACATGTTAAAAGTAACAACTTGTTAATGATATCAAAGTTACACAAGTTGTATGAAATTAATTAGCTCTAAACATGTGATGCATAGGGATGTCAATCAAATCAACATGTAGCTCAAAACATAAAAATAGATTTGATTGAAAAGAGGGGACAAATCATATGTAATTATAAATACAACTTGAAAGAGATATACCTATCAAAGTAAGGCAAGTTGTGAAACTTTAAAACAATAATACACATATGATTTGTAAAGATGTTGAATCCTAAACATAAGATACATTTGAAAGAGATTTTCTTATGATGGAAAAACAACAACCAAAGATTCAACAAAGTATATGAATCATGTTACATATTTCATTAACATGATCTACTTAGATTTACCAAAGATAAAGTACTACTTTGATTGAATCAATGGTGATGCATCCAAAACAATAGATCAATTCAAAATATAGAACATGCTAAGGATACAACACATCATAGTTTATCATGTTGCTAAAGATTTACCTAAGATAAAACAAAACATGAAAACATATGATTTGTAAAGAGGTTGAGTCCAAAACATAAGATAGTTTTGAAAGTGATTTTCTTATGATGGAAAACAACAACCAAAGATTCAACCAAGTATAGGAATCATGTTATATATAATTTCAAAGGTTCTTTCATTAACATGATCTACTTAGATTTACCAAGATTAAGTACTACTTGGATTGAATCATATCATGTTGTATCCAAAACAATAAATCAACTCAAAACATAAAACATGTTAAGGACACAACACAAACATAGTTTAACATGCTAGAGATGATTTACCAAAAATAAAACAAAGCATGAAAACATATGATTAAGGAAAGTAAAGCCTACTTGGTGATTTAACTTCATTAATCTAAGCTTTAGCTTTCCTAATGCTCCCCTTCATCCCTTAGTTCATTTCCCTTCTATTTGCCTCAAAACCCCTCAAGGAGGGCCTTAAAATTCCCAACTTTTGGCAAAGGAAAGAACTCATATTTATCGCAAAAAGTGCCCAACTGCTAGTCCTCGGTCGACCTGCAAAGAGGTCTCAGTCGATCGGGATCACACAACGGTCACATTTCTGACCGTTGGACAGCCCAGGCCCCTTTCTGCTGCAGTGTTCCCGGTCGACCGGGACCTCTGCGCCGGTCGACCGGCGACACTGCCAGGATCCCAAAAATTCCAATTTTGCACAATTGAAGGTTTTCTTTGTGGAATTATTTGGGCCATATAATCAAGCTTAAAAACATGTTTTAAATCATTTTATGGGTTTTAAAACATGAACCATAAAAAGCCTAAAACATTTTGAAAGATTTTAAAACTCATAGGCTAGCTTGATTTTCTAAAACTCTTTTCAAATCAAATGCATCCAAGTTTAAAAACAAATCATGCATAAATTGAAACTTTTACAAGTCTTAAAAACAATGGATGAATAAAACAAGATTTCAAGTTTATTTAAAACAATGCATATGTGTGTAAATCAAATGATGCTAGAATGATAATGCATCCATCAAATTGCAATCTACAGAATCCCTAACACATATGACTTCATTCACAAGTGGAAGGCAATGGCGTACAAATGCTCAGATGTATTGCCACAAGCGTCGCTAGTCGACATCTGCCGTAACAACATGAGAGCAAGAATCCGCTCCATGATCATCGGCAACAAATCAAAAAACCTAGGTGAACTCCTAGAAGCTTCTATGGAGGCTGAAACGGTGATCAAAGACCTCAACAGTCAGAAATCATCAAAGAAAGAGCCGACCACCATTGCAACCTCAAAGCTAAAGAAAAAAGAGGTTCTCAATGTGCAAACCAAGTCAGCTCCTCAGCCGCCAAAGAAAGCTGAAAACAAAGCTGCAGGTAAAAAGCCTGAACTCTCTGATGCCTTCAAAGAATGAGTAGAGAAGAAATACCCGTTCGATGAAGATGTTGAAGAAATTTTTGGGGCACTTCTCGTAAACGGTAAACTCACCTGCCTAACCCCAAAAGACCGGGTGATGTTGGCAAAACCAACGATCCTCGGTACTGTCCATACCATCAGATGGTCTCGCATCCTCTCAATCAATGCTTTGTTGTGAGAGAGAAGATAATTGAGATGTGGAAAAATGGAGTCATCACCTTCGACAAGAACTATGGGTCTGCCTCCGTCAACATGGTGTCGTGTGGACAAAAACAAAAATCACCAAAAGAGAAGATCACTACTTCCTTCAAGGTGATAAAGATGACCCAAACGTCCCAAGAGTTGGTTCCATATCCAACATCAGACGGACAGCCCATATGGGTACACCCCGATCTCCTAGAAGATGAAAATTGGGAGGTCGTTAAAACAAAGCCAACCGCTCAACAGCGAAGGCAAGTCAGGAGACAACTCCGCAAACTCAAACAGCAGGAGAAAGCTCCGGAAAAGCAAGAAGTCGCTGAAAAGGCAGAGACCTCCTCTACCGCTTCACTGGGGGCAACAGAAGAGTCTCCTCCCAAGACTTCAAAGGCGGCAAGAAGATTCACTCTTGGTGATTTCATGCCACCGCACCTCAAAGATGAAACTACGCAGGGGGCATCATACTCTTGCAACTCGGTGGTCGGATTCCCCATGGATGGATACGAGTCCAGTGACACCGCTAGCGACATTGATGAGTGGGAGGAATCCCTCGAAACAGGAGAATATCTCTCCGAGGAGGAATGAATCCCTGAATCTCATCTTATGCCAGTAATCTGGTATAACCCATTACAGCCGCAAGGATCCTGGTCTGATGATGAAGAAGACCAAGAGGCTGTCCAAGAAAATACTCCAGTGGAACCCAACCATGTTGAACCACAAGGAGCAGACGAAGAAGAAGATTTGGCACCCATGCCTGATCTCGATGAATACGCAAGGATCTTGCAGCACCTTGCTATAAAGCAAGAACAAGGTCGCATCAACCAGCTTCGTCACAACCCAGCACCGGAAGTTCCTGAAAATCTACAGGAATCTCCTCCGGTAACCCCGGAAAACGAAGAAAGTTGTTGGATCGATCATCCTCTTACATCTGAGGACGAATCTGATTCCCAACAGTTCATCTTGGAGGCATCTTCCGTCAAAGTTACTTGCAATGCAATAGCTCAGGATGATAATTCCTCCGGAACCACACCTTCTCAGGCTTCGTCTCCTGGAACAGTGACATCGGAACTCAAACCTCTTCCGACTGATCACCTTGAAGAAATTCCAGCTGGTGAAATCTTCTTCAGAGAAAATCCGGTCAATTGGTCCCAAATGCCCGATCTCATCGGTGACGTCTAGACCGACAAAATATTCGATAAAGAAGGAAAGTTGCTAGATGCTGTTCAGGACTTGCTCCCGGAAAATGCTCCATGCAACACAATTACTGAAGATGGCAATGCTGACACAGAGACATCTTCAACAAATGAGAAGGAACAACCCCTCGATCTCGAGGGTGATCTTCCAAACAAAGACCCTTCTCCAGAAGCTCTTGAAGTTGGTAGAGGTACCCGTTCTGGCCGGGATTACCACAAAAACTACAACCAACCTTCTGCTTCTTATGTAAATCCTTCGGGAAAACAAGCTGTAAACGCCCCTAGTGGCAAGAATAATGAAAATGCAGGCCCCAAGGAGGCTTTCAAGTACGACTTGATTCAGCACTTCAAACACATACCTGCACGTCTGCACATCCTAGACTTATTACGAATGTCACCACAGACTCGTGACAGTCTCATTTCAGAACTACAAATGTTGGATGCGGATGTCGACAAACATGCCCCACAAGTCCTACAAATTGAAATGGACTATAGGGTCAAAAAATCAAAAACTCCCTCAAAAGGAGAAAAGAAGAAAACTGAGGGATCCTACATCGAATGCCTCTCGGTTCAAAAAGCAACAAGTGCAACCATCGCCTTCACCAAGGAAGACCTCCTGCTAGGCGAGACAAAGCACAACCGACCCCTGTACTTCACCGGGTACATCAAAGAGGTGCCAGTACGCAGAATCCAGATCGATCCAGGTTCTGCACTCAACCTCATCTCCACTTCGGCACTTGAAGAACTGGGCATTCCGCCTAGTAAGCTGAGCCACACGTCTGTGTCCATCTTTGGATATGATGGCAGCGCTCAAAGGCCGATCGGCAAAATCAGGTTCAAGTTGCAAATCGGTGATCTTATCTCCGAGGTCATTGTCTATGCAATAAAGACCCCTTCATGCTACAACATCCTTCTCGGACGCCCCTAGATACACGAGAATGGTGTTGTCCCTTCGACTTTACATCAGTGCATCAAGCTCGTTGGCAATGACGGCTTGATACATCGAGTGTTTGCAGATAAAAAGCCCTTCAAAGGCAAAGAAGTCTATTTCGCAGATGCTCAGATGTACAAAGATGAAAAAGAAGAAAAGGAGGAAGAAACAGCACCCTTTGCCGAAAATCTCCAGAAAGACAAAGGCAAGGCTCCTCAGCAATCACTGGAAGAAAACAAACCCTCTATCAAAACCGAAGAGAATAATCAATCTCCCTTCATGGTCTCCCTCAAGTCTTCAAAGTCTCTGGTGATCACCACCAAAGCAAAGAATACAAAACAAAAGGCTGGGGGCAAGTTTGCTGTCTCCTTCGTGTCTATCTTGCAAGACACGGATTCGGACTCAGAGCCAGAAGACGACACATCGTCAAGCCAAGCTGATGATCAACAAGTCCAGCCCGCTCTCACTCCGATGGAGACAACCGTGGACATAGAAGATCCGGCATCTGCTTCCTTCGTTGTTCCAGCAACATCAGCAGAAGAAAAGCCAATCTTCTTCCATAAATCGGGAGTTTCTTCATCAAATTCTTCGCTTGAACCTTTCCAAAATGAAGGTTTGCCTCAACTATCCCTGTATAGTCCAATGGCACAAGCTATCATGAAGAAAATGGGCTACGACGCTCAGAACCCAATCGGTTTGGGAGGTGGCCGTGGTATTATCACGCCATTGGAACCAACCCTGACCAAAAGTCAACTGGAAGGTTGGAAACCCCACCGCCACATAGAAAAGTCTTCACATGGGCTGGGGTATGATCCTGACGCTTCCTTGAGACAGTTGACACAAAGGCTGCAAAGTCGTCTTGCCGACCAAGCCTCAACATCTCATATTAATGAAGACATCGATCTCCCCGGATATCTCTTTGAAGAGTCACCCGTCGAAGATTTAGGAAGCTCACCCAATTGGTATGATTTCTCGGATGATGAAGAGGAATTGACCGATGATACGGATACCCGATTTTCTAGCCCAGAAGAACCATCATCTCCAAAAGAAGTGCCCTACTTCGACCTAGTTTCAACAGGTGATTGGGACCATCTCATAGCAAATCTTGAGAAAAGTACCAATCAAGAAGACCCATGGACAAAAGCAGAGTCGTGGTCTGTAGATACCTTTGGAACTCCAGAAGGCTTTGTTGGGCTGGAAGCCTCCGAAAATATTGTGGAGGAACCACCTTCAAAACTTCCAACTGAAGATTCTGTTCAAAAGATAGACTTGGGAACACCTGATAACCCACGTCCTGTATTCATAAGCAAGAATATAAAGGATGATGAGTTACCCGAGTATATCGCGTTTCTTCATGAGTTCGTTGATTGCTTTCCATGGTCTTACGCTGAGATGCCTGGCTTAGACCCCAAAATAGCAGTCCACAAACTCAATCTTCAAAAAGATATCAAGCCTGTCAAACAAGGCCAAAGAAGGTTCCGTCCTGACGTGATGGACAAAATTGAACAAGAAGCTCAAAAACTCAAAAGCGTTGGCTTCATCCGTGAGGAACAGCATCCTGAATGGTTGGCCAACATCGTCCCCGTGACAAAGAAAAATGGGCAAATCAGGGTCTGCATTGATTACAGAGACCTAAACAATGCATGCCCAAAAGATGAATTCCCGCTCCCTATACCAGAGGTGATGATCGACAACACCTGTGGGTTCGAGCGAATGACATTCATGGATGGCTTCTCTGGCTACAATCAGATAAAGATGCATCCTGAAGATGAAAAACACACAGCATTTCGGACCCCGTTTGGCGTGTATTGCTACACTGTCATGCCATTCGGTCTGAAGAATGCCGGCGCTACATATCAGAGGGCTATGATGAAGATATTCCAAGATATGCAACACAAGACGGTCGAATGTTATGTCGATGACCTCGCCGTCAAAAGCAAAAGAAAAGAAGACCATCTCAAAGATCTTCGAGAAGTCTTCCTCCGACTTCGCAAACACAAACTGCGAATGAATCCCCTCAAATGCTTCTTCGATGTTTCATCGGGTAAGTTTCTTGGATTCATAGTACGGAAAGCTGGCATAGAGCTTGACCCCACCAAAGTCAAGGCTATCCTAGAAATGCCATCTCCAAGAACCCTAAGACAATTAAAAGGGCTCCAAGGAAGATTGGCATACATTCGACGGTTCATCTCCAACCTATCAGGGAAGTGCCGTCCATTCTCTCAGTTAATGAAGAAAGGTGTCGATTTTGTCTGGGATGCTGAATGTGAAGCCGCGTTCCAGGACATCAAGTCATACCTGACTAAACCTCCAGTGTTGGCTGCCCCCACAACTGGAAAACCATTCCTCTTGTACACAAGAGCCCTTGACTGTTCTTTAGGCGCTCTACTCGCACAAAAGAATGACGAGGGAAAAGAAGCTGCTCTATATTACCTTAGCCGCATGTTGGTAGGTGCAGAGCATCGCTACTCTCCAGTCGAAAAAGAATGCTTGGCAGTGATGTTCGTCATACAAAAACTGCGTCACTACCTGCTAACCAACACAGTGTACCTGATTTCGAGGATCAACCTCCTAAAGGTCCTTGTCACAAAAGCAGGTTCTCTCAATGCCCGACTAGCAAAATGGTCCATCCTCCTATCACAATTTGACATTAGGTATGTACCACAAAAAGCAATCAAAGGCCAAGCTCTAGCAGACTTCCTCGCGGAGCATCCATTGCCTAAAGATTCTCCACTCAGGGATGACCTCCCAGACGAACCGGTCTACAGTGTGGAGACTTCCTTATCAAATGCTTCCTGGCACATGTACTTCGATGGCGCAACCAGGACAAATGAAAAGGGAAATCAAATATCGGGAATTGGCATTCTCTTTGTTAGTCCCGATAAATACATGATTCCGAATGCATTCTCGCTACTGGAACCATGTTCAAACAATGCAGCTGAGTACCAAGCCTTGATCATAGGATTGGAACTCGCCCTCGAATCCGGCATCACTACGCTGGAAGCTTTTGGAGACTCTCAACTAATCGTCAACCAGATGAATCAGAAATTTGAAGTCAGGAAGCCCGATCTGTTGCCTTACTACAACAAGGCACAATCGCTTCGACAAAAGTTCGACATCTGTCACATCACCCACATCCTCAGAGGTGAAAACATTCGTGCAGATGCCCTGGCTGGACTTGCTGCATCTATGGCAATCCAAGAAGGGGAAAACATGCAAGTTACAGTGTGTCAAAAAAGGATTCTCCCTCCTCTCAACACACATCAAGCAGTTGCTGAATGCCACCAAGTGGTTGGAAGTCGGATCTCCGTCCTTAAACCTATGATCGGCGATTGGAGGGATCCGTTCATTGATTACATAATGTTCGGAATCCTACCTAAAGATCCAAAAGAACGGGTAAGCATCCAAAGACGAGCCCCGAACTTTCATTTGGATATTCCTTCAAAAATGCTGTATAGAAAATCCTACAACGGAGTACTTCAACGCTGTTTGTCACAACAAGAAGCTGAAGAAACACTCAAAGAAGTACATGCTGGTCTTTGTGGAGCCCATAAGGCTGGCCCTAAGCTCTACGATCAGATAAAAAGGTTAGGTTATTATTGGCCTACCATGGTGGCTGATGCAATGCAATTTGCTAAGCGCTGCCAACAATGCCAAATTCATGGAGACTATGTCCACATGCCTCCAGAATGGCTGCATCCTACAGCGATCTCATGGCCTTTTGAAGCCTGGGGTATGGACATCATAGGTCCTATCTCCCCTCCATCGAGCAAAGGTCATCGCTTCATCTTTGCCGCTACGGATTATTTCTCCAAGTGGTCAGAAGCATTCGCGCTTAGTGAAATGAAGACCTCATCAGTCCTTCAGTTCTTGCGCACCAACATCATTTGTCGCTTCGGCATACCTAAAAGATTCGTCCATGATAACGGACCGCAATTCCGGGATCACAGATTCTACAGGTTCTGCGACAAATACAAAATCCAAAGTTGTCCTTCAACTCCGTACAATCCGGCAGCGAATGGACTAGCAGAGGCCTTCAACAAGACGCTCTGCAAAATCCTCAAGAAAATGGTCTCTAGTCACAAAAGAGATTGGGGCGACAAACTGCCTGAAGCTTTGTGGGCCTATCGAACCACCGTTCGAGGACCAACCCATATCACACCATTCTCCTTGGTCTATGGATGCGAAGCTGTTGTCCCTTTGGAAGTTCAAATTCCTTCCTTAAGGGTATCTCTACAAAATGACATGACGCAAGAAAGCAATGTCAAATTGAGACTTCAAGAGCTGGATAATCTCGATGAGAGACGGCTCGAAGCTCTACAAAACATTGAACTCTACCAAGCACGCATGGCAGGATCTTTTGACAAGAAGGTCAGGCAACGCGCCTACAAAAAGGGAGACTTGGTTCTTACAGTAAGAAGACCTATGGTTTTTGCTCACAAATCCAAAGGCAAATTTGAACCAAAATGGGAGGGACCTTTCGTCATCGACAAAATCTTCTCCAACGGCGCATACGCTCTTCTAAATATGGAGGGTGACAGGTGTATGCTGCCCATCAATGGAAAGTTCTTGAAGCGGTACTACCCTTGAAGGCTTTCCCCACCGGGTCAGAGCAATGTCTACACAGCCAAAGCCTATTCCTAGGTATCTGCTCGTCAAACCCACTCCTTTTGGAATTTTCATCCTCTTGTTGAAATTTCTAAAAAAAACGCCTCAAAACAATGTTTCTTTCATCGTTTCATTGTTCAAAAAAAAAAAAAAAACAAATCCAAAAATCCAAGTTTAAGAGCCTCTTCCCAAACTTGACCAAAATTTTCGATCCTTGAACCCAAAATTCATGGTTTGAAACAAAATCAGGACCTAGGGATTTCAGCCCTAGTCCACCCCGGCTTTTACCACCAAAATGGTTTTGAGTCAAAATTTACGACCCTCACGTCTTTAAACAAAAAATGGTTTTTCAAAAAACCGCAGGGAAGCGACGTTCAGTCGATACTTGCAAAACCCAAAATCGGAAGGATGCGACACCCATTCGATACTTCCAAAACCCCAAAATTTCAAAAATCGTGGAAACGCAACGTTCCAGTTGATATCCACAACCCAAATTTCAAAACAAACAAAAAAAACAAAACAAAGGTTCGAAAAAACCTCAAAATTCAAAAATCATGGGGAAGCGACATTCCATCGATACCCACAAAACAAAATTTTTGAAGAAAAAAAGCAGGGAAGCGACGCTTAGTCGATACTTGCACCCAAATCCGCGGGGAGGCGACATTCCATCGATACTCACAACCGAATGAGCAAGGAGGCGACATTCCATCGATACTTGCAATACCATTCAGCAAGGAGGCGACTTTTAGTCGATACTTGCATTTTTGAAAACCAAAAACCTGGCTTTCACGCCAAAAAACCCGGCTTCCATGCCAAAAATCCGGCTTTCACGCCAAAAAATCAAAAATCCGGCTTTCATGCCAAAAATCAAAATTCGGATTCCATGCCAACAAAACAAAACTCGGTTTTCAAAAAAAAATATCTGGCTTTCATACCAAAAACAAAAATCTGGCTTCCATACCAAAAAGAAATTTCGGCTTTCATGCCAAAAACAAAATCTGGTTCTTACACCAAAAACAAAACCGGCTCTCATGCCACAAAAAATCTTTGGCTCCCATGCCATCTCAAACTTGGCTTTCATGCCATTTTTAAAAAAAATCGGCTTTTACGCCATGAAAACCGGCTGTCATGCCACCCCAAAAAAATCGGGTTTCATGCCACCTCAAAATTTCGGCTTTCATGCCATCTCAAAATTTTTTTGGCTCTCATGCCATCCCAAAATTTGGCTTTCACGCCACCAAAATCGGCTTTCATGCCACCTCAAAATTTCGGCTTTCATGCCATCTCAAAATTTTTTTGGCTCTCATGCCATCCCAAAATTTGGCTTTCACGCCACCAAAATCGGCTTTCATGCCACCTCAAAATTTCGGCTTCCACGCCATCCAAAATTTTGGCTCTCATGCCATAAACCCAAATTTCGGCTTTCATGCCATCTCAAAAAAAATTTGGCTCTCATGCCATCCCAAAATTTGGCTTTCACGCCACCAAAATCGGCTTTCATGCCACCTCAAAATTTCGGCTTCCACGCCATCCAAAATTTTGGCTCTCATGCCATAAACCCAAATTTCGGCTTTCATGCCATCTCGAAATTCGGCTTTCAAACCACACAAAAAAAAAAACCCTAGCTTTTGCCGCAAAATCTGGCTTTCATGCCAAAACAACCCTTTTGACAAAAGATTTTCACAAAATGACAACCTTTTGATCAAAATTCTCAAATAAACATTCTCACCCAACCTTTGCTTATTTTCACCAAAAAGAATTTAAGTAAAAGGTACATAGAGTACCAAAAATGTTTTACATAGAGGTACCAAAAAAAGAAGAGAGAAAAGAAGAAAAGAGTTTGTTATAAATCAAGAGCTCAGTCTAGCATGGTCTTCAACCAAAGATCCAGCTCCTCAAGCAGACTCTTGGCCTTAGCCTCTAAAACTTCCAGGCTGTGCTTCTTCAAGATCTTGCCATAAAACGCGGCAGAACGCCGCGACCCATCTTCGGCACGAGGAAGCTCTTCCCAGAGAATTTGCCACTGCTCATACTCCTGAGTCTTTCTCTGGAGGCTGCTACCGGCTTCTTCAACCTGGTGAATCAGAGTTCCCTCTTTAGCACGGGCTTCTACAATGGCAGTCCATTTGGCAGCACTTTGTTCTTGCAATTGCTCAAGGCGCTGCCTAGCTTCTGTGACCTCCCTATCAAGACAGTGTAGGTCCTGTGTTAGCTCGATGATAGCCAACTCGGTAACGTTCCTCTCCCGAACGAATTGCTTCCGAGCCCGTGAGATCTCATCCATTTCAGATTTGATCTTACCGGATGGCTGCAAAAACATCTCATTGAAGAAGTCACCGCCTGGGAAATTCTTGGTCTCAGTCCATTTGTCACCCAAAGCAATGACTTCATCAACAAAGGCCTTGGCACTTGCAACGTCCAGACCGACCTCTGCACTGTCAGCAAGGATGTCCTGTACATGCTTGACCATGCCAAAACCAGCTTCCAAATGGCAAGAAGAGAGAGTTTCAACCCATGAGCTCAATACACTCTTCAACACCTTCTTTGCATATTGGAGGGATGGCCCAGATGAAGATTCACCACGATCTGTTGGCTGACTGCCCATGTCAAGCCGTGGTGGAGAAGAAATCAAAAGGCTCTTTCCAATCGGAGCCACTGAAGAAGCAATATCACCACAAAGTCCCGCCTCCGCCATCACGGGACTGGTAGAAGAAGCCCCTACTTCTGGATCGGCTGCTGGCATCTCCTGCTCTGGCCCTGAGGAAGACGAAGGAACTTCTCCTGTTGCTTCACAACCTGCTGGCAAAAACACAAGAAAAGGTATGAATATGATCTTGTCAAAAAAAAAATCAATGTCAAGATTATCACTATTGTCGCGACCCCGGACCGGGAATCCCAATCCGGGATCGGGACATTAGTGTGTGATGATTATTCAAGAGGATTATCTACATCCTCAAAATACAACCTACTTAATTTCCCACAGGTGTCCACGGTGAGGATATCACAACCTTGCATGAATATTTTTGTTGAGTGCGGAAGCGTGTAGCAAATCAAATACTCAGACTATCTCTAGTCATGCAAGCATTAATATCCAATGTCAAAACTGTATCAGAAAGAGCAATGATCTATAGCATGTTTCCCAAAGGTTGTTAAAGTTAGACAAAATATCATTTAGTTACATTCCCCAAAATTAGAGGCCAACAAAGGCCAATATTACAAAATAATAACCCAAAAGAATGGTTAACAAGTCCTCCCCAAAATGTTACGCCTCTTGGCAACCCGATGTCTACATGACATCGTCGGCACGCCACACAACTAGAGGCTGCAGCTCACCTACCGCCTCCTCCGGCTCCTCCTCAAGGAAACCGGCAACGGGACCTGAGTACCAAAGCAAAGTATCAGACACGACGGTCTGGCAAGAGAGTGAGAAGATACAACAACATGTAATAGATGAAATATCTCGAAAAGCAAGAACTCTCATAAAATAGATAAATCATTTGCCAGAAACATGTAAACAAGATAAAACATATGAGGTAACCAAGGAAATCGGGAATAACAAGGTGGCAATCACATAAAGCTAAGTCCTCTGTCACTAAAGTGACAACAGTATCACGGGACGTTGATCTCAGTCACACAAGGTGAGGAGAAGCAACGTAAACATATATACAATATAAATATACGGGAAAAGGGACCACGGTAGCGAACCGGGTATCGGGACGGGACCACGGTAATGACCGGGTATCGGGATCCAAACTGCAGCTGGCGGGACGGGAGAGGGATTTCCAAGTCGGTGGATCAAACCGACAAGGTATCCAAGCTTAGTGATGCCGACACATAGGTTAAATAACACATCGATACATATGCAAGTAAATCAAGTACAAGTAAATCAATGCACGGGCAAGAATATTCAATGTATCACTTTCATTTCATATCGGGCAATACTCTTCGGGACAAGTTCATGTTACTGGTGTAACCATCAAGCTTTAGGGAAAACAGGTCATGTAAGGTAAATCTTGGAAATGAAGGAATAAAACGAACTATTACAATTCCGGGAAATATTGATTTCAAGATCTATTTAAGTGAATAGGGGTCCCGTATGTCAATTATAGCCATTACTTGGTACTCCTTGAGTTTGAAGACATTCCGGGCTCCTTATGCACTTTTACGACTTTTAAAACTTAAATTGAGCTTATGGTTATAACTAGATATTATGATAGGAAAACAAGACTATAAACGGTCCATCCTAAGTAGGATGTCAACCCGGAACCATCGAGCAACCTACTCAGTCACCGAAAGGAATAGAATTCGCGATACCCAAGGAAATAGACTTTGCATTTAGGTATGAAGAGGATATCGTGTCGTTCCATCCCGTTCACGATTGAATCGATTGACTTCGATGCATTCCGGACCAACCGTGAAGAGCATCGGCTCAAGACGCTCTCACATATGGTCAAGTGAGTCCAAGGAGGGTAGCCAAGGTCCACAAAAAAAATAAATTTCAAAACCCACTCCCCGATCGATCGGACCGAAGGGCCGATCGATCGGTCGAAATTTCTGTACCAGAAATACGCAGGGTCCGATCGATCAGTCCAAAAAGCCTTACTGTTAAAAGTCAGACCGATCGATCGGCCTGTAGGTCCGATCGATCGGCACTGGGCGTGAAGCATGCCCGGGAACTTGATTTTTCTCCTTCTTGTTTCCTTTCCTTCCAACACCTCAACAACCACAATTAACTATGAACAAGGAGACTTAAACACATGATTCCAAGACATTAAATGAAGCTATCAAGATGTGTAGAGATCATTTATTTCAACCATAGAAAAATCAATGAAAGTAATCAATGAAAACATGAAAACCATAAATGCATCACCAAACCATTTCAAACTTAAAAACATCCAAACATTCACTTGCCTCAAGTCCAAGCTAGCCAAAACAAGCCTCAAATCACTTCAATAGCTCAAAGCCAAGCTACAATAAAAAAACCCCAAAAACAACCCTAAAATGGGTTACACAAAGAATGAAAATGAAAGAACTTCCAATAATGCAAATGTAGCTTCCCTAAGGCTAGAAGATCACTAATCTAGGAGATGAATAAGATCACTTACTTGAAAGGTCCCCTAATGGACAATGTAAGCTCAAGGGAAGTCTCAAAGTTGATGGATTCTTCTAAAAATAGTATCAAGAGGAAGCTTGAGAGATGAGGAAGAGATTGGCAATCTCCATTCCTTGATTGATGAGCTCTTCGTGAGGCTTGGAGATGGAGAAGCAAGAAGAAGAAGAAGAAACTTGCTAGAAAAACCCTAGACTCATAGTTGAGCTGGAATCATGAAAATGGAGAAGGAAGAGAAGGGTTCCTCTTTGTTAACACTTGGGTGGTTGGGTCCCACAACTTAAAGTGCTACGTTGGCTGAAATCATCTCTCTCGGGTCCTCGGATGAATTCGACGAAGAAGGAAGAAATGTTCGTCGAAATATCTAGTTTCCAAAAAGTGTATGTTTCGCGGGTTTCGAGAATATTAGGTTTTGGGTACAGATTTGGTGTGAAATGACTGTTTTACCCTCAAGGCTATGAAATCGGGTTTCGGGGCCTCGAATGGACACGGGATCAACATGAAAGTTGTAAGAATCCACAAGATGAATGCAACGGGCCAAAAACACAATTTAAAACACGTCGGGAAGATTTCACAAGAAAATGCAAAGCCGAAAAAGGGAACCCCCAAAGGGCCCCACAAGCTTCAATCACTCCAAAAGGCCCAAAACTAGAATCAAGGCTATTCCAAACCCAACTAGACCAAAAACACTAATCAAGCTTAGCACTAAAACGCAACTTAATTAGCACTAATCGGGTTCACTCGGGTCGGGGTCTTACAACTATGAAATACCTTTTTCCATAACTGGTGGAGTACTTTCTGCCTCCATCTGCTCATTCGAGGCATCGTCGAAAGCCATATCCATAGATGGCTCGAAGTATGAATCCTCTGGCAAGTCAGCTAACAAAAAAAAAAAAAGATGTCAGCATTCAAAAAAAAAATCATCCTCATACCAGGTGGAGATTCTGGGTTCTCCCCAGAGTCCCTCAACTCTTCTTCAGATGCCGCAACTGGATCCATCACCCCTTCATCGACAGGAACCTCGGGCATCACCAAGTTTTCATCTTCTGCAAAAGAAAGAAAACAGCAGGTCAAAAAAAATCTCTTATAAAAAAAAAAAGGAAGCGGAAATGGAAAAGAAGGAGAATCATACCATCATCGACGATCTCTTCTTCACGACTCCTCTTCTCTGGAGGCTCATCAGCATCTCCTGATACCTCCTTAGCAATGGTAGGACGGACTTCTAGATCAGGAGAGTCCTCGTGGCGTCTCTCAGTGCGACGCTGTCCTCTCCTCCTCTTTTTTCTACGAGCCGGTTTACTTGAAGTACCTGCCTCACTGTCAAAGTCAGGACTTCTCACCAGACGGCCCGCTCCTACCAGTGGACCCTATGGAAGCCTTCATTTGCTCCGCTTGCATCCAAGCGTCGATCTCGGCTTCCTCCTCCTTGAGCTGTCTCAAGACCTCAACAGGTATCTCTTGTGCGGCTCCGGATCCGATGACATCCTGTTCCTCGAGAAAGCCTATCTTATGCTTCTCTCCAGAAAGAAAGAACAAAATTTCCTCTCGACGGACGCCATCTGATCTACCAAGACCCTTCCCAGGAGATTGCTTGACATTCAGCTCCTTCTTGGAAAGCCCTCGGTACACAGCAAAGCTCTCCACGAACCACTTCGTGAAGCCAGCAGTCCGGAAAGTGGGCAACTCAGGATAGGAAATCATGGCAGTAGTGTCCTCCGCACTATAGAAAGCCCATGTATTTCTCCCGTCCTGCAAACCTCCAAAACGCTTCACCATCCTCGAAGGCGCTCCAACAACGCCTTGAGAGAAGCCTAACTGCAACGCAAAACGCGAAGGGAGATACGGCTGGATGTCAACAAAAAGATGTCTGTGGTACACCATCGTGCCAACACGTATGTTTAAAAGCCACCTCTTCTCTGCGTTGGTCAAAGAATAGTGTCTTCCCGATCCTGCCCTGGTGGAATCACGGGAGACACCAAAATCAAAAGCCTTCTTCCGCAAATCCGGAGAAAGCTTCACTGAAGATTGCCCAATCTCGACATCCCTGAATCGTCGGATTCTCAAGCGGGCAGACAAAAGTGAATCGGAAACGGCTTTTCCCCTAGCCAACTGAATCATGAAAGGGTCATCATCCTGTGCGGCGCCTAAACGGTGAAAGTCAGGACAGTGGTACACATACCACGAATAGAAAATATGGGCTGAAAATACTCTGTTCATGGGGAGCCCAAGCCGGACCAAGAAAGCAGCAGCCTGAAGTTCGATACATAAATAGGAGTAAAAAGCCGGCACCAAAGCTAGCTGCTCTCCAAACGCCATCTGACAAGCCGGAAAAATACAATGCGGCCTGATGTGCGTCCCATCTCCTCCAGCAAAGACAACCTCACCTAGCCAGTAAGTGAGGTATATAGCGAGATCTCTTCGCAGCGCGATGTCGGAACAAATGGCGTTTGTGCTTGCGAAGAATTCCTTCAGATCTTCTCGCATAACGGAGATCTTCTTCGAAGCCAGATTCTTCTCAGAAGATTCTCCACTGCCAAAGAAGTTGGGAGATAAAGAGCCAAAATTCTTCCAACTGCTGCACCGGACTTTCAAGCCCTCCTTCTCCTTCAAAAAATCGTAGAAGGCGACGAGCTGAAAGTACAAAAGCCTGAACTCCTCAGACTGCTCCTCAAGGACGCTGTCGATCGGCATAAATATCTCATAGAGTTTGCCGAGGATGGGCAGCCCAGTAATGGCACTCAGCTCCTTCAAAGAAAAACCAATCTCACCATTCGTAACAATGAAGGTGTTGGTTTGTGGAAGGAAGGACTCCAGCATGGCCATAAAAGCCTCATCGGAGAAAATCACGGTTTGCCTAAAAGCGCGAACCGCATCAAAAATCTCGGCCTCCTTCAGAATGGCACCACCAATCTGCAGGATGTGATCAGTCCACGACTCCCAGCTCGAGTCAACACTGAAACGGCCACGAAGTCGAAAGGCTTCACCCAATTGCTGCCATCACCCCTGAAAATGCCAAGGCCCACCGGTCTCAAATCAACCGATGGATGATCAGGTCCTTGGTAGCCGTTGGCCGGCATCAACATGTCCAGACGGACAGGCGACTTCTCTGCATAACCAGAAGGACCACCAACAAAAACCCCGGTCTTGACCACATTGGTCCTCTTCACCCAGCTTGGAGGATCTTCTCTCTTAGAGCATGTGGGAGAAAGACTCATGATCGAAACAGTACGATCAAAAGTTGATCGGGTAGAAATGGTTCTCTCCTCACCATCAGCTGTGTAAGAGAACTGAAAGCATCTCCTTTGGTATGACGAGTCATCAGGGGCTGCATCACCAAAGAAAAAGGTAGGCTTGGGCACAACGCTCTGATCGTCCATGACCCAAGGACAATTGCTTGCCATAATCTTGTAAAACTCCTCATCCTTGAGAGCGATCAATCGCTGTCTCATCTCATCTCGGTTGAGCGAGTCACACTCTTCCAAGTTTCTCTCCACATACTGGACCTTCTCCCAGGCCTGCTGTACGGCCGCAGTGGAAGATCTAGCAGATCGATGAGGTGCATCGGTAACGGGCTCCTTACCCTTGTTCGTTCTGGAGGAACTACCTGCAATGGAAGAAAAAGAAAGAAAATCAATCACCAAAATGACAGAATTTTGCTAAAAAAAAATCCTAGCGAAATTTTGGCATAGCTCCGGGGCAATTCCGAAGAAAAGGGAAACACCCCGAAAAAAGATTGGAAGCCTGAAGATGAGTTCAACATCACCACGAGCTCATAATCAACGAAGGATTCTCAAAGAAATCTTGAACTCAAACATTGCCGCGAGATCAAGTTAGTCTTCTCAAATCTCCGCAAGATCGGAAAAGAGCTCAACATTGCTGCGAGCTTCAAATTCCAGAACTTGCAAAGCTCCTCAAAATCCCGCAAGACTAGGAAAGAGCTCAACATTGCTGTGAGCTTCAAATCCCAAGACTTGCAAAAGATTTTCAGGTGTGCATCATCATGCTCCCAATCCAATTTACAAAAACCATGCATAAAAAAAATCATCATGCATTAGACGCTAGGAAAACTTTGACAAAAAGTTTGACCAATTCCAACCCAACTTGGTCAAAACCAATCAAACTTTGTCTAAGTCAAAATTCATGTTGGCTTAACCTAGAGACTCTAACTTTCTATCTTGATGCATATAAAAAAAAAAAAGTATGTGCATGAACATCTTGGATTGCATAAATCTCATTATCATGGTGAGCAAAAAAAAAAAAGAGAGAGAGAGAAAACCTCATTCAAAAAAAAAAATTCTGGGCTGGCCCGCAGCCCATGGCCCACAGGCCGTGGCCCACAAGCCACGTGGCTATACGGTCCAGGCCGTACAGCAGAAAAAAAAAAAAAAAAAAAAAAAGAAAGAAAACATGCAAAAAAAAAAGAGAGAAAAAAAAACAGTACACGGTAAAAAAAAAAAAGAAAAACCGTGAGCAAAAGAAAAAAAAAAGAAAGAAAGGAAAGAAGAAAAAAAAAAGAAGGAAGAAAAAAAGCGTGTGAAAAAAAAAGAAGAAGGAAACACGTGAAAAAAAAAGAAAAAGAAAAAAAAAGAAAAAGAAAAGAAACTTTCTTTCTACTCCTACATGCAATTTCTTGAAAAAAAAAACTTACTTGAAGCCATGGAGGAAGAAGAAGAAAAGCTTGAAGTTCTTTGAAGAAAAGAAGGTCTTGGAGCTCTCTTGAAGACTTTTGCAAAAAGAAAGCAATAGGAGCAAGAGATCCCACCTCCCTTGCTTTTATAGAAGAGAGCAAACCAAAAGAGGAAAGAGGAGAAAAGTAAGGAGGTAAGTGCTAAAAATTGGCAACCTTCCCAAAAGAAAAGGAAACTTGGGATATTCTCTCCCAAAACAAAGATTCCTTGAGAAATTCTCTCCAAAAAGAAAGGGAATGATAGATATTCTCTCCCAAAGAAAGATATTTTGAGAGAATCTCTCCCAAAATCAAGGAAACTTGAGAAAATCTCTCAAAGTAAGGATATTTTTAGATATTCTCCACCCAAAGGAGATATTTTTAGATATTCTCTACAAAAACGACACCATGTGAGATCTAAGCCATCTTTCAAAGCTTAAGGTCCCATGGGTTAGCCCATATGAGCCAGGTTTGACCACCTAGGCACTAAAAGTGGCTTTTAGTCAAAATTCCTCTTACCAAGAGCATACAAAAAAAAAATGGTTCCTTGCCTCTTTTGAGTTGATTGGGCCATACAAAAATTCCAAGCCTCATGAGCTTCCAAAATCCAAACCATCCCACCTCATGAACCAAATTAAGCCAAAACCTTGAAATTGACATTCTTCCAAAATCCAAAACCACTCCAATGGACTAAAAAAAAATTGTCCCAAAGAGTAACCAAAAAACCAAACCATGGTCCCCTAACTTGCCACATACAGCTTGTTAGGTCAGAAGGCCAACCAAAAACCCACTTTTGGTCCCCTAACTTGTCACATACAGCTTGTTAGGTCACAAGGCCAAAATCAAAAAACCAAAAACCCGACCCCCTAACCTACCACATACAGCTTGTTAGGTCACAAGGTCAAAAAACAAAAAAAAAATCCTACTTGACCGCCTGATGCGCCACATAAAGCCTTTAGGTTCACAAGGTCAAAAAGGAAAATCCAAAACCCAAAAAATCCAAAACCCAAAATCCAAAATCCAAATCCCAAATCTCAATTCTCAAAACTTTGCCTTGAAATGGTATGTGATCCCTCCCACTACCATAAAATCCCCTGGAAGCTCAAAAGGCTACTCTATAAAAAAATTAAAAAAAAAAAAAATATGCTCAAAGACTTTTGGTCAAGTCAGAAGCTCTTCTTCAAGATTCTCTTCGAGGTACATCGACTGCAAAAGCCATCGTCGCTGTACCTCGAGGGGGCATTTGTTGACACAAAAAATGTCACTTTGCCTATTCACACCAAAAGCTACATGGAGCCGCATCCTACCCCAAATAGGCAGGCGCCACTTCAAGCATCAGATCTTGTCAGAATCAAACAAAAACTGCAAGGTCATTCAAAACAGCCAAAAGAGAGGTACACATGAAGTTTCGGGCCATTCCGACATCATTTGGCCTAGCTTCACTTCTCCAATAGCTAAGCAGCAACTCCCGGCGGCGACAGTGTCGAAGACCCCAAATCTTCGATCAGAGCCTACGGATGGTCTCAAAATACCTCCGAAAGGCTACATGTCAAGTTTCAAGTCAAACCGACACCGTTTGACCCTCCATCAACTCTCGAGCAGCAAAATCAAGCCCTTAGGTAGCGAGAATTACCGAGGTCGTCACTCATCAAACATAGCACATGGGCGGCTTCTACATACCTCCAAAGGGCTGCACATCAAATTTCAGGACATTCCGCTGACGTTTGACTCAGTTTCGATGCTCGGAAACAAAATTAAGCCTACCAGCGGCGGAGCACCCCGGGACCATGGCACCCAATTCGGAGCTTGTGGATCATCTCAAAATGACTCCAATAGGCTCCCCGTCGAATTTCAGGTCAATCGGACATCGTTTGACCAGAAGTCAAAGCTCGGCATTTCCCTCGTGGTGAAATCAAAGTCAAGCATTTGCGGGACCCCAAGCGGCTTCAAAACCTGAACAAAAGCCTATGGTTGGTCTAGTCTACTGCTCAAGAAGCTACACGTCGAATTTCAGGTCATTCCGACATCGTTTGACCTAGTTTCGATGCTTGACAAAAAATCGGGAGTTCTCCACAGCAAAGTCTTCGGCTTTTCAGAAAATGGGAAACTTTGCAATCCGATTTGCACGGCTTCCCGTTAGGTTTTCTTGAGGGAAATTCCACCAATAAATGAGAGGAAATTCCAAGAAAAATGCAGGAGAAAACAGAAGCGAAAAACGAAGAAGAAAAGGCGACCGGAAGGCGGCCGACCATGGGGCACAAACCCCATGGTCGCCGGCGACCATGGAGGTCCGGGCCGCCGGACCTCGCCCAAAAACCCCGTTTTTCGGGTATCTTTCGCGTCTCGAGTTGATTGGCCCCTGTAATTTTTCCAATTTCTGATTTTTTTAGCAGGAAATCCGTCGATCTTCGTCGACATCATGGATCCGTCGCCGGAATCATGGAATCATCATTCGACACCTCAAAATTGTCAACCGACAATGCACTTTCTGCCCGACCGATCGAGAAATCGACTGGACAGATGTCGCCGGCTTGTTGATATTAATCGAAGTCTGAAATTGCATGATCATCCGATGTCGATCAACATGAAGATCCATCGATGATCATCGCCAAAAGAATTCCAAAGGACGCGGCGCGGCCCGTGACTCTTCAAACGACCGGGAGACCATTTAATGCTGTTAATTGACTTGTTTATGGCAACTTATTACAGTCATTAACTCATTATCTTGGACGGCCCAATCAAAAGCAAGCGAATGGGAGTTACAAATCCAAGTATTCATGGCATTAAAACCATGAAACTCCCCTCATTATGGAGATTAAAGGCAACTAAATGCCCATTATCCTCCACCGGCCAATCAAATTCAAGGAAAAAGGAGTTACCAAATCAAGAAATTAAAAACTTGTAACTCCTCCCATCATGAGCATTAATACCATAAATGCTCATAAACTCTCCTAAATGGCTACCAAATGCCTATAAATAGGAGGCCATTCCAAGGAAAAGGGGGGCCAGGGAAAAATTATCCAAAAACTCTCCGAAAAATCCAAGAAAAATCCAAAACCTCTGCAACAAACTCTCCTCTATTAAAGAAAACTCTGCTGCAACAAGCACTACAAGGTGATCAAAGCCCCTTGGGGGGGCCACCCCCCCCTCCCCAAGGCCACCTCTCATTCTATCCAACATGGCTAGATGCGGCTTTTCAGCCCGTCTACTCAGCTTTTTACCGGATATAGGACCTTACCTTGGTCCTTATCCTCTAAAAATCTGAGGTTGGAGCCAAGCCAAGAAATCAAGCATCAAAGTTCTCATCTGAAGGACGATGGCGGAGTCCATACATGACTCGCGACCGTCGATCTGAACGGGTCCCCCCACAATCGCATGAAAAGTTAGATTCCATTTCTTTCTTTTCTATTGTACTGTATTTTTTCTTAAAGAGACACAAAATTTACATTTCTTGTCTTTTCATTATTGATGAGATTTGTAAACCGCCTTTCACGGCAAAATCGCCTTTCACGGCACCAAAATCGCCTTTCACGGCAAACAAAGAAAATCGCCTCTCACGGCATTCAAAACAAACTTGTCTCTTTTCTTTAAAATATGTGTGCAATGGAAAGTTAGGAAAAAGTTGATTTCCTTTCTACTTGTGAAGGTGAATCTCCGGATCACTACTCTAAATTCCAAGTAGAAAAGAAAATCTGGCATACCCACAAAATGTTGATACCCGCCTTTCTTTCTTCCCTCTCCCTCCTTCCGGACCCCAACAGACCCGGGGCGGATGGCAGCTGAGGAGGAACGGAGGGGCGCGGTCCATCACCCACCTTGCCCCATGCTAGTATATATGTTTCTTGTAGTGAATTCCATATGCAGTCATCGTTTCCCCACACTGTTTCCTCAATTGAAAACAATGGAAAAACTCCATTTTTCCATTTTCAATTTTCTGGGGTATTCATTTTGAAAAGCAGCAAAAACACACTTATTGTCCTGTTTCATTTGGACAGAATTCTTTTTTAACTCAATCAGTTTCTGCATAAAATGAAACATCCAGGGAGAGAATTTTAAATGTCAATAGACCATTTCCCTTTTAAGGGCAGCGGCAATTTTCTCTGGCATTCTCTTTTCACAGTAAATTCATTTTCTATGAAAACTTTGAGCTGAAGACTTCATTTCCTATGGCTCTTGTTTTTTTTGCATGGTGTAGACAAACAGGAATTTATATCAATAAGATAATGTTAGCACAGAACAATGAAAAATCATTCTTCTTCTGTGAACATTTTCAAATTTCAAATTTGTTAGTAGTTTTTTAGAGGAGCTTGGGTCCCAAAATACCTAACAGGAAAAAAAAGGTCTTAAAGAATTTATGTGTTGGGTCTTTGAATCCATCATAGCCAGTTTGGTCCAGATAGGGTCTTTGGTTTAAGACCCTAGTCATCACAACATTAGTGTCATAACATGAATGTCTAAAGTTACCAATGGGCTCAAGAATTAGCAAATGTTTGAACTATAATTAGCAAATGTTTTTTCTCTGTTTGAGTTCTTCTATGTGTTTTGGGTTTTCACTATAATCTCTTTTCATGTTGATTTCTGGGGTTTTCATGTTGATGACGTCGCCCCATTTGTTAGGTAAGACTGCTATATCCAAATCTAGTGAAACAATATATATAGTAAACGATACATTTTCCTCCCATTTGGATTATGATAAAAATGATTTATTGTGCAGGATACATAAGCAGATGATTAAGGACGCTCATGGTGGTCGTATAAGTGTTAGGGATGTAGACCGCACTCATTTTAAGGAATTTGGTAAATGGTTCGAACGCCATGTAAGTGTTGTATATAATATGCATTTTTCCTATTAAGTGTAGTCATAAACCTGTATAGAAAACTTGACTTTCTGGTTTCTACTAGTCTGTGATTTTAAGTTTACATGTCATTTCATATCTGATAATAGATCATGACATCATGTTATGAATGAAAATGCTTTTTACTACACAGGAATCATAATTTTATGCAAGGTTGAAGTTCATGGCCAATATCTCAGTCTTTAAGTCAAATGTTTCTCTTATATTCAACTAAGTCTAAGCTGCAGTGGTTAGGCCTTCCCTCATTGCAGAGGCAAGATGCACAAGGCTTCAAGCTCTTATCGGGTTTAACATTTAGATGTTCAATGTCATGTGTGGGGATAACTAATGAGAAGGCTAATGTGAATGAAAGAGGTTGTGAAATTTCATAGATGAGGGCCCAACCCTTATGTGGATAGACACAAAGGGCATGATGTGCCCAATTATGGGCTCTAATTATCAATAACGTTGTGTCTGAAACATGGCTTGGCCTTTTCTGGCTTGGCAGGATCCATCCAGTCTATTTCCATTAATACAATACTAAATGGTACTCAACATAAAACGTGAATTGCACAAATTCAAAAATAATAAATGCATTATTTAAGAATTTTTATTTACTATTTAATGTTTTCAGAAGCTTTTATCTTTACTTCTAATCGATGATCAATTTTTTTGTTATAAAGCAACTCATCTTCTTGGTTTGTGTTGGCAGTGTTGTAGAAATATAACTTCTTTGTAAAAAATAAAATAAAATAATTGTTCCATAGATTTTGTTAGATCCCCATTTATGTTAAGGAAGATGCATAATTTTAATGGCTGTGATGGAGTGGAAGAAACTCTAAAGGTTGGATATGATGGATGAACTAACACTGGTGTGTTGAGAAGCTTATGTTTTAGTCTCTGACACTGGCCATTGGTGGACTCATGATAAAACCTCTAGAGGGTAAGGGACTATCATTATTTTACTCAAGGGTTTTCCCTTTCCAAATGATAAAAACCTATATTGCCTGATGGTTTTCATATTACATTGGCATTTCTCATCATCATCATAGCCTTAATTTTTCCATATATAAATATATATATATATGAGGTCAGACTTAATGAGCTATACTACTAAATTGAGAGAGAGAGAGAGAGAGAGAGAGAGAAGCTATTTCAATATATCATCTCAGGCTAATTTTGGTGGATGGTTCTAGGGTCTCTGGGTGTAGGTGTGTGTTGGTGTGTATCTGTATGTCTTCTGTAACTGATATTTGTTACATGCTGCTTATGCTACCTGCAGACTTGTTTACCACCATGGTACTTTCAAATGTAGCATTAACCCTTTCTATTTGTAGTCTTCTTTTTCTTTTCTCTTTTTTTTTAATTGGTCTATTTGGATTCATCTTTCTGCCATGCATTTGCTTTCACTATACTCAGTGGACTGAAGTGTGACATGAAATTTCCAAATTATTTCCCTACAATAATTATGTGTCGTAATCAACTGACATGTATCCAATCCATAAACATAGTGAATGTTACCTGTTTGTTGCTAGTGAGTACTCATCGGATTGAGCATGCATAATTGGCTAAGATTGAACTGACAATGATCTCATGAAGAATACCACATGCTTAAAGTGAAATCACATACCATAGGCTCCCATTCCATCTCATCTCCACATTGGGACTACACTTTACCTAGAATCAATTAGGACTTTTACACATAGGTTATCATGGGGCTAGGGTGAAGGGTTAAGAATGAGAGGAAATGGATAACAAGATCTAAGGAATTCGCATAAAATCACATTTTTGGTTCCTTTATACATTTCTGAGTTTGACGGCTAAGGCTTGCATTTTGAATTTCCACCTTCTTGAGTCACACATATACCCTCCTCCTTATTCTTTTTTTTTTCAGTACTTTTTTTTTATTTTTTTTTTATTTTCTATTTTTTTTCCTTTTCTTTTTTTCTTTCAACATGAAACTATGGAAATGCAGGGTAATGGCAACCTTTCTTTTATTTTCTTTTTCTCAAGCCTTGCACACATTTTGTAGTAAACCTTGAATTCATCTTTATACTTCCTTAGATAAGGTAAGACCATTCATTTGGTAAGGTAACTCCCCCAAACTTAGGGGTTGGTATAGAGGCAAGAAATGGCTTAATTAAGGCTCAACATGGATAACTAGTGAAAAACATGAAAGGGGATGGGTAGAAAAGCACAACTAGTCAAACATGGCCTAAAATCATCTCCTATGGTTCGTGTAATCGAAATATGCCTCGATCAGATAAAAATGAGAGTTCTAACATGTTTTTCCATATAAAATTCAGAACATGTAATCAAAGAATGATAATGAAATCAATTGCATCATATAGATCCAGAAATGAAAGATCATATCACTCAGCATATAACCCTCTCAAGAATAAGCATTTAGGCTCAAATCTCACTAGGTTGCACAAGTTTTCACCAAAAGCATCTAATCATTCAATTATGCAAGAGCTTTCAACCTCAAGACTATATCAGCATTGTAATCCACACAGTGCTAGCTCAATGTGTTTAAAGAACCAGCATAATTAAGTTCAATGAACCATACAAGACAAATCATCAATTCTCATCATTGTGGTAGGAAGGAACTATGACTCAAGAAAAATGATTTTCGATTTTTTTTTAAATGATTATGAATCTATCTTAACTAAGACTCTTCCCCCAAACGTAAACTAAACATTGTCCCCAGTGTTGTAAAATAAAGTAAAAAGGAAACACGAAAAACATAATAGAAAACAAATAGCAAGACAAGGAAAAGGGTAAAAGAACGCAGCTGGATATGAAGTACATCGCTAGCTCAGAATCGCCATCCTCAACTTTTATTTGCAAAGATCTGGGCTAGCTCCGAGTAGTGCTTGCTTTATAGTCTTCAGCCAGATTGTACTTCTCTATCAAGTGGAAGGAAAATCTGTGAATGTAATCACATCTACATCCTTGTCAAAAATCTGCTCCCAATAGGGCTTAAGCCTATGTCCATTGACTTTGAATTTTTTACCATTCTTGGGATTATAGATCTCAATAGCTCCATGCTCAAAAACCTGAGTGACTGCAAAGGGACCACACCATCTAGACTTCAGCTTTTCTGGAAATAATTTGAGTCTTGAATCAAAGAGTAATACCTTCTGTCCCACCTCAAACGTCTTCCTCACGAGCCTCTTATCATGGAACACCTTAGTCCTTTCTTTATACAACTTGGCACTCTCATATGCGTCATATCGTAGCTCCTCAAGCTCATTCAGTTATAACTTCCTCTTCTCGCCCGCCTCTTTCATATCAAAATTAAACTTCTTGATCACCCAGAATGCCCTGTGCTCTAATTCCACCGGCAGATGACATGCTTTCCCATAGACCAACCGATAAGGAAACATGCCTATAGGAGTCTTGTAGGCTGTCCTATATGCCCAAAGTGCATCATTCAGCCGTAAATACCAATTTTTCTTGTTTTGCTGCACTGTCTTCTCTAATATCTGCTTGATCTCTCTAATACTGACTTCAACCTGGCCACTAGTTTGAGGGTGGTATGGAGTAGCTATCTTGTGAGTTATCCCATATTTCTTCATTAATGCTTCAAAGGACTTGTTTATGAAGTGACTGCCACCATCACTGATGATTGCTCTAGGTGTCCCAAATCTGGCAAATATCATGTTCTTCAGAAATTCCAAAACCACCTTGTGGTCATTTGTCTTACTGGGGATAGCCTCCACCCACTTGGATACATAGTTGTCACGCCCCCTTACCAGAACCTCGGGGGCGGGAATGGGATTAAGCATCAATTATATTTTACTTCTCCCAGGATCCGCGTGTGTGAAGACAACACATTCTGTATATTTTTGCGGAAGCTTTTGTGGCGTTGCGACCCGAAGTCCGTGGCCATCGGATTCCGCGTCGCACTCAACCTTTATCATATAACCAATATATCAAGAATCATATCAGACTGGAGTAACCATCACAATAAATTACAGAGCTGACAGTAACAGGATGTTACATTCCCAAATATGTTCAAGTGACAATTATCAATGTACATTAATTAAGAATCCCAAGAAAAAGGCTAATAAAAGCCATATAACCATAAGCTATTAACCACTACCCAAAATGTGACGTAGCTCCGATGTCAAGCTCGATGTCTACATGACATAGCCGACAAAACAACCTGCAAAACATGGCTCCACAGCCAACTCAAGCACTCAACTCGGGAGGAAGAAATCTGAACCTGAGTACCAAAAGTAGTGGGTCAGACACGACGGTCTGGCAGGTGGATGAAAAGATAACAAATATACTGAAGAATAAAACATAAGATAAATCATGATATTCGATCAAATGCTGCATATAATTAAACGGGTGCAAAAGTCGGAAATCTCGGGGAAAACCTGTATTCATTTCAAGCATGGGTAAAACATAAATATCTAATAAAACATGTGTTCATTTACATCATCTATAATCATAGATATTTGACAATCAGGTGTTCGTCTAAAACATGTATAAATATAGTGGTATGGCAAAACAACGTTCATTTGAAACTTACGTAAAAACATAAGTATACAACAAACCAGGTATTCATAGCAGTCTAGCAAAACCAATGTCCATTTTAAACCTATGTAGAAATGCGGATATTTAACAAACCGGATATCGTTTAAAACAGGTATAAACGTAGGGATCTGGCAAACAAGTGTCATTTGAAACATATTTCAAAGCATGGATATTTAACGAATCGGGTAATCATTTAAAATAGGTATAAACATAGGAATCTGGCATACAAGTGTCGTTTAAAACATATTTCAAAGCATGGATATTTAACGAATCGGGTAATCATTTAAAAACAGGTATAAACATAGATATCTGACAAACCAAATGTCCTTTAAAGCAAGCTCGGATATTTAACAATTCGGGTATTCCTTTAAAACATGTGTAATCATATAAATCTAGCAAAATTATTGATCGTTTGAAACATATGTAAAAGCATGGGTATTTAACGAATCGGGTAATCATTTAAAACATGTGCGGGTACAAAGAACAGAAGACAATATAATAATAACTGAATTTACATTGGAGAATATTAACACTTTTTTAAATAACAACCTTCATAAAGGAAACGAATCATTTATCGAAAAGCAAGTAAGCAATATAAAACATGTCGGGTATCCAAGGAATCGGGAACTGGCAAGATGGCAATCACAAGAAGCTAAGTCCTCTATCACCGAAGTGACAAGAGTATAACGGGACGTTGGTCTCAGTCACACAAGGTGAGGAGACTCAACGTAAATCATATATACAATATAAATATACGGGAACGGGACCACGGTAGCGAACCGGGTATCGGGACGGGACCACGGTAATAACCGGGTATCGGGATCCAAACTGCAGCTGGCGGGACGGGAGAGGGATTTCCAAGTCGGTGGATCAAACCGACAAGGTATCCAAGCTTAGTGATGCCGACTCATAGGTCAAATAACAAATCGGGACATATGCAAGTAAATCAAGTACAATAAATAAACGGGTAAAACGGGGGTGCTCAAGGGCACACTGTCACTTCATATCGGGCAATACATTTCGGGACAAATAACTGTCACTAGTGTAACTTCAATGCTTTCGGGAAACAAGTCATGTGATGCAAATCTCGGGAAAAGAGGTGAAACAATGAATTATAACAATTTCGGGTAAAAATATCGGTTTCAAGATTTATTTAAGTGAATAGGGGTCCCGTATGTCAATTATAATAATTACTTGGTACTCCTTGAGTTTGAAGACATTCCGGGCTCCTTATGCACTTTTACTACTTTCAAAACTTAAAATGAGCTTATGGGTAGTACTAGATGTTACAATAGCAAGAATCAAGATTATAAACGGTCCATCCTAGGCATGAAATTAATCCGGAAACATCGAGCAACCTACTCAGTCATCGAAAGGAATAGAATTAGCGATAACCAAAGAAATAGACTTGTGTTTAGATATAAAGAAGATATCGCGTCGTTCCATCCCGTTCAAGATTGAAATGGATTAACTTCGATGTCACCGAACCCACCGTGAGGAGTGTCGGCTCAAGACATCCTCACACATAGGCCAAACAGTCCAAAAAGGGTAACCAAGGAACCACCTAAAACCAAGAATTAGTGTCTAGATCAACACCATTCTTTTCTTTTAGTCCCCTAGTCTTAGAGACCTTAGATTAGGGTACAATTGGTCTTAACACTAAGGTATATACCCCTAGGACTCATAGAAAGCCCAAAGGTTTCTCCGATCGATCGGTCGAAATTTCTGTCTCAGTGCATTTAAAACAGTTCAACGTTATCCCAACGTGGCCTAGCCAGGCAGACCGCATCGCTCGAGCGAGTCGAAGAGTCCGCTCGAGCGAACTCATCGGTCAAGCGGTTATTTAAATGCGTTCGAGCGACCAAGCTACTGGAAACGCCCGAATCCTTTCCTGGACAGGTCGCTCGAGCGAAGTGTCATGGTCGCTCGAGCGAACGGTCCAGAAATGGATTCCGGACCAGTTCAGTTGTCCTCTTTCTCTTCCTTTCCTTCCAACACATAAACCACTAACATTTTTATTCCATATTCACTTAAAAATCCTCATTAAAACTCCAATGAAAAATTAACTTTAAACACCTCTTTCTTCCCATTTAACAAAAAAACCAAACCAAAGGAAAGAATCTCCAATGTATACAAAGGTCCAATTGAGCCAAAAATCTATGGATAAACAAAGTCTATTGATCACATTTCCATCACAATAGATGATTTAACAAAACTCATTAAATGAGTATCAACTTCAAGTCAATGTAACTAATAAACATAACCATGGATGGCCAAACCAATCCTATTCCTTATAAAACCATATGAGCAAACGTGACCAAATGAAATGCATACCTCTCCAAGAGATTAACAAGATAGAAACAACCATTAATATGCAAATTTCGAAATCCATATATAAGTGACAAGGAGCATATGTGCAAGCATGTATTCAATGATCAAGAACAAGAAATAAACTTAGGGTTTTCTCATAAAACTTTGATAACATTAAAACCATGCATTCATCCACTTGCCTTGGGTTCCAATCTAGCAAATCAAGTTCCTAATCACCTCTCAAGCTCAAGATCCACAATCTCTACAAAAACCCCCAAAACAAACCCTAAAATGGGTTAAGCAATGAAATGACAAGGAAACCTTTCAATAATCAAGGTGGAGCTTCTCTAAGGCTAGAAGATTACAATTCTAGAAGATGAAGAAGAACACTTACTTGGAAGGTCCTCTAATGGACAATGTAAGCTCAAAGGAAGTCTTGTGATGGAGGGTTCTCTTCACAAATGGTATCAATGGAAAGCTTGCAAGATGAGGAAGAGGTTGGTGATCTCCATTGCTTGATTGATGAACTATTGGTGTGGCTTGGAGATGAAGAAGCAAGAAGAAGAAGAGAAGCACAAGGAGAACCCTAGGTTGCTGGTTTGTGCTGGAAAATGAAGAATGGGATGCAATGAAGGAGATGGGTTCCTCTTATAAGCAAGTGAGGTTTGGGTCCCACAACTTAAAGAACTTGGGTGGCTGAAATCATCTCTTTCGGGACCTCGGATGGATTCGACGAAGAAGGAAGAAATGATCATCGAAATATCTAGTTTCCAAAAAGTATATGTTTCACGGATTTCGAGAATATCGAGTTTTTGGTACAGATTTGGTGTGTAATGACTGTTTTGCCCTCAAGGCCAAGAAATCGGGTTTTGGGTTCTCAAATGGATACGGGATCAACATGAAAGTTGTAGGATTCCTCAAGATGAATGCAACGGGCCAAAAACACAATACGAAACAAATCGGAAAAATCTCACAAGTAAATGCAAAGCCGAAAAGGGAACCCCCAAAGGGCCCCACAAGCTACCAAAGCACTCAAAAGCCCAAAACTAGGAAAAAAACCATTCTAGCTCACAAACTCAACCCAACAAATACTAATCCTACTAAAAGAAACTAATCCACAAATAAAACAACACTAATCCAAGAGATTAGGGGTCGGGTTCTCACAATAGTCGACTCCGACCAGAATGTAGAGATAACCATAGGATGATGGGAAAGGTCCAATAAAATCAATCCCCCACACGTCGAATAGCTCACGTCGAATAGCTCCACCTCTTGTATGCCTTTTAGTGGCATGTGATTCCTTGAGGAAATGTTCCCCATTCTCTGGCACCTATCACAACTGGCACAAAAAGCATGTGCATCTTTAAATATAGAGGACCAAAAGAAACCAGATTGAAGTACCTTAGCAGCTGTCTTCTTCCCTCCAAAGTGTCCTCCACACGCCTTTCTGTGGCAATGTGCTAAGATGCTATGAACTTCTTCTTCTGGTACACATCTTCTGATTATCTGATTTGAGCAGTACTTGAACAAATATGGGTCATCCCAGTAATAAAAAAGTGCCATATGTATTAACTGTTTCTTGTCTTGACTAGTAAAATGCAGTGGGAACTCACCACAAACCTTGTAATTCACCAAGTCCGCAAACCATGAAAGTTTGGTATGTGATGAGTTCCAAAAAATGCGCTTTCATAGCATTATTTTATGAGGTTTCAAAGATAAAAGAACCCAAAACACTATTTTTAGCATAAAAATAATAAATTTCCTCCCCATCATGCTTTGCTCATATCTTTCCATTATAGATAGCCATTTGTATGCATTTATATGAGTTCCAATGGCCTCCATACAAAATATGTTAAAAAATACTCTCAATTATGTTAATTTCTCTTTGTAGGTGTTAATTGAAGATTAATTTGAAGATTAAAGTTGAGATTCAAGAGTTAAAGAGAGTAAGGCTAAGTTTGGAAGATAATTGGATGAAGAAATGACAAAGATAGGCCAACAATAAGAAGAAAAATGAAAGACCTGGGTTGGTATTTTGACCATATCTTTTCACTCAGATGTCCGATTGAGGTGATCTCAAAAGCATTGGAAAGCTTGTTCTAATATCTACAAATCATATTTCAAAACATTTTTCCCAATTCGGACGTTCCGGGGGTCAAAATTGCACATCAATCTGGGGACTATTTTCTAACACGAGAATTACATTCAGATGTTCATATTTCCATTCTTGTGAAGTCCCACATCGGAAAGAAACCAAAAAGAGCAAGGCAAATATCTCTATATAAGGAAGGGAGCTCTAGGCATTAGATAAACAAGCAAGGAGAGCCTCCTCCTCTTTACTTAAGCTTTTCATGTAAATTGAGAGCAATTGTAGAGAGAAAGTGAGGAAAGCTTTGTAAAATTTGAAGATTTGTAATGAAAGCTTTGTCTTCTCCAATGGGTGGCTAATCACTTTGATTGGATCTTCTAGATGAAGCTAAGTTAATACTATTCCTTTTGCTTATGCTCTTAATTCCCTTTGTGTGCTTAACATGCTAGAATAGATTTTTCTTCATTGCAATATGCTACCTTCCATGCTTATTTTATTTCCTAGCATTCTTTTTACTATTTATGCTTAGGTTTGATAAATCATGCTTAGGAGTTAATATCTTTTGATGGTTTATGATTACTTTTGATAAATAGTCATTAGGAATCTTTTCTTTTATGAAGGGAAGAAAATCTTAGCTATTAGATTGTTAATTTCTATCTTAGAGCTTTAAAGTTATATTTTCCAAATCTAAGCATTGATTTGTCATTAGATTTGAGTATTTGTTTGGGAAAATAGAAGAGCATTAGCATTAGATTAGTGTCACTTAGTGGATTCTAGATGATTCAATCTATTCATTAGTATTGCTTGTTGCTTATTTTACTTGCTTTAGTTTAATTGTATTCACATTCCCACACACTTATTCACTTGTTTTAATTCTCACACTCCATTTCTCTATCCACACCATCATACCCATTAGCTTATTTGTTCATACCTTCTATGTGTTTGTTTTTATTCATCCTTTGATTTTGTTAGCTATATTTGAGTTGATACTCCTTTTCATTAATCATTGTTATTTCTCTTGTAACGATCCTCGTGGGAACGATATTCGGACTTTCATAGTCTATATTACTTGAGACAACCGTATACTTGCGGAAAAATCACGCAAACAAGTTTTTGGCGCCGTTGCCGGGGATCGGCGTACATAGGAATCCTTGATCATTGTGGATTCTACACATTTTCCATTGTTTGTATTTTCAGTGATTCCGCGGTTGGAGCAAGGAAAGAAGAAAAGAGCAATCAAAGAACTCTAACTTAGGAATTTAATTTGCTTTCTTAGAAAAATCTTGTATTAGGATTCATTACAAGTTTGTAATAATTTTAAAGTTCATTTAAGTTTTCAAAGCATTGTAATAATTAAGGAAGGAGGACGGTTGGACGATACCGTTGCGGCCCCCCAAGTTCGTACACCGAAATTGGTGTCGGTGGCTTGGGTCGACTTCAACCGATCTTTCCCCAATTTAGTTTGGGAGGTGCATATTTCGATACACCCACGCATCCCCTGTTAGTGGGTCAATTTTGTTGGTTGTTTGATTGTTTAATTGCTTTGTAGTGCTTAATCATTTTAAAATACACAGTAATTTGGAAAGCACACACTTAGTAAGGGCAATCATACCCCCAACAAGATAAGGATTGGATTTCATCACCATTTCCTTGCCCATAGGAACTCATTTTCCTCATTACTTAGGAATCCTTAACCTTTAATAAAATTTGAGTAGAAACGTGACCATAGGACACGAGCTCATTAGGAGAAGACCATCAAAGGTTGTACCATTTGCGCTCCTTGACGGAAATCGGTGCCTAGAATAGCCTTGTCCCTTTAAGGGAGACAATTCATCTGTTCTAGGAGTTTGGTATTTAAGTGGAACCTTTGCCACGCGCATTGTGATCCCACCAATCCCCTAGGGGCTTGCCTGGCCGATTACGTTTCTTAGGACCGGATTGGAGGCCTAGGTGTACTCTTCACAGTTAGGAGCTGTCTAGTTTAATTTTAGGTAGCCTTAGTTGAGAATAGTTTAGTTTGTTTTTCAAAATCATTTTGTTTTTCTTGTTTGTGTTTAAGCATTAATCCTCGTTCATCATCACTTGAGTGGACCATCATTTTCGAAGTTGAGAGGTAGTTTATGCACAGTTGGTTACGTGTGCAGGGTCGTTTAGAGAGCTTTGATTTATTCGATATCCCTGTTGAGAATTTTGCGGGCCCCATTGCCATTGAGGAAATGGCTGACGGAAACCCACAAACCCAACCCATGACTCTTAAGGAGTACATGTACCCAACCCGATCTACCCAACCCTCATGCATCGTCATACCTGCCACAAATGCCTCATTTGAGCTGAAATCCGGCTTAATCCAGATGTTACCAATTTTTCGAGGGGTGGAAAATGAGAACCCATATCAACATGTGAGACAGTTTGAGGAAATTTGTGGGACCATGAAATATAACCATATGTCTGAAGAGGCCCTTAAGCTTAGGTTGTTCCCGTTCTCGCTGAAGGAGAAGGCGAAAGCATGGCTTTACGCCTTATAGGCTAATTCCATAAACACATGGGAGGGACTAGTCGAGGCCTTTTATAAAAAGTTTTATTCAAAACAGAAAACGGCCTTCATTAGACATACCCTGAACAACTTCCACCAACTGGAGGGAGAAACCATGTATGAGTACATGGAAAGGTTCAAAGACTCATTGTTACAATGCCCGCATCACGGGTTCGAAAAGATCCGGTTAGTCCAAATCCTTTATGAAGGACTGGACTATCCCACCAAGACCATGGTGGAGTCTTTCTGCAACGGAGTATTCACTCAAAAGACAGCTGACCAAGCTTGGACATACCTTGAAGAGTTCGCTGAGAACACTCTCCAATGGGAACCTATCAGAGAGGATCCCAAAAGACCCATTGTTGCAGAAAGAAGGGGCATGCATAGAATGGAACCCAAATTCGAGGCTGATGCCAAGTTGGCCACGCTGACAAGGAGATTAGAAGCCCTTGAAATGAACCAAACATGTCAGAGACCACCCCAAAGACCCTGGAATCATTAAAGATGAGCCAAGCAGTCAGTGACCCTACTGCCCCACCCTGCACCAATTGTGGAGAGTTCACCCATCATGGATCCCAATGTAGAGCATTCTTTGGTCAAAGTCAAAGTGATAGTATGGAGGAGGTGAGTGCACTTTACCAGAATACTAGATATGAGCGGCCGAGGTATGATCCGTATTCAAATACATACAATCCTGGTTGGAAGGATAATCCTAATTTTTCATGGACCAAAGGACAACACCAAGGAAACCCTTCTCAGCCAATGGCCCAACATATGCCACCTCCGGGATACCAAAAGCCTCAAGTACCCCATGTGTCACAGGGACCACCCATGGTCCAAGGTTATCAAAATCTTAATTCCCAGAATCAGCAGATAAGTTCTCTAGAGGACACAATGAAAATGTTGGCCCAAAATACCCTCCAATTCCAGCAAAACACTACTCAGAATTTGAATGCCAATACCCAGTCCATTGCCAAGTTGGAATACACTGTCAGCCAGTTGGCCAGGTCAATAGTTCAAAGAGACAAGGGTACCTTTCCAAGTCAGCCCGAAGCCAATCCTAAATGCCAAACTTCAACGGGCCAATTTGTTGTCCATGATGACAAGGGCAAAGTCCATGAGCAAGTCAATGCAGTGCATGCAGTTACCACCCGTAGAATGGCTGCAAAGGAGGTTGACACACCAGAAGAGGACCCCAGGCAATCTGAACGGACTCAAGTGAGGAGGGAGCATGTAGTTTTGGAAAAAGAACTTGAGGAACCAAAGAAGGACCCAGAGCCTACTAAGGAACCTAAGAAACCAATAGGAGATGCCTCACCGAGTGAGCCCCCACCTACAACCTCTGTTCCCAAGGCCCCATATCCTCAGAGGCTAGGTCAAATGAAAAATAATGTCCAGATGGATAAAATCCTTGAAGTGTTCAAGCAAGTGAGAATTAACATCCCATTGTTAGAAGCCATCCAACAGATCCCGACTTATGCCAAAGTCCTCAAAGATTTATGCACATTCAAGAGAGCAACCAATGTACCCAAAAAGGCCTTTTTAGCCCAGCAATGCAGTTCCATCATTACCACTTCGACCCCAATCAAATACAAGGACCCTGGGTGTCCTACAATTTCTTGTCAAATAGGGGATCATCACATAGAACAGGCTTTGCTGGACTTGGGTGCGAGTGTCAATCTGCTCCCGTATTCGATATACGAGGAGTTAGGTTTGGGGGAGCTGAAACCAACAAAGGTGACCTTACAACTAGCTGATGCTTCAGTTAGGTACCCCAAAGGTGTTGTTGAGGATGTTTTGATCAAGGTAGGTGAGTTTGTTTTCCCAGTGGATTTTGTAGTCCTTGATACCCGACCACCAATCGGAAATATCGTGAAAATCCCGGTAATTTTAGGGAGACCATTCCTTGCCACTTCCAATGCCCTGATTAATTGTCGAAATGGTGTGATGCACCTATCATTTGGGAATATGACAGTCCAGATAAACATTTTTAATGTTGGCAAGCAGCCCAGAGATGAGAGTGATTATGAAATTTGTGATGTGAGTTACCTAGAGGAGTTTATTGAGAGTGTTGGATCACAATTAGTTTGTGAGGACCCATTAGAGGCCTGTCTTGCACATTTTGGAGGTAACATTGATGTTGAGAAAAGCATTAAAGAAGTAAATGTGTTACTGGATTCTACCCCTGCTTTTGAGAGGAGTCAATGGCAACCCAAGCCAGAGATCTTGACCCCATCGGCTGCCCCACTTGTTCCATCAATTGAAGAACCGCCCAAGCTCGACCTAAAACCACTACCTGACACTCTCAAGTATGTGTTTTTGGGCCCAGCCGAAACTCTCCCCGTCATTATAGCCTCGGACCTGGAAGAAGTCCAGGAACAACAATTGATTGAAATCCTTAGGGATCACAAAGAGGCTATAGGCTGAACAATTGCAGATATAAAAGGAATAAGCCCATCTGTGGTTCAACATCGGATCCATTTGGAAGAAAATGCAAAAACTTCTAGAGAACTACAGAGGCGTCTTAATCCATCAATGAAGGATGTCGTAAGAGTGGAGGTTCTGAAACTGTTGGATTCAGGTATCATTTACCCTATTTCGGACAGCTCATGGGTGAGCCCAGTCCATGTTGTGCCAAAAAAGTCCGGGCTAACTGTTGTAAAGAATGAGGGGAACGAGTTAGTGCCCACAAGGACCCAGACGGGCTGGCGAGTGTGCATTGACTATAGAAAGTTGAACTTGGCCACCCGTAAAGACCATTTTCCCCTCCCATTTATGGACCAGATGCTTGAGAGACTAGCCGGTCATGCCTTTTATTGTTTCCTTGATGGATACTCTGGCTATAATCAGATACCCATAGCACCCGAAGATCAGGACAAGACAACTTTTACATGTCCTTTCGGTACATTTGCCTACCGGCGCATGCCTTTTGGGCTGTGCAATGCACCTGCGACATTTCAAAGGTGTATGATGAGCATATTTTCAGACATGGTCGAGCGATTCTTAGAGGTGTTTATGGACGATTTTTCGGTCCATGGGAGTAGTTTCCAAGAATGTTTGCATCACCTGAACCTTGTGTTAGTGAGATGTCAAGAAAAGAATCTTGTTTTGAATTGGGAGAAGTGTCATTTCATGGTGAAAAGAGGAATTGTCTTGGGCCATGTTATTTCTGAGAATGGCATTGAGGTTGACAAGGCTAAAATTGAAATCATTTCCAACCTGCCACCGCCAAAAACGGTGAAGAATATCAGATCTTTCTTGGGCCATGCAGGTTTTTATAGACGGTTCATTAAGAATTTTAGCAAGATAGCTGCACCCTTGTGCAATCTGCTATCTAAGGATATGCCTTTTGTCTTCAATGAACCCTGCCTACAAGCATTTGAACAATTGAAAAAGGAGTTGACCTCTACCCCAATAATAAAGCCACCTGATTGGACAATTCCTTTCGAACTCATGTGTGATGCTTCTGACCATGCTCTTGGGGCTGTGCTAGGACAGAGAGTGAACAAATCGCCCCATGTCATATATTATGCCAGTAGGACCTTGAATGATGCTCAGTTGAATTACACAACCACAGAGAAAGAGTTGTTAGCCGTCGTCTTTGCCCTGGAAAAGTTTAGACCCTACTTGATTGGGTCTAAAGTCATAGTTTACACCGATCATTCGGCCCTTAGGTACCTGTTGATGAAAAAAGATACAAAAGCCCGTCTAATTAGGTGGATTCTCTTGTTACAAGAGTTTGACCTTGAGATTCGGGACAAGAAAGGTTCTGAAAATGTTGTAGCTGACCATCTCTCTCGATTACCTTCAGACCTCGAGCATGAGAGCATCCCATTGAGTGAGAGTTTCTCGGATGAACAATTGTTGAGTGTCTCCCATTTCCCTTGGTTTGCAGATATCGTTAACTACCTGGTCACTGGACAGATGCCCGATCGCTGGTCCAAACAGGATAGGTTCAAGTTTTTGTCTGAGGTTAAGCATTTCTTCTTTGATGACCCATACCTGTTCAAGTACTGTCCAGACCAGATCATTAGGAGATGCATTTCAGAAGAGGACTGTTTAAGTGTGATATCCTTCTGCCATGACCATGCCTGTGGTGGGCATTTTAGTTCTAGAAAGACCGCAACAAAGGTGTTGCAGTGCGGATTTTACTGGCCCACCCTTTTCAAGGATTGTCACACCTTTTGTTTGCATTGTGAACGTTGTCAGAAATTAGGCAGAATTACGCGGAGGAACATGATGCCTTTAAATCCGATGCTTATTGTGGAAATTTTTTATGTTTGGGGCATAGACTTCATGGGTCCATTTCCGAGTTCCTTCGGCAACTTATACATTTTGCTTGCTGTAGATTATGTCTCCAAATGGATAGAGGCGATTCCAACCAGAATGAATGATCGTCACGTGGTTATCAAATTTATTAAAGAAAAGATCTTTTCTAGATTTGGTACCCCCAGGGCGATTATCAGTGATGGTGTGAGTCATTTTTGTAATAGCATCTTCGAGAATCTGATGAAAAAATATTCTATTACTCATAAGGTTGCTACTCCGTATCACCCTCAAACTAGCGGACAGGTGGAAGTGTCTAATAGGCAAATAAAGCAAATTTTGGAAAAGACAGTCAATCCTACCCGGAAAGATTGGTCTTTAAGATTGACAGATGCTTTATGGGCTTATCGGACTGCCTATAAGACCCCGATCGGCATGTCTCCATATCGATTGGTCTTTGGGAAAGCATGTCACTTGCCGGTAGAATTGGAGCATAATGCTTACTGGGCCATCAAAATGTTTAATTTTGATTTAACTAAAGCTGGTAACCTACGCAAGTTGCATCTCAATGAGCTGGAGGAACTTAGAAATGACGCCTATGAGAATGCCAAGATTTATAAGGATCGGATGAAGAGAAACCATGATCAATCTATCTTGAGGAAATCCTTTGAACCGGGCATGAAAGTTCTTCTGTATAATTCTCGCCTGCATCTTTTTCTAGGAAAACTAAGATCCCGCTGGACTGGACCCTTTATTGTGCGCACTGTCTATTTTCATGGGGCAGTTGAGATTGAGAACCCCAAGAATGGGGATGTTTTTAAAGTCAATGGTCAGAGGTTGAATCCTTTTCTGGAGCTTAAGAACAAGGATGTCGAAGAAACCCTTGTTCAGAACCCTGTGTATGTTACATAAGTAATTTTCAGGGTCACGTCGGGCTGACAAAGTGAAACATAGTGCTGGTTGGTAAGCAACCCGATATTCATTTTTTTGCATCAACCCATGGTAAGGCGTTCCATTTTTTTTTTCTTTCTTCTTTTCTTGTCCATTTATCATTTCGCATTGCATATCATTGAGGACAATGTTTGATTTAGGTTTGGGGGTGTGGTACTGCATTGCACACATGTATTTGCCTGTAAATATTTAGTAATTTTTTTTTAATTTCTCCAAAAAAAAAAAAAGAAAACAAAGAAAGAAAATTCCATGGGATTTTAGCTTGTTAATAAGTTTCGAAATCTTAGTTTACCATACTATCCAAATCCTAAAAAGAATATCACAAAATCAAGTCTAGGGAAAATTCTTGCACATTTAGCCACATGAGTGTAGTCCAAGTGAAGAGTGAGCACATATGAGTGACCCTGACAAATCACTAGTGGAGACTAAACCAATTGAGTGTAGAGCCTTTCTATTCCTTCAGGGTAAGGACTCTTCTGCGCTAATTCCGAGTAGAATGAAGAGCTACTCAAACTCGTAGTTTTCGGCACATTTCTTTTTATCTCATTAGTGCCTATTTCTTTCCAACCATTGAGGGTGTCATGAAAATTGTGAACTAACCTTGACTTGTAGCTTGTGAGCACCTTTCTAGACCTGGTAAAGTGATGATAGGCAATCTAAAATTAAAACCTCATGGCCATTAAAAACCTACCCATAAAAACATTTCCATAGTAACCCTTTTGAGCCATTATCCTTTATACATTTTTCCTTAAAAATTCCCAAAGCCTCTCCACCCAAATAAAAAGCCTTCAACCAATTGCTTTTGAGAAGAGGAAGGAAAAGATAAAGAAAGAAGGAAGTGTGCATTGTTGATACTTCACATGATCTATCCAAGGAAAAAGTCTTATCGGAAAAAAAAAAAAAAAAAAAAAAAAGAGCATAGTTGAAAAAAAAAACAACAAAAAAGAAAAAAGGAAAAAGTGAAGTCGAATCGAAGAAAATTCCTTCGAAGAAAACTCAAGATCTTACCTTCTCAGAAACCCTAAAACCTCATTTTCCATTTTAACCAAACCCTTTGCTCTAACCCCATTACAACCAATAAAAGACCTATTGGATTTCAGGAAAAGTTAAGATGTTAAAACAAGTGAGAAGTTGAGTGAGCATTTTTACCCTCAGTTAAATGGTTGTTCTTTCCATGAGATAACTTCACCAAAAATTCTTCATTCTCAAAAGATATGTGAGTCCTTTTGCCTTACCAATACTCACATATAGAGTGATCAGTCAGAAAATCTAAGCGATTTTATTTCCGAGAGTATGACTGTGAGGCTGAAGTCAAAACGAATGGATTTAGAAGGTGATCAAATTTGTGTTTTCTCAGAACCCAAAACCGCACAAGTGTTGGCTAAACTCACTCAAATACACTCCGGGACTTGAGCATCCTTGAAAGATTTTTAGCAATTGGATAGTGTTCTAAACTTGGTCTCATTTTTATTAGCTTGCTAAAAACCCGAGGATATAAATAAAAAGAATTTTGTGGGATTTATTCGCTGAAAACCCTCACGAGACAAAACTCGTCCACTAAGAGAAACCTAGGGGTTTAAATGGCTTGTTGCACGAGCTAAGTGCAGCCGCGATTCCTGCGAAAGTGAGTTAGGATTTTTTTTATCATTTTCTACATATAGTTGGTTTTCTTTTATTTTGCTCGGGACTAGCAAAATGTAGGTTTGGGGGTGTGATGAGTTCACAAAAAATGCGCTTTCATAGCATTATTTTATGAGGTTTCAAAGATAAAAGAACTCAAAACACTATTTTTAGCATAAAAATAATAAATTTCCTCCCCATCATGCTTTGCTCATATCTTTCCATTATAGATAGCCATTTGTATGCATTTATATGAGTTCCAATGGCCTCCATACAAAATATGTTAAAAAATACTCTCAATTATGTTAATTTCTCTTTGTAGGTGTTAATTGAAGATTAATTTGAAGATTAAAGTTGAGATTCAAGAGTTAAAGAGAGTAAGGCTAAGTTTGGAAGACAATTGGATGAAGAAATGACAAAGATAGGCCAACAATAAGAAGAAAAATGAAAGACCTGGGTTGGTATTTTGACCATATCTTTTCACTCAGATGTCCGATTGAGGTGATCTCAAAAGCATTGGAAAGCTTGTTCTGAGATCTACAAATCATATTTCACAACATTTTTCCCAATTCGGACGTTCCGGGGGTCAAAATTGCACATCAATCTGGGGACTGTTTTCTAACACGAGAATTACATTCATATGTTCATATTTCCATTCTTGTGAAGTCCCACATCGGAAAGAAACCAAAAAGAGCAAGGCAAATATCTCTATATAAGGAAGGGAGCTCTAGGCATTAGATAAACAAGCAAGGAGAGCCTCCTCCTCTTTACTTAAGCTTTTCATGTAAATTGAGAGCAATTGTAGAGAGAAAGTGAGGAAAGCTTTGTAAAATTTGAAGATTTGTAATGAAAGCTTTGTCTTCTCCAATGGGTGGCTAATCACTTTGATTGGATCTTCTAGATGAAGCTAAGTTAATACTATTCCTTTTGCTTATGCTCTTAATTCCCTTTGTGTGCTTAACATGCTAGAATAGATTTTTCTTCATTGCAATATGCTACCTTCCATGCTTATTTTATTTCCTAGCATTCTTTTTACTATTTATGCTTAGGTTTGATAAATCATGCTTAGGAGTTAATATCTTTTGATGGTTTATGCATACTTTTGATAAATAGTCATTAGGAATCTTTTCTTTTATGAAGGGAAGAAAATCTTAGCTATTAGATTGTTAATTTCTATCTTAGAGCTTTAAAGTTATATTTTCCAAATCTAAGCATTGATTTGTCATTAGATTTGAGTATTTGTTTGGGAAAATAGAAGAGCATTAGCATTAGATTAGTGTCACTTAGTGGATTCTAGATGATTCAATCTATTCATTAGTATTGCTTGTTGCTTATTTTACTTGCTTTAGTTTAATTGTATTCACATTCCCACACACTTATTCACTTGTTTTAATTCTCACACTCCATTTCTCTATCCACACCATCATACCCATTAGCTTATTTGTTCATACCTTCTATGTGTTTGTTTTTATTCATCCTTTGATTTTGTTAGCTATATTTGAGTTGATACTCCTTTTCATTAATCATTGTTATTTCTCTTGTAACGATCCTCGTGGGAACGATATTCGGACTTTCATAGTCTATATTACTTGAAACAACCGTATACTTGCGGAAAAATCACGCAAACAGTAAGCTGAAATAGATGCTCATCTGGAAAAGATTCATTGAGTGGAATTTCGTCCCCCATGCTTCCTTCCTCATTCAGCAATCTAGATAAGTGGTCTGCCACTACATTCTCACTGCCCTTCTTATCTCTGATCTCAATGTCAAATTCTTGTAGCAACAATACCCATCTAATTAGCCTTGGCTTGGCATCCTTCTTGCTTAAGAGATACTTTAGTGCTACATGATCGGTGTAAACGATAACCTTAGACCCAACAAGGTAAGATCTGAATTTTTCTAGTGCAAAAATTACAGCAAGAAGTTCCTTCTACGTAGTAGAATAGTTCAGCTGTGCATCATTTAGAGTCCTGGATGCGTAGTAAATCACATGTGGAAGCTTCCCTACTCTTTGGCGAAACACAGCTCCTATAGCATAGTCACTGGCATCACACATCAGCTTAAATGACAAACTCCAATCAAGTGCCATGATAATAGGGGCTGATGTCAAAAGCTTTTTCAGCAGCTCAAATGAACGTAAGCAATCCTCATCAAAGACAAATTCCACCTCTTTCTGTAACAATGAACAAAGTGGTCTCGCAATCTTGGAGAAATCCCTAATGAATCTGCGATAGAATCCCGCATGCCCAAGGAAATTTCGTACTCCCTTCACTGATACGGGTGGTGGAAGTTTGGTGATTGAGTCTATCTTAGCCTTATCCACCTGTATCCCCTTGCTTGTCACCACATGCCCAAGTACAATGCCATGCTTCACCATGAAGTGGCATTTTTCCTAGTTTAACACCAAATTACACTCCTCACATCTCTTTAGCACAAACTCCAGATGATACAAACAGTTATCAAATGATGATCCAAAGACAGAGAAGTCGTCCATGAATACCTCAATAAAGCGCTCAACCATATCGGAGAAAATACTCATCATGCATTTCTGAAAAGTTGTTGGTGCATTGCAAAGCCCAAAAGGCATCCTCCTATAGGCAAATGTCCCAAATGGACAAGTAAAAGTGGTCTTCTCTTGGTCTTCTGGAGCAATAGGAATCTGATTGTACCCACTGTACCCATCAAGAAAACAATAATGTGAATGCCTAGCTAGCCTCTCTAACATTTGATCAATGAATGGTAGTGGGAAGTGATCCTTTCTTATGGTTGTGTTAAGCTTTCGGTAGTCTATGCATACCCTCCATCCAGTGGTGACTCTTGTAGGAATCAACTCATCATGTTCGTTCTTTACCACTGTCATACCACTCTTCTTGGGAACAACTTGCACTAGGCTGACCCACTTGCTATCTGAGATTGGGTAGATGATCTCAACATCTAGTAGCTTAAGAGTTTCTACTTTGACAACTTCTTTCATATGAGGGTTGAGTCTCCTCTGTGCTTCCCTTATAGGTTTAGACTCCTCTTCTAACAATATTCGGTGCATACACATGGTTGGGCTTATACCTTTGATGTCTGCAATGCTCCACCCCAACGCTGTCTTGTGAGCTTTTAACATGTTTAACAACTTGCTCTCTTCATCAGAACTCAAATCACTGGCTATGATACATAGCAAAGTCTCATGTTCTCCCAAGTAGGCATATTTGAGATGTTCAGGTAATGGCTTTAATTCTAACTCTGGTGCTTTTAAAACAGAAGAAACGGATTGCTTTGTGGAAGAACCAAGAGTTTCAAAAGAGTTAGAATATTTACCTGGGATGGAGGGGAGTACTTCTAGTTAATTTACGATCCCCATAAGTTCTACCTCCAGTTCATCACTATCTTGCATGATTTCAGATTTGATGAGGCATTGCTGAATGCATGTGTCCAACTCCTCCTTGCACCCATGTGCTCTTGGAAACACCTCTACTATAGCATGCTCAATCACCTCAATCTAAAAGCAATCTTCATCTCTAGGCATTTTCATAGTTTCAAACACTTTAAACTCAATGTTCTGCCCATTGACCTTCATTTCAATTGTGCCTTTCTGTACATCTATCTTTGAACCCGTAGTGGTCACGAAAGGTCGGCCAAGTATAATAGAAAGGTGGTGAGGCAGTGATAAACTCTCCATGTTTAATACCACAAAGTTAGCAGGTAATATGAATTCTCCTACCTTTACCAAAATGTCCTCCAGAATGCCCCTTGGGTGCTTCACACTCCTATCCGCCAATTGCAATGTAATTGAAGTTGGTTTGAGCTCTACCAAACCCAAATACTCATAGACTGAGAATGGCAGCAAATTGATACTAGAAACCAAGTCCAGTAAGGCTCTCTCAAACATATGATCTCCTATCTTGCAAGGTATAGTAAAGCTCCCAGGATCCTTCAGCTTTGGAGGAAGCTTTCTTGAAAGAACTGCACTGACTTCCTCAGTTAACTTGACCTTTTCATGATCTCTGAATCTCCTCTTATTTGTACATAACTCTTTGATAAACTTAGCATAAGAGGGTATTTGCTCGATAGCATCAATCAACGGAATGTTAATCTCTACCTTCCTTAGAGTCTCGAAGATGTCCTGCGTGAACTGACTTTTCTTCTCTTGTCGCAGCCGCTGAGGGTAAGGTGGAACTGGCTTATAGACTCTCTCTGGTTCTTTAGTAGGTGTTGTTAGGAATTCTCTAGATTGCAATTTGATGGATGCATTTCATTCTAGCATCATTTGATTTACACACTTGCATTGGTTTTTAAGTAAACTTGAAATCTTGATTTATTCATGCATTGTTTTTAAGATCTTGTTTTATGCATGATTTGTTTTTAAATCTTGGATGCATTTGTTTTAGAAAAGAGTTTTCAAGAAATCAAGCTAGCCTTTGTCTTAAAAGTTTTGAATCTTTTTAGGCTTTTTATGTCATGTTTTAAAATCCATTAGAATCTTTAAAACATGTTTTCCAAGCTTGATTTAGTGGCCAAAAGGTCCCCCATAGAAAAACCTTCAAATATGCAAAAGTTGCAAAGGGAGGCTGTCCCGGCAGTGTTGCCGGTCGACCGAGAGGCAGGTCTCGGTCGACCGAGACAACTGGAGGTAATTTCTGCAGTTTTGAACTGAAACCTCCAACGGTCAGAAATCTGACCGTTGTGCCTTCCCGGTCGACCGAGACCTCTTTGTCGGTCGACCGAGAACTAGCCGTTGGCAACTTTTTGCTATAAATATAAGTTCTTTCCCTTGCCAAAAGTTGGGAATTTTTAACCCCTCCTTGAGAGGATTTGAGGCATATCAAAAGGGAAAAGAACCAAGGGATGAAGGGGATGATTAGGAAAGCTAAAGCTTGGATTAATGAAGTTAAACCACCAAGTAGGCTCTTCCTTCCTTAATCATATGTTTGCATGCTTTTGTTTTATTTTTGGTAAATCATTTCTAGCATGTTAAACTATGTTTGTGTTGTGTCCTTAACATATTTTATGTTTTGAGTTGATTTATTGTTTTGGATGCAACACCATATGATTCAATCCAAGTAGTACTTAACTTTGGTAAATCTAAGTAGATCATGTTAATGAAAGAACCTTTGAAATCATATGTAACATGATCCATATACTTGGTTGAATCTTTGGTTGTTGTTTTCCATCATAAGAACATCTCTTTCAAAACTAACTTATGTTTTGGATTCAACTTCTTTACAAATCATATGTTTTCATGTTTTGTTTTATCATTGGTAAATCTTAGTAACATGTTAACCTAGGATGTGTTGTATCCTTAGCATGTGTTATATTTTGAATAGATCTATTGTTTTGGATACATCACCATTGATTCATCAAAGTAGTACTTTATCTTTGGTAAATCTAAGTAGATCATGTTAATGAAATATGTAACATGATTCATATACTTTGTTGAATCTTTGGTTGTTGTTTTCCATCATAAGAAAATCTCTTTCAAATGTATCTAATGTTTTGGATTCAACATCATTACAAATCATATGTGTATTATTGTTTTAAAGTTTCACAACTTGCATCACTTTGATAGGTAAATCATTTTCAAGTTGTATTTATAATTACATATGATTTGTCCCCTCTTTTCAATCAAATCTATTTTAATGTTTTGAGCTTCATGTTGATTTGATTGACATCCCTATGCATCACATGTTTAGAGCTAATCCATTTCATACAACTTGTGTATCTTTGACATCATTAACAAGTTGTTACTTTTAACATGTGATTGCATTACTTCCTCAATCATAAATGTTTTATGAGCTAAAACTTTCAAAAGCCTTAGGCATACATTTATGAGCTTTCATTTTCTAAATGATTGAGGACCACACACACACACTTCATATACTTTCATCTTTGCATTCATAGTGTGAGTGTGTATTAGTTTTTCACTTCCATATCCGCCTAATTAAGAGGCATTGTAATGAGCTTAAATAGAATCTCCATCAAGTGTTTATAGACACTAATTTAAAGAGATAACCAACCATGTGGTTGAAGAGGTTATTGCTTAGCCTATAAAAGCATAGTGTATAGGTTGATGTTAAGCATTGAAAAACATCAATGTAAAGGTTATTGCTTAGCCTTGGAAAGCATATTGTAAAGGTTATTGCTTAGCCTATTGAAAAGCATAAATAGTGGAAATCCGGTGGGGTGTTGGTTCACAAGCCGGTAGTGGATGTAGGCATTGAGGCCAAACCACTATAAATACTTGTGTGATGGTGCTTGCTTTGTGGTGATTGATTTCTTTAAGCTTCCGCATTTTGTTTGATAATCATCACTTGTGACTAGTTTGTTTTAAAGAAGTTAAAATTGTTAAAATTGGTCATAAAAGAAGCTCACCCTATTCACCCCCCCTCTAGGGTTCGGATCCCCATGGACTGACAGGTGTGACCGGAATAGGAGTGGCCGCAGTGTTTGTGCCCTTCTTATCACTTGTCTGGTTCTCATCAGTCTCAGTTTTCCTTGCACTGTCCTGTGGCTCAATGTCTACAGTTTTCGGATTTTCATGCGGCCCATTCACGCTGGTGTCTATGGCTGTACCATGCTGCCTCATTCTCCTGTAGACCTTCTCTGGCTCTTTGGTGACGGTAGTTATGGCCTTCAGATGCTCATGATTTTTAGGGTTGATTTCAGTCAGACTTGGGAACTTACCATCCTCCCTCTTGCTAAAGGCATTAGCAATCTGACCCACTTGTGCTTCTAGGTTGGCTAAACTCTGCTGAGTATTGAAAGTCCTAGGATCCGAACTCTAGAGGGGGGGGGGGGGGGTGAATAGGGTGTGCTACAATTATGACCAATTTAGACCAAATTTAATTTCTTAACATAAACTAGTCACATGTGATGATTAATCAAACAATATGCGGAAGCTAATATAAACAATCACTACAAAAGCAAACACCACAACACAAAGGTTTATAGTGGTTCGGCCTCAATGCCTACGTCCACTACCGGCTTGTGATCCAATCACCCCACCGGATTTCCACTAAGCATGCTTTTTACTAGGCTAAGCAATAACCCTTACAATGTTGTTTTTACTAGGCTCAACAACAACCTTTACAAGATGCTTTTCAAGGCTAAGCAATAACCTTTACACAATGCTTTTCTTAGGCTAAGCAATAACCTTTACAAATAAATATTTCTCTAAGAAAGTGTCTTAAAAAAAGATCACTCTAAGAGATACAATTTAAGCACAATGTATTTGCCTCTAAAATAGGCGAATATGAAAGTGTAAATCAAATTACAAACATACACTAAAGAAAGTAAAGTGTGTGCACAAGTGTATGAATGCTTTACTTCAATCAATTTCTACAATGAAGCTCCTAAATGAATGCTTGATGCATTTTAAAATCAAAGCTTAGAAAATGATGATTGAAGATAAAACTAATCACATAAAAGATTCAAACAACTTTGAAGAAATGAACTAAACAAGTTGTATGAATATTTAAAGTCTAAGAGCATGTGAATTAGTCAAGAGAGTTTGCAAACCATTCTTAATATTCCAAAGATGACAATGAGTTTGCAAAACATCTCTAGAAATCATGCACTAGTGAAAATACAAAGATTTAAGCATGCATGGATTTCATTTTAATGGAAATCAAAATACTAGTAAAATGTACCTTATAAAAAGTCAAGCATTTGATTTCCAAAAAACCCTCTAGCCTTTCCAACTTCTTCCCCTTTCTTTGGCTCCAAAATGGTCTCAAAAGTTCATGTATCAAGCCTCCAAAAAGGTTGGAAATGAATGGACTTTATACCAAAAAACAGTCCAACGGCTAGTCCCGGGTCGACCTGGCAAAAGGGGGGGGGGGGGGGCGGGGTCTGTAAGTCCATGGGGATCCGAACCCTAGAGGGGGGGGGGGTGAATAGGGTGAGCTTCTTTTATGACCAATTTTAACAATTTTAACTTCTTTAAAACAAACTAGTCACATGTGATGATTAAACATACAAGATGCGGAAGCTAACAAAAGAATCACCACAAAGCAATCACCATCACACAAGGATTTATAGTGGTTCGGCCTCAATGCCTACATCCACTACCGGCTTGTGAACCAACACCCCACCGGATTTCCACTATTTATGCTTTTCAATAGGCTAAGCAATAACCTTTACAATATGCTTTCCAAGGCTAAGCAATAACCTTACAATGATGTTTTTCAAGGCTTAACATCAACCTATCCACTATGCTTTTATAGGCTAAGCAATAACCTCTTCAACCACAAGGTTGGTTATCTCTCTAATTTATGTCTTTAATACACTAGATGGAGATTCATTTTAGCTCATTACATTTGCCTCTAAAATAGGCGGATATGGAAGTGAATAACAACTACACACTCACACTATGGATGCAAAGATGAAAGTACATGAAGTGTGTGTGTGTGGTCCTCAATCATTTTGAAAATGAAAGCTCATAAATGTATGCCTAAGGCTTTTGAAAATTTTAGCTCATAAAACATTTATGATTGAGGAAGTAATGCAATCACATGTTAAAAGTAACAACTTGTTAATGATATCAAAGTTACACAAGTTGTATGAAATGGATTAGCTCTAAACATGTGATGCATAGGGATGTCAATCAAATCAACATGAAGCTCAAAACATAAAAATAGATTTGATTGAAAAGAGGGGACAAATCATATGTAATTATAAGGACAACTTGAAAAAGATTTACCAATCAAAGTAAGGCAAGTTGTGAAGCATTAAAACAATAATACACTTATGATTTGTAATGATGTTGAATCCAAAACATAAGATACATTTGAAGGAGATTTTCTTATGATGGAAAAACAACACCCAAAGATTCAACAAAGTATATGAACCATGTTACATCTTTCATTAACATGATCTACTTAGATTTACCAATAAAGTACTACTTTGATGAATCAATGGTGATGTATCCAAAACAATAGATCTATTCAAAATATAGAATATGCTAAGGATACAACATATCATATATTAACATGTTACAAAGATTTACCAATGATAAAACAAAACATGAAAACATATGATTTGTAAAGAGGTTGAGTCCAAAACATAAGTTAGTTTTGAGAGAGATGTTCTTATGATGGAAAACAACAACCAAAGATTCAACCAAGTATATGGATCATGTTACATATAATTCCAAAGGTTTTTCCATTAACATGATCTACTTAGATTTACCAAAGTTAAGTACTACTTGGATTGAATCATATGGTGTTGTATCCAAAACAATAAATCAACTCAAAACATAAAATATGTTAAGGACACAACACAAACATAGTTTAACATGCTAGAAATGATTTACCAAAAATAAAACAAAAGCATGCAAACATATGATTAAGAAAGGAAGAGCCGACTTGGTGGTTTAACTTCATTAATCCAAGCTTTAGCTTTCCTAATCTTCCCCTTCATCCCTTGGTTCTCTTCCCTTTTGATATGCCTCAAATCCTCTCAAGGAGGGGTTAAAAATTCCCAACTTTTGGCAAGGGAAAGAACTCATATTTATAGCAAAAAGTTGCCAACGGCTAGTTCTCGGTCGACCTACAAAGAGGTCTCGGTCGACCGGGAAGGCACAACGGTCAGATTTCTGACCGTCGGAGGTTTCAGTTCAAAAACTGCAGGTTTTACCTCCAGTTGTCTCGGTCGACCGAGACCTGCCTCTCGGTCGACCGGCGACACTGCCGGGACAGCCTCCCTTTGCAACTTTTGCATATTTGAAGGTTTAGCTATGGGGGACCTTTTGGCCACTAAATCAAGCTTAGAAAACATGTTTTAAAGATTCCAATGGTTTTTAAAACATGACATAAAAAGCCTAAAAAGATTATGAAAACTTTTAAAACAAAGGCTTGCTTGATTTCTTGAAAACTCTTTTCTAAATCAAATGCATCCAAGATGAAAATACAAATCATGCATAAATCACTACTTTTACAAATCTTAAAAGCAATGCATGAATAAAACAAGATTTCAAGTATTTTTAAAACCAATGCAAGTGTGTAAATCAAATGATGCTAGAATGATATGCATCCATCAAATTGCAATCTACAAAAACCCTAACAGGGTCGACCTGCCCTTCACAACGGTAAAAAAAATGACCGTTGGAGCTTCAGGACCCAGTCAACCTGCTGTGTGGCAGGTCGACCCCGCCAGGTTGACCCCCTGGGACCAAAAATCCTATTTTTTACACATTTGAAGGTATTCCTTGGAGAGGATTTTTGGGCCAATAAATCAAGCTTGGAAACATGTTTTAAATCGAACTAAGTGGTTTAAAAACATGAAACACAAAAAGCCTAAAATGATTCAAAACTTTAAAACCAATGGCTTGCTTGATTTGATAAAATTCTTTTCACATATAAATGCATACAAAAATGATTATGAAAATGATGAATGTATGCAAGGCACAAACCTAAATCCTTAATTTGATTTCTCAAAAGTAATGCACAAAGAATTAGGTTTTCAAAAGAGTTTGGATTCTAAAACCAATGCATCCAAGTTTAAAAACAAAACATGCATAAATCATTAATTCTACAAGTCTAAAATCCAATGCATGTATAAAACCAGATTTCAAGATTTTCTAAAACAATGCATGTGTGAAAATTCAAATGATGCTAAAGTGAAAAATCATCCATCAAATTGCAAATACAAAATCCCTAACAATCTCCCCCTTTGCAATTTGATGGAAACTTACTCATCATTGAAATAACACACCAAGTCTTCAGCTCCCCCTAAGCTGGACAAGTCTTGAAATCTTCTTGGATGCTCCTCCTCTTAGCTTGGGCTCTTGGGCTCTTTTCTTCAATCTTCTTGATGCTTGGTGCTTGATCAATCTTCAAGCATTCTTTTCATCTTCCTCTCTATGGCCAAGCATCTTCTTTAGCTCCAAGCTTTCTTTCTTCTATTAGCTCTCCCCCTTTGACCATGCCTCTCTCTCTTTGGCAAGATATGCATTCTCTCCCCTTGTAGAAGATCATACACAACTCTCCTTAGGAAACTTGGACATTCTCTTCACCCTTTTGAGAACTTGAATGCTCTCTCCCCCTTTGCCATTAAATTGCAAAGGTGCCTACACACATGAAACAAGGAAAATACCTTTTAGTAGCACCTGATAACAAATGAAACCGAAAATGAAAAACATAACAGGCTATCATGTATGGAAGTTATCTCTAAGGATTCAAAGGCAATCCAAGGGTGAATTTGATCAAAACTAATGCTTCCTATGAAGATTTACACCCCCCCTCAATCCATTCTCTTCTTTTGTCAATCTTTTGACAAGGTATAACTATTTGGTTCAAGAAGTAGATGGTTTTACCAATTGAGGGTCAACTTCAAGGAAATGATTAGATTCGTTTAACTATAAGGCTCAATATGATCAAATTACCAAAAGAAAGCAAGGTCAATGAGAAAAGCAATCATGGATATCAATTGGAAAAACAAAGAATACCAATTGAGATTTAAGGATAAGACTATTAAATCAACCACTCTAAAATGGAGTTATAAAGAATATAACTATTAAGATAAATCCAAATTAGAGCTATCCATGATGCAATGGGGTTTACTAAACATAGCATCAATCAATATAACTTATGAAAATCATATGCTATGTAAGTTTTGAAATCATTTCATTCAAACAAGAAATATGACCATTATGTGCAAGAAGAGTGAAATGAATTTCAAGCATGAAGCCAACCTCAACAATTAACCAACCAATATTATGAACACATAAACATGGTGGTCATGAGATTTACCTATATGAGCAAGTGAGGTGGCAAACATGAACATTATGATGCTAATGGAATGTGACATGGAATGTAAACATATAACTATCAAGATCAATCCAATGTACACAAGGTCTATCACATACACAAGATAAGACATCAATTGGATATGAAATCAATGGAAAATTATACCAAATGAAACCAATTGAATATGACAACATGATAAAGAGCAAGGATGTGACAAACACAAAATTTCATCAAGCAACATAAATGGATATTCATCACTTTTAAAGATATGACTATTGAGCATAGTGATGAACAAGGTAAATTGCAATGCTAAAGGATATGACTTGGTAAAGCATGCAATTTTTCAAAGTGACTAAATCATATGAAATCAACATCTAAGATATCCATCAAACATATAGAAATACGAGGAATGGATTTCAAAGAGTTTCATATGATTAAGATCACTACTTATGAAGTTGAAACATGTATAGGGATGACACCAAGAGAATCTACATGAATCAACATCATAACCATCCAAAAATAAATGACTAGAAGGCATAGAGGATGAATTTGGGTTCTAGTATGGTTTCTACAAATATAACTAAGATCACAACCATACATGGAACCAATAGACATTTACATATAAAAAGAATATAAACAAATAAGAAAATATGCAAACAATATTCATTTCCATTTCTAAGATAATGAAACCAAAAGGAAAGGAAATGAGAACATGGAACATGCTTAGATGATTATAACTAATGATGTTATAGAGCATTTCCATTCAAACAATCTTCAAATCATTTTGATAAACAAAATCCAACAATGAGCATAAAAAGAATGATTTTGAAGATCAATTTTCAACATTGTATTTTAAAAGATATAACTTAAATGAAACACATACAAGTTGATTTTTCAAAATAATGATTTTCCATATAAAAGTATAACTTAGAAATCCATGGAAAAACTTAAATTGATTCAAATCATTTGTTCAAATAATCTTACTATGACATCTACACAAATGATTCAACAACAATTAATCATGAAGAGTCTAGCTATGAAAGCTTTTGAAATCACAATCAATTGATCATGTAAAGAAATGCAAAGCAAGTCATACAACTAAATATGAGCAAAAAACAAATCTAACATGATGAAATTATAATCAAATGATTTTGAAAACCATGACATGTAACTTAGAATGGTGCATGAAAACAAAATCAAATGATCATAAAGAAACAATGCATTTTAATAAATGTAACTATATAGAAACAAAATGCAAAAAGCAACATGACCAACAAAATGATTTAACTATAAAGAATAGGTTGGTCAAGATGGTTCAAGGCCTTAAGGTTTGTCTAAGTGGATAACTTTAGGAATCCACCTAAGGTCTTGAGAGGGTTGAACTTTGAGGTCTAGTTTGGAAGTCTCACCAACTATAGGAGATTTAACTTGATAAATTTTCAATTTGAACTTATCACCATGATATTTTGCTTTGACTATATTTAGCTTAGATTGGTGATTAGTCTTTTGAAGTTGGTAGGTTTGTTTCTTAGGGGATTGTTTCACTTTTCTTTTCTTCTTATTTTCTCCTTTTACTTGACTTTTGAATTTTAAATTTAACTTAGCAACTTTCTTCAAAAGTTCTTTCATGGGTTGATATAAGGGAGATAGGTTGGGAAGCTTTTTGTTCATAGATTCTTTTAAACTTGGTTTAACTTGTTTAAACTTCTTAGAATCTATTTTAGGAGACTCCATTTTAAATGGTTTAACTTGTTTATTCTATTTGGAGTCTTGCTTGGTTTTTAGTGTCTTACCCTTCATAGATTTAGATTCTACCTTTTTGGGTTCAAAGATGGGTTTAGACACATGGCTTCTTCTTAATTTGCACTCAAACCTAAAATGCCCTTCAATGCCACAATAAATACATTTGGATTTGGGCAAAGGAGAAAGAGTGCTAGAGAAAGAGGACTCACCTTTCACAAATGTGTTGGTGAATTTAGGGTCATGTGAAATATTCCTATCAAATCCAAGACCCGTCCTATCTCCTTTAGATTTACCCAATCTAAATAATTTTTCAAATTTATCTTCTCCTTGGGTAAATTTGCACTCATACTTTTGTTTATAGCTTTCAAGTTGAGTGACTTTGGTTATAAGGATTGAATTTTCATTTTTGACTTTTGAAAGTTCATTTTCAATTTCCTTATATTTGCTTAGCTCTTTATTGGCAAGTTTTAATTCAAATTTAAGTTCATTAATGACATTAGATCCAAGTTCGAGAGTTTTTATCTTATTTTGAGAATTAGATATCTTCATCTTGCCTTTTTATTTGATCTCTTAGATTTAAATTTTCCTTATTGACATTATCATAACCCATCTTTAATTCTTTTATAGTTCATCTTGAATGTTAGATAGGTTATTTAAAGAGATCATGAACTTAGATTCTACACAATTTATTACTTCTTCTTTTTCTCTAAGTTCATCTTTAGAAGAGACTAGCTCTTTGTTTAGTCTTTTAGATTCTTCTCTTAATTTATTATTTTTCTTATTAAGTTCTAGAGAAAATGTGTATAATTCTTCATAGGCTTGTTGAAGATCTTCTTCATTGTAATCATTTTCTTCCTCTTTTGAATCAAATTGAGATTCATTTAATTGAGGGTTTGAATCTCCAATAGAAGGAAGAATGAGGGGTCTATGAGAATCTACACAAGAATCTAAACTATCTATCATAGTGGAACCCATCCTAATGATTTTCATGTAAGGACAACTCTAGGGTTTTTGACTCTAGGTTTTTACACCTAATCAAGAGTTCCAAACACTTGATCCTAAAAGATAGAGCACGAGGCTCTGATACCAATTGAAAGTCCTGGGATCCGAACCCTAGAGGGGGGGGGGGGGTGAATAGGGTGTGCTACAACTATGACCAATTTAGACCAAATTTAATTTCTTAACATAAACTAGTCACATGTGATGATTAATCAAACAATATGCGGAAGCTAATATAAACAATCACCACAAAAGCAAACACCATAACACAAAGGTTTATAGTGGTTCAGCCTCAATGCCTACGTCCACTACCGGCTTGTGATCCAATCACCCCACCGGATTTCCACTAAGTATGCTTTTTACTAGGCTAAGCAATAACCTTTACAATGTTGTTTTTACTAGGCTCAACAACAACCTTTACAAGATGCTTTTCAAGGCTAAGCAATAACCTTTACACAATGCTTTTCTTAGGCTAAGCAATAACCTTTACAAATAAATATTTCTCTAAGAAAGTGTCTTCACAAAAGATCACTCTAAGAGATACAATTTAAGCACAATGTATTTGCCTCTAAAATAGGCGAATATGAAAGTGTAAATCAAATTACAAACATACACTAAAGAAAGTAAAGTGTGTGCACAAGTGTATGAATGCTTTACTTCAATCAATTTCTACAATGAAGCTCCTAAATGAATGCTTGATGCATTTTAAAATCAAAGCTTAGAAAATGATGATTGAAGATAAAACTAATCACATAAAAGATTCAAACAACTTTGAAGAAATGAACTAAACAAGTTGTATGAATATTTAAAGTCTAAGAGCATGTGAATTAGTCAAGAGAGTTTCCAAACTATTCTTAATATTCCAAAGATGATAATGAGTTTGCAAAACATCTCTAGAAATCATGCATAAGTGAAAATACAAAGATTTAAGCATGCATGGATTTCATTTTAATGGAAATCAAAATACTAGTAAAATGTACCTTATAAAAAGTCAAGCATTTGATTTCCAAAAAGCCCTCTAGCCTTTCCAACTTCTTCCCCTTTCTTTGGCTCCAAAATGGTCTCAAAAGTTCATGTATCAAGCCTCCAAAAAGGTTGGAAATGAATGGACTTTATACCAAAAAACAGTCCAACGGCTAGTCCCGGGTCGACCTGGCAAGAGAGGGGGGGGGGGGGGGGGGGTCGACCTGCCCTTCACAACGGTAAAAAAAATGACCGTTGGAGCTTCAAGACCCAGTCAACCTGCTGTGTGGCAGGCCGACCCGGGTCCCTGGCCGGGTCGACCTGCCACACTGCAGGTTGACCCCCTGGGACCAAAAATCCTATTTTTTACACATTTGAAGGTATTCCTTGGAGAGGATTTTTGGGCCAATAAATCAAGCTTGGAAACATGTTTTAAATCAAACTAAGTGGTTTTAAAACTTGAAACACAAAAAGCCTAAAATGATTCAAAACTTTAAAACCAATGGCTTGCTTGATTTGATAAAACTCTTTTCACATATAAATGCATACAAAAATGATTCTGAAAATGATGAATGTATGCAAGGCACAAACCTAAATCCTCAATTTGATTTCTCAAAAGTAATGCACAAAGAATTAGGTTTTCAAAAGAGTTTGGATTCTAAAACCAATGCATCCAAGTTTAAAAACAAAACATGCATAAATCATTAATTCTACAAGTCTAAAATCCAATGCATGTATAAAACTAGATTTCAAGATTTTTTAAAACAATGCATGTGTGAAAATTCAAATGATGCTAAAGTGAAAAAGCGTCCATCAAATTGCAAATACAAAATCCCTAACAAGTATTTGTAATTGCTTGGCTATGTTGCTGGAAATTAGCCTGAGATGACTGAATAAACTGAGTTACTAAGCTTTTGAACTCATCCTCTGGTGACTTTTGTGCATTGTTCTGAGAAAAGTTGTTATTCTGTGGGTATTGGTAGCTTCTCTGTTGTCCTTGATACTGCTGCTGATTTCCTTGATTATTCTGATTTCCTCCCCAAGAAAAGTTTGGATGGTTCCTCCATCCGGGATTGTAAGTATTGCTGTAGGGATTGTTCTGCTTAGGGAATGTGTTACCAACATAATTGGTATGCTCTTGATCTGTAAAAGATGACATGGGGCAGCATTCAATAGTATGGTTAGTGTGAGAACATATAGCACATACTTCGTTTGGTGTCTGTTCGAGCATGTTATTGGAAGCCATTGCTTTGATGTGCATGTCCATTTTTTTATCCATTGCCTTCATCTGAGCAGCTATATTTCCTTGAGATTGGATCTCGTACATTCCTTGCTTCTTACCCATCTGTCTGTTTCGACAAGAAAATTGTAATGAGTTTTCACTAAGAGTTTCAAAAAGTTCATAAGCTTCCTCACTATTTTTCTCCATTAGGGTCCTTCCACATGCAGAGTCAATTATTCCCTTATTCAGCTCGTTCAGTCCTTCATAGAAAGCTTGAACCTGATCATCTTTGGTGAGGTTGTGATGTGGACACTTCAATAATAAATCCTTAAAATGCTCCCACGCTTCCCATAACTGATCTCCATCTTTCTGCTGAAATGTTTGGATCTCTCTTCTTAACTACCTTGTCTTTTGAGCCGGAAAAAAAATTCTTCAGAAACTTACTGGCTAACTGCTGCCAAGAGTTGATAGAACCAGCATCCAAGGAGTTTAACCATATTTTAGCTTTATCCTTAAGAGAAAAAGGAAATAGACGTAGCCCGATGCCCACTGCAGTGACTCCCTGTATCTGTTGTGTCGCGCACAGCTCAAAGAATTCCTTAATGTGAACATAAGGATCTTCATTAGGTAACCCATGATAGTGTGGCACCATATTCAGCAGTTGTGCATGGAGGGTGAAATTTCCAGCCGTATTAGGTGGATAAAGAATGGTGGACGGCTGTTCGGTGTGTAAAGGTATGTAAGACTCCTTCATTGGTCTTTTTTGATTATTTACTACCACTTCTTCGTCTTCTTCTCTGTCGGCCATTTTTCTTTCAGGACCTTGATTTCCGTTAACACTGTTTTCTTCAAGCTCTGAGTCAGATGAGGGCTGCGTATTGGATCTTGCCCTCTGAGCATGTCTTCGATATCTTCTAAAAGTTCGTTCAATTTCTGGATCGTAGACAATGATGGCTAAGTCCTGAGATCGCTTACCTTGCATATACAAAATTTATGACCGCAAGTAAACACCTATAAAAGAGTTAATGTGCTAAAAGAAGAAAAATAGAAATCTGAAATTAAATAGCCGAAAAACTATGATAAAGCAGTAAATAACAGCACTTTAAAACTTCAAGTAACTGAACTAAAAACGAAACTAGACTATGACACTACACTAAAAACAAGTTTTGATACTATTCTATGCAAACAAGTCCCCGGCAACGGCGCCAAAAACTTGGTATGTACCAAGCAACCTAGAAATAAGCTACTAGCATGCACACAATTAAAACTCGCAAGCGCACAAGATCACTATGTAGTGTAGTGAATTGTAAGTACGAGGTCGATCCCACGAAGACTTGTGATAAAACAATGTCAAAGGCAACTAAAAATCAGAATATTAAAAGAGACAATTGAGTGATGAAAGATTCAATTAAACTATTAAAAACAGTAAATTAAACTATCAAATGCTAAATGGAAATTGATCTAAAATACACAACTAATATTAGAATTGAAAACAATGAGAATGAATGAACTAGGGTTTCATCTACTCCTCTAACCAATCCTATGCATGTCCCTTATTATCTTTTAATCAAAAATTAGATTTTATTAGTGATATCTATCAACCTAGACCACGGCATATGCGTCTAGATTACTATTCCCCTAAACCTAATTCATGAGTGACATACTACATGAATTATTCATTATGATGCAAAAACTAAGCATGGCATATGTCCTAGTCAAAACACACATAATGCATAAAAACAAAGGGAAAGATAAATGCATGAGTCTAAGTATGGCATATACTTAGATTATTCATGGTTCTAAACCCTAGATGCTTAACATCAAGATCAATCAAAATTAAGTTAGCTACTCTTAAAATTAATTGAACATAACATGGTTGGTGTTAGACCCCGACCCAGACCAAGTCAATTAGTGTGCGATTAGTATGTGTTTAGTCCTAAGTGGATTTAGTTGGCGTTGGGTTAGAAGTAATTAGTTTTAGTCTTGGACATAGCTTTGGGAATTTTGAGAACGTTCAATATTAGTCAGACATACTCAGGAAGGCCTGAGTGCACGTGTAAGCTTGGGAGGATCGTATCGGTTTCCGTGTGATTGTGATTTTAATTTCATTTGAATGATTTTTCTATGTGTTACAACTTTCGTTTTAAACCCATTCATATTTGAAGCCCAAGAACCCATGTTTTGGCCCAAAGAGGGTAAAATTATCTTTCTTGCACAAATCTGGACACAATTTTTGAGATCCCTAAATCATGTCAAAAATATACTTTTTGGAAACTAGATATTTCGACGATCGTCTTATCCTTCTTCGTCGAAGTCATCCGAGGCCCTCAAGATCGTGTTTTGGTCACTTCAAGGTTCAGCTAGTTGGGGCCCATTTTCATCACTTAAGCCTCATCTCCCTCTCTTTCCATTCACTTTACCAAATCTCTGCAACTCTCTTGACCTAGGGTTGAAAAACCCCTTTTCCCTTCCCACTTCCTCACCTTGCATGAGCTAGCTAGAAGACTCCAAAGAAGATTCCAAGGCTACCATTTTCTTCCCCTCACCTCAAGCTTCCTATTGATATCTTCTTCTTGAAAGCTAAGGTTGAGAAAGCCCTCCATTTGTCTTCATGTCTCTTGTTTGACCTTCTCTAGGTAAGAGCTTCCACTCATATCTTTCATGGAGTTATTTTGGTTCCTCAAGATCATGTTTTTCATGTTTGCAAACCCTTTTGTTAAAATGGGTTCCTTGGTTCCATTTTTGAGTAAGTTGTGTGGTTTTCTCTTGGGTTTTCTTGTAGTGTTGGATTAGCTTGAGAGAAGTGCTTGAGAAGGATTGTTTAGCATTTGGGCAAGGCAAGTAATCTCTATAGGACCATTGTGCATGTGTATTTTAAGCTACATTGTTGTTTTGGAAATTTTGCATATGATTATATGAATATGTTTACAAGCTTCATGATCATGTTCTCTTCGGATTGGATGTTTAAGATTTGGAAAAAATATGTGTTTTGTCCCTTGGAGAGCATGTAGGCTCAGGGAGTCCAAGTGGAATGAGAAACAAGAAGAAGGGAAGAAGAAATGTGCAAAAATCTGCACTGGGCTGCATTTCCCGTGCAATTCGGTCAGCCGTCGGTCGGCTGGCGGCTAACCGAAATCCCCATTTCGGTTAACCGCGAGCTGACCGAGCTCGGCGGTTCCCTTTCCAGAAGCTGACATTTCGCCAGGGAGTTGCGGTCAGTGTGAGAACCCGACCCCTGATCTCTTGGATTAGCGTTGTTTTATTTGTGGATTAGTTCTTTTAGTGGGATTAGTATTTGTTGGGTTGAGTTTGTGAGCTAGAATGGTTTTTCTTCTAGTTTTGGGCTTTTGAGTGCTTTGGTAGCTTGTGGGGCCCTTTGGGGGTTCCTTTTTCGGCTTTGCATTTTCTTGTGAGATTTTCCCGATTTGTTTCGTATTGTGTTTTTGGCCCGTTGCATTCATCTTGAGGAATCCTACAACTTTCATGTTGATCCCATATCCATTTGAGAACCCGAAACCCGATTTCTTGGCCTTGAGGGCAAAACAGTCTTTTCACACCAAATCTGTATCCAAAACTCGATACTCTCGAAATCCGTGAAACATACACTTTTTGGAAACTAGATATTTCGACGATCATTTCTTCCTTCTTCGTCGAATTCATCCGAGGTCCCGAGTGAGATGATTTCAGCCACCCAAGTTCTTAAGTTGTGGGACCCAACCTTCATTGTTAACAAAAGAGACCCTTCCCCTTCCTCCTCCATTTTCATGTTCCAGCACAACCATGGAGTCTAGGGTTTTCCTTGCTCCCTCTTCTTCTTCTTGCTTCCCATCACTCAATCCACTTCCAAGCTTTCACCAAGAAGAGATTGGAGGCCACCATCTTCTTCATCTCCTTGAGGACTTTCTTTCCATAGCTTTTGTGGAGCTCACCAACCATTACAAGACTTTCCTTGAGCTTACCTTGTCCATTAGAGGACCTTCCAAGTAAGTGATTCTTCCCATCTCCTAGATTAGTGTTCCTCTAGCTCTTGAGAAGCTCCATTTGTATTATTGAAAGCTCTTTCATTTTCATTCTTTGTGTAACCCATTTTAGGGCTTTTTTGGAAGTTTTTGTAGAGATTGTTGATCTTGAGCTTGAGAGGTGATTAGGAGCTTGTTTTGCTAGATTGGAACCCAAGGCAAGTGGATGATTGGATTGTTTTTATTATTAACATGCTTTGTGAGAAAAATCTTGTTTCATTAAGGGTTTTGGTGATTTTAGTAGTTGTCTTTACTATGATTAATATTGATTTTAGAAATGTTCTTATTGATGAGTTTATTTCCCTCTTGTTTGTGCTTGGAAAATGTATGCATCATATTGTCAAGGTTTCAATGATTTCACATGAATAAGTTTCCTCCACCTTGAGCCTTGTTGTGAATGGAAAGAATGGAAAGGGAGGAACTTGAAATGAGGAGCTCTTTAGCTCATATTATTGTTTTGGAAACATGTATTTTAGTCTTCTTGCTTATAGTTCTATGTGATGGTTTAAGTGTTGGAGAGTAGGTTGTAAAAAGGAAGAGAAAGAAGGGAACTGAACTGCCCAGAATTCAGTTTCTGGACAGTTCGCTCGAGCGACCTGTCCAGAAAGGGATACGGGCGTTCCAGCAGCCTGGTCGCTCGAACGCATTTAAATAACCGCTCGAACGATGAGTTCGCTCGAGCGAACTCCCAGATTCGCTCGAGCGATGCGGTCTGCCTGGCCTGATGCGCGGGTACAGAAATTTCTGCCGAAGGTCCGATCGATCGGAGGACTCAGTTTGAGTCCGGTGGGTTTTGAGGTTTATTTTCTTCGTGGACCTTGGCTAACCTCCTCGAACTCACTCGACCATATGTGAGAGCGTCTTGAGCCGATGCTCTTCACGGTTGGTTCGGTAGCATCGAAGTTCAATCCATTTCAATCTTGAACGGGATGGAACGACGCGATATCTTCGTTATATCTAAACACAAGTCTTTCCCTTGGTTATCGCGAATTCTATTCCTTTCGGTGACTGAATAGGTTGCTCGATGTTTCCGAATTAATGTCATACCTAGGATGGACCGTTATAATCTTGATTTTGCTATTGTAACATCTAGGACTACCCACAAGCTCATGTTAAATTTTGGAAATAGTAAAAGTGCATAAGGAGCCCGGAATGTCTTCAAACTCAAGGAGTACCAAGTAATTGTTATAATGAACTAGGGATTCATCTACTCCCCTAACCTATCATGCGCATGTCCCTTATTATCCTTTAATAAAAAATCAGAATTATTGGTGACATTTATCAACCTAGATCATGGCATATGTATCAAGATTGGGATTCCCCTAAACCTAATTCATGAGTGGCATACTACATGAATTGTTCATCAAGTTGCAAAAAAACTAAGCATGGCATATGCCCTAGTCAATACATGTATGATGAATAAAAACAATGAGAATGATAAATGCATGAGTCTAAGCATGGCATATACTTAGATTATTCATGGTTCTAAACCCTAGATGCTAAACACCAAGATCAATTAAAGATAATTTAGCTAATCTTAAATTAATTGAACATGACATGGTTGGCATTGCATAAATACAACTCATCAAATCAAAAATATGGTTTAGAAACTCAACCAACAAAACTGAAATCTCAATTAAAGAACGACAAAAGGGACTACATAAAACTAGGCTAGGGTTTCAATTACACCCTAGCTCTAAAAAGTTTAGCTATTCATGTTTGGAATTGAAAATAACATAGAAAATAAGGTCATAAGAAAAAAAAAACTAGAAGATTGATGAAGAAGAAGGCATGGCCAGCAGCTGCTTCCTCCTTCTTTGGCTTCAAAAAGCTCCCAAATCTGATGGTGTACAGCTGCTAGGGCTGTGGATGAGTGCTGGTCGTCCATGCCTTGTGTCCCCTTTTATGCTTTTTGAAAAAGCAATCTTTAGCAAGGAGTTTCCTTCTTTTTAGGCTTTGTTTCCTTTTCTGATTAGATCTCTTGCTTGCTTTACAAGTAGGTTTCCTAGTTAGGAAACAACTTAGAAATTGTAAGAGAATCTCTTGCCTTTTATACTCCTAGTAGTTCTCTCCTTTTTGCTTGAAAATAACTTTTCTTGGGCACCACTTGGACTTGAGAAAGAGTTTCCAAACTCTGAGATTCTAACTATTGTAATAGATGTGGGGGGACCCCCCTTTGGGCGTGCAACACATGTTTGGGCTGTTTTCTTCTTTTTCTTCTCTTTTTCTCTTTCCCTTTTGGTTTATGCTATGAGTCTCCAACACTTTACTTCTAGGGCTCCAGTCCACTTTAATTTCAAATTTCAAATTCCTAAAAAGAATAGGGAGGGCCCACCTGAATCTCTCTTCTTTATTTTTTTTTTTGAAATAGTAACTTGTATTAATCAAAAGCTTTACAGTATAAAAGGGCTAAGCAAAAGGGGCAAGCGTTGACAATAAGCAATTTCCGGCGGAGGAGATTATCCATAGTCAGAATTTTATTATGAAGAGCAAGCCAAACAAAAGCGAGGACTCTGGGAGGGGCCAACCTTGATGAGAAGTTGGGGGACCTACATGAAGTGCGGAGAAGAAGGAGGAAATAGAGAAAGATCCGCAGCAGGAAGGGGCCCAACATCTGATGTCTTGCTCTTCATCGTTAATGTCCAATCCACTCAGAACCTCAAAAAGATTGAAGAGGTTTGCTTCCTCTGCCTCAATAAGATTCCTTCTGAAAACGGGGCCCCACAGTTGCTGGTTGCCATTCCTGTCAAGATAATCACTGACCCTGGCTTTGCCGTTTCTGGCACATCTGTATAGATCAGGGAATTGAATCGCCAAAGGGTTATTGCCGACCCAAATGTCATGCCAAAAGGATATGTTCTCTCCATTGCCAACTTGGTAACGGATGAATTGAGCAAAAGAGGCTTTGGTAGAGCAAATCCCTTTCCAAAAATTTGACATCTTTGGGGAGGAGGATAAGTGTCCCAACAGTTTCTCCTAACTTTGTATTTGGCTAGAAGGATATTTCTCCATATCCATAGACCTTCAGATTCGTCCACGAGCCTCCAAAGTCATTTGCCCAGTAAAGCTTGATTCATGCTCCTTAAAGGTCTTATACCTAGACCGCCTGAATTTTTAGGGCGACAAATTGATTTCCAATTCACCAAGTGGATCTTTTTTGACTCCTCGCGGCCCTGCCATAGGAAGTCACATCGAAGCTTCTCAATGCGGTTGATGATAGCAATCGGGCATTTGAGAATAGACATGGAGTAAATAGGAAGGTTGGCAAGAGCAGATTGAATCAACGTGATTCTGCCTCCTAGAAATAAATATCTTGCTTTCCAAGAAGACAATTTTCTCTCAATTTTCTCAAGAACTGGGTTCCAGATGGATTTTGGCACCCTACTTGGACATAGAGGAAGCCCAAGGTAGGTGGATGGAAAAGAGTCGACTCTGCATTCTAAGATAGTTGCAAAGTGACGAAGAGAAACTTCTTCAATAGAGATCCCTAGGATGGCACTCTTGGAGAAATTAATCTTTAGACCCAAGACAACTTCGAAGCATCTAAGAATGGCAACCAAGTTTTGAATTTGATCTACTTTTGCATCGCAAAATAGAAGAGTGTCATCCGTATAAAGGAGATGGGAGACAGATGGAGCATTCTGAGTGGGCTTGAAACCACAAATCAAGTTGCAATCTTCTGCTTTTGAAAGCATCCTACTGAGAGCCTCTCCAAAGATGACAAAAAGGAACGGAGATAAAGGGTCTCCCTAACGTAGACCCCTCTCCGCTGGGAAGAAACCTTTTGGGGAGCCATTAACAAGGATTGAGTAGTTAGCAGATGCGATGCTTTCTCGAATCCATTCCCTCCATTTATCTCCGAAACCCATCCTGCGCAGCAAATAAAGAAGTCCCTAGTCTACCATGTCGAAGGCTTTTTCCAAGTCTAGCTTACAAATTAGACCAGGAGACTTGTCTTTGTGTCTGGAATGAATTCATTTGCTACAAGAACCCCATCTAAGATCTGTCTTCCTTTGACGAAGGTACTTTGAGAGGGAGAGATGATGGATGGAAGGATCTTTTGCAGTTTGGTTGTAAGCACTTTAGCCAAGATTTTGTAAGTGCTGCCTAAGAGGCTTATGGGTCTGAAGTCGTTTATGCAGTTCGTCCTGAGCTTCTTTGGGACAAGAGCAATGAAAGATGCGCCAATGGTTTTGGAGAGAATGCCTCTGGAGTGGAATTCCATCATGAAGGCGATAAAGTCTATCCTTAGGAGGTCCCAATGAATTTGGTAGAAAGAGATTGGAAAGCCATCTGGGCCTGGAGCTTTATCACTAGCTAGGCTGAATATAGCTGCTTTTACTTCTTCCTCTTGGAACTCTTCTTCCAACCAATTTGCATTTTCCACGCTAATAGTGGGGAACTGTAGATTATTTAAAGAAGGCCTACTTCTTTCATCCTTGCTGAATAGATTGCTAAAGAAACTGATGATGTGATTTGTTATCCCTTCTCTGTCCTCTACTCTGTTTCCATTGACCATCATATGATCAATCCTATTGCCCCTCATTCTAGTCGATGCCAAACTGCGGAAAAACATGGTGTTTTTGGCCCCTTCTTTTAGCCATCTACACCTCGATCTCTATTTCCATTTGATTTCTTCTTCCCTGATTTTACATTGAAAGATGTCTTTAAGTTCAAATCTCTTTGCCAAATCCTCTTCAGATAAAAACCTTTGAGATTCTTCCTTTCTGTCAATAGATTGCAATTCTTCTAGAATTTTTGCCTTAAGAGGTCCAACAGGCTCTATATTGCAATTGGTCCATTCTTTAATGTTGATTTTCAGCATCTTCAGCTTCGAGGAGAATCGAAAACCCGCCCACCTACTGACGTGAAAACTGTTCCACCATTCCTTAATTGAGTCTCTAAAACGCTTATCCTCCAGCCACATTAGCTCAAAACGGAAGGGGGATGACCCCATTTTAAGATTTTGGAATCGAGTAAGATGGGACAGTGATCAAAGGTGGGCTTGGGGAGAGCAATTTGGCAGACTTCTGGGTATAAGTCTATCCAATCACCGGTGGCAAGGAATCTGTCAAGACACGACATAGTCGGAGGACTCTGATGGTTGGACCAAGTGAAATTTGCCCCCCCCCCCCCCCTAGATGAAGGTCTATTAGGTAGTGGGAATTGATCCAATCTGAGAAGGATTGCATATCTGATGTAATATTCCCACCTCTAGACTTTTCTGAGGGGAATCTAGTGATGTTCCAGTCACCTCCTATGCACCACGGCCCTTCCCATTTGCTACGAATGAAGTCTAGCTCACTCCAGAAGTTGTTTCGCAGACCATGATCTGTCGGACCATAGACAGAGGAAATGATCCAAGAAGAACCATTTGTCTTATCTTTCATCACATCTGAGACAGAGAAGGCACCGATGTGTTGGTCTTTTACAGAGAAGAGCCTGTTGTTCCAACACAGAAGAATACCTCCAGAAGTTCTACAGCATCTAAAGAAATCCAATTACAGTGGTTGTTACCCCAAATTTCTCTAAGAAGAGGGAGAGACGTAGACCGAAGCTTTGTTTCCTGGAGGAGCATAATGTCTATTCTGAAAGAGTGTATTACGTCCTTTATTATTGCCCTCTTCACTAAACTCCCTAACCTGCGAACATTCCAAAGACAAATTTCATTTATAACAGTTTTGGGTATCTCTGACTCTAGTAACCATCTTGAGAGAGGGAGAGCTATCATAGTGACGGTTGTCATAGTTGATGGAGCACGACAGGTTTTTGAGTTCTCTACCGCCCTTCTACTTGATACTCTTTTTGAAGGAGCCAGATCTGGGGGGGTTGTCACTCTCGTTCGCGAAGGCAATTAAGCCGTCCCAGCCTCCTTTGTTGTTTTCTATTGAGATGCCTATAGCTTCTCCATAGACTCTCATTTTATGAGGCAGCCAAGAGTTGGTGGAGGAAGGTCCTTCAACAGGGGCTGGCAGGGAGTGTTTGTCAACTGAGTCAGAGTTTCTAGAGTGACTCAGAGAGTTATTTGCCATCCTTAAACTGACCTTCTTTGAGCAGTTGTCAGAAGTGGGCCATTGAGATAAATGATCAGCAGGATCATTAAGAAGAGGAGAGGGAGACAGGGAGGTGGAGACCCTGGAAGAGGAGATATGAAGTTACATGTCGCAAGAAGTACCTGAGGGAATGGAGTCAATGTCTGATGAGTAGCAATTTGCGAGGAACTAGAGGGAGTTCAACTCTGTCCGTCGCCTTAGTCCGTCCGAGAGATGAGGAGGGCAGGATAATTCCATGTACTGAGGATATGTCGAGGCTACCATGGAAGACTCTCCAGACGAGTCCATTGACGAGTTCATCAAGTCTGAGATGGAAGTTATAGCAGCAGAGCGAGGAATAGAGATGAGGGGAAATGTCCAGGGCTGGAGCGATCGACCCAGAGAACTTTTTAAAAATATCGCCTAGGCTCTGCCCGTTAACTGTGGGTCGGGTAGCTGGGGATCTATTTGTTTTAAGTGAAATATTTTGGCTCAACCCATTTTCTATGCTTGACCCATCATCTATGGGCCAGGTCGCAGCAACCTTAGACCTGCGAAACATGGCTCGCCTACGGGACCTGGTCCGTCTGTGAGCCCTAGCCCGTTTCTGGATGCTTCCAGCAACGATGGAAGAGTCTTCTTCAGCGTTCTCCAAAGCGTTGCCTTCTCCAGCAATCTCCTGATCGTCTTCTTCAGAGGAAGCAAATGAGGTACCCGTGGAGAAGTGAGCAGGCGGATCTTCTTCTTCTTCTGCCTTTACTGAGATTAGCATATCTCCAACGGAAAGGGGGATCTCAGTCGAAAGTTTGCAGAGTCTGCTCGTGAGGATCTTCACACGGCCATAGTTTAGGATGTCCTTCTCCGAAGTGCGACGATCGACTTCTATGGTGTTTCCAATAAAATCCCTTAGAAGGCTGAATACACCCTCATTCCAGGCTTGGAGCGGCACTCCGTGGAGGCGAATCCATTTGGAGACTAGGGAGGAGCCGATGACTTCCATCCATCTGTCTAGGGCTAGAAAAGGGGAAGAGGTAGAGGGAGATACTGCATGTCTATGTTATAATTGCTGGACTTCCTCCTTTGAGAGGAGTTGGATGTGGACGACATTACCCTCAAGCTTTTTGAGTCTAACTGTTGATTTGCAGATGGTTTGAATCCACAAAGTTGCTTCTAACAAACCTTGATTTTGTTTAAGGAAGCCAATCAAGATGTGACATAGGGTCTTCTTCTCCGTTTCAATAACCCAAGGTGCCACTCGTATGAAATTGTTGCTGCCGTCTCTAACGATCCAGCCAGCAGCAGAGCCAGAGAGGCCTGGTGGAGGAAGGCTCCAGGCGTTGCTGACTGGCTGAGCACTGCTTGAAGGTGGTTCCAAAGTTCCTGGGAAGGAGGGAGGTGGTTGGCCCAGAATCCCTGTGCTGAAGGGAGGGAGTTGGGCGTGATCAGTGGAAGAGGGGCTTTCTAGGCGTGGTCGAGCCAAATCGATGAGGATTCTTCTGCCTCCCCAGGATCTGTCGTTGGTTAGCTCTAGACCAAGGAGAGCTTCCATTTCTGATTTGAATCTGACGAAACCAAAACCCCTTTGCTTTCCAGAGGATCTGTCTTTGGGGATGAAAGAATCTGTGACTTTGCCTGCTCTGACGAACATCGCCTCTAGCTCAGCTTTGGAAATGGCCGGAGGTAGATTGGAGACAGAGGGAGAAGGTAGAGGTGTGTGGGCGTCTTCTCCAAGCAGGGTCTAGGTCCCGCCCTCCGAGACGCTCCATCTTTTTTCCAGATTACTGATCAAATCTTATTACTAAGGCGGCCCACCTGAATCACTCAATTAATCAATTGCTGAAATTTCTTCTCTTTTGGCTCCTTTTGAGACCTTTTCATAAAAAAATAAAAAGACAATGTAAAAACAAATAACATAACAATGAACTAGCACAAGATAAACCAAATATTAGGGCTCAAATTATAAACAATTAAGCACTTATCAACGAGCATTACTTGAAGACCCCATTGTAGCAAATCGATGACCGTCATGCAATGTGCTAAGGCAAGTAAGTGCAGATTATTAGTGGAAGTTCAGCCATTTTTCTAAGCTAGAAGACCTCAGAAGCCAATTTAGTGATTGATTTCATTAAGATTGAGACAATTTTCAATTGGGAAAGCTCTAAGTGGATGCCAAACGTTGATAGCTTCTTGAAGTCGATGAGTTACCACCGGAGAATTGATCGAGAACTTTTGACAATCAACTCAACAGAATGTGTCATTTGTGTGGTTAGAAGTATGTGAAGTTAGCTTTTAACAACGGATGAAGAAGTTGACTGCAAAGTAGATTTTTGCCTAGCCGCCTGACTGACAATGAAGATTTTGGAATTTTGATGACTTGTGGAACATTGGGTTAGGTAGGGTACAGATGTAAGATGGGAAATCACCGCTTATGGACCAAGGTCAGTTAGAAGATTATGGGAACTCACCGCTTATGGACCAAGGATAGTCAGAAGATTCTAAGAAAAATTGCACATACGCATGACTTAAGAAGGGTGAACATGAGGCATAAGTAGAAAACCGATCATATGGATTGCGACCTTTCAACCAAGTACCACCCAAGACAAATATCCAACAGATACATCGAGCATGAAGTCAGTTATTTTGATTTAGTTAGGGGAACAAATTTTCGGTGGAGCAGTTTCAAGATTTGGGTACAGAGTTTCAACTGCTTGAGGAACGACGCAAAGTTAGTGAACGTATTTATGTCATGAGCTAACCATTGTGCAGAGGATCAAGAGCAACGAGCAGAAAGAATCAGAGTTACCAAGAGTCTTTAAGTACATTGGAGGAAGATTTTGTTAGAGATCCTTGAACAAATGCAGAAGCATACAATAGATCTCACAGAAGCATATAAGAGAGACGAATTGCAAGAGAATTAGAGAGACGAATTACAAGAGAATTACTTGTGTTTGTATTGACGATAGATACAAATATAATACTGTAGCCTAGATTAGTGGATCTGATTTTGGATCTGATTACAAGATTACAGGTATTGTTAAGGAAATTAATCTATCTAATATCTATTGACAACTCATACCGTGTTGACTTGTGGGCTGACCCAATGGTCGAGCTGACCTGATGTTGACCTATTTCTTTACACCCCCTCTAAAGCTTTGGATGGGAGAATGTGACCATCGAGAGCTTGGAAACTAGCTCTGAAAACTGAGATGTGGAGTGGTCTCTGGTGAAAAAATATGCTATTTGAGCAGCTGGTGAAATCTGGAAGAGCTTTATAGTACCACTCCGAACATTTTCACGATTGAAATGACAGTCACTTCAAAATGTTTGGATTGTTCATGGAAGACATCATTTGTTGCCAGTTTCCGTGCACTTTTACTGTTTGTAAAGAGGGGTAGATTTAGGAACTAGAACTCCTAAATCCCGAAGTAACCAGCGAAGCCAAATAATTTCAATTATAGTGTGAGATACAACACGATATTCAACTTCAGAGGACGACAGTGAGACAACATCCTATTTCTTGCTCTTCCAAGAGATGCGAGAAGAGCCAAGAAAAATGGAGAAACCTGTTGTAGAGTGTGCATATCATTGACATCTCCTGCCCAATCGGAATTAGAATAGCCATGCAGAGTAAGATTCGGATTGGAGGAAAGAAGGAGGGCGCGGTTGGAACTTCTTTGTAAGTATCTCAGTATGCGCAGTACAGCAGCCCAATGAATATGAGTGGATTGCGCTATTAGATTGTGTGGTATCAATCCATCAGTTGATGTAATAAATTGATTAATTTCTTTATATATCAATAAAATCATGCTTTCCTTTCATGGGATGAATGGTGTTTATTACTTAATGAACATGACCAATACATATGACATAATGGTTCATGAGATGAACCGGGTCCCATTAGTATATTAGATGAAATATATGTATATGGATGAGATCCACATACGGGAGACATGTGTCACAAATCTTATACTTAAAATATTCTTCACAACCAGTGATGAGACTGGGCATCTCATCTGATAAGGTTGCAGCACTTTGATCACTATGAGATAGTGTGATTTGTCTCGATCATTAGAATGGAAGATTCTGGATCACGATGCTGGTACATTGGATGTATTGAAGGACCATGAGAAGCACCTTATGAAATACTGTCTCGATTTAAGGACTGCTCTTATAATTCCCTAGCAATAGGCTCTTAATCCTGAGACATTGATGAACTCAAGTTTCTATCTATTCATTTGCTTTGAGTCACCAATGAGTGAGGTCAACTGTAGGTCAACACCTCGGTGTCTTGGGTACGTGGTAGTAGGACTGTGGGAACATACAATGATCAAGATGGAATCTATCTACATTATCCCCTTGTGCCAATTGATGAATTTATCATTAGTAAGTGCGCACCCATCTCGATTAAGAGTTAATTGGATGGTACCGATGATCACTGTGATTAATTGGGGCTCAAGGATAATAAGATGTGGATCTAAGATTGGATAAGACGGATTTATTCCAACTGATCCATGGATATTGATAGAAGGGCCTAGTTATGGTACTGTGGAAGTTTAGGGTCTTCATTGTAATTTATTCCTAAGACTGGAGTGCAATTGTATTTATATAATGGTGTTATTTGCAATTAACTGTGGGCCCGGATTGCACATGAGTTGTGGGGTCGCGTGTCCTAGTTGGAGCCAGCTTTCTAAGGAATCCCTAGTGGTCCCACGCTAGCCCAAGTATTAGAAAGATTCTATTCTTACTTAAACTCTAATAGGAGGGAATTAGAAACTTACTATTTCTATTTGAAGTGAGACTTCTAATAGTGGTAATAGTAGCATGAGAAGTTACTAATTTGTATGGAAGTGAGACTTCTTATGCAATTAGTAAGAAAAGTAAGAAAAGGAGGTTGCATGAGGACTATATAAGGGGAAACACCCCTTGGACGTCAAAGACACACAAATGCCACGCCCAAGAGCCTCTAGTGCAAGTGTTGCACAACTCTTCTTCTCTTCTCTCTTCTAGTTGCCTTCTAGTCCCTTAGAGTTTCTAGTAGGGTTTTCTCTTGGAGATCCCACACATCTTCTTGAGAAAAGAGATCTGATAGAGGGTCATAGCGTGGAAGACAACAAGGTCTTGGAGATCTCTAATTGCTTCAAGAAGAGTTCTTGTTCTAGTTGATTGTCTTCTCCTCTATTAAAGCACTACCGAGCTCCAAAGGTATAATCTGCTTCTCCTCTTGTGGTAGATTATTTTGTTGCATGTAGTTGCTGATTTCTATCTTCTAGATAGGTTATATTACTGTACATGATTGATGAGAAGGAGGGATTGCATCCTGGATTGGGTTATAGCCTTCTGGATAGTTGATCCCTGAGTCAAGTGGGTCAAAATTTTTTGAAAACCTATCCACGAGGCCCACCTACTTCCAACATGCGCAACAAATTGGCTTACCACATGGACCGCATAGGCAATATCTGGTCTAGTAATGGTAAGATAAACTAAGTTGTCGACCACCTCACAATAGCAAGTTGGATCAGAAAGTAGATCTCCATCCGTAGGTCGAAGCTTCAAATTATGTTCAATTGGAGTAAAGACAGTCTTAAGATTTGAGTCCAGCTCGTTGAAGAACTTCATTGCAATATTTCGTTTGCAACAAAAGATATCCTATGGGAGAGTAAGCAACCTCAATGCCCAGAAAGTACCGCAGATGGCCCAAATCTTATCTCAAAGTGTCGATGAAGAAAACGCTTCAAGGATAGAATACCAGGAGCATCATTGCCAGTGATAATCATATCATCGACATAGAGTAATAGAAAAACATATCCAGATCACGAATAGCGAGTGAAGAGAGCGAAGTCATGAGCACTCTGAGAAAAACCAATGCTCATAATACTGGTGCTTAACCGTTCAAACCAAGCACGAGGGGCTTGTTTGAGTCCATATAAAACGCGTTTGAGACGACACCCAGAATGAGGAGGTCTCACGACAGCTGGAGGAGGATGCATATAGATTTCTTCCTGAAGAAATCCATTCAAAAAGGCATTCTTGACATCAAGCTAATAGAGTAACCAATGTCTGGCAGCAGTAACATAGATAAAAGTACAGACAATTGTCATCTTAGCAACCGAAGCAAAAGTCTCTTCATAATCTACCCCATATTCTTGTGTAGGCATTTGCAACTAAGCAAGCCTTGTAACAATCAACAGATCCATCAGATTTGGTCTTGATCTTAAATATCCATTTGCAACCGATAGCCCGTTTTCCAGACGGAAGAGGAACACGATCCCATGTTTGAGTTTTCTGCAGAGCTGCAAGTTCTTCTGCGATGGCAGATCTCCAGTTCGGATGAGTAATTGCCTCCTTATAGGATTGTGGTTCTGCCAAAGTATGAAATGCTGCAAGGAAGGACTTATACAATGGAGAAAATAATTGGTACAAACAAAGCCAAAATGGGAGGGAGGAATTCTGGTGAGCAAGGGATACCTTAGAGTTTGAGGAGGATCCTACACATCTGGAGCAAAGGAGATAGGCTCATGGTCAGAAGTAGTTGGGGCTGCAGATTCCGAAGGAGGAGACGGAGGTTTGGGCCGACGATGATATACCTGCAGGGGTGGAGGAGAAGGGGTATCGGAGGGAAACAGGTCTGTAAAGGGATTAAGAGGATAAACCGTAGGTTGCTCAGGAGAAGGGGATTGTGTAGGTAATGTATAGAAAGGTATATGTTCCAAGAAGGTGACATTACAAGAGACCCATAACCTATTGGTTTTAGGATGTTAGCATCGATAGCCTTTCTGTTCGATGCCATACCCTTAAAATGTTAATGATGGTGTCAATCCAAGCCCAAACTCGCAGGCCCATTTAGGCCCAGTCATTGTATTTTATCATTAATCAAAGCACGCATGTACATACTTCGTTTGTTAGCTACTTTTTAGGATATGAGATATGATTAGATATTGTTAATTGGATGTAATTAGGGCATTCAGCCCCTATATACATGAAACACAGTCAACCCTCAAAGGGTACAGTATTCAGCGCATTTTCTGTGTTTTGTTTCCGTCTCTCACATTGACATGGTATCAGAACTTGTCAAAAATTAGTGCTTCGGCTAATCTTATTCTTCAAGATCCAAGGATTGTGGATTCTCCTAGTCATCTTCCAAGATTTGGAAGCCTTCAGAGATCATATCTCCAGCTTGATCGTCTTTGATCATCCCTGATCGTCTCAGATCAAACGTAGCCCACCTGCGATCATCATCAACATCTCAGCGGAAGCAGCCCATCTTGGTCACCAGGATATATACATATTTATGAAGATTTTCTCAAGATTTATGGATCATCAAAGGTAGGCCATCTACCAATTTTTGTAGAAAATCTATTTTGTCCATTTCTTTTCATCACAGTCGTCCAAAATCTTGGATTTGGATTCGTTCTGCCTGGGACCACTTCCATCACTAGATGAGTGTCTCAATGAATTACTGTGAGAGGCACAAGGATAATTGACTCAATCTGGTGTGCTCCAACAAGCTACTCCTGCTGCAATTGATGTTGCCTATAGTATACCCACTCCCTATCAACCACCGAACTCACCAGTAAATGTTGCTTATTCTACCATAGGAAAGCAATCAAGTAGAGATATTAGTAAAGTGCAGTGCTTCAAGTGTTAGAATTTCAGTCATTATGCAAATCAGTGCAAGCAGAGGATTTGCAATTATTGCAAAGCATCTGGATATTCAATAAATGAATGCCGCAAACGTCCTCAAAACAGAAATCCAAAAGTTTACCAGGCGGTTACTGCTACTTCTGGCACTATTGATTCATCTTCCATATCTTCTTCTGCTACTGCTTTGCTGCTCCAGTCACCCCTGACATGATCCAACAGATGATCCTCCAGGCCTTTTCCACTCTTGGTATATCTGGTAAAAATCACTCTCTCTCACTGGTATTTTGATTCTGGCGCCTCCAATCATATGACATCATCATAAAAAAAACTTCTCCACAATTAAACCATATGATGGATGGATTCAGGTCCATGCTGCTAATGGTACCACAATACCAATTACCTCTGTTGGTGATATTTCTCATTCTCTACCCTTACACGATGTTTTCCGTTCACCAAATCTTTCTACCAATTTAATCTCCGTCGATCAATTGGTTGATGGTAAATGCAATGTTTCTTTTTCCTCTTCTGGTTATATGGTGCAGGATCGGGAGACGGGGAAGGTGATAGTGAAGGGGCCTAAGTGTGGGCGTTTGTTTCCTCTTCACATAGTAACACCGAATCCAGATATGTCTTTGTTTGCTTTATCAGTTGGCTCTAAGAATAATGTGCAGTTGTGGCACAATAGATTAGGCCATCCCAATTCAATAGTTTTGTTATCTTTGTTAAATTCTGGTCATATTAATAAAATGAAGTTTTTATTATCAGATGTTGCTCTTGATTGCACCACTTGTAAGCTCGGAAAGAGTAAGACTTTGCCTTTTCCATTACATGTTTCTTCTACTACCAAATGTTTTGATTTAGTACATAGTGATGTCTGGGGTGTTGCACCAATTGTTTGTCATTCACATTATAAGTATTTTGTGACTTTCATTGATTATAGTTGTTTTACTTGGGCTTATTTTCTACATGCCAAATCTGAAGTCTTTGATGTGTTTAAAAAATTCTTGAATTATGTTCAAAATCAATTTTCAACATGTATTAAGGTTCTTCGTACAGACTCCGAGGGAGAATATGTGTCCGAGCAATTTCAGGCTTTTTTACAAGACAAAGGGATTATATCCCAATGGACTTGTCCCTACACTCCCCAACAGAATGGTGTTGCAGAACGAAAAAATCGCCATCTTCTAGACATGGTCAAGTGTTTATTATTAGAATCATCCATTCCACCTAGATTTTGGCTAGAAGCTTTAACCATTGCGACTCATATCATCAACCGCCTTCCTTCTCCAAAACTTCAAAACACATCTCCACATTTCCGTCTTTTCAAACTGAACCACAATACACACATTTCCACACTTTTGGCTGTGTTTGTTTTGTTCATCTTCCCACACATGAACGTTCCAAGTTATCCGCCCAATCTGCGAAATGTGTTTTTCTTGGTTATGCTTCCCAACAAAAAGGTTTTATTTGTTATGACCCCACCTCCAAGTGTATTCGGAATTCTAAAAACGTTGTCTTATTTGAATAGCAGTATCTATTTCAGTCTTATCCTGATTCACCTCCAGAAATTTCTTTTTCTAAAGTACCCTCCTTTGATGATGAATGCCTTCCTTCACCTCTGCGAATTCATCCGGACAAGGTGTATGCTCGTCGACAAGGAACAAATGCCACTACTTTGCCTCTTCTACAAGAACTGGCCCTGAATCCTGCTCCAGCATCAGATTCACCTCGACTTGCTATTCGTCATTCTTCTCGTATCTCTTTCCCACCGGATCGATACGGTTTTTCTCATTCTTCATATTTCGTTACTTTATCATCTGTTTCCATTCCTACTTCTTATTCACAAGCAGCAAAGCAGGAATGCTGGAGACAGGCTATGGAAGAAGAACTTAATGCTCTACAGCAGAACCAAACATGGATTGTTGTTCCATGCCCAGCATCGGTTAAACCTATTGGGAGTAAATGGGTTTAGTCTATCAAATTGAAGGCAGATGGTACTTTGGATAGATACAAGGCAAGGCTTGTGGCCCTTGGTAACAGACAGGAATATGGCATCGACTACGAAAAAACTTTTGCGCCGGTCGCAAAGATGACCACAGTTCGCACCATCCTTGTCATAGTTGCATCTCAATCCTGACCCCTTTTCCAATTTGATGTGAAAAATGCGTTTCTTCATGGTGATCTTAAAGAGGAAGTTTACATGCAGCTGCCTCAAGGTTTCCCAAAACCATCCGAAAGACAAGTTGCTCTTTTGAAACGGTCCTTGTATGGGCTAAAACAAGCACCAAGAGCATGGTTTGACAAATTCAAGGATGCTTTACTCAAGCTGCAGTTTCAACAGAGTCCTTATGATCCATCATTGTTTTTGCATAAGAAATTAACAGGAATCACCATTCTTCTAGTCTATGTAGATGATATCATAATTACTAGCACAGATACAACCATGATTCAAGATCTCCAATTTTCTTTGCATCAATCTCTTCAAATGAAGGATTTGGGTCATCTGCAATATTTTTTGGGATTGGAAGTTCATCACTCTGAGAAGGGGTTGTTTTGCATGAACATAAGTATACTATGGATTTAATTGAATTCGCAGGCCTATCACACTTCACACCAATGGATACCCCTCTAGAACTGAATCTTAAACTCCATAGTGACAGTGGTGATCCCCTACCTGATCCAACATATTATCAACAGCTTATCGGTAGTCTTATATACTTGACTACTACTCGGTCTGACATCAGTTATGCAGTCAACTTGATGAGTCAGTATATGACCAAGCCTCATCATCTCCATTTAGCAGCTGTTCGACGAATTATTCGTTATTTTCTTGGCACTTCTTACAGAGGCTTGTTTTTTCCTGTTGGCTCTCCAATGACATTGACTGCCTATTCTGATGCTGATTGGGCAGGTTGCCCTGATACTCATCGGTCCACAACGGGCTGTTGCATGTTCTTAGGTGATGCTCTTATTTCATGGAAAGTGGAAAAACAAGACAAAGTTTCTAAATGATCAACTGAGGCTGAATACCGGGCCATGTCTGCCGCATGCTCCGAAATTATATGGCTTCATGGACTTCTTGAGGAACTTGGCTTCAAACAAACCTCTCCCACACCATTACATGCGGATAACACCAGTGCCATTCAGATTACTAAAAATCCAGTGTTTTATGAGATAACTAAACACATCGAGGTTGCTTGCCATTTTATCAGGGATGAATTTCTACGCGATGTTATTTCCCTCCCGTTCATCTCCTCCAACCTCCAAGTTGCTGATATTTTTACCAAAGCACTTCCTCGACCACATCATCAATTCTTGACAAACAAATTGATGCTGGTTGATTTATCAGCATCAATTTGAGGGGGGGTGTTAATGATGGTGTCAATCCAAGCCCAAACTCGCAAGCCCATTTAGGCCCAGTCCTTGTATTTTATCGTTAGTCAAAGCACACATGTACATACTTAGTTTGTTAACTACTTTTTAGGATCTGAGATATGATTAGATACTGTTAATTGGATGTAATTAGGGCATTCAACCCCTATATATATGAAACGCGGTCCCTCAAAGGGTACAGTATCCAGCACATTACTGTGTTCTATTTCCGTCTCTCATATTGACAAAAAAGACACAAACAGTGGATTTTGGGGAAAGTTTGGTCCTCTCATTATCATGTAATAGAACAAAGCAAGTGCAGCAAAAAACTTTGAGATAAGGCAAGTCAGGTTTACAAGAGACCAATTTTTCATAGGGAGATGTGCCAGATAGTACAGATGATGGTGTTCTGTTAATCAGATAGATTGCAGTCGGGACTGCTTTCCTCCAGAATTGCAGAGGAACGTGTGAGGAATAAATCAAGGATCTAGCGGTTTCTAGGATATGTCTGTGTTTCCGTTCTGCTACACCATTCTGTTGCGGCGTGGCAGGACAGGATAATTGAGCTAGAGTCCCTTAACTGGTCAGGTAAGAATGAAATTTGTGGGACATGTATTCTCCCCCAGAGTCAAACCTGAATATTTTAATCCTCGTGTTAAATTAAGTGGAAACCATGGCGGAGAAAGCAGTGTAGATAGTGTACAATTCAGAACAGTTTTTTATTAAATACAACCAAGTATATCTAGTGAAATCATCAATAAACAGCACATAATAAATGGTACCACCTTTCGTTGGCTAAGAGGTAGGTCCCCAGATATCAGAATGCACCAAAGCGAAAGGAGCATTAGTAAAAGAAGTGCTTTTATTATAAGGAAATGCATGTTTTTTACCAAATTTGGCAACCAAAACATGTATAAATGTCTGATACAAAAATGTTTCCAAATACACCACTAGAAAATAAAAACTTCATTTTATTTAAAGATAAATGGCCTAAACAAGAGTGCCAAAGGGACAAAGGGTGATGTAGATGAAATGAGTGCGGCATGGGGTATGCTGGATGGTGGAAGGTGTAGTGAATGGAGATAGGAAAGTCCTGACCTAAGGCCGGTCCCAATCTGTCTCCCGGTGCATGGATCCTACACAGAACAGCCAGTAGAAGAAAATGAGACAAGAAATCCAAAGGAAGTCAATTGACTAACAGAGATTAAGTTGATAGATAGGTGAGGAACACACAAAACATTAGTGAGAGAGATCAACTTATTTGAAATGGAGCCAATAAGGGAGACTGGGAGAGGAATGGCATTAGCTGTATGGATCGTGAGAGAGCTAGGAAGTTTGGAAACATCATTTGTCATATGATAGGATGCACGAATAAAAAATCCATGTAGTATCAAGAGTACCTGACGGACCAGAAATGGTCATGGTAGAACTAGAGGTTGTGGGTGTAATGGCTATCTGAGAAACAGAACCAGCGGAGGAAGCCAGAAACAATTGTTGCATGCACTCATCAACCATAGCATGAATCTGAGATGTAAGATCCATTTGCGGAGGCACAAAACTATCATCTTCAGTAACATTGGCCGCATAGGGTCGTTGTGTATAAGATTGCATGGGGCCATGATTGGGCTATTGACCAGATTGTTTGTTCTTATTGTTTGGCCTTTGAGATCTAGTTGGGCAGTCCCGTTTCCAGTGTCCTTTCTTCTTACAATAATTGCAAAAGTCATTGGTACCAGATGGAAAAGAGTGATCATTCTGTGGGGTACTAACATTTGCTAACAGTACATGTGTGGGTTTCACATGTTTCTTCCTTGTAAGAGAAAGTTGATTTTTCTCTTCTGCCAGAATTTCCGAGAGTGTCGTATCAACGAAAGGCAGTGGTGACCGATGTAATAACTGACCACGAACATGTTCAAAATCAGGACGGAGAGCCATAAGAAACTGAACTAGGTGAGTCTGCTGCCTATAGACTTCAAAGGTGTGAGCATCACCAATTGTTTTAAAACTGGGTTCCATTAGAGCCAGTTGATCCCATAAGGCAGTCATTTTGATGAAGAAATCATGAATGGAGTCATTTCCTTGGTCTGCATTTTTTTATTTCCCATTCTAACTAATACCAGTGAGCAGCATTAGACTGAGTATATAATCGTGCTAAATAATCCCAAGCAGCCTTAGGACAATTGAATTTAGCCAATTGATTCCCAATAGATGAAGTGACTGAGTTGGGAATCCAAGAATTTACTTTCCCGACGGAAGCTTCCCATTCCTCAAATGTAGCATCCTTACTATCTGATATAGGAATCTGCTGAGCAACATATTTCCACAGTTTTTTACCTTTACGGAAATTTTGCATGAGATGGGACCAATAGGGATAATTTGTGCCATCAAGTTTGACAGCAATGCCCGATACAGTTCGATCAGAAGACATTGGAACAAAACAAATTGCTCAAGACTAAATAGATGAGAAATCTAGCCCCAGAAGCCAAGTCAGATTGAAAATCTAGCCACAACAACCAACCAGATGTAAAAAATTCCAATAAGGAAGGTCCAGATGACTTGAATCTGAGCACAGATGAGTGCTAGGGCCCCCATTGAATGATCAGATGAAGGATCACAGCCACAGGAAACAGACAGATCCAAAACAGTCCAAAAAAAGTCCAAAAATTGGTCCAGGTGACCTTGATTTGGAGCACAGATCTAATCTGTGGGCCCCACTAAAGGATCAGCTGGATGATCAAATCACGCAGTGATCTCTGCCTCAAAAATCCAAAACTCCTCTAGGTGGAATTGTGATGAAAGCTTGAGAAACTAGAAATTTGAACGGTCTTGATGAAAACTATTTGCTGAAATGAGATAAGTACAAAACTGGGAGAATGGCCTACCTCAGATGATCAAATATTCTGGAAAAAATGTGTAGAATTCCCAGGAGTGATGGGCGACTAAGACAGGAAGATTTCTCTTAGCAATGGGTGATCAACAAGTGGGCCACCTTTGATCACAGTAGAAACAGTGCTTCTCACAAACGAAATAGAACTATCGCTGGGCTTCTCTTATGCTTGAATGGACAGACGATTAGTCTCTGATAACATGTTAGAGATCCTTGAACCAATGCAAAAGCATACAATAGATCTCATAGAAGCATACAAGAGAGACGAATTGCAAGAGAATTACTTGTGTTTGTATTGACGATAGATACATATATGATATTGTAGCCTAGATTAGTGGATCTGATTATGGATCTGATTATAAGATTATAGGTATTGTTAAGGAAACTAATCTATTTAATATCTATTGACAACTCATACAGCGTTGACTTGTGGGCTGACCCAATGGACGAGCTGATGTTGACTTATTTCTTTACAGATATGATTTTAGGATTGTGAACATGAGTTGGACTTCCATGGTGACTTATGCATGCCAAGGTAAAAAGACTCGAGGAATGAGCTTCGACGGAAGCATCACATGGAGTTTCGACACTTAGAGCAACGCAGCATTCAATGTGTCAGTGGATCAAGGTAGAGTATCAGGACCCTCCAGAGTTGTGATTTTAGGGATTCCAGAGTGGATAAAGAAGCACCCTATGATAACCAACATTATAGGACTTCTGCAGGACAGGTCTGATGACATGTTTGGATGACTGTTGGACCATTTGATGGAGTTAGCTTATTTCTACCAGGGGAGGCCGTGATGTATGCAAGAATGCGACAGTTTTCTAAGTTCCACCTTGAAAACTGTGTTGGCAAGGAACTTCAGGTTCGGTAGCTTTGATGGGGACAACAGAAATGTTTTGAGATTTTAGATGACATTGCTTGAAGATAGAAGCACATGGCGTAACCTAGCGTCACGAATTCTCCGAAGACAAAGGCCAAACAGAAGAGCTGAACCAGAACCCGAAGGTTATAAATTAAGAGTATGTGTATGGGACTTCAAGATTGACAGGGATCAAGATCACTTCTATGCAAGTTAGTCTACAACGACAACTTTCACGCAAATATTGGATGACACCGTATGAAATGTCGTACGATAGAAGGTACAAAATTCCAACACATTGGAAGAAGTCAGGACTCATATCTAACAAAAACCCACATCCAACAAAAAAAAAACTCATTCTAATGACACAACACCAATTAAACCCAAATTCCAAGCCTCAAATTTCAAAATATACAAAAATAAAAAAGATTCACATGCATTAAATTTTTTTAACAAAACCCACTTGCAAAAAATCAAAATTGATCTAAAACAACACCTTCAGGTATTGAGACAATACCTCTTTGCCTCATCATCTTTCAACCCTACTAATCCAACACACATTGAACCCACCTTCTCCATCGCACATCACACAACGGCAAATCAACTCTAACCCAAAAGACACCCTCACTTCTTCCTCTCATATCCCTCACTACACATTGCCAAACAACCCATCTCATTCATTTTTCGTCTCACCTATCTTTAAAAAAGAAAAGAAAAAGAAAAAGAAAAAGAAACAAGGAGATTCATCCAAACAGCCCTATCAGCATCTTCATCAAATCAGAACCAGTCCCACCACCAACCAAACATGACACAGCCTATCCGAGCCCATACAATCTAGACAAAACTTATCACCCCAATCAAACAACCCATGCAACTCCCAATCATCTCCCGTTCTCCAGCTCACACAACCCATCTCATCCTCCAGCCTCATACACTACCATTCAAAACCAAGACCCATCTCCAAACCCAACCTTACCCACCAGTGCAGCCGAACCAAGCCCAAACTCACATCCATCTATATCTTTTCATCGCCCATCACCGACCCTTTCCATCATCCCATCCAAACTGTAACACCCCGACCCCTAATGGCCTATTAATTATAATTAATTGTTTGATTAGTTAGTAAGTTAGTTTAGAGTCTAAGTAGTCAGGGTTGACAACGAATCGTGGGTGCGAAGTTTCGCACGATTCGGAGCGTGTTTGGATAGGATAGAGAGTCGTTTTACGAATTGGGTAGGTTTCGTCGTTTCATGAACTTTAGCCTTCGGTCGCGTTTCAATCTGACCCGTCGAAGAGGCCCAAAACCCATTAATTATATGTGGACCGACCCGGACCTTGACCCATCAACCCAAGCCCAAGCCCATGACCCATGTACACAAGTATCCTACCAACCCACTTTAACTTATACTTATCTTCATTCATTTCATCCATTCACTTGACTCAACACAGAACACAACCACCGACTCATTCTTCTCTCCATTTCCCATCGTTTCTTCTCCTCCTTTGACGAGCCCGGAGCTCCGGCGACGGAAACAAAGCCACCAATCATCTTCTCCAAGCTTCCAAGAGTCTATCCATACACTTTTCTAAGTGTTTCACCCACAACCCATTTAGAGGTAAGCTCTCTAAGCTTGGAAACCAATTTATCTTCTTCCTTCTTGGTTAGAAATGGAGTAGATAGGCTTACCTTGGCCTTGGCATGCATGTGTAGGAGCTATTTGGGATTTGGAAAGTGTTTCACCCCTTTGGAGCTTTCAAAGTGTTTCTTTCCTTCACTTTCTTCTTAGAATTGAGTTCATCTTATCACTAAGGCAAGTCAATAGTTATATTAATGCTTGATATGCTTGTCTACCTTGATTTGTTTGATAAAATCATGTTTTAGATTACCTAGGCTCAATTGATACATTATTAGTTGAAAAACATGATAATATGACTCATTAGTTGAATGAAATGGATATAGAGTTTGATGTCTTGATTAGTAGTTTTATAGGTTGTTATTAAGTTAGTTTTTATCCATACATATTGTATTAATCAGGTCTCATAAGAAGAAATTGGGAAAAAGTCCCATTTCAGCCAAAACAGGGCTGCTGCCCAGAATCCCGCAGGCTTCTCGGTCGACCGAGACAACAGGGACCACTCGACCGAGACTCGACCGAGCCCTGTGCAGATTTTTGGCCAATTTTCCTTTTTGAAGGGATTTTTACCCTGTTTTGTAGTGGACCTTGGTGGACCTTTGGATACCCATTTGTGGACTCATTTGGACTATTATGAGGACGTCTTGAGCCGGCGTTCGTCATTGTTGATTCGGTTGTATCGAGAGTTAACTTAATTCAATCTTGAATGGTGCGGGACAACGGGATACTCTTCTTTAAATCTATGCACGAAGACTATTCGTACGAGTATCGCGAACCCTAACCCCTTCGTTGATTGAATAGGTTGTACGATGCTTCAGGGTTTACACTTTACTTAGGATTGGATTGTTTATTCGCTTTGATTTCAAATGGTACCTTTGAGTACTATCTTCTACATGTGATGAGCATGTTCTTTAGTTCTACTTGTTTTGCTTTATTAGAGGATTGCTTTGAGAACTTAGAGGTTGGACTTAGGGTCCCCTTGTATTGTTTCGTTCGTTTCGTTATTCGTGTGAAGTGTTGAGGCTAGGGAGCTTTGAGAGTACTACTATTGGTATTGGTTTGGGATTTGATTTGTTTTGGAATAAGTAGTTCTCTATTGGTATTGAATCTTGTTCGCGCAAGAAACCTAGCCCTTCACCTTTGTTTTAGGATTCTTTGTGTCAGGCACCACTCAGCTGTTAACGTTCAACACAGTTGGGGCACCGACTGTGGGATAACACGATACCACCTCGAAGCAAGATAGAGTCAGAGCTCACGGAGCCCGAGCTACTTGAGCTGAGAGTTATTTATATATTCCTCGAGAGGTTCCGTTCTGTTCTGTTTTGTTTTGTTCTGTTTAGTTCGTCCTCGAAGCAAGATAGTGCCAGAGCTCTCGGAGCCGGAGCACTTGAGCTACGAGTTGTCTGGATATTGGATATTGGGATTTATCCCAATTGATGATATAGTTTAGCTTATGTGGATCGCCTACTTTGATAGTTTGTTTATGATTCGAATGCAATGCATCTCATACGATCAGAGAGCTACGCATATCTTATGATCATGTTTATCGTTTACTCTCTTTAGTACTGCATATCTATGTGATTTTATATATCTATTGCTCTGCCATCCGTTGTGTTGATGATGCTACTCTTGGTGCATAGGTACCGAGTACTTCTACCCCGCGGCAGAGGAGACGACGGAGGAGGTTCAGGCAGATCAGCCTGATGACTTCCTAGAGTATAGTACGGACGACATTGTATAGCCGTGACGACCCCGTACGCGAGCGCTTCATGTTTAGTCTCTTAGATTCACATTTTGGGTTCTTCATACTTTTGTATAGGCCTAGCTTTAGTTGGCCTTTCTAATTGTAAATCATATTTTGTATTAGTCTTAAACTTCAACCTTAACTTTGATACTCAGTATATTGCTCTTAAACTATACATCTATAAGATACCTCTTGTTTTATGAAGCTTCCGCTATTGTTTGATTTATTCGAGGAAAATGTTTGTACCTCACAGCGGTCTTCGATCCAGATGGGACACGATTAGGGCAGGTGATATGTTATTATCGTTGGAAAAGTTTTAAATTGGCCCTAATCTCACGCATAACCCCGGTTTCACTTTTGGGGGCGTGACACAAACAACCCCCCATCTCATTAAACCAAAAAATAATAATAATAACAATAATAATAATAATAATAATAATAATAATAATAATAATAATAATAACAGAACCTTCCCCATCCAAACAGCCCCATCACCACTCTAACTTGTCACGCAAACCATCTAAATCAACACTACAGGCCTCATCATCATCATCTTCACATCTCTCGCATTCAGCTCATTTAGAAAAATTAAAAAAGAAGAAATTAGGGCAAAGGGGGAGAGGAGGGAGAAGGGGAGGGTTACTAAGAGAGAGACAGTTATTGATCCAAGCTGATGGCGAGGCGCTTTGAGTGATTTGCAGAGAATGATTTGGGGGATTTGGGGGATGAGTTCGTAGAGAACAATTTGCACGAGATATCGTTTTTTCTTCTTTTTGTGATTTGGGCGCGATTGATCAGGAGGGAGTTTTTTTTTGTTTTAAAAAGTGTCACTCGATTCAATTACGAGAAGTTAAAGCTGTCGCTAAAAAGTGATAGCCAATGGCCCGTAATTTTAGCCTCACTTATGTCATTAAATGCTCATTTTGACGTAGTGACGGAGAGGTCATAGACAGGATGGAGACCAATTAAAAGAATAGCATAAAATGAGTAACATACACAAAAACAAACTGAGACCAATTAAAAGAAAAGAACGAAATAATTTAATTGTATAAGGCAAGAGTACACAAATGGTGGAGACCAATTAAAAGAACAAACATGAAAACAAGAAAACTTATCCATGATTTTTCTGGATTTACATACTGCATTCAATGAGTTCCAAACCATCCAATAATGGGTATAAATCAAATTTATTAATGAATTGTATACAAAGGACATAGACCAATTATGAGAATAAATATGAAAAGGAGAAAATTTTGTCCATCAATTGTCAGGATTGTCAATCCAGGGCCTCCAGGCCCAATATAGCAGGCTCATTTCTATGTAGTTTAGTTGTTAGCTATTAGTATGGATCTAAATCCAAGTGTATTGACTGGATAAGTGTGATTAGAATGTAATCAGGGATTAAACCCTATAAGGATATATCTCAGTCGACCTTGAAGGCTACGACATTCATCTCCACATCTCTCTCATGTCTGTATGCTTCTCTCCTTAATGTCATAGTATCAGAGCTTGGTCAATCATCGTGATCTTCTCCTAAGTCATCTTCCAAGCATAGGAAGCCAGTCTGTAATCATTCTCTTCAGCCGGATCATCTCAGATCATCCCTGATCATCTCAGATCAGGCGTGGCCCACCTATGATCATCACCATCACATCAGCGGAACACTCCCATCTTGGTTGACTGGAGTTTCCTGGATTTCTAAAGAATTTTTCCTGATTTATTGATCATCAGAGGTAGGTTTTCTACCAATCTTTTGTGAAAATTCATTTTTTTCACTAGCTTTCATCTCCACCGTCCAAAATCCTGGATCTGGATTTGATCTGCCTGCGACCACTTCCAGTAATTGCATTAATCTACTCTCTTTTCATCCCCACACTCTGATCTGTGTCAAGATCATCACGTTGGGCCCACGTGTGGAATTACCTGCTGTCGACAAGGACGTTTAAGACTGTTTATCCTGTTTGATGTGCACTATTTATCCTGTTGTTTGCTATTCTCTACTGCTGCTGGTTGCTATTTATTGTTGCTGTTTATTATTGTTGTCCTTTTCCTCTCTACTGCTGCTTGTTGTTGATTTGTTCCGTTTGTTGTTTACTGCTACTATCATTGATTACTGGTTGCTGTTCTCCACTGCCTTCTGTTCTGCTATCATGGATAAACCTGAAAAATCAGAACTCTCTATTGTTCGATTTAATGGCAAAAACTATGTATCTTGGGCATTTCAATTCCAAGTATACCTTGAAGGCAAAGAACCGTGGGCCCATATTGATGGATCTGACAATCCCTGCTGACGATGCCAAGAAAATTCTTTCTTGGAAAACGAAAGATGCAAAAATAAAATCTTGGATTCTTTTTTCAGTAGAACCACATTTTATTTTGTATCTAAGACCTTGAGAGATGTGGAGATGAATGGTGTACCCTTTACGGTCGACTGAGATATATCTTTATAGGGTTTAATCCCTGATTACATTCTAATCACACTTATCCAGTCAATACACTTGGATTTAGATCTATACTAATAGCTAACAACTAAATTACATAGAAATGGGCCTGCTATAAAGGGTCTGGAGGCCCTGGATTGACACCCCCCCTCAAATTGATGCAGGAGAGTCATAAAGCAGCAATTTGGAGACAAGAAATTGATGGCGAGGCCGAGGGAGTCCTTTAGTGAAGATATCGGCAAACTTAAACTCTGTAGAGACATGTGGTAGACTGATAACATCACGCTTGTATTCGTCTCGAATAAAGTGGCAATCGACTTCGATATGTTTTGTGCGTTCATGAAGAACATGATTTTCAGTGATTTTGAATGCCCCAGTATTATCTGCATTCAAGGAAGTAGGAGAGGCCTGTGCAAATCCAAGTTCCGAAAGAAGTCCCCAAAGCCATAGGATTTCAGAACAAGCAAAGGACATGGCCCGATATTCAGCCTCTGTGGAAGATTTGGAGACACGGTCTTGTTTCTTTTATTTCCAAGAAATGAGAGCTTGACCGAGGTACATACATCAACCAGTAGTGGACCGTCTGGTATCCGGACAGCCTGCCCAGTCAGCATATGCATAAGCAGTCAGAAGTAGACGATTATCTTTTGGATAATATAAACCACGAGCACTAGTGGCCAATAAATACCGAATAATTCACTTCACGGCTTTTAGATGAAGGTGGCGAGGAGAAGTCATGAATTGGCTTAGAAGATTGACTATGAGAACCCGACCCCTAATCTCTTGGATTAGTGTTGTTTTATTTGTGGATTAGTTCTTTTAGTGGGATTAGTATTTGTTGGGTTGACTTTGTGAGCTAGAATGGGTTTTCTTCTAGTTTTGGGCTTTTGAGTGCTTTGGTAGCTTGTGGGGCCCTTTGGGGGTTCCCTTTTCGGCTTTGCATTTACTTGTGAGATTTTCCCGATTTGTTTCGTATTGTGTTTTTGGGCCCGTTGCATTCATCTTGAGGAATCCTACAAATTTCATGTTGATCCCATATCCATTTGAGAACCCGAAACTCGATTTCTTAGCCTTGAGGGCAAAACAGTCTTTTCTCACCAAATCTGTACCCAAAACTCGATATTCTCGAAATCCGTGAAACATACACTTTTTGGAAACTAGATATTTCGACGATCATTTCTTCCTTCTTCGTCAAATCCATCCGAGGTCCCAAATTAGATGATTTCAGTCACCCAAGTTCTTTAAGTTGTGGGACCCAAACCTCACTTGTTTATAAGGGGAACCCATCTCCTTCATTCATTTCATTCACCATTGTTCCAGCTGAACCTAGGGTTTTCCCTTGTGCAACTTCTTCTTCTTCTTGCTTCTTCATCTCCAAGCCACACCAATAGTTCATCAATCAAGAAATGGAGACCACCTTCTTCTTCCTCATCTTGCAAGCTTTCCCTTGATACCATTTGTGAAGAGAACCCTCCATCACAAGACTTCCTTTGAGCTTACCTTGTCCATTTGAGGACCTTGCAAGTAAGTGTTCTTCTCCATCTTCTAGATTTGTAATCTTCTAGCCTTAGAGAAGCTCCACCTTGATTATTGAAAGGTTTCATGGTCATTTCATTGTTTAACCCATTTTAGGGTTTGTTTTGGGGGTTTTTGTAGAGATTGTGGATCTTGAGCTTGAGAGGTGATTAGGAGCTTGACTTGCTTGATTAGAGTCAAAGGCAAGTGGATGAATGGATTGTTTTGATTATTAACATGTTTTGTGAGAAAAATCTTGTTTCATTAAGGGTTTTGGTGATTTTAGTAGTTGTCTTTACTATGATTAATATTGATTTCGAAATGTGCTTATTGATGAGTTATTTCCCTCTTGTTCATGCTTGGAAAATGCATGCATCATATTGTCAAGGTTTCAAATGATTTCACATGAATGAGTTTTCTCCACCTTGTGATTAATTGTGAATGGAAAGAATGGAAAGAATGGAAAGGGAGAAACTTGAAATGAGGAGCTCTTTAGCTCATTTTAATGTCTTGGAATCATGTGTTTAAATCATCTTGTTTATAGTTCTAAGTGGGTGTTGAAGTGTTGGAAAGGAAAGGAAAAAGAGGAGGAAAAATCAGTGTCCCGGACCTGCTGCACGCCCAGGTCCGATCGATCGGACCTACAGGCCGATCGATCGGCCTGTCTTTTAACAGTAAGGCTTTTTGGGCCGATCGATCGGACCCTGTACATTTCTGGTACAGAAATCTCGACCGATCGATCGGTCCGAGTGAAATTTGATATTGTGTTTTTTTTGGAAACCTTTGGGCCTTCTATGAGTCCTAGGGGTGTATACCTTAGTGTTAAGACCAATTGTACCCTAATCTAAGGTCTCTAAGACTAGGGAACTAAAAGAAAAGAATGGTATTGATTAGACACTAATTCTTGGTTTTAGGTGGGACCCTGACTACCCTTTTTGGACCGTTTGGACCAAGTGTGAGAATGTCTTGAGCCGACACGCCTCACGGTTGGTTCGGTGGCGTTGAAGTTCAATCCATTTCAATCTTGAACGGGATGGAACGACGCGATATCTTCTTTATATCTAAACACAAGTCTATTTCCTTGGTTATCGCTAATTCTATTCCTTTCGATGACTGAATCAGTTACTCGATGTTTCCGGATTAATGTCATGCCTAGGATGGACCGTTTATAATCTTGATTCTTGCTATTGTAACATCTAGTACTACCCATAAGCTCATTTTAAGTTTTGAAAGTAGTAAAAGTGCATAAGGAGCCCGGAATGTCTGCAAACTCAAGGAGTACCAAGTGATGACTATAATTGACATACGGGACCCCTATTCACTTATATAGATCTTGAAATCAATATTTTCCCGGAATTGATATAGTTCATTATATTTCCTCATTTCCCGAGATTTGCATCAAATGACTTGTTTCCCAAAAGCATTGAAGTTACACTAGTAACAGTTATATTGTCCCGAAATGTATTGCCCGATATGAAGTGACAGTGTGCCCTTGAGCACCCCCGTTTTACCCGTTTAATTATTGTACTTGATTTACTTGCATATGTCCCGATTTGTTATTTGACCTATGAGTCGGCATCACTAAGCTTGGATACCTTGTCGGTTTGATCCACCGACTTGGAAATCCCTCTCCCGTCCCGCCAGCTGCAGTTTGGATCCCGATACCCGGTTATTGCCGTGGTCCCGTCCCGATACCCGGTTCGCTACCGTGGTCCCGTTCCCGTATATTTATATTGTATATATGATTTGCGTTGAGCCTCCTCACCTTGTGTGACTGAGACCAACATCCCGTTATACTCTTGTCACTTCGGTGATAGAGGACTTAGCTTCTTGTGATTGCCATCTTGCCAGTTCCCGATTCCTTGGATACCCGACATGTTTTATATTGTTTACTTGCTTTCCGATAAATGATTCGTTTCCTTTATGAAAGTTGTTATTTAAACAAGTGCTAATATTCTCCAATGTAAATTCAGTTATTATTATATTGCCTTCTGTTCTTTGTACCCGCACATGTTTTAAATGAATGCCGATTGGGTGAATAACCATGCTTTTACATATGTTCCATACGATCAATGATTTTGCTAGATTTATATGATTACGCGTGTTTTTAAAGGAATGCCCGAATTGTTAAATACTCGTGCCTTGTTTTAAAGGACATTTGGTTTGTCAGATATCTATGTTTATACCTGTTTTTAAATGAATACCCGAATTGTTAAATACCCATGCTTTGAAATATGTTTCAAATGACACTTGTTTTGCCAGATCACTATGTTTATACCGGTTTCAAATGAATATCCGATTTGTTAAATATCCCTGCTTTGAGATATGTTTTAAATGAACATTAGTCTTGTCAGATTTCCTTGGTTACACCTGTTTTAAACGAACACCCGGTTTGTTAAATATCCGTATTTTTCACATATGTTTCAAATGGACATTGGTTTTGCCAGACTGCTATGGATACCTGATTTGTTGTATACTTGTGTTTTACTTAAGTTTCAAATGAACGTTTGGTTTGTCAAACCACTATATTTATACATGTTTTAGACGAATACCCGATTGTCAAATATCTATGATTATAGATGATGTAAATGAATACATGTTTTATTAGATCTTCATGTTTTACCCATGCTTGAAACGAATACAGGTTCTCCCCGAGATTCCAGACTTTTGTACCCGTGTAATTATATGCAGCATTTGATCGATTAGCATGATTTATCATATGTTTTATTCTTCAGTATATTTGTTATCTTTTCATCCACCTGCCAGACCGTCGTGTCTGACCCACTACTTTTGGTACTCAGGTTCAGATTTCTTCGCCCCGAGTTGAGTGTTTTGTTGGCTGTGGAGCCATGCCTTGCAGGTTGGTTTGTCGGCTATGTCATGTAGACATTGAGCTCGACATCGGAGCTACGTCACATTTGGGTAGTAGTTTATAGCTTCTTGTTGTATGGCTTTTGTTAGCCTTTTTTTTTGGATTCTTAATTAATGTACATTGATAATTGTAACTTGAACATATTTGGGAATGTAATTTATTGTGATGGTTACTCCAGTCTGATATGATTCTTGATATAATAGCTATGTGCTAAAGGTTGAGTGCGACGCGGAATCCGATGGCCACGGACTTCGGGTCGCAACGCCACAAATGCTTCCGCAAAATATTCAGAATGTGTTGTCTTCACACACGCGGATCTTGGGAGAAGTAAAATACATTTATGCTAATCCCATTTCCCGCCCCCGAGGTTTCGGTTCGGGGGCGTGACATTGACAGCATAAGATATATCAAGCCTGGTGATGGTGAGATAGACAAGACTGCCGACAAGTCTCCGGTATGTATGTGGATCAGGAAGAAGATCACCATCATTTTTACTCAACTTAAGATTGACTTTGTGTGGCGTATCAACTGAGGAAGATTCATCAAGATCAGCAAGCTCAATAAGATCTGTCGCATATTTGTGTTAATTGATAAACAGGCCTTTGGGAGACTGATGTACCTCTAAGCCCAAAAAATAATGTAGAGGTCCCAGATCCTTCATATGGAATGAATCGCTGAGAGAGGCTTGGAGGGATTTTATCATAGCATCATCAGTGCCTGTGATAATGATATCATCAACTTATACAAGTAGGACAGTAATGCCAGTAGATGCGTGGGTCAGAAAAAGAGATGGATCAGAAGGACTTTGAGTAAAGCCAACCGTGCCTAATTGATCTCTGAATGTTTCGAACCACGCTCGAGGAGCTTGCTTGATACCGTAAAGAGATCTGCGTAAGTGACATACAGACTTTTTAGACGGAGAGATGACTCCTTGTGGTATCCGCATATAGACCTCCTCTTTCAAGTCCCCATGTAAAAAGGCACTGTTGACATCCATTTGGTATAATGGCCAAGATTGAGAAGCAGCAATGGCTAGAAGTAGCCGAAGAGTTGTCATTTTTGCAACTGCTGCAAATGTCTCTTCATAATTGATGCCATACTCTTGTCGGTTGCCAAGTGCTACAAGTCGAGCTTTGTGCCTATCCAAGGAGCCATCAGATTTTCGTTTGATCAAGTAGATCCATTTGTAGCCGATGGGTTTAACTGAAGAAGGACAGTCCACGATATCCCAGGTGTGATTCTGGATCAATGCATCTAATTCATCTTTCATAGCTTGGTTCCAACAATCATGGTGCACAGCCTGCAAATAAGAACTTGGGATGGAAACAGAGGATAGTGTTGTCATCAAGGAAGCATGGGTAAATCCATACCTCTCAGGAGGTCGAGAAATTCTGGAGGAGCGACGCAAGGTGCCCTTAGATGTGGGAATATCTGAAAAAGGTATATCATCAAAATCATGTTACGCGTCAATTTCAATTGGAATTAGAAATTGTAAATTACTCCCAAGGGACGCTTTCCATCCAGGATTATTACTCCGGCTTTCTAATCCTCTGATCAGAATATGATGAAATTAAGTTTGCTACTGTCTATGAAGCACTCCTACCCGAGCTTCTTTCCTTACAACAGAACAGCCATCGGGACCAATTGCTCATGAAACTGCGCCCTGAATATGAGACAGTACGATCCAACTTGATGAGCCGAGCTTCTCTACCCAACATCGATGATTATCTTCAAGAATTTCTACGGGAAGAGCAACGCCTTGTTACCAAAATTGCAATTGAACAACAGGGCTCTACTGAACCTCCGCTTGCCTATGTTGCTAAAACCAGACATCCTCCTCGAGATATCAGTAAAGTATAGTGTTATAACTGTAAAAAATATGGCCATTATGCAAATCAATGCAAGCTGAAAGTCTGTAAATATTGTAAGGCTGTTGGTCATGGTATTGAAGATTGTCGGAAGAAGGCTCACAATTCTGTTTCTCGCCCCTATGTGCAGTCAGCTCCAAGTGCTTACACGGCTACCACCCCATAATCTGCATCATCTGAATTCAGTGGTTCACTACCGTTTGATTCACCATCACAACTTGGTTCCTTTTCACAAACACAGTCACCAGCTCCAATTACTCCGGCTATGGTAAATCAGATGATTATCAATGCCCTGTCCTCTACGCACATTTCAGGTACTGGTCCGTCCCTTTCTAATATGTGGTATTTAGATTCTGGAACTAGTAATCACATGACCTCTTCACCCACAAAACTTCATCATGTTGTCCCCTACACTGGCACTCTTTCTATTCAAACTGCCAATGGAGACACCTTCCAATCCTATCTGTGGGTGATGCCCCTGGCCCTTTTCCATTAACAAACGTTTTTGTGTCTCCTCATCTTGCTACCAATTTAGTTTCTGTGGGTCAATTAGTTGAGAATAACTACAAAGTCTCATTTTCTTCTTCTGGTTGTATTGTGCAGGACCAGGAGTCGGGGGCAGTGATCGCGAGGAGGCCTAAACGTGGCAGACTTTTTACTTTACTAGTTTCTCCAGTTATTCAGAATAAACCTTGGCATCAGTTGTTTTGTTTTTTCCTTCAAAATAAATCTCGGTTATGGCATAATAGACTTGGTCATCCAAATGCTGCTACATTGTCTACTTTGTTTCAAACTGGATTATTAAATAAACCTCTTGATTCTGTTTCATTTGAGTGTGATGCTTGTAAATTAGGAAAAGTAAAACTTTATCTTTTTCTAACTCTACAACTCGGAGCAATGAATGTTTTGACTTAATCCACAGTGATGTTTGGGGCATTGCTCCTACCATTTCTCATGGTCATTTCAAATACTTTGTTACATTTATTGATGATTACAGCAGGTTTACTTGGATTTATTTGTTACATTCTAAATCTGATGTTCTTAATGCATTTAAAATTTTTCTTTGCTATGTTGAAACCCAATTTTCCAAATGCATTAAAACTTTGCGATCAGATTCAGGGGGGGAGTATGTCTCCACAGATTTCCAATCTTTCCTAAAATATCGAGGAATTATATCTCAACGTACTTGTCCATATACTCCACAACAAAATGGAGTAGCAGAGCGGAAAAACAGGCACCATCTTGATGTCACGCGAAAGCTTCTCATTGAATCATCTGTTCCTCCTCGTTTTTGGACCGAAGCTCTCACCACTGTAGTGCATCTTATCAACCGTCTTCCATCACCTACCCTTGCACAATTAACACCACATTTTAAACTTTTTGGTCACCATCCATCGTTTAATCATCTACATACCTTCGGGTGTGTTTGCTTCGTTCATCTACCTCCCACAGAGCGCACAAAATTAACGGCCCAATCTAGCAGGTGTGTTTTTTTAGGATATGCGACTAACCAAAAGGGTTTTGTTTGCTATGATCCAACGACTTGTAGCACCAGGATCTCTCGTAATGTTGTTTTCTTTGAAAACCAATATTTTTTCCAAACACACTTGGATTGTCCTTCTCCATCTTCCTCAACTTTGTTACCTGGGTTTTCCGAAGAAACAACTGTTACACAGTTTAATCCTAATTTTGTGTATCAACGAAAGGAAAGAAATGCCAATGCAGATGCCCACCCTCCTGATCCTCCTGATCCTCCGACAAATGGTCCCACATCTAAGGGCACCTTGCGTCGCTCCTCCAGAATTTCTCGACCTCCTGAGAGGTATGGATTTACCCATGCTTCCTTGATGACAACACTATCCTCTGTTTCCATCCCAAGTTCTTATTTGCAGGCTGTGCACCATGATTGTTGGAACCAAGATATGAAAGATGAATTAGATGCATTGATCCAGAATCACACCTGGGATATCGTAGACTGTCCTTCTTCAGTTAAACCCATCAGCTACAAATGGATCTACTCGATCAAACGAAAATCTGATCGCTCCTTGGATAGGCACAAAGCTCGACTTGTAGCACTTGGCAACCGACAAGAGTATGGCATCGATTATGAAGAAACATTTGCGCCAGTTGCAAAAATGACAACTGTTCGGCTACTTCTAGCCATTGCTGCTTCTCAATCTTGGCCATTATACCAAATGGATGTCAACAATGCCTTTTTACATGGGGACTTGAAAGAGGAGGTCTATATGCGGATACCACAAGGAGTCATCTCTCCGTCTAAAAAGTCTATATGTCACTTACGCAGATCTCTTTACGGTCTCAAGCAAGCTCCTCGAGCGTGGTTCGAAACATTCAGAGATCAATTAGGCGCAGTTGGCTTTACTCAAAGTCCTTCTGATCCATCTCTTTTTCTGAGCCACGCATCTACTGGCATTATTGTTCTGCTCGTATATGTTGATGATATCATTATCACAGGCACTGATGATGCTATGATAAAATCCCTCCAAGCCTCTCTCAGCGATTCATTCCATATGAAGGATCTGGGACCTCTACATTATTTTTTGGGCTTAGAGGTACATCAGTCTCCCAAAGGCCTGTTTATCAATCAACACAAATATGCGACAGATCTTGTTGAGCTTGCTGATCTTGATGAATCTTCCTCAGTTGATACCCCACTCGAAGTCAATCTTAAGTTGAGTAAAAATAATGGTGATCTTCTTCCTGATCCACATACATACCGGAGACTCGTTGGCAGTCTTGTCTATCTCACCATCACCACGCCTGATATATCTTATGCTGTCAATCTTCTCAGCCAATTCATGACTTCTCCTCGCCACCTTCATCTAACAGTTGTGAAGCGAATTATCCGGTATTTATTGGGCACTAGCGCTCGTGGTTTATATTATCCAAAGGATAATCGTCTACTTCTGACCGCTTATGCAGATGCTGACTGGGCAGGCTGTCTGGATACCAGACGGTCCACTACTGGTTGGTGTATGTACCTCGATCAAGCTCTCATTTCTTGGAAATGCAAGAAACAATACCGTGTCTCCAAATCTTCCACAGAGGCTGAATATCGGGCCATGTCCTCTGCTTGTTCTGAAATCCTATGGCTTCGGGGACTTCTTTCGGAACTTGGATTTGCACAGGCCTCTCCTACTTCCTTGAATCCAGATAATACTGGGGCATTCAAAATCACTGAAAATCATGTTCTTCATGAACGCACAAAACATATCAATGTTGATTGCCACTTTATTTGAGACGAATACAAGCGTGATGTTATTAGTCTACCACATGTCTCTACAGAGTTTCAGTTTGCCGATATCTTCACTAAAGGACTCCCTCGGCCTCGCCATCAATTTCTTGTCTCCAAATTGCTGCTTTATGACTCTCCTGCATCAATTTGAGGGGGGGGGTGTCAATCCAGGGCCTCCAGGCCCAATATAGCAGGTCCATTTCTATGTAGTTTAGTTGTTAGCTATTAGTATGGATCTAAATCCAAGTGTATTGACTGGATAAGTGTGATTAGAATGTAATCAGGGATTAAACCCTATAAAGATATATCTCAGTCGACCTTGAAGTGTAAGACATTCATCTCCACATCTCTCTCATGTTTGTATGCTTCTCTCCTTAATGTCAAGGATTTGCATACAACAAAGAGTCTCCAGCATTAGGAACTTAATAAAATTGTCTATTCAATGAATTTTTTTATACCCAAATATATCACAAAAGATAGGTAGAGAATCATAAATATTTGCATGTGAAATATCATGGCTTCATCAAGAGGAAAAATAGTTCAACAATGCTACAAACTCACCACTAATGTCACTGTGCAGAGGGTACCAGATCCATTCACCCTGCAAGCTTCAGTTTCTAAACTCCAAAATCCAGGAGACAAAATATGCTATTTATGTCACGCCCCCGAACCGAAACCTCGGGGGCGGGAGATGGGATTAAGCATAAATGTATTTTACTTCTCCCAGGATCCGCGTGTGTGAAGACAACACATTCTGAATATTTTTGCGGAAGCATTTGTGGCGTTGCGACCCGAAGTCCGTGGCCATCGGATTCCGCGTCGCACTCAACCTTTAGCACATAGCTAGTATATCAAGTATCATCTCAGACTGGAGTAGACATCACAATAAATTACAGAGCTGACAGTAACAGGATATTACATTCCCAAATATATTCAAGTTACAATTATCAATGTACATTAATTAAGAATCCCAAGGAAAAGGGCTAACAAAAGCCATACAACAAGGAGCTATAAACCACTACCCAAATGTGACGTAGCTCCGATGTCAAGCTCAATGTCTACATGACATAGCCGACAAACTAACCTGCAAAGCATGGCTCTACAGCCAACAAAAGCACTCAACTCGGGGCGAAGAAATCTGAACCTGAGTGCCAAAAGTAGTGGGTCAGACACGACGGTCTGGCAGGTGGATGAAAAGATCACAATTATACTAAAGAATAAAACATATAATAAATCATGCTAATCGATCAAGTACTGCATATAATTAAACGGGTGCAAAGTCGGGAATCTCGGGGAAAACTTGTATTCATTTCAAGCACGAGTAAAACATGAACATCTAATAAAACATGTATTCATTTACATCATCTATAATCATAGATATTTGACAATCGGGTATTCGTCTAAAACATGTATAAATATAGTGGTTTGACAAAACAAACGTTCATTTGAAACTTAAGTAAAACACAAGTATACAACAAATCAGGTATCCATAACAGTCTAGCAAAACCAATGTCCATTTGAAACCTATGTAGAAATATGGATATTTAATAAATCGAGTATCGTTTAAAACAGGTGTAACCAAAGAGATCCAACAAGACTAATGTTCATTTAAACCTATTCCAAAGTATGGATATTTAAACAAATCGGGTATCATGTAAAATAGGTATAAACGTAGGAATCTGGCAAAACAAGTGTCATTTGAAACCTATTTCAAGGCATGGGTATTTAACAATTCGGGTATTCATTTAAAAACAGGTATAAACATAGATATCTGACAAACCAAATGTCCTTTAAAACAAGGCACGGGTATTTAACAATTCGGGTATTCCCTTAAAACACGTGTAATCATATAAATCTAGCAAAATCATTTATCATTTGAAACATATGTAAAAGCACGGGTATCCACCCAACCGGCATTCATGTAAAACATGTACGTGTGCAAAGGACATAAAACAATATAATAGTGACTGAATTTACAATAGAGAGCATTAACACTTATCTAAATAACAACTTTCATAAAAGCAATGAATCATTTATCTGAAAACAAGTAAGCAATATAAACCATATCGGGTGTCCAAGGAATCGGGAACTGGCAAGATGGCAATCACAAGAAGCTAAGTCCTCTATCACCGAAGTGACAAGAGCGGGACGTTGGTCTCAGTCACACAAGGTGAGGAGACTCAACGTAAATCATATACAATAATAAATATACGGGAACGGGACCACGGTAGCGAACCGGGTATCGGGACGGGACCACGGCAATAACCGGGTATCGGGATCCAAACTGCAGCTGGCGGGACGGGAGAGGGATCTCCAAGTCAGTGGATCAGACTGACAAGGTATCCAAGCTTAGTGATGCCGACTCATAGGTTAAAACCAAATCGAGACATATGCAAGTAATCAAGTACAGTAAATAAACGGGTAAACGGGGGTGCTCAAGGGCACGTAAATAAACGGGTAAACGGGGGTGCTCAAGGGCACACTGTCATATCATATCGGGCAATACATTTCGGGACAAGTAACTGTTACTAATGTAACTTCAATGCTTTCGGGAAAACAAGTCATGTAATGCAAATCTCGGGACAAGAGGTGAAACAATGAACTATGACAATTTCGGGAAAAGTATTAATTTCAAGATCTATTTAAGTGAATAGGGGTCCCGTATGTCGATTATAACAATTACTTCGTACTCCTTGAGTTTGAAGACATTCCGGGCTCCTTATGCACTTTTACTACTTCCAAAATTTAACATGAGCTTATGGGTAGTTCTAGATGTTACAATAGCAAGAATCAAGATTATCAACGGTCCATCCTAGGTATGACATTAATTCGGAAACATCGAGCAACCTATTCAGTCACCGAAAGGAATAGAATTCGCGATAACCAAGGGAAAGACTTGTGTTTAGATATAACGAAGATATCGCGTCGTTCCATCCCGTTCAAGATTGAAATGTATTGAACTTCGATGCTACCGAACCAACCGTGAAGAGCATCGGCTCAAGACGCTCTCACATATGGTCGAGTGAGTTCGAGGAGGTTAGCCAAGGTCCACGAAGAAAATAAACCTCAAAACCCACTGGACTCAATCGATCGGCCAAAATTTTTGGCCCAGTGCATTTGAAATAGTTCAGGCAGACCGCATCGCTCGAGCGAACCTGACAGTTCGCTCGAGCGAACTCATCGTTCGAGCGAATATTTAAATGTGGTCGAGCGAACTAGCTACTGGAATTCCCGTATCCCTTTCTGGACAGGTCGCTCGAGCGAACTGTCATAGTCGCTCGAGCGAACTGTCCAGAAACTGAATTCTGGGCAGTTCATTTCCCCTCTTTCTCTTCCTTTTACAACCCTCTTTCAACCATCTTTATACATCAATTGAGGAGTCTAAAACTTGATTCAAATACCATCAAATGTTTCACAACCTCCATCACATTCCCCTCCATCAACATCACATTCAAACCAAGGAGAGCAAGAATGAAACCATTTCACATAAGATATAATTGGGACAAAACGAGAGGAATTAAGGCTATGAACCATCACATATCTATGACAATAAATGTACTATCAAGGCTCTCCATGAGCATTCATTTCAAGTCAAAGTAATAAATAAACATGTAGGGAGAAACAATAAAATCAACCATATTTCTATAAAACCATATGAGCAAACTTTGACCAAATGAAATGCATACCTTTCTACGAGATTTAACAAGAGAGAAAAACCCATGAATATGCATTTCAAAATCACTAGAATGTGGCAAGAAACATATGTGAAAACATATATCAAATTATCAAGAATAAGTAACAAGATTTAAGATTTCTCATAAAACTTTGATAACATTAAAACCATCCATTCATCCACTTGCCTTGGGTTAAGAAGATGCACAAATCACTCCACAAAAGCCTCAAAGAAGTCTCTAGCTCCAAACCCACCAAAACCCCCAAATTTTCCCATGACAACCCTAGAAAATCCAATCCATTGCAAACCTCAATGAAAATCCATGAATGGAAGATAAAAATACTCCAAATGGTTTGGGAAAACAAAGATTAAAAGAAAGAAACCAAATGCTAACCTTTAAAGCCTTGAACCAAGAAGAAGAGCTTGAAAAGAGAAGTTGCCTTTGCTCAAAATCCATGAAAATAACATCTTTGGAAAGCTTGGAAGGTATGGAAGATGATGAGGAGATCAAATCTCCATTTACAATCAAGAGAAGCCAAGGGAAAGAGGAGAGAGAGAGAGTGGCTGAGAGGGGAGTGGTTCCAGCTCTTGCTGGAACCGTTGCAGGGAAATGGGTGAAGAGGAAGGAGAAGGAACCCATTTTATAAAGGGGTGAGTGTGGGCCCCACCTCACTTAAACTTCTCAAGGGAAAAACACAAGTTTCTGGGCCCCGGATGAAAACGACGAAGAAGACAAAATTCATCAGCGAAAAATCTACTTTCCAAAAAGTCTAATTTTGCCAAATTCTGAAATTTTCGAAATTAATGGACAGATTTGGTGTGAAAAGACTGTTTTGCCCTCAAGGCCAAGAAATCGGTTTTCGGGTTCTCAAATGGATATGGGATCAACATGAAAGTTGTAGGATTCCTCAAGATGAATGCAACGGGCCAAAAACACGATACGAAACCAATCGGGAAAATCTCACAAGAAAAGCAAAGCCGAAAAGGGAACCCCCAAAGGGCCCCACAAGCTACCAAAGCACTCAAAAGCCCAAAACTAGAAGAAAAATCATTCTAGCTCACAAACTCAACCCAACAAATACTAATCCCACTAAAAGAACTAATCCACAAATAAGACAACACTAATCCAAGAGATTAGGGGTCGGGTTCTCACAATTTAAGACTTGAAAAGGTCTTGAGATTGGTTATATCAAACAGAGTCTCAAGTACTTTTACACCAGCTGCAATTTAAAAAAAAAGAAGCATTCTCCAACATCGTTAGCTTGCACTGTAAATCCAACTACATCCTCATTGTTTGTATTATAGCAATGTCCATCAAAGAAACCTCAACTGAATCACCAATCACATCCTAACAAAAATTGTCGCACCAGTTTACTAAAGGACCAGATACCAATCAAGGGTCAAAGATCATGTAAAAATTGACGTATGATTGCACATTGGTATGAGAAGAGAGACATAAAACAAAGAAACCCATGTTCGGTGATCTTCTCAGAGATCAGAAGATGTACAATGTTCTTTAATCTGTGCATGAAAAAGGCTTCTCTCAAAAAATACAGAAACAAGCTCCATGGCACTCTCAAAACCAAGTAGCTAAGCTCTAATCATCTCCATCAACTTAAAGGGCTTACAACCCAACCCGTAATGGGAGATGGTTTGCATACTTTCACAGCCCTATGAGATCCACTTTGTAAACGCTCAAGGATTGCATAAGTTATAGAATCCGGAGTCAATCCCTGCTGCTTTAGTTTTTCATAAAGCTTAAGAGCATCAGTTGTTTTGCCACACTTCTCAAGGCAATCAAGCAAAATATTATATGTTACAGTAAAAGGGTAGAACCTGTGTGGGGTCGTTCCGTGCTCAAGGATTTGGGTGGGGCCATCCCCCAGTCTCGGTTTACCATCGGTCTCGGTACCATCCAAGGTCGGCCGCAACGCCATCTCGGAAGAGTCATGGAGCGAGTCTCGGTGGCTACGTCACGAGTCCCGATCTCGGTCTTAGCCTCTGCCCGACCTCGGCCCCTGTCACTCAGCCATAAATGTGGCCATAAATGCGCTGCCAATGACAGGATCGGCAAACTGACAACAGAGTGGGCGCCGGACCTAGATAAGGGGCACGCCTTATCTAAAGTCATGTCCATAGGCAAGGGGTGCTGGTCCGATGGGACATTCCCTTTTCACCTACTCCCACTCAGGAGGTACGAATACACGCTGATGGGACTCCCATCCCTTCACGTGGACAGTGCCATGATGACTCTCTCGTCTATATATATTGCATGAAGAAAAACCATGCGAGGTACGCATAATCCTCCCCTCCCAGAACTCTCTTCCTTCATTCTCTTTCAGTTCTCACACTGACTTGAGCGTCGGAGGACCTTCGGCTGCCCATAGCCAGAGTCTCTGACTGTGATCTTCTTCCTTTCAGGTCATTGGAGGCTCGATCCTTTCCCTTTATCTTCCCCAAACCCTCAAATCAGGAGTTTGATCCTCCGTTAACTAAGTCCGTAATTTTTAGGCACTTACAGTTGGCACCGTATGTGGGAACAGGATCTGTGCCAAAGCCTCTACAGAAACCATGCCTCCAAAGACCAGATACGGTGGCGGAGGACCATTGAAGTCCCAAAAAGCATCGTCCTTCCCGCTACAGGAGCAACTTGCATTTCCACCATTCTTGCAGTCGCAACCGCCCTAGTCGGTTGTCCCGGAACCACCCCCTGGCCTTCATTCTGCTCTTCTTCCCCCTCCGGGACCGACCGGGGTTCCTCCTATCGGGCAGGAGCCATCAGGGACCCCACGTCAGAGGAGGTCAGGGAGAAAGTCGAGTGCCGCATACGTGGAGGGCATCGTCCAATCGGCTTCTTCGTCTCGGCCCATAACCACGCGCCTCCGCCAAGATAGCCGTCGTGAGACTCCTCACCACACTGGTGAGCGGCCACACGAGGGTTCGCTGCAGAACGCCTCCACGGCGGGTCTTCGACGACGAGGCAAGACCCCCGTCAGGACGGGGTCCCGACAGTCCCACCAGCGCTTCCACGACGACGGCCAGTCCTTTCATCAAACCTATGGAGCCAGAAATGACAACCCCCTGCTAGAAAGGCTCGATGCCCAGAACCAGGCCCTCTAAGATAAAGACGAGGTGATTCGCCGCCTCGAGGAACGACTCGAAATAAATGAGAGAAAGTCTCGTAGTCCACCTCCCCGGCGACAGCAGGCCCACCCGGACAACCGAGACCTGAGGCAGGTCCTCGACAGCAGAAGGAGATACCGCTGTGAGGAGGAGGGCTCGAGCAACAGTCATCTGCCTAGTGGCCTCGGGGGATCGCGGCGCGAACCAGAGTCACCGAGACCAGATGACCGGGTGGACTTCAAGGAGTTGCTGGACCATTCGTCAAACAGGAGGTCCAGGCACGCTTGGCCGAGATCGGGTTCGCCCGAGACCTAACTGATGAGCATGAAGAGGACGATATGGGCATGTCCCCCTTTTCGCAGGAGATCAAAAATTTCTCTCTCCCCGAGAGATTTAGCGTCCCGAGGTTCGTCCTTTATGACGGAGCCTCGGACCCAGAGGCACATCTGCGACATTTCACTCAGCGGATGTCGGTCTGGGGGGACGTCGGTCTTTTGAACTGCAGGGTTTTCTCATCAAGTCTGTGAGACCTCCCCCTCCGATAGTTCTGCGCGCTCCTCCCCGGCTCGGTCTCGAGCTGGCAGCAGCTCCGGAGCTCTTTCCTCGAAAAGTTTCAAGCACACCGCGTCATCCCAAAGACAGGTAGCAATCTCATGGCGATCCGGATGAAAGACGGTGAGAGTATCACTGCCTTCGCCAGGAGATTCTGGACGATATATAGTCAGATTACCGACGCCAACGACGAGGTCGCCATCATGTGCTTCAGGGAGGGCTTACTCCTAGGAAACGAACTCCGCAGAGACCTAGTCCGGAACCCTGTGGCGACGATGAAAGCACTGATGGCAAGGGTGAAGTAGTACATTGAGCAGGAGGAGGACGAGGCCCACGGCACAGAGCGGTTCGGATTCCCAAAGAAGCACCAGGCCTCCACCAGGGAAGGGACATTCCCCAGACCGAGGTCGGATAAGAGGAAGCCCGCCCGCTCTCTCTCAATCTCCTCGGATAACAGCAAGAGACCAAAGTTCCAGCCCCCCAAGCCTGCCGGCGATTCCTACAGAGCCATCAGTGTTGTATTCAGGGAGCCCATTTACAGAATCCTGAACAAGATCAAGGCAGAACCGTACTTCCAGTGGCCGCGGCCGATGATGAGCGACCCATCCACCCGAGACCGGCAAAAGAACTGCTCCTATTGAAAGATAGTGTGATTCAGTTCTGAACTCCTTTAAAGAAGAGGGTTCTTTGGCTGGAATTTTTAAACTTTTAGCCAGGATACGAATTAGAAAGTAAACCAGCCATGTAAATCACACCATAACACCATGCAATCATAATCAACTTGTGTGAAAACAAATAAGATACAAAGGAGAACATGTACCTGATGATCTTAGGGTGAAAAACTTCTGAAATCTGAATCAAAAACTCAGATCTGTAACTTGCTAATTTCAGCACACCTTGCTGGAATTTCTGCAGTAATCTTTCTTCTAGTCTTCTCCTCTATTCCCCTTTCTACTAATCTGATTGGTTAGTGTTGGTGGGAACACAACCAGGTTTCCTTCTAACTATTTTTCCTTGATCTGAAGTGTAGGACTCAGATCTGATATGGGTTTTCGTGCAGGAAGAAAAACAGGACCAGCAAAGAGAACAATGGTGCAGTGGACGTCCAAAAGAGTGGCTGGTTGCTCTCTCTATCTCCACGCCGAAGGGTTTTTTCTCCTCTCTCTCTTGATGTGATCCACGCCCAAGGAGAAGCCACCAGCTATTTATAATAGCTGAAACCCTATTTTTGGAGAAGTCCTTTCCTTAAAGAATAAGGAAACCAAGAGATACTAACCAAAAAGGCAACCACCCTATTTGGACGTCCAGCCCCTTACTATCTAGTTTAGTTTCTAAATAAAATTAGAAGGCTACTAAACTTAAGGAGAACTTGCACAAAAGGAAATCCTTCCAAGTGATAGGACCTACACAAACTTGGGACCCACATACTAGGGACCACATTGGCTAGCCCACACATACTATGGTCCATGCACCAAATAATTTTTCTAGAGTTGTAATTCATGTATGCCATCATGGGCCTATTTGAATTTACACTCAAAATTATTTCTCCACACATTTAAACAATTTAGGAAACCTTGCCAATCTAGGAAAGTGGCTAGAGAAGGGACCAAAAGACATATTTGCCCTTGGCTCCCAAAATGACCAAAATGTCCATGCTAACCCCATAGCACCATTATGATCATTTTAACCTTAACTCATTCCACTAGAGAGTTATGGTTGCACTCCAGGGACAAATATTAAATGCAAATAAAGCTCATCATAAACAGACGATTGTCTTTGACCTACCAAGTACAATGACCATAATGCCCCTCTATGTAACATCCATAATCAAGTAGGTTAACCGATGTACTATCTACCTTCTTGATTACATCTCATCCTTAGAATATCATACCCTTGACTTAATCATCATCCGGATATCATTCTCTTGATCCAGGGAGCGACCCACAAGTTAAATATCCATATGGAACATCCATATACTAAGATCTTAGATTCTGATGATTAATCGGATAATTCTAAGGGGACGATCATTCCATCATATGATGGCATAGATTCCATATTGCATTTGCACGTCCCAACTAATCAAGCCCGAGCACCCAAAACACAGAGTTGTTGACCCATGAACAGGATCTCACCCATAGTGAATTAAAGCACAAGAACTTGACTTCGTCAGTTCATCCACAAATGCTCAAGATTAAGAGCACTGGTCACTCAGTAGCAAGAGGTGAGTTGATCTCTCTCTGTGATAGTACTATTTTAGAGATCACACCTACAAGTGGTCCTGTTCAATGCATGACACATGCACTGATGAGATAAATCCGGAAAGACCTCCGTGACTAAGGTAAGTCACCCTGAATACAGGAGAGTATCTCATTATAACTTATACCAAGATGAAGTGCCCAACTCCATCTCTCAGTTATGAACAAGTTTATTGTTTCAAGTGTCCATGACTCAGACCTAACTGTGTGTAGCCACTACACACCTGAGTCATTTACTAGAAAACAATGGGCCTTACACAACCATACATATACACAAGTATAAAGAGAAAGAAGTCATTCCATTAAATAACCAATAAATATCCAGTTACAGAGATGTGAGTGCAGTCAGTGGGCTTTAGGGCATACACCAATCCCAACACCTATCACAAGCAGCACGAACACATTACTGAAGACTGCTTTGCGCTGAAGTCCCATCTTGAAAGGCTCGTCAAAGACGGGCACCTCCAAGAGTACATCAAGAAGGAAGAAAGGGTTAACCGAGCCCAGCAACTCGTTCCACCCAATGATAACCCGGACGATGACGAACCAGCAGGTATCATCAACGTCATCCACCTGGCCCCCTCCCCAAGCAAAGAAAGTGTCCGAGCTCGGTCAGAGGCCAGGAGGGCTGCCCATGGCAAGCAGGTGATGTCGACAGAGCTGGAGAGCGCCCCGAAGAGGGCTAAGAGGGAGAGGCCCAAGATTTGGTTCTCAGATGAGGACCTGAAAGGAGTCCAGCTCCCCCATAACGACGCCCTCATCCTCACCCTGCGGCTCAACAATTACACTACCAAGCGCGTCCTTGTGGATCCGGGGAGCTCCGCCGAGATCATCTACTATAGCTGTTTTAAGCAGCTTGGCCTAACCGAATCCGACCTGCAGGAGGCTCATGTCCCTCTGATAGGGTTCAGCGCCAAACCAGTGTACCCCAAAGGCAGGATTTCACTCGAAGTCCGGATCGGAGGCGCAACGAAGATGGAAGACTTTATGGTAGTGGACGCGCCATCCCCCTACAATGTGATCATGGGACGAAGTTGGCTGCATGCCATGGAAGCAGTGCCCTCCACCTTACATCAAAAGCTCAAGTTTCCATTAGCAAAGCCTGACGGGGCGTTCGAGATTGTGACTGTGTGCGGAAATCAGCAGATGGCCCGAGAATGCCTCGTAGTCGTAACACCTGGGGAGGCAGAGCCGAGACAAGTGCATATGGCCGAGCTCGAAGCCGAAATTGAGGACGTTGGACGGACAGCAGGGCAGAAAAGCATAGAGGACCTCACCGAGGTCAGGATCAATCCTGAAGACCCCGAGCGCTACTTCATGCTGGGTAGCCAGCTCCCCGACACTGAGAAGGCCGAGCTGCTAGGCTTCCTACTTCTGAATAAGGATGTCTTCGCCTGGACTCCATATGAGGTGCCAGGAATTGACCCCGAGGTCATGTGTCACAAGCTGAATGTGGATCCCGGACACAAGCCCATAGTGCAGAAGGCTCGCAGAGCAGGGATCCCGCAGACAGAGGCTGTAATCGAAGAGGTGGATAAGCTCCTCGAAGCTGGGGCGATCCGCGAGGTGCACTATCCCCAGTGGCTCGCCAACACAGTGGTAGTAAAAAGGAAGAGCGGCAAATGGAGGGTCTGCGTGGATTTCACCGACCTCAACAAAGCTTGCCCCAAGGACAGCTTCCCCCTCCCAAAGATCGATCAGATGATTGACGCCACCTCGGGACATGACAGGATGAGTTTCCTAGACGCCTACCGAGGTTACCATTAGATCCCGCTGCACGGACCTGATGAGGAAAAAACTGCATTTATAACACCTCGAGGCATTTATTGTTATAAGGTGATGCCCTTTGGGTTGAAGAATGCCGGAGCGACATATCAGCGGCTGGTCACGAGAATGTTCCAGAACCAGCTCGGGAAGACGATGGAGGTCTATATTGATGACATGGTAGTCAAGTCCAAAGAGTCGCAGAACCACCTGGCGGACCTACGCCAAACATTTGCCATCCTCCGGCAGTTCCATCTCAAACTAAATGCTTCCAAGTGTGCGTTTGGCGTCGGTTCTGGCAAATTCCTGGGCAGCTTGGTGACCAGAAGAGGGATCGAGGCTAATCCCGAACAGATTGCAGCCATCCAGTCTATCCAGCGTCCCACCTCGGCCAAGCAAGTCCAGCGACTCACAGGAATGGCTGCTGCACTCAACCGCTTCATCAGCCGAGCCTCGGACAAGTGCCGTCCATTCTTTCAGCTCCTGAAGAAAAGTTCCAAGTTCCAATGGACTCCTGAATGTGACCTAGCACTGGAGACGCTCAAAAGGTACCTCTCCTCACCACCACTTTTGTCCACTCCGTCGCAAGACGATTTTCTCTATCTTTACCTTGCAGTCTCGGACCATGCGGTGAGCTCGGTGCTGGTTCGAGAAAGCGACAAGCAGCAGCACCCCATCTATTACACCAGCAAGACCCTGCTCGACGCTAAGACCAGGTACCTGCCACTTGAAAAGCTAGCACTGGCACTGATCAGCGCCTCTCGCAAGCTCTCCCATTACTTCCAGACACACACGGTGGTGGTCATCACGGAATTCCCACTCAAATCCCTCTTTTGCAAGGCGGACTTTTCTAGCCGCATCTCCAAGTGGGCCGTCGAACTGGGTCAGTTCGATATCCGATACCAACCCCGAACAGCAATCAAGGCACAGGTCCTGGCAGACTTCGTCGTCGAATTCACCTCTCCTAGTTCGGCACCGACCTCGCTCGATACCGAACTGGGGGACTCCAAGAACAATGATGAAGCTGAAACCGAGACCGAGGAAGACCAGTCTTGGAAAAAATTCCTTGAGTCAGCCTGGAAAGTCTTCGTTGACGGATCATCAACAACCAGAAGAGCAGGCGCCGGCGTTGTCCTTCAATCTCCAGAAGGACTAGTCATTGAGCAAGCACTGACCCTGGACTTCAAGGCATCAAATAATGAAGCAGAATATGAAGCACTGATCGCTGGTCTCGATAGTGCAAGAGTATTGGGGGCACGACGGGTGGTAGTCTTCAGTGACTCCCAGTTGGTGACAAGCCAGCTGAGCGGAGACTACCAAGCCAGAGACGAAAGGATGATGGCCTACCTAGCCCACACCAGGCAGCTCCTCTCCCAGTTTGAAAAAGCTGAAGTCGGGCAAATCGGCAGGGAGTCCAATCGCCATGCAGATGCCCTAGCAAGCTTGGCCTCGGCCGTAGAAGCTGGGAAGAGAAGGACAGTTGATGTGGGGGCGCTGGAAAGACCGAGCATAGAGCTCCTTCCAGTTCGGCGAGTATTGTGCACCGATCTCGGTCCAAGCTGGATGGACTCAATCGTGACATTCTTGAGAGAAGATAAGCTCCCCGAAGACAAGACTGAAGCTCACAAGGTCAGGCTGAAAGCAACTCACTTCTGGCTATCACCGGACGAAAAGCTCTACAGAAAATCCTACTCAGGGCCATACCTCCAATGCGTCCATCCGAGCAAAGTGGAAGACTTCCTCTTTGAAATTCACAAAGGAATCTATGGAAGCCACATCGGGGGAAGGTCACTGGCTTACAGAGCTATCAGCCAGGGCTACTAGTGGCCCTACATGCAAAAGGATGCCCAGATCTACGCCAGGAAATGCGAAAAATGCCAAAAGTTCTCCCATTCCCTTCACCAGCCAGCTCGGGACCTTAGAGCTATCTCTAGTCCTTGGCCCTTCGCTCAATGGGGGCTAGACATTGTGGGGCCCCTTCACCGAACTCCAGGAAACAAGAGATGGCTGATGGTGGGCACCGATTACTTCACAAAGTGGATTGAGGCGGAGGCCTTATCCTCTATCACCGAGCTCGACACAAAGAATTTCGTATGGAGGAACATCGTCACACGATTCGGGATCCCCAGGACCCTGGTCTCGGACAACGGAACCCAATTCGATTCAAAATTCTTCAAAAACTTCTGCCAGGAGCTCGGCATCAGGAACCTCTATGCAACCCGGCCTACCCACAGAGCAATGGGCAGGCGGAAATCTCAAACAAAGTGGTCTTGGAGGGACTGAAGAAAAGGCTTGATAAAGCTAAAGGCAGGTGGATAGAAGAATTGCCAAGTGTCCTTTAGGGGTACAGAACCACCCCGAGGTGATCCACTTCGGCAACCCCTTTTTCATTAGCCTACGGGATGGAGGCTGTAATCCCCCTCGAGGTCGGCCTCCCGACCTTAAGGACAAATCTTTTCGATCAAGGGCAGAACGAGATAAACCTCGCCAGAGAGCTTGACCTGGCCGAGGAACGAAGGGAAGCAGCGTCCGTGCGTCTAGCCGCCTATCAGCAGCAGCTGTCCCGAGGATATAATCAGAAGGTTAGGGAAAGAAGGTTCTCGGTTGGAGAACTAGTCTTGAAGAAAGCGCTCCCAGCTAATAAGGATCCTAACGAAGGTAAACTTGCGCCAAACTGGCTCGGCCCCTACAAAGTGGTCTCAGCCTCAGGAAGGTCGGCCTACAAACTTGAAGGGATGGATGGCAAGGAATTGCCGCGACCATGGAACGCTACGCACCTCAAGAAATATTACTTCTAGTTGTATTCAAAATGATTGATCAATAAAGAAGAGCCTTTTGACAAAGATCTGCCTTGTGTCTTTCCAGTTGTAAACAAGGCTCCGGCCCTCGCGCCAGCCTCTTTGAGTTCGGTCACAGGACCAACTCCCCAAGGCTCCGGCCCTCGCGCCAGCCTCTTTGAGTTCGGTCACTGGACCAACTCCCCAAGGCTTCGGCCCTCGCGCCAGCCTCTTTGAGTTCGGTCACAGGACCAACTCCCCAAGGCTCCGGCCCTCGCGCCAGCCTCTTTGAGTTCGGTCACGGGACCAACTCCCCAAGGCTCCGACCCTCGCGCCAGCCTCTTTGAGTTCGGTCACAGGACCAACTCCTCCAAAGCTCCGGCCCTCGCGCCAGCCTCCTAGAAGCCAGTCACAGGGCCAAGGCTCTGTCCCTCGCAGCAACCTCGAGCAACAATCACCACGGGATGCGAGTAGGGCCATCTGCGAAGGCACGGAGTTCGGCCCACGCACAAGTTTGGTCCAGGCCCCTCGAGCCACCAAAGAATGCTCACCAAAAATAAAGATACGACCCCAGCTCTCCAGCGAATGGGCCGCATCTCAGGGTATGAGCCCAAACTAACTGCAAATTCCTTCCTGAGACAGAAAAGAAGGTTAAAGCCTGGATGCTTTACCGACCTCAAGGACTTGCAAGTTTTCGCACCAAAACATCCACATCACATAGCAGGAAGAAAGAGATAAGAAAACAGCTGGAGAATCAAAAAGAAAAATTCGTCTTTTCATTGATGGAAGAATAATACAGAGTTTTTTTTGTACAATCTGAAAGGAAAGAAAAAATTACATCAAAGAAAAAAGAAACAAAATCCTATGGCTTCTCGGGCGCCGCTTATTTATTTTCTGGAGCTGGAGGATCTGATGGGGCAGAAGCATCAGATGGAGGAGCCAGAGGAGGAGCCTGGGTCGCTTCGGCCTCGGCGGGGGTCGGAGAAGGAGGAGGTACGTCTGGAACTTTGATAGGGGTCCCAGGAGGATTGGAGCCAGACTCTGATCCTGAACCCGGCACTGAAGGATGGAACTTAGGAAGGTCCGCGAATATGGGATCGTCCTCAGAAACCCCATACTTGCGGAGAGCCTCCTTGCACCCCATCTCGAACAGCACCGGGCTCAGATCCACAATTTGAGACACATACTCCCCCGATGCCCAGTCCACCCCATCTTGATAAGCTTTCGCGGCTTGGGCCCTCAGGGTGGACTGGACATCGGCCCTCTCTTTCCTGGAGGCCTCGAGCTCGGTCTCTTTCCTGGCCAATTCATTCTGCTTTTCGGTAAGCTCGGCCTCCCTCTTGGCGAGCTCGGCCCCCTTTACGGCGAGCTCGGCCTCCAGACTGGCCGCCCTCCTCGCCTTATCGTCAACGGCGCCCCTCAAACTTTTATTCTCGCCCCGCAACTTGATAACTTCGGTCTTTGCCGCCTGTTGCTCCGTTGCATGCTGGGCGAGCTTCTCCTCCGACTTCTTTATTTCCGCTGCGCTCGCCTCCAGCACAGCCCCCATCTTCTTCTTCTCCTTCTCCAGGGCGGCAATGTAGGCAGTTCTTTCCGCCAGCCTCTCCATTAGTACTTGAGTCCTCTGTACATTCTGCAAAAGGATAAAAATAGTAAGGGGATCAATTCAAGCAACCAGGAAGCAGAAATTTGAAACCAGAAGGAGGAAAGCCACCTCAAGCGACGCCCTCATCGTCTGATGAAGTAGACCCGACGACGCAACCTTCTTATGCTTCTCCATGTCCAGGGGGAGGGCACATCCCCGGCCAAGGGCCACGACCGACTCCCAGCTGCTGCCCAGCCGCTCCCCCATGGTCATGGGCTCATTGGGGTTAAGGTCGAAGTTGGGCCTCCAGGGTGCCGGTACTGAAGGCTGGGCCTGCGACTCCGCTCCCTGGAGCCTCCCCTCCACGCCCGCCAGGCGAGGCCTCTTCTCGGGAGGGGGCCCCTCGCCCTCCTTTCCGGCCTCAACGGTCCGAGACCGGGTCTCCCTCGGCGGCTGCGGCGGAGGCGGCAGAGCCTCCTTCGCGGGCTCGACCACCCGCGGTTTGCTGTCCTTGAGCGGACGAGGTTCCTTGGGCAGCCGGACCTCCTTGGGGGGTTCCACCAATCTCCCCTTCTTAGCTTTCGCGGAGGTGGCCCCAGCCGCTCCCGACGCTGCTCCCGACGAAGAGGAGGAAGCAGCCGCTGCGGTGCCTTGGGAGGCGCCCGACCCACTGGGGGCACGATTGGAGGCGGGGGGAGCTCGACCCGCAAAGATCACAGCACCTAAGTTCTTCAAAGAGGGGCGCTGACCTTCCATCTCTTCTTCTTCTTCTTCTCTTTGGCCTCGGGAGGGAGGGCTGTCAGTAATGACAATCGGGCCTTAGGGCTCCAGTGCCTGGCCGCTAGTCTCGGCGAGGGCAAGAACAACCTCCCCTATCGGCTGGGAGGGGATCTCGGCAGTCTTCCTGGTGTAAGACTGGTACCGAGGTTTGTACCCTAGCAGGGAGAAGGCAGCTCGGTCGTGGTGACCGTGGTAGCGATGAATCTTCTCTAACCACGCGTCGTTTCGTTTCCACTTGTCCAGGCCGGCCTCTCTCCTCCTCTTCTGAATACCTGCGCAGGAAAAAGGCAAGGGCGTCAGCTCGGCTTAACGATTAGCAAAGGCAATACAAGTGAAACCTAGAGGGGCGGGCATTTACTAGGGGGGTCCCAAGCCTCCGCGGAACCTGGATTCTCCGATCCTCCTCGGTCTCGGTCCCCTTGAACTCCCAGTTCCCCAAGACCAAAATGCGTTCATCTCCAGGGTATTTGCTGGAATCCTCCAGGGCGTTCACCAAGGGATGGCGCCTGGCTTTCACCCGGAGGTAGTAAAGATCCTCGCCCCCTGCAGCCTTGCAGATGTCGTAGACATCCTCTATGTCATGCACCCCGAGATCAATGTCGAGGATCCAGTTCAGCTCCGCCACACCCATTATAATCTTGAAGCCATTTGGCATTAACTGGAAGGGGCAGATGTGCCACGCATGGAGGCAAGAACGGAGGAGCGAATGGATGGGGAACCTGACCCCGCCTTCACACACCGACAATAGGGGGAAAGGCATCCAGTCATTGTATCGGGAAAGGCCACCAGGAAGGTCCCCGAGGTCATTAGGTTTCACCAGGACGTCGGCCGGGATTTTAAACGACGACCTGAAAGCCTCCAGCGCTGCAGGACCCTCTAACCAGTGGCTATAAACCCCCATCTTTCCTAAAAGGCTAAGGAGCAAGGGAAAATAGGCGAAAAATCGGAAAAACCCTAAAGGGCCAAAACCCTCTGAAAACAAAGAAAAGGAGGAGTATGAGGGAGAAGCAAAGGCAGAGAAAGAAACTCACAGAAGAGACCAGAAGATTGCAGAAAGAGCGAAGAAACGAAGAAGAAAGATGAGTCCTCGAAGTTCAAACAGTCTATGTCCTTAACAAACTGCGCACCAGAACGCTCCGGCAGAATCTCCTTCAAGCAAAAGCGAAAGTAAGGGCAGGGGATGAAGGGGCGACTCCGTTTTATAGAGGGACGCACCCTCTTAATTACCTCGCCACGCATTACTTCGATCCCGGTGAGCAGCCACTCGAACAGCTCCACGTGGCAGCGACGGTTCGCCTCTCACCACGCCTCTGGTACGATATTTATCACCTCGGTCATACGGAACGGTGTCCCGCGTGCTTGACAGGGCAAAGCAATTATGGCGCCCTATTCATTGCCTGGGGCAAATGAAGGGGCATCATGATGAGGACCTCATAAATGCAAGATATGAAAGGACAGCCCCATCACTTCCGAATCTTATCTCCCGACCTCGGATAAAGCCTAAGAGGTCGAGAGCTAGGGGGCAATTGTGTGGGGTCGTTCTGTGCTCAAGGATTTGGGTGGGGCCATCCCCTAGTCTCGGTTTACCATCCAAGGTCGGCCGCAACGCCATCTCGGAAGAGTCATGGAGCGAGTCTCGGTGGCTACATCACGAGTCCCGATCTCGGTCTTAGCCTTTGCCCGACCTCGGCCCCTGTCACTCAGCCATAAATGTGGCCATAAATGCGCTGCCAATGACAGGATCGGCAAACTGACAACAAAGTGGGCGCCGGACCTAGATAAGGGGTACGCCTTATCTAAAGTCATGTCCATAGGCAAGGGGTGCTGGTCCGATGGGACATTCCCTTTTCACCTACTCCCACTCAGGAGGTACAAATACACGCTGATGGGACTCCCATCCCTTCACGTGGACAGTGCCATGATGACTCTCACGTCTATATATATTGCATGAAGAAAAACCATGCGAGGTACGCATAATCCTCCCCTCCCAGAACTCTCTCCCTTCATTCTCTTTCAGTTCTCACACTGACTTGAGCGTCGGAGGACCTTCGGCTGCCCATAGCCAGGGTCTCTGACTGTGATCTTCTTCCTTTCAGGTCATTAGAGGCTCGATCCTTTCCCTTTATCTTCCCCAAACCCTCAAATCAGGAGTTTGATCCTCCGTTAACTAAGTCCGTAATTTTTAGGCACTTACAGAACCCGTCTGCAAGCATCTCATCAAATAACCGGGTTGCCATCTCAACATGACTTAACTTACCAAAGCATTCAATTAGCGTGTTGTATGTGACAACATCGGGTTTTAATCCCTTCTCCTGCATCTCCTTGAATCGCATATGGGCTTCATCAAGTTCGCCATTCTTGCCAAGACAGTTAATTAAAGAGTTATATGTGATGATGTCAGGCCTACAATCGTTAGTTTCCATCTCTTCGAAGAGTTTAAGGGCCTCATCAACCCTGCCTGCTTTACCAAAGCTTGAGATGAGAATGTTGTATGTAAATATGTCTGGCATAGGACCATCCTGTTTCATCTGCTGATAAAGATCATGGATGTGGGATAACTGCTTTAGTTTGCCAAGTGCTGAGAACACCATGTTATACATGAACGTATCAGTAGTTAGTCCTTTCTCATGAATCTTACTCAGTAAATCCAAGGCCTCAATTGTTTTCCCCGCACTGCATAGACTCTCTAACATGGACAGGTAAGCATCCCTATCACCCTTGTCATGAAAGTTCCACATATTACAAAATAGCTTGTGAGCCTCACTAGCATGACCCAATTTGCTCAACGTTTTCACTAAATATGCATATAATGATTTATTGATATACTTCTTTGATATCTACCACTTCAGATACCCTTCAGCTGCTAGAACATCCAGAATCACACTATATGTGAATTCATTTGGCTGGCAGTTATTCTCAACCATTTTTGAAAAAAAGAAAGATCGCTTTGTCCACCATTCGATTCTTAGCAAGTGCCTCAATCATAGTAATGCAGGCAATCAAGTTAGGAATACAACCCTTCCATATCATCTCATGGAAGAGAGCAATGAAATCATCTGTTTTGCCCATCTTTCCTGTCATTCTAATGAGAATCGTATAGGTATATTCATCTGGTTCACAATGTCCATGCTTCATGTCTGCAAAAACTTTGTAAGCTCGGTCGACCTAATGCAAATGCAAAAAAATAATTAGGAGGAAGAACTGGAATTGTAGATTATAAGATGTAAATTACAATGTATGAAATGCAGCAACATAATGAGAACGCAATAGTTACGTGAGAGACCCTTTTCATTCCCTATTTATTTATTTTTTAACATGAGAGAAGATGAAGGGCACATTGGCATATTCATGCATGTGATGCAACAACATAATGAGAACTCAATAGTTACGTGAGAGACCCTTTTCATTCCCTATTTATTTATTTTTTAACATGAGAGAAGATGAAGGGCACATTGGCTTATTCATGCATGTGGTGATCAAATTACTGCAAAAGTTGACCAACCACTACATCACTATAACACACCCTCACACCCCAGCCCACTCCACCACACCCCCACTCCCCCCAAAACCCAAGCCCATCACTCCCCCTCCCTTTTCCTAGTTTTCCTTGACAGGGAAGGGTGAAGAGTGGAGATCTATAAGTGACCATCAATTTTCTAAAATTCATTTCTTATAGAGTGGATGGTGGAGAATTATTTTCCTCAGATAACTGACCACCCACTTTCACAATGTAACCAGTCATAGCTTTCTTTCTCTAAAAAAAGGTCTTATGGTTGTTTCCTGGAAACCGCTAGGAAAATACCAAGCAAGCCCTAAGCATGGGCAAGAGCTACAAGACCACCATATGTTGTGATACCAAAGATAATTTTGCACTCTGCGGTGTCATCAAAGTAGAATGTGTTGGGATTGGTGTATGCCCTAAAGCCCACTGACTGCACTCACATCTCTGTTACTGGATATTTATTGGTTATTTAATAGAATGACATCTTTCTCTTATTACTTGTGTATATGTATGGTTGTGTAAGGCCCATTGTTTTCTAGTAATGACTTGGGTGTGTAGTGGCTACACACAGTAAGGTCTGAGTCATGGACACTTGAAATAATAAACTTGTTCATAACTGAGAGATGGAGTTGGGCACTTCATCTTGGTATAAGTTATAATGAGATACTCTCCTGTTTTCAGGGTGACTTACCTAAGTCACGGGAGGCTTTTCCGGATTTATCTCATTAGTGCATGTGTCATGCATTGAACAGGACCACTTGTAGGTGTGGTCTCTAAAAAAGTACTATCACAGAGAGAGATCAATTCACCTCTTGCTACTGAGTGACCAGTGCTCTTAATCTTGAGCATTTGTGGATGAACTGACGAAGTCAAGTTCTTATGCTTTAATTCACTATGGGTGAGATCCTGTTCATGGGTCAACAACTCTGTGTTTTGAGTGCTCGGGCTTGATTAGTTGGGACGTGCAAATGCAATATGGAATCTATGCCATCGTGTGATGGAATGATCGTCCCCTTAGAATTATCCGATTAATCATCAGAATCTAAGATCTTAGTATATGGATGTTCCATATGGATATTGAACTTGTGGGTCGCTCCCTGGATCAAGAGAATGATATCCGGATGATGATTAAGTCAAGGGTATGAAGTTCTAAGGATGAGATGTAATCAAGAAGGTAGATAGTACATCGGTTAACCTACTTGATTATGGATGTTACATAGAGGGGCATTGTGGTCATTGTACTTGGTAGGTCAAAGACAATCGTCAGTTTATGATGAGCTTAATTTGCAATTTAATATTTGTCCCTGGAGTGCAACCATAACTCTTTAGTGGAATGAGTTAGGGTTAAAATGATCTTAATGTTGCTATGGGGTTAGCATGGACATTTTGGTCATTTTGGGAGCCAAGGGCAAATGTGTCTTTTGGTCCCTCTTCTAGCCACTTTCCTATATTGGCATGGTTTCCTAATTTAATTAGATGATATGTGGTTGAATTAATTTTGTGGAAGAATAATTTTGAGTTTAAATTCAAATAGGCTTTTTATGGCATACATGAATTTAACTCTAGCTAAATTATTATCTTTTGGGCCATGGTGTGTTTAGCTATCTTGTGGGCCAGCCATAAGTGGAGCCCCTTGTGTGAGGTTTCCAAGTTTAGCTAGGTATCTTTACTTGGAAGAAAGAACTCCTCTTTGGGTAAGAATTCCTACAATTAAAGCTTACTAATTTTTAGTATCTTTAATTAGAAAGTGTTGCACAACTAAGGGGGCTGGTTGCTTATTTTATGGGATTGTCATTCCTATTAGAAAGAGAGCTCTCTTAAAAGGAATGTGATCTTGATAAATAGATAGAAAACTACCCTTGGGCGTGCAACATAGAAAACAAGGAAGAAGTGAGAGAGGATTCTACCCTAGGGCGTGAAACACATTGGATCTCCATTGGCCGCCCAAGAGAGCAAGAGAGAAACCCACGCCCAGCAGTCCTCTTCTTCATTGGAGAGAGGAGATCAGGTCCTGGATTTTTTTCCACAAATTGTAAGTTCAGAAAACCCATCTAGGAAACCATACTTTGATCCCACAATCAAGGCCAATCAGATTGGGTAGTGGAATAGAAGAGAAGATCAAAGGAGAAGTTACTGCAGAAAATTCCTGCAACTAGTATTGCTGATTGCAGGCTGAGTTCAGACCTTTGAAGCTTTTCTTTTCAGAGATTTGAGGCATTCAAATCATCAAGGTATTAGTCCTCTATCATCTCCTTTCATTATACACATGTTGATCATGATTTCATGGAGTTTTTATGCATGTTTCATGGCTGGAAATCAGATCTGTGTTCTTGTTTTAAAAACTTGAAAAACCAAATCAGCCATGGAAGTCCACATTCAGATATGTAATGCATGAACTTTCAGTGGTATCAGAGCCTCTCCATGTGAAATCATGATCCCATGATGTGTTTATATTAATCCTATCTTAGTTAAGGGCATGGTGGCACCCTTCTAGATACTATTTACTGCATGATAGGTGTGCAGGAATTTTTCCAGGTTGCTGGAATTTTTCCAGAATTCTGTTTAGTGCATGTTTGGAGTGCAGGAGTTGTTTCCAGATTGCTGGAATAATTTCAGAATGTTGTATAGTGCTGCCCAATGCACTATGAATGCACTAAAGATTGCTGGAATAATTTCAGCATGCTGTATAGTGCTGTACAAAGCACAATGAATGCACTAACCTCTTTGTTTGCAGCCATATAATTGCATCCTTGATGGTTCGCATGTATGTGTGTGGATTTGGATGTTTTTTAATTAGTTGGAAAGTGTACGATTGCGCGTTTAGCAATCATAGGAAGTTGTAATTGTTTCCTTATTTTTATTTCAACTAGTCTTCATGTAAGCTTTCTTGAAAAGCATAGGTATATCCAATGTAATCTTTGGTTTTGTTTTTCATGGGTTTGCTTGTATAAAATTTATTTATTGTAACAACCAAGAAGAAGAAAGTTTGAAGCAAGGAAGGTTGCAACAGACCGGATTCCATGGTGGTGGAGGCAACGAAAGTTTCCTAGTGCGAAAAGGACTCTTAACCAAGTATCCTAGTTGGATTAGGATTCCTAGTTGGATAAGGATTCCTAATTGGATAAAGATTTGAAGTCCGAAGAGCAGGGAGCCATCAAGGATTGCATTCTTTTATTTGCTTTTATATATGGAATGCATGGTTGAATGCTTTATATAATTGCTATGTTTATCACCTAGTAACATGGCCACCACTAGGTTCTTAAAATTGGCATCTTTCTATATTGGATTGTTTTTAGTTTGGCAAATTGTTTTAAACGGATCTTAGACCAGCACCTTCTATTTGTCTAAGGTTTAAAAATTGGATAGGGTTTAGTTTATCTTGGTACCCTAAGTTTCCAAAAAAGGCCAAACTAAAATCTAATATGTTGCTACCTTAGTGGGCCCATAACCCATTGGTCCCAAGTTAGGAAATTTGACCCTTTAAAGTGTTTTGCTCAAATATTTTAAAGCAAAAGTTATTTATGTTCAAGATGGCTTAAGTCATTGAGTCGTGAATTTAATTAACTAAGTTTGCTAGATTTAAAAAGATTTTTTGAGTAACCAATGTAAAGGTCAAAAGAGTTTTTCAAAACCCTAGTGTTAAATAATCAAGTGGGAGAGGGGTTTGGAAAAATCCCACGGCCTTCCATTTTCGGTTCATGCTATCTCAATGGAGTATTAGTGGGAGCGGCCACCCCTTCGGTGGAGTTCTTTACTAAAGATCGCTTCAATGGGTTAGTGGGTGAACTAAAGTGAATATTCGTAATGAGGTGTTAGTGGGAGCGGCCATCCCTTCGGTGGAGTTCTTTACTAAAGTTCACTTCAAGATTGGATTAAAGTCACTTCCCTTCGAAGGACTTGAGTCATAGACATTCTGGGAACGTTCATAAGAGATGGTAATACACTTGACATAAGACGGTAATAACCTCTCCCTAGGAGTTAGTGTTATTTGTCATATGAGGCCAAACCAATCAATGATTGGACTATCACTGGATATGCGTATCCAGACAGTGATGATCCAAATAAGCAGACCTTAACTCAACGTGACTATAGGCTCGGCCATCCCTTCGATGGAGGGTCTATGAGGAGGTTGAGACACTGATACATTATAATTAGGGTTAATAATGTAAAAAGTCTTGTGCATGTTTTTCCTTTTATTACAAGCACCATATACATGTTACATATATACTGCCTGTCTAATTATAACCTGTTATATATATCCAGAGAGATGGGGAAGGATTCTTTTAGCCCGTTGATGAGTATTCTGCGTGAGAACAAATTGACTGGCCCAAATTACGTAGACTGGAAAATAAACCTTAACATAGTACTCACCGCTGAGGAGTACAAGTATGTTTTGTCGGAACCCTATCCTACGATTGATGATTATTCTACAGATGACCAGCTAGAGGCTGAAAGGAAATGGAAAAAGGCGAATAGCATGGACAAATGCTACATGCTTGCTTCCATGTCCAACGTGTTGCAAACGCAGCATGAGCAAATGGACACAGCTTCTGATATCATGTTGTCCTTGTCTGAGATGTTCGCAGACAAAAGCAGGCCAGCTAGGCAAGCTGCTTTAAGGACAATCATGAATTCTAGGATGGCTGAGAGAACACCTGTCAGAGAGCACATGCTCAAAATGATGGATTGTTTCAATGAAGCTAAGATCCTAGGGGCTGAGATTGATGCAGGGAGTCAGACCGATATGATTCTCGAAACTCTGCCGGAGTCTTTCAACCAGTTCAAGCTCAACTTCAACATGAGCAAGTTGGACATGACTCTCTCAGAGTTAATGAAAGAACTCCAGGCGGCAGAGGCCATCATGAAGCCTAAAGGCCAAGTTCACTTTTCCCAGTCTTCCTCTAAACTGAACCCGAAAGGGAAAAAGTTCAAGAAGAAGCAGGGTAAGGGAAAAGGACAGAAAAAGGGCAATGCTGGAAAGAAGAACAAAGGTACAGGTGAAAAGCCCAAAGGGAAATGCTTCAAGTGCGGCCTCAAAGGTCACTGGAAGAAAGATTGTCCCAAGCTCCTAGGCTCAGATAAGAAAGGTATATCTCTTTCCTACTACATTGAAACCTGTCATGTGGTTGATTCTACTGATTTATGGATAGTAGACTCTGGAGCCACTAATCATATCTGCAATTCATTGCAGGGGTTTCAGATAATGAAAAAGCTTGAGAAAGGGGAGTTTGACCTTAGAGTTGGAAATGGAGCAAAGATTTGGGCTGTTGCAGTGGGAGCTATTACTTTACATTTTCCGCATGATAGGATATTAGTTTTAAATAATGTTATCTATGTTCCGGACATAAGGAAGAATTTAATTTCGGTTTCCAGACTTATTGAATTTCATTATTCAATTTCTTTCCATTCTGGTGTTGATATCAGTAGAAATGGAAATATTATATGTTCCGGTAGAATGCATGACAACTTATTTTATATATATCCTATTGCTCCCACACTGCATAATGTACAACTAGAAAGCTCATCTTCCCTCAAGAGGAAGGTATCTTCGACCAATGACACTTATCTTTGGCACTTACGTTTGGGTCATATTAACCTAAAACGAATTCAGAGGTTGGTAGAGGATAGGCTTCTGAGCTCATTAGATTTCGAACCTTTACCTCAGTGTGAATCTTGTCTCATGGGAAAGATGACCAAAAGGGCATTCTCTGGAAAGGGACTGAGGTCAAAGGAGTTGTTAGAATTGGTTCACACTGATGTGTGTGGTCCTATGAACAAACTAGCTCGAGGAGGTTATGAGTATTTCATCACCTTCACTGATGATTACTCTAGGTATGGATATGTGTACCTAATGCGACGCAAGTCTGAAGCGTTTGATAAGTTCAAACAATTCAAGGCTGAGGCGGAGTTACAACTAGGGAAACATATCAAAGCTCTTCGATCTGATCGAGGTGGCGAGTACCTCCTGGGTGAGTTCAAGGAGTACCTCACACAACATGGGATTGTGTCTCAGTTGTCTGCACCGGGTACACCCCAGCAAAATGGTATAGCAGAGAGAAGAAACCGTACCCTTCTTGATATGGTAAGGTCCATGATGAGTCATGCAACCCTACCCATATCTTTTTGGGGATATGCCCTAGAAGCAGCAGCATACATTTTGAATCTGGTACCTTCTAAATCAGTACCTAGGACACCTCAAGAAATGTGGATAGGACGAAAACCCAGTTTAAGACATATCCACATTTGGGGTTGTCCAGCCTATGTACTGAATGATAAAGCTACCAAGCTAGAACCCAGATCGGAAATGTGCTACTTCATTGGGTATCCTAAGGGTACGAGAGGAGGCATCTTTTATCATCCAAAGGAGCAAAAGGTGCTTATCAGCACTCATGCTAGATACTTGGAGGATGATTGCATGATGCACCAAGAGCTTGGTTGTAAAGAAACACTTGAGGAGATTCTTTTAGGAACTCCTGCAACATCTGTGCCAGATCCTGAGACTGTAGAAAATCAAGACATTCATTTTAACACTCCGGAGCCTCGTCGTAGTGGGAGAATTTCTAGACCACCAGATAGATACCTAGGAGTGTCTTTTATGACAGACTCCGAGGATCTGGTTGAGGATCCTACTAGTTACGATGAAGCAGTAACGGATATAGATGCTGACATGTGGCAGCAAGCGATGAAATCTGAATTGGATTCTCTGTATTCCAATCAAGTCTGGGAACTTGTGGATGCACCTGAAGGGATCAAACCCATAGGGTGCAAGTGGATCTACAAGAGAAAGAGAGGAATGGATGGGAAGGTTGAAACCTTCAAAGCAAGACTGGTGGCGAAATGATATACTCAGAAAGAGGGTATCGATTATGAGGAAACCTTCTCGCCAGTAGCCATGCTTAAGTCCATAAGGATTCTCTTAGCCATCGCATGTCATTATGACTACGAGATATGGCAGATGGATGTCAAGACAGCTTTTCTAAATGGAAGTCTTGACGAATGCATCTATATGATGCAACCAGAGGGATTCATTGCTGGTGGCCAGGAGAACATGGTCTGTAAACTTAAAAAGTCCATTTATGGACTTAAACAAGCATCTAGGGCATGGAACATCAAATTTAATCAGGCAGTCAAATCCTTTAGCTTTGATCAAAACATTGATGAACCATGTGTGTATAAGAAAGGGAGTGGAAACGCAGTTGCATTTTTAGTCCTATATGTGGATGACATATTACTCATTGGAAATGATGTTGGCATGTTGTCGTCTACTAAGGTTTGGTTATCATCTCAATTTTAGATGAAGGATTTGGGTGAGGCGAGCTATGTCTTAGGGATCAAGCTTTTGCGAGATCGCAAGAACAAGATGTTAGCCTTATCTCAATCTTCGTATATTGAGAAGATATTGGTCAAGTATAACATGCATGACTCCAAGAAGGGCTTGCTACCTTCTAGACATGGAGTACCACTATCTCGGAATCAATGTCCAAAAACACCTGAGGAGATAGACAGCATGAGGAGAGTACCATATGCATCAGCTGTTGGAAGCCTCATGTATGCAATGTTGTGTACTAGACCAGATATCTGCTTTGTCGTTGGCATGGTTAGTAGATATCAATCAAACCCTGGACCTATGCACTGGACAGCTGTTAAGCATATATTCAAGTATCTTCGGAGAACGAAAGATTATATGCTAACCTACCGAGCAGATGATCTAACGCCACTGGCGTATACAGACTCTGATTTCCAGTCGGATGTAGATGGCAGAAAGTCTACCTCGGGATACGTCTTTACTCTATCAGGAGGGGCTATATCATGGAGAAGTGTCAAGCAAGATTGTACTGCTGATTCTACCATGGAAGCAGAGTTTGTGGCGGCATCGGAAGCTGCGAAGGAAGCAGTATGGCTCAGAAAATTCCTATTGGAATTGGGAGTAGTTCTTGTAGTGCAAAAACCGATTGTCATGTACTGCGATAATACTGGTGCAGTAGCTAACTGCAAAGAGCCCAGGAATCACAAAAAAGGCAAGCATATTCAGAGAAAGTACCACTTGATCCGGGAATTTGTCCAGGATGGAGAAATAGTGGTAGAGCAGATTGCCTCAGCAAATAACTTAGCTGACCCATTTACTAAGACTCTTACTGAGAAAGTGTTTACTTCACATGTTGAGTCTATGGGAGTTAGGTTAGGTCGTAGTGATCTTTAGTGCAAGTGGGAGATTGTTGGGATTGGTGTATGCCCTAAAGCCCACTGACTGCACTCACATCTCTGTTACTGGATATTTACTGGTTATTTAATAGAATGACATCTTTCTCTTATTACTTGTGTATATGTATGGTTGTGTAAGGCCCATTGTTTTCTAGTAATGACTTGGGTGTGTAGTGGCTACACACAGTAAGGTCTGAGTCATGGACACTTGAAACAATAAACTTGTTCATAACTGAGAGATGGAGTTGGGCACTTCATCTTGGTATAAGTTATAATGAGATACTCTCCTGTTTTCAGGGTGACTTACCTAAGTCACGGGAGGCTTTTCAGGATTTAGCTCATTAGTGCATGTGTCATGCATTGAACAGGACCACTTGTAGGTGTGATCTCTAAAAAAGTACTATCACAGAGAGAGATCAATTCACCTCTTGCTACTGAGTGACCAGTGCTCTTAATCTTGAGCATTTGTGGATGAACTGACGAAGTCAAGTTCTTATGCTTTAATTCACTATGGGTGAGATCCTGTTCATGGGTCAACAACTCTGTGTTTTGAGTGCTCGGGCTTGATTAGTTGGGACGTGCAAATGCAATATGGAATCTATGCCATCGTGTGATGGAATGATCGTCCCCTTAGAATTATCCGATTAATCATCAGAATCTAAGATCTTAGTATATGGATGTTCCATATGGATATTGAACTTGTGGGTCGCTCCCTGGATCAAGAGAATGATATCCGGATGATGATTAAGTCAAGGGTATGAAGTTCTAAGGATGAGATGTAATCAAGAAGGTAGATAGTACATCGGTTAACCTACTTGATTATGGATGTTACATAGAGGGGCATTGTGGTCATTGTACTTGGTAGGTCAAAGACAATCGTCAGTTTATGATGAGCTTAATTTGCAATTTAATATTTGTCCCTGGAGTGCAACCATAACTCTTTAGTGGAATGAGTTAGGGTTAAAATGATCTTAATGTTGCTATGGGGTTAGCATGGACATTTTGGTCATTTTGGGAGCCAAGGGCAAATGTGTCTTTTGGTCCCTCTTCTAGCCACTTTCCTATATTGGCATGGTTTCCTAATTTAATTAGATGATATGTGGTTGAATTAATTTTGTGGAAGAATAATTTTGAGTTTAAATTCAAATAGGCTTTTTATGGCATACATGAATTTAACTCTAGCTAAATTATTATCTTGTGGGCCATGGTGTGTTTAGCTATCTTGTGGGCCAGCCATAAGTGGAGCCCCTTGTGTGAGGTTTCCAAGTTTAGCTAGGTATCTTTACTTGGAAGAAAGAACTCCTCTTTGGGTAAGAATTCCTACAATTAAAGCTTACTAATTTTTAGTATCTTTAATTAGAAAGTGTTGCACAACTAAGGGGGCTGGTTGCTTATTTTATGGGATTGTCATTCCTATTAGAAAGAGAGCTCTCTTAAAAGGAATGTGATCTTAATAAATAGATAGAAAACTACCCTTGGGCGTGCAACATAGAAAACAAGGAAGAAGTGAGAGAGGATTCTACCCTAGGGCGTGAAACACATTGGATCTCCATTGGCCGCCCAAGAGAGCAAGAGAGAAACCCACGCCCAGCAGTCCTCTTCTTCATTGGAGAGAGGAGATCAGGTCCTGGATTTTTTTCTGTTAGGAATTTTGTAGATTGCAATTTGATGGATGCATTTCATTCTAGCATCATTTGATTCACACACACTTGCATTGCTTTAGTTAAACTTGAAATCTTGTTTTATTCATGCATTGTTTTTAAGAGTTGTAATAGTTTTGATTTATGCATGATTTGTTTTTAAATCTTGGATACATTTGTTTTAGAAAAGAGTTTTCAAGAAATCAAGCAAGCCTTTGTTTTAAATCTTTCAAATCTTTTTAGGCTTTTTATGTTCATGTTTTAAAAACCATTAGAATCTTTAAAACATGTTTTTAAAGCTTGATTTAGTAGGCAAAAAGGTCCCCCAAGCAAAACCTTCAAATATGCAAAAGTTGCATTTTTTGCAAAAAGGGGGTGTCCCGGCAGTGTCGCCGGTCGACCGAGATACAGGTCTCGGTCGACCGAGACAACTGCAGGCAAAATTTGCCTGGGAGCACCAACGGTCAGAAATATGACCGTTGTGTGTTCTCGATCGACCGAGACCTGTGTCTAGGTCGACCGAGGACTAGCCGTTGGCAACTTTTTGCTATAAATATGAGTTCTTTCCCTTGCCAAATGTTGGGAATTTTAAGCCCCTCCTTGAGAGGTATTGAGGCATATCAAAAGGGAAAAGAACCAAGGGATGAAGGGGATGATTAGGAAAGCTAAAGCTTGGATTAATGAAGTTAAACCACCAAGTAGGCTCTTCCTTCCTTAATCATATGTTTCATGCTTTTGTTTTATTTTTGGTAAATCATTTCTAGCATGTTAAACTATGTTTGTGTTGTGTCCTTAACATATTTTATGTTTTGAGTTGATTTATTGTTTTGGATACAACACCATATGATTCAATCCAAGTAGTACTTAACTTTGGTAAATCTAAGTAGATCATGTTAATGAAAGAACCTTTGAAATCATATGTAACATGATCCATATACTTGGTTGAATCTTTGGTTGTTGTTTTCCATCATAAGAACATCTCTTTCAAAACTAACTTATGTTTTGGATTCAACTTCTTTACAAATCATATGTTTTCATGTTTTGTTTTATCTTTGATAAATCTTAGTAGCATGTTAACCTATGATGTGTTGTATCCTTAGCATGTCTTATACTTTGAATAGATCTATTGTTTTGGATGCATCACCATTTGATTCAATACAAGTAGTACTTAATCTTTGGTAAATCTAAGTAGATCATGTTAATGGAAACATCTTTGAAATTAGATGTAACATGATTCATATACTTGATTGAATCTTTGGTTGTTGTTTTTCCATCATAAGAAAATCTCTTTCAAATGTATCTTATGTTTTGGATTCAACATGTTTACAAATCATATGTGTATTATTGTTTTAAAGTTTCACAACTTGCCTTACTTTGATTGGTAAATCATTTTCAAGTTGTCCTTATAATTACATATGATTTGTCCCCTCATTTCAATCAAATCTATTTTTATGTTTTATGAGCTACATTGATGATTTGATTGACATCCCTATGCATCACATGTTTAGAGCTAATCCATTTCATACAACTTGTGTAACTTTGATATCATTAACAAGTTGTTACTTTTAACATGTGATTGCATTACATCCTCAATCATAAATGTTTTATGAGCTAAAACTTTCAAAAGCCTTAGGCATACATTTATGAACTTTCATTTTCAAAATGATTGAGGACCACACACACACACTTCATGTACTTTCATCTTTGCATTCATAGTGTGAGTGTGTATTAGTTTTTCACTTCCATATCCGCCTAATTAAGAGGCAATGTATTGAGCTTAATTGAATCTTCATCTAGTGTATGTTAGACACTTTCTTAGTGAGATAACCAACCTATGGTTGAAGAGGTTATTGCTTAGCCTATAAAAGCACATTGTATAGGTTGATGTTAAGCCTTGAAAAACATCATTGTAAAGGTTATTGCTTAGCCTTGGAAAGCATATTGTAAAGGTTATTGCTTAGCCTATTGAAAAGCATAAATAGTGGAAATCCGGTGGGGTGTTGGTTCACAAGCCGGTAGTGGATGTAGGCATTGAGGCCGAACCACTATAAATCCTTGTGTGATGGTGCTTGCTTTGTGGTGATTGTTTTGTTAGCTTCCGCATCTTGTATGATTAATCATCACTTGTGACTAGTTTGTTTTAAAGAAGTTAAATTTGTTAAAATTGGTCATAATTGGAGCTCACCCTATTCACCCCCCCTCTAGGGTTCGGATCCCCATGGACTTACATTTTCCACAAATTGTAAGTTCAGAAAACCCATCTAGGAAACCATACTTTGATCCCACAATCAAGGCCAATCAGATTGGGTAGTGGAATAGAAGAGAAGATCAAAGGAGAAGTTACTGCAGAAAATTCCTGCAACTAGTATTGTTGATTGTAGGCTGAGTTCAGACCTTTGAAGCTTTTCTTTTCAGAGATCTGAGGCATTCAAATCATCAAGGTATTAGTCCTCTATCATCTCTTTTCATTATACACATGTTGATCATGATTTCATGGAGTTTTTATGCATGTTTCATGGCTGGAAATCAGATCTGTGTTCTTGTTTTAAAAACTTGAAAAACCAAATCAGCCATGGAAGTCCACATTCAGATCTGTAATGCATGAACTTTCAGAATGTTGGATTACAAAGGGATTCTATCAATGGCTACTGGGACAATCCAATGGTGAATATCATTTTAAGAGGAGTTATATTGCATATTCAAGGCTGTCACAACTCATGAAAGGGCACTTCAATTACCCATCCAACAGTTTACCTTCACAGGAAGTTCCCTTGTGCCGATTCCTTCATCCATAACAACTAGTGGTAGTGATGGACCTACACCTACTATTCAACCATTTCATTTAAAATTACACACACAATAACTACAAAAAAAAAAAAAAAAAAAAAAAGGCATGAAAGACAACATAAGATAGAAACATAAACCTAAACTTCAAAGAAGCACACAAAAACAAAAAGGTATTCCAATATAAAAGACAAAACTACATAAATAAACCTTTTTGTTGGAAGATAATAAATAAATAAATGATCAGCCACGCTTGATTCAAGAACTCAATTGGATAGAAAATTGTTCATCGGAGAGGAATAACCAAATTTTAACGGCATTTCCTAAATTAAGTAAAAAACCATGGTTTAAAACAAAGGTTCTTACGTAGCAGTTTCAAAACTATGATGCCCGGGTGCTTCAAAATAGGCAACACATCGTGTCATATCATTTCCAATAGTTCACTTTTTATATGTAAAATCCGTGTCCTTACCATCTTCATGGCGTGCCCTGTGGTATCCATTTCATATCTGAGCATCAATGCTTCGAAATCAAGTCATAGTTATAGATATGTGAATATAATAGCCCAAAACATATAACAAATTTAGCACTATCATACACTTTTTTATTTGATTATTATTATTATTAGTTTTTGTATCTAAAAACCCTTACTTTAAAGAGGAAGGGAGGACCAGTATAAAAAACCGGGCCTCCATATTGACCATTACATGATGGTTTCGATCCAAACCATTATAGGTCAGAAGAACCATTAAAGGATTGCAGTTTCAGTTTCTTTTGCATCTAAATCAAATTAACTCTCCTTTCATAAATAGTCCAATCTCTTTATTCACAACCGACAAAACTAAATTACAACTTAGTCATTTTCTACTTGCTGCGCCAAGTATATTAGAGTTCAATTCAATTTAACACTGCATCCAATGCAACCAAAAGCTGGAAATAGATTAAAGAAAACGTACCTGCTCATCTTTCTCAAGCAAATCCAACAACATAATGTAGGCAAAACTGTCCAGCTTATAGCCCCGCCGCCTCATGTCTTCAAAAACCCCGAAAGCCTTCACCACCTCATTTGATCTTAGATACGCCTGAAGAAGGCATTTATATGTATAGGAATTAAACCTCAAATCCCATTTCTTAGCCAAATTCAAACACCTCTGTATCTCCCCTGCCGTACCAAAGATACGGAACAAGATATTGACAGTAGAGATACTTCCATAGACACCATCGCGCTCCATCTCATCAATGATCTGATTGACTACATCAAATGGAGGTGAGACAGATTTGGCAAGGATGGTGACTGTGCGATTGTAGGTGAAGAAATCATGTCGAAATCCGGGGATGGAGGTGGCAGAGTAGTGGAAGAAGTCGAGGGCCTTCTGAGGATTACGGAGAGATTTGAGGATCTCAGAGACTTCAAAGGTGGTTAGGGTTTGAAGGTACTGAGAGAGGTCGAGGAAGGGGTTATCTGAGTCAGATGAATGCAGGATTTTTAGCACACGACGGACAAGTTGTTACACCCCGACCTGATTTAGTCTTGATTAATACTAATTAATTGTGTTTTAGCCAAATTAGTGGTGTTTAATTGCTAACTATGATATTTAGTGTTTATTAATCCTTATAGACTGAGTTAGTTGAGTCTTGAACCCTAATTAGGTGAATGGGAACCGAGTTGACTCAATTGAGTTGAGTCAAAGGCTTTTTCGTAAATATGAGTTTTCGCATTTTTCATAATCTGCACGTCATAATGGCGTCATCACCTGTATTTCGACGAGTACGTCGATTTTCATATTTGGCACTACTTCATTTGACCAACCGTTGAATATTTGGACCCCCATTTGACTCAAAATGAGAATATACAATGTCAGTGGACCTTCTTGCAAAAATGTTAACTTTATCCTTATATATGACTTTACCCTTCCTCTTTCATTCCTTTCCATCTCTTTCTCTCTACTCTTCCTCTCCTTTTCTTCTCTTCCTTTCAATCACTACTAGAGTGAGTGCAAGTGTCTTGGGAGCTAGAGAAGCTTTTCATCTTCTTCATCTCCACCTTCCTATCTCCTTGCGAAACTAGAAATCATCTCCATCGCCCTCCACCATTCTCACATTTGGGCTCCTTGTTAAGGTTAGGGCCAAAAACCTCTTTGGATGTAAGCTTTTATGTTGTAGGGAGTCAAAAGACTCTAAAGTAATCATGCATATCTATTCATGCTATTCTTCATATGTATTTGTGGCTCTAGGGTTTGGTAGATTGGGGCTTTTGGATTTTCTTGGGTCAAGTGTGTGAGAAAGTTTGGAAAAGCTTAATAGAGGCAAGTATAAGCTTTAATATGGATTTATATGATGACTTATTGCCATTGATTCCAAAGAAATTCTTTTCATGATTTATTTCTCTATAAATGAATGGATTCTTGTGTCTTATAATTTTGATGAAATATAAATGATGGATTGAATGGTGTTATGTGGGGAATGGGAGCATGAAGGCTCCATTTGCTTGTGCATGTTAAATGATGGAAGGAAATAAGAATGAATGGAAGAAATAATAGAAGAGAAATCCTGAAACAGGATTTCTGGACACTTCGCTTGAGCGAACCCCTTTCTGAAGCTAAAGGTTGAGCGAACAAAGAGGTCGCTCGATCGCCTACCTCTCTGGATGGGTCCGCTCGAGCGACCATCTCTCTGGAACCCTCGCTCAAGCGAACGAAGTGTAGCACGCGAGCGACCCACCTTCTGGATTGGGTCCGCTCGAACGAACTTGGGGTTCGCTCGAGCAAACCTAAAACTGTCAATTGGGCCTTTTCCGACCCAAGTTTAGGGTGAATTGTCATCCTCAACTTATTTTAACCCATCTTAATTGTCCAAATCGATAATTAGGGTGCTTACCCTTATCCCATAGGAATTTAGAAATCTTTGAAACTTTACGACCCTAAAATGGAACCGTCAACCTTAATAATTGGCCAACAGTTACTCAATTTTCCAACGCTATGCCATGGAGGTTAGTTTGGGAAATTCTACGTATTTTCCATACATGTGACACCAATAAAGTAGTAATGCATTGATTTCTCTAAACATACCTCGTATTGGATGGTGAAAGACTATAACTAATAGTTTAGTATTGGTTCGTAAAATACCTTGATTTCCTTTGAGTTATTGCATTTCATATTGGAGTATGTTGAGATGTCCATTGAAATTCGATTGTTTATATTTAATTCATATTATAAGCATTATATACTAGAACTTGTATTCATTAGAAATGTGGATTGAGTAAGTATTCGCGAAAAATGTGACTAATATTCGATTTGATTATAGATAGTGAAATATCAACTTACTCAAATCAGATTTTTTATTTGATTATTACTCGATTCGATCGAGACGGTACTACTTAGCTTCAACCTTGTGATACCCGACGGAATTAAACTCGGTTTAGTTATTCGAAGACTATTGTAGTAAGTCATCTGGGGCACCAGAACTCCAGACCCGGGTAGCCAGCTAGCCTTGGCCGGGCCGCTGGTGACATCCGAACTAGATTCGCTCTCATTTGAGAGGATGAGCTTAAGGTAGTAGCCAATTTGTATGTTTTCATTATACTTGATTCACAATGCATGAATTACTCATTTTTGCACAACTTGCCTAGTTAATACTTATCATTGACATCTATTAATTTATCCGTCTTAAATTCAACTTGATACATTATGTATTTCCTTATTATTGCCTATACTTGCTCATTCGTCGTATTGATGATACTACTCTTGGTGTCACAGTCACAAGTGCAGCCCCCGGTCCTAAGGAGACCAAGAAGGGAGAGAAGGTTACCTCAAAGGTACCTTCAGGACTAGAGGAATGGTCAGAGCCTGAGACCAAATAGATCAGCCTTCCTCGGAGAGCGCAATCACTTTGGAAATTTAGCATTGTGTGGTCAGCTTCTTTTTGTGTGGGCATTACATAGGTTTAATTATTCTTTTGTTTATACTTTTGGTAGTGTTATTGTATAGGGTTCTTTATACATCTTTTGTAAAACAGTGATATAATTGTATAATTCTTTTGTATTAACTTGAAATATTAAATGGACTGAATGGGAATTTGATACCTCACATGAATGAATTACTACTTCCGCTATAATTAATTGCTCTAATGTGTTTTAGTGAGTTCTAACCCACGTGTGTGGAAAGTTGTTTTCTCTCCTTCGTGTGTGGTATTTGGCTTGAGACAGGTATAGCACACGGGAGTACGTGTGACACACCTCGGGGATTACCCTAGGCTAGGGCAATTCGGGACCGGGATGTGACACAAGGTCACGGCATGGGAGGTCATACCCACGCACATTATGGGCTAGGGTTGGGGGCTCAACCTCGATTGCAATGGTGCGGTCGTCTAAGCCCTGTCGTCCGCTCGTGGTGTAGGTGCGGCAACTACCACTTGAGAAGTGGAAAGTACGGAGCTCTCTTCATCGTGTTTTTGGTACTCTCTTTTCTGGATGGTTCCTTATATCATATTAGTGAATAAGAAGTCTCTTGTGTAGAAGAATAACTTTGCAGATAAAAATAACCCTGGACTTCACAGAACTGATCCTACAAGGGTGGAAAATGCTTCAATTAAAAAAGAAAGAGAGAGATAATAAGTAGTCATTTAACAAAATTCAACCTAACAATTGTTAAACGATCTTTCCATAAAATGCAACTTCTTTAATTAGATGAACTTTACAGCAATAACTAAAGAAGATTCATATTTAACTTTAGATGCATTACTGATGTTTTAAAAATAAGTTAAATAAGTCAAAGTGGTTCCTCAAGTTTCACTACATTATTGATATTAAGAGCAAACGTTTCTAGCCATTATTACAAAGTTCCGAAGTAGTAATAGTATATTAGCTGAGTCCCCAACCAACCATCCCCAGCCCCAGCCCTTGCATAGCCCACTCTACTGGCAGAAACCCCTTTCGGCCATTACCGGAGCCCTTCCAGCAAAAACCCAGCCCAAAAACAAAAACAAAAAAAGGAGGAAGATGGAGAAGAAGAGAAGTTGCAAAAAGGAAGGAGAATAGAGAAGAAAGTGTGTACCTGGCACCAAGAAACTTCGACCTGCACTTCCAGCGTCTTCATCGGCACCGTCAGTGGCCACACTAGAACAACAGCGCCAGGATTGCCATTGCCGTGACCGGAGAAGAAGGGTAAAGGGCGGTACACGATTTCACCTCCAGAACCATCATCGTCGTCGCACCACCGCAGGCCCTCCGTCTTCGCTGCAAGATCCGTAGGCCTCCTCTTTTGGCTTCAGCGAACAACAACAAAAGGTCTTCCTCTGTTTTGAAAAAAAAAAGTGTCGCGACCCCGGAACGGGACCCTGGGCCCGCGACGTGTGATGGTGTGGTTGTTATGTTTTACCCACAGGTTCCCGCGGTGAGGATTCCCAAAGCACGCGGAATCTGTCTCACACGATCAAGTTTGCGGAAGCGTGTAGCAAAGCACATCACAATGAGCACCAATAAATATTTAAGTGCAATGGCAAATAATAACAAGACATAGTATCAAAAGAAGGGAGTTAACAAGGCATTCCCATCATAATTCAAGTTACAAGACTACACAAAGTAGGTTAAGTTTAGTTACATCCCAAAAGAGGCCAACAGAGGCCAATACAATTCTCAAAACAATAAAGGAACCCCATGACAAAAATTGACGAAACTCAAGAACCCGCCCGACGTCTAGTTGAAATCGTCGGGCTGCCACTCTCTAACTGGGGGTGGCTCAAAAGCCTCCTCCGAACGCTCCTCCTCAAAGGCAACGTCACCTGCACCTGACCACCAACAAACAAGGATCAAACACAACGGTTTGGCAGGTAATCAATTTAGGCATGAGCACGAAATAGTAAACGTTTAGAGATACATGTAAAGACTAAGGTACGTTTCAAAATACAAGCGAAACTAACATGCATACTTATATATCATGAATAGTTACATCCCATAAAGAGCCCATCCTTTCTCTATCATTTATAATGAAAAGAGCAAGCACGCACGACAAGCACGATATACATAATATAATCACGACACGATTCCCACATATACGGGGATTCCGACCGCGGAACCGGACACGCACGATGTGTAATAAATACACGACTAATCTGCAGACGGTCCACATGTTTAAAGACCCCCAGACAGTGGATCAAACTAAAAGGGCAGTCCAAGCTCAGTAGTGTTCACTTAATTCATGAATGCACAAAACACGCGAAACACTATCAAAACAGGTCGAGATAAAAAGGGAGAATGTCACTTATCAAAACAAGATGAACACGACTAGCAAAAGACATAATTAATATGCATAACACGCTTAGGAAATGATCCCTTTTTTCTTGAAACAATTCTTCAAAACGAGCTTGTACTTAAACTTCAAAACGAGTATACAATGATATTCATCGTGTCAAAACCAAAGCACGAACACAAAGCCTATCAAGCACGCGTAAGGACCCTTGGTTGATCCTTGTGTAATTGAACCCAAATGTTGGAAATTTTAAAAGAGAATCGGTGCCCTGGAAGTTAAAAGACATCTCAAGTTCGAGTGCACAATATCAGGCTAAAGGTCACTTAACATGTTCTAGTTTTCATTCTTGCAAATCCTCTTCAAAACAGGCAATTTGTCAATTTCGGTCAGCTCGCGGTCAGGTGTCGGCTAGCAAAACTAGGATCTGGCGGCTAGCCGCCAGCTGACCGACATGTTGACCGCTAGAAATCCAGGTCCAACGCAGCTTTCTGGAAAAGAAACCGAACTGACTTCGGTTGGCTCACGGTTAGTTGAAAAGCGATTTGGCGGCTAGCCGTAAGCTGACCGTAGGGCTGACCGCTGGAAACCAAGTCTGAAACTTAGCTCTCAGGAAAAGGAGCCGAAAACGTACGGTTGGCCAGCGGTTAGCAGAAATAGGGAATCGCGGCTAGCCGCTAGCTGACCGCCAAGCTGACCGAAACCCACTGTCGAAAAGCTAGCTTCTGGAAATGGAACCGCCGAACTCGGTCAGCTCGCGGTTAGCCGAAATGGGGATTTCGGCTAGCCGCTAGCTGACCGACGGCTGACCGAAACTGCACGGGAGGTGCAGCTGAGTTCAGATTTTTCACATTCTCTTCTTGTTTTTCATTCCACCTGCACTCCCTGAGCCTCCATGCTCTCAAGGGTAAAACACACATTTCAAAACACAATTTGAGACATTAAAATCCCATTCTTCAATCAAAAAAAATTCCCTAAATTTTTCAATGAATGAGAAGAGTGCAAGGAAAACAAATGCAATGCCCACGTGCTAACATCCATCCTAAATTGGTTACTTGCCTTAGATCAAAGATGCCACAAACTAGCACTTCACTCGAGCTAATCCCAAGAACTACAAAACCCAAGAAAACCACACAAAACTCACTCAATCTTGAAAACGAGAAACCCATTTTAACAAAAGGGTTTGTAAACATCAAAAACAAGATTTTAAGGAACTAAAAAGACTCTATTAAAGAGATGAGTTGGAGCTCTTACCTACACAAGGCCAAACAAGAGGGAAGAAAGAAAATGGAGCTCTTGCCCAACGAGAAGCTTCAAGAAAGTTATGTCAATGGACAGCTTAGGATGAGAGGAAGAAGATGATAGTCTTAGAATTCCATTTGGAGGCTTATGGCTTGATCATTCAAGAGGATAAAGTGGAAGGAAAAAGACTTTCTCTCCTTTGGCTGCTCTAGGGTTAGGGTTGAGAGTGAAAAGGAGGGAAAGAGAAAAGAGTTGACCTTAAAGCACTTGTAAGTGGGACCCAATGAACTTGAACCTTGTATTGACAAAAACACGATCTTGCGGGCCTCGAATGACTTCGACAAAGAAGGATAAAACGATCTTCGAAATATCTAGTTTCCAAAAAGTATATTTTTGGCATGATTTTGAGATCTCAAAAATTGTGTTCAGATTTATGTATAAAAGACAATTTTACCCTCTTGGGCCAGAACTTGGGTTTTTGGGCCTCAAACATGAATGGGCTGAAGACGAAAGTTGTAACACATAGTAAAATCATTCAAATGAAATCAGAATCACAAATACATGGAAACCGATACGATCCTCCCAAGATTACACGTGCACTCAGGCCTTCCTGAGTGTGTCTGACTAATACTAAACGTTCTCAAAATTCCCAAAGCTATGTCCAAGACTAAACTAATCATTTCTAACCCAACGATGACTAAACCCACTTAGGACTAAACACGCACTAATCGCACACTAATCGAAATGGTCTGGGTCGGGGTCTAACAAAAAGGTTTTCTGATATTGATTCTACTTGGCACACAGATTCATTCTTTTCGCAGGTAGATTTTCTCCGCACATGTTACTATAATTTAAAAATTACATTATTTCTTTCCATACACACCAAAATTCTCCAAACTATCCATCCCTCCATTTCTCTCTTTCTTCCCACAAACATCCTCTTTCCTTTCTTCCCACACACAAATCACATCCGGAACTCTCTACATCTCCGACATCTCGATCTCTCCGGCGTTCCCAGTCCTCTACACCATCTCATCTTTCAAAAGTAAATATCACTCTCCACTATTATCATTTCATTCTTCTTCCCCATTTCTTCTTTATCATTTTTTCCATCTTAGATTACCTTTTTTTTTCATGAAAACTTGTTATGGGGATATATTCTCATTCAATGAAAGATTTTACAACCAATGCTAATGTTTTTTCATGCATTTGGACTGTTTTTCATCAATCATCGCTGGGGGTTTTCACCCAGAAATAGTGATTGTTCGGTCTCTGATTGGCCAAACAGAATGCAAGTGTCCGGACGTTAACATCTGAACATATGTATACACTATATTTTTGTTCGGACCTACAGTTCCGAATACTCCAAACAGTCTACTGAAAACACACTTTTATGTCATTCAACAAACACTTTATTTCTATATTTCATATATGGACCGACCAAGCTCTTATAGGGTGCGACCTATCGCTTGAAATAGGAGGCACCACCACCGAGTGGAAGAGTGTCACGCCCCCGAACCGAAACCTCGGGGGCGGGAAATGGGATTAAGCATAAATGTATTTTTACTCCCAAGATCCGTGTGTGTGAAGACAACACATTCTGAATATTTTGCGGAAGCATTTGTGGCGTTACGACCCGGAGTCCGTGGCCATCGGATTCCGCATCGCACTCAACCTTTAGCATATAGCTATCATATCAATAATCATATCAGACTGGAGTAAACCATCACAATAAATTACAGAGCTGACAGTAACATGATATTACATTCCCAATATGTTCAAGTTACAATTATCAATGTACATTAATTAAGAATCCCAAGAAAAGGCTAACAGAAGCCATACAACAAGAAGCTATAAACCACTACCCAAATGTGACGTAGCTCCGATGTCAAGCTCAATGTCTACATGACATAGCCGACAAACTAACCTGCAAAGCATGGCTCTACAGCCAACAAAAGCACTCAACTCGGGGCGAAGAAATCTGAACCTGAGTACCAAAAGTAGTGGGTCAGACACGACGGTCTGGCAGGTGGATGAAAAGATAACAAATATACTAAAGAGTAAAACATATGATAAATCATGCTATTCGATCAAATGCTGCATATAATTAAACGGGTGCAAGGTCGGGAATCTCGGGGAAAAACTTGTATTCATTTCAAGCACGGGTAAAACATGAACATCTAATAAAACATGTGTTCGTTTACATCATCTATAATCATAGATATTTGGCAGTCGGGTGTTAGTCTAAAACGTGTATAAATATGGCGGTATAGCAAAACAACGTTCATTTGAAACTTAAGTACAAACATAAGTATACAACAAACTAGGTATTCATAACAGTCTAGCAAAACCAATGTCCTTTTGAAACATATGTGAAAATGCGGATATTTAACAAACCGGGTGTTCATTTAAAACGGGTGTAACCAAGGAAATCTGACAAAACAAATGTTCATTTAGACATATTTCAAAGCAGGGATATTTAACAAATCGGATATTCATTTGAAACCGGTATAAACATGGTGATCTGGCAAAACAAGTGTCATTTGAAACATATTTCAAAGCATGGGTATTTAACAATTCGGGTATTCATTTAAAAACAGGTATAAACATGGATATCTGACAAACCAAATGTCCTTTAAAACAAGGCACGGATGTTTAACAATTCGGGTATTCCTTTAAAACATGTGTAATCATATAAATCTAGCAAAATCATTGATCGTATGGAACATATGTAAAAGCATGGTTATTCACCCAACCGGCATTCATTTAAAACATGTGCGGGTACAAAGGACAGAAAACAATATAATAATAACTGAATTTACATTGGAGAATATTAGCACTTGTTTAAATAACAACTTTCATAAAGGAAACGAATCATTTATCGGAAAGCAAGTAAACAATATAAAACATGTCGGGTGTCCAAGGAATCGGGAACTGGCAAGATGGCAATCACAAGAAGCTAAGTCCTCTATCACCGAAGTGACAAGAGTATAACGGGACGTTGGTCTCAGTCACACAAGGTGAGGAGACTCAACGTAAATCATATATACAATATAAATATACGGGAACGGGACCACGGTAGCGAACCGGGTATCGGGACAGGACCACGGTAATAACCGGGTATCGGGATCCAAACTGCAGCTGGCGGGACGGGAGAGGGATTTCCAAGTCGGTGGATCAAACCGACAAGGTATCCAAGCTTAGTGATGCCGACTCATAGGTCAAATAACAAATCGGGACATATGCAAGTAAATCAAGTACAATAATTAAACGGGTAAAACGGGGGTGCTCAAGGGCACACTGTCACTTCATATCGGGCAATACATTTCGGGACAAATAACTGTTACTAGTGTAACTTCAATGCTTTCGGGAAACAAGTCATTTGATGCAAATCTCGGGAAATGAGGAAATAAAATGAACTATAACAATTTTAGGAAAATATTGATTTCAAGATCTATATAAGTGAATAGGGGTCCCATATGTCAATTATAGTCATCACTTGGTACTCCTTGAGTTTGCAGACATTCCGGGCTCCTTATGCACTTTTACTACTTTCAAACTTAAAATGAGCTTATGGGTAGTACTAGATGTTACAATAGCAAGAATCAAGATTATAAACGGTCCATCCTAGGCATGACATTAATCCGGAAACATCGAGCAACCGATTCAGTCATCGAAAGGAATAGAATTAGCGATAACCAAGGAAGTAGACTTGTGTTTAGATATAAAGAAGATATCGCGTCGTTCCATCCCGTTCAAGATTGAAATGGATTGAACTTCGATGCCACCGAACCAACCGTGAGGCGTGTCGGCTCAAGACATTCTCACACATGGTCCAAACAGTCCAAAAAGGGTAGTCGAGGTCCCACCTAAAACCAAGAATTAGTGTCTAATCAACACCATTCTTTCCTTTTAGTTCCCTAGTCTTAAAGACCTTAGATTAGGGTACAATTGGTCTTAACACTAAGGTATACACCCCTAGGACTCATAGAAGGCCCAAAGGTTTCCAAAAAAAACGCAATACCAAATTTCACGGCCGATCGATCGGTCGAAATTTCTGTACCAGTTATGCACAGGGTCCGATCGATCGGCCAATCGATCAGCCCAAAAAGCCTTACTGTTAAAAGACAGGCCGATCGATCGGCCTGTAGGTCCGATCGATCGGACCTGGGCGCAGTGCAGGTCCGGGAACTGATTTTTCCTTCCTTTTTGTTTCCTTTCCTTCCAACATATAATCAATCACATAGAATTATACATAAGGAGACTTAAACACATGTTTCCAAGACATTAAAATGAGCTAAAGAGCTCCTCATTTCAAGTTCCTCCATTTCCATCCTTTCCATTCACAATAAATCTCAAAAGTGGAGAAAACTCATTCATGTGAAACCATTTGAAATCTTGACACTATGATACATACATTTCCAAGAGATTAACAAGGGAGAAATAACTCATCAATAAGCACATCTTGAAATCAATATTAATCATATTAAAGACAACTATTAAAATCACCAAAACCATTAATGAATCAAGATTTTCTCACAAAACATGTTAATAATCAAAACGATCCAATCAACCACTTGCCTTGGGTTCCAATCTCACAAACCAAGCTCCTAATCCCTTCTTAAGCTCACTTCCAAGCTACCATCAAAAACCCCCAAAAACAACCCTAAAATGGGTTACACAAAGAATGAAAATGAAAGAGCTTTCAATAATACAAATGGAGCTTCTCAAGAGCTAGAGGAACACTAATCTAGGAGATGGGAAGAATCACTTACTTGGAAGGTCCTCTAATGGACAAGGTAAGCTCAAGGAAAGTCTTGTGATGGAGGGTTCTCTTCACAATTGGTACCAATGGAAAGCTTGCAAGATGAGGAAGAAGAAGACGGTCTCCATTTCGAGTTTGGTGCAAGATTGGTGAGGATTTGAGATGGAGAAGCAAGAAGAAGAAGAGGAAACACAAGAGCAAACCCTAGGCTCAGCTGGAACAATGGTGAAGAATGAGCAATGAAGGAGATGGGTTCCTCTTATAAACAAGTGAGGTTTGGGCCCCACAACTTAAGGGACTTGGGTGGCTGAAATCATCTAATTCGGGACCTCGGATGGATTCGACGAAGAAGGAAGAAATGATCGTCGAAATATCTAGTTTCCAAAAAGTGTATGTTTCACGGATTTCGAGAATATCGAGTTTTGGGTACAGATTTGGTGTGAAAAGACTGTTTTGCCCTCAAGGCCAAGAAATCGGGTTTCGGGTTCTCAAATGGATACGAGATCAACATGAAAGTTGTAGGATTCCTCAAGATGAATGCAACGGGCCAAAAACACAATACGAAACAAATCGGGAAAATCTCACAAGTAAAAGCAAAGCCGAAAAGGGAACCCCCAAAGGGCCCCACAAGCTACCAAAGCACTCAAAAGCCCAAAACTAGAAGAAAACCCATTCTAGCTCACAAACTCAACCCAACAAATACTAATCCCACTAAAAGAACTAATCCACAAATAAAACAACACTAATCCAAAAGATTAGGGGTCGGGTTCTCACAAAGAGGTTGTCGAAGAACCAAAGGTCCCTGAGGAGGATGTTGAAGAACAACCTGAAATGGAAGAGCAACCAGCTCTGGGGCCACAAGATAGGTCCTTATTGACCAGCTTTCATACACATATAGTTGGGTACATTGGGAATCAATAGTTGTGTTTCATTTGTTTCATATCAAAATTGATTTATTTGTTAATTTCTTCAATAATGTATCAATGGTTGAATGCAAGACCGATGAGCACTGAAGTGTCTAAGTCATGGCCAGAAAGTGCCGGAATCCATCTACAATAGTGGGACCCATCTACATCTTCTGTATAAGCTAAACCCATCTTCCCTTATCTCCTTTCTTTCTCCACAACGTGTGGGGAGAATGTTCCAGTTGCCCTAGGGTTTTTCTTCCTTTCTCCTTCTTGCTTTCTCCATCTCAATCCACTACTAACCCTTCCTAATGGAGAAATGTATGTCACCATCTTCTTCCACACCATGAAAGCTCCTCAGTGACACCAGTTGTGAAGGAATCCAGCCCCATGGAAGTCTTCTTGGAACTCATCTTATCCATTTGAAGAACTTCCATGTAAGCCCTTCCTTCCATCTCTTAGATTTGGGTTTTTCTAACCCTAGAGAGCTTTTTGCTCCATTATTGCAAACTCTTTCTTCCCCATTCCTTGTTTTGACCATTTAGGGTTCTAAATGGGTTTTTTTTTTTTTTTTGGGATTTCTTGTAGCATTGTGATCTCTAGCTTGGGAGTTGTTGTGGGAGCTTGATCGCTAGCTTGGACCCAAGGTAAGTGGATGAATAGATATCTTGAATGTTAGAAGGTTTTTAGGAGAAATGTGATTTCATTACTCCTATTATTCATGCTTTTTCCTATGGTTCTATTGATTTCAAAATGTGTATATTGATGTGTATTCCTATTTTGTTAATCTCCTGGAAAATGTTTGTACTTGATTTGTGTTAAAACTTGTTTATACTTCATGTGGATTTTTATGAATGATGGGTACTCTACGTACAAAAAATCTCGCGGACTTACTTAGATGAATGAAGAACTTTTGGGAAGGATTAGCTGACTGAAAACCTGAAAAGAGAGAAGAGGCAACGGTTAGAGACCCTGGCTGCAGTCAACGCAAGGCCCTCTGATGCATGAGTTAGTGCTATCACTGAACAAAGGGTGAAGTGAGGTGAAGATGAAAAAAGAGAACTTAGAGTAAGGGGTGTGCTTGTGTACCTGAACCTCTCCCCTTTTCTGGTGTTTACCTTTCGCATAATATAGAGGCGGGGAAGTCCCATCAGAAGCTTCGTTAGTGGGGGTAGGTGAAAAGGGGGTGTCCCATCTGCCCATACCTCGACCTCTGGCGGATGTGACCGTTCGCCACCCATCCTATCTGTAGGTTCGTACTGCAGCGTGGTTGTCTTGTCATCTGACACTGCTGCCCAGATGGAGCACTTGGCCGAGGTGAGTGCCGAGGTGGGAATACTTGGCCGAGGTGAAGCACTTGGCCGAGGTGGAGCACCTGGCCGAGATGAAGCACTTGGCCGAGGTGGAGCACCTGGCTGAGATGGAGCACTTGGCCGAGGTGAGTGCACCTGGCCGAGGCGAAGCAGTCTGACACTGTTGCTGAGATGCATGAAGCCGAGACCAGGATATGCCTAGCTGGTACTCTTACTGGAGTTGAGCACGGTTTTGCTATTATGAAATTATCCCCACATAATAGCCCCCCATCTTTTGACTTCTTAGAGTTCCCCAACTCTTGGAGGTCAGACACTAAGTATTATGATGGGAGAACTGTGTGAAAGAATATGCATTAAAGATCTGAAATCAGATACAAGTAGACGTCCATGGCTGATCTTGTTTTAAAACTTGAAACTAATCTGATTTTCCAGCCATGAATCATGCATAAAAACTCCATGAAACCATGATCAACATGTGTATAAAGTAAGGAGATGTTAGAGGACTAATACCTTGCTGATTTGAAGGTCTCAAGTCTTTGAAAAGAATGCTCCAAAGGTCTGATATCAGCCAGCAGTAAGCAATGCTAGTTGCAGGAATTTTCTGCAGTAGCTTCTCCTTTGGTCTTCTCTTCTATTCCACTTCCCAATCTGATTGGTGTTGATGGTGGGATCAAACTATGGAATCCTAAGAAGGGTTTTCTGAACTTCTCTTTGTGGAAACAACCCAAGACCTGATCTCCTCTCCTATGAAGAAGAAGAGGGCAGCAATGGGGTGGGCGTGTGTGTTCTTCTCTCTTGCTTTGGGCGGCCAATGGATCACTATGGTGATTCACACCCCTAGGGTTTAATTCCAGCCACTTGATCTCTTCTCTTGTGTGTTGCACGCCCAAAGGAGACTCCCATATATATATATAAAGATTTGATTCCTTTAAGGAATACTCTTTCCAATAGGAATGTCAATCCCTAAAAAGAATAGCAACCTTCCCCTTTAGTTGTGCAACACTTACTAATTAAAGACACTAAAATTAGTAACCTTTAATCAATGGAATTCTTACCCAAAGAGGAGTCTTTCTTTCCAAGTAAAGATACCTAATCAAACTTGGAAACCTCACATAAGGGGCTCCACTTATGGCTGGCCCACAAGATAGCTAAACACACCATGGCCCACTAGTCAATAATTTAGCTAGAGTTAAAATTCATGTATGCCATCAAGAGCCTATTAGAATTTAAACTCAAAATTATTCTTCCACAAAATAATTCAACCACATATCATCTAATTAAATTAGGAAACCATGCCAATATAGGAAAGTGGCTAGAAGAGGGACCAAAAGACATATTTGCCCTTGGCTCCCAAAATGACCAAAATGTCCATGCTAACCCCATAGCAACATTAAGATCATTTTAACCCTAACTCATTCCACTAGAGAGTTATGGTTGCACTCCAGGGACAAATATTAAATTGCAAATAAAGCTCATCATAAATAGACGATTGTCTTTGACCTACCAAGTACAATGACCACAATGCCCCTCTATGTAACATCCATAATCAAGTAGGTTAACCGATGTACTATCTACCTTCTTGATTACATCTCAACCTTAGAACTTCATACCCTTGACTTAATCATCATCCGGATATTATTCTCTTGATCCAGGGAGCGACCCACAAGTTCAATACCCATATGGAACATCCATATACTAAGATCTTAGATTCTGATGATTAATCGGATAATTCTAAGAGGACGATCATTCCATCACACGATGGCATAGATTCCATATTGCATTTGCACGTCCCAACTAATCAAGCCCGAGTACCCAAAACACAGAGCTGTTGACCCATGAACAGGATCTCACCCATAGTGAATTAAAGCACAAGAACTTGACTTCGTCAGTTCATCCACAAATGCTCAAGATTAAGAGCACTGGTCACTTAGTAGCAAGAGGTGATTTGATCTCTCTCTGTGATAGTACTATTTCAGAGATCACACCTACAAGTGGTCCTGTTCAATGCATGACACATGCACTAATGAGATAAATCCGGAAAGTCCTCCTTGACTAAGGTAAGTCACCCTGAATACAGGAGAGTATCTCATTATAACTTATACCAAGATGAAGTGCCCAACTCCATCTCTCAGTTATGAACATGTTTATTGTTTCAAGTGTCCATGACTCAGACCTTACTGTGTGTAGCCACTACACACCTGAGTCATTTACTAGAAAACAATGGGCCTTATACAACCATACATATACACAAGTATAAAGAGAAAGATGTCATTCCATTAAATAACCAATAAATATCCAGTTACAGAGATGTGAGTGCAGTCAGTGGGCTTTAGGGCATACACCAATCCCAACACTGTGATCATTGAGTCTGAAGCTCACATTGTATCGTGGTGTCGATTGGCGACGTCTGTTCCATATTATGATGCTGCTTTATTTGCCCAAGATAGTCAATGGTAATAGTGTGCCTATGTCGCTTCGTCTGTTCAGGGTAATAAATAGCGCATCCGAATTTCTGCAGAAAATGAACTGGCGGTGCCACGTGTCATAGCCTGATTGGCTGTGCAGTCATAATGATGAGACACGCGCAGTACTCGATGTGATGTTTCACACACGCCGTTTTTAAAACCCGAAACGGCGCCTTTGTCTTTATAAATAGGGACGCTTCTTCCTCCCTCCAACATTTTTGTTGTTTTGAGAATGGAAAGGAAACTCTACAGAGAAGACTGTTTGGCGAGATCGTTGTTCTGCCTTAGAGACTCGTCTTTGCTAGGACCGCATCTGTAAGTCCCCTTTTTTCGTCTTTGTTCTATTTTTTCTGTTCTAGGGTTCCTTGCCTTCCATCCTTCGCTTTGTTTAGGGTTCCTGCACCTCTGTTTCTGTGTTCCATCTTCTTTAGATTCTAGGATAGGGATCTATAGGAGCATGTTAGACACCCCTGAGGCCTTGGATGGTTTCAGGGTTAGATTTGGGATACCAGACGATGTTCTGTTTAGACTTGATGACCCAGACGATGCCTTTGAGGGTCGGATCTTCTATGACGGCTGGATGTCGTTCCCCTTGGTCTCTGTGATCGAGGGTGGGGTTAGATTTCCCTTGCATCTGCTTCTCAGGATTTGCCTCAGCAAGTGGAAGTCGTGCCCCTGCCAACTCATGCCCAACGATTTCAAGGTCATCATGGGATCCTTTCGTCCACGCCTTAGAAGATTTGAACAAGTACGCCGGAGACGACCGACTAATCGTCTCGGGCAATTGGGAGATCAGGGAGGCCGAGACCGAGCCGGTAAGGTTATACAAGGTCCCTGGTCGCCTTGGGACTCCTCCGAGTAATCACCGATACTTTTTGAATTGTATAAGTCCTTTCTATATTTACCGAACTGACATTCTTTTGCGCCATGCAAACGTCCAAGAGAGGAAGCGGGAGGCACGCCGAGCAGGGTGGAAAAGGAACAGTGCTTGGCTCGAAGAAGTGAGGCGCTATCGAGGCTACAAAGGCCGAGCTACCTTCGCTCTGCTCGGCTACGAGCCGAAGTATCAGTCCTTCATCAAGAGGAGGGCAGAGCCGGAACCAACCTCAACGAGCTCGGAGCACCAAGAGGCTTCGGGTGCTGGGACTTCTACCTCTCCTTCGGCCGAGCGCCAATGAGTAGTTAAAGAGTACAACTCTCCTGTCTTGGAAGAGAGCGGAGAAGAGATGCCGCCACGCCGTCGACCCGCTGTCAGGGATCTGAGTGCGCTGGTGTTCGGGGGCCGAACTCATCTGACTCCCCCAACTCCTCTGGCATCTGTTGCTGTCAGAGCTCCATTAGAACCCCTAAGCTTGGAAGGTCGGCAACGCACTGCCGAGACTGCAGAAGAGGGGGAGACTCGAGCCGAGAAGAGAGCCAGGACCGAGGCTCCGGTGGAGGACGCCCCTAGGGTTTCCGAGGCAACACCTCCTGGGCCTGTGCCATGGAGACCTAGTCTTTAGATTGGTCTCGGGAGACCCATCACCGTAGAGGATCAGGTTGTTGAAAATCCACTTGTGATGGCGGCCCTTGCCGGAGCCTGTACGCGGCCTAAGGATATGGCCAAGCACAGGGATGTTGGTGACATGTCCCTGGCGCTGGCGTCAATGCAAGCGGCTCTCCTGGTGAGTTTTCTAAGTCTCCCACAAATTTGATCTCGGTGATAGTTTCTCATATTGTTTGTCTTCTTGCAGCAAGTGCACAGATCTCATGTACAGCTAGAGAGAGTTCGAAAAAATGGCACTAAGAGAGCGGAGGTGGAGGCACAGACGAAGACTTGTGAAGCTGCGTTGGAGGAGAGCGACAAGAGGGCGGCCGAGCAAGAACAACTGATCCGAAGTCTCATTGCTGAGGTGGAAGCCGCGAAGGCCGAGACCGAAGCCAGAAAAAGCTGATGGGCGAGCAGAGGGAAGAAGCCGAGGCCAAGCTCGAGGCTGAGACCAAAGCAGCCTATGACGAGGGAGTGCCTCGACAACCTTGTACGAGGCACAGGTCGTGGCCATAAGAGACAAAGTTTGGGAACTTGGTTGGATGGCGGCACTGGATAAAGTGGGCGTCCCCGAGGACGACCCAGCTTATAGAAACCCACCCAAGTTCCCGAGCTCGGATCCGAAATCAAGTTCTGCCCCCGCTACGACCGAAGCTCCTACTGTAACAACTGAGGCTCCTAGGGCTGATGATACCAAGGCAGACGCTGCTGCTACCTGAGCCTCTAATGTATTTTTGTTTTCTTTTGCTTGGAAAAATTGTAATAGAAAGCAAACTATAATGTAATTGATATGAATACAATGAAATTCTTTTGCCTTCAAACTGTGTGATGGTCTTTTTTGGATGTTTTTCTCTTTGCTCTTTCTCTGACTTTGATTTCATAACTAAGCTCTTCTAATGCTCCGAAGTCCAAATATTTGAGTTTGGTATTTCAATCAGAAAGATTTGTCTCCGTGTTCAAATGGATGAAATTGTATGGACTCCTTTCATGTGTAGTAGTAGGAGGTTCAATAAGGCGATAAGAGTACCTGGTTCCGTAACCGAAGTAAACGCCAGATCCTTTTAGCTGGATGTTGTACAGTTGATTCAAAACCAGACTGGGACAGCAGCGGAGTCCTGTGACCCGTATTTTTGGTGAGTTGGTATTGTTACCGAGCTAAGGGGAGGACCGAGCTTAGGTGCTAGGGAAAGATGTCGAGCTAGGGTGATGCTGATCGAGGTGGTGCTGCAACTGAGCTGGTGGAGGCTGGTCCTGTGATGGAGCTTAGCTTAGGCAACTGGTTCCATAACCGAGCTGACGCCGAGTTCCATAACTTGGCAATTTAAATGGCTGGTTCCATAACGGGCCTGACGCTGTAACCGAGCTGGTGTTTAGCGAGCTGGTGCTGTCACCGAGCTGACGCTGTAACCGAGCTGGTGGAGGTTGGTCCCGTGACCGAGCCTAGGCAGCTGGTTCCATAACCGAGCTGACGCCAAGTTCCATAACTTGGCGATTTAAATGGTTGGTTCCATAACCGGGCCGACGCTGTAACCGAGCTGGTGTTTAGTGAGCTGGTGTTAGCGAGCTGGTGGAGGTTGGTCCCGTGACTGAGCCTAGGCAGTTGGTTCCATAACCGAGCTGACGCCGAGTTCCATAACTTGGCAATTTAAATGGCCGGTTCCATAACCGGGTCGAAGCTGTAACCGAGCTAGTGTTTAGCGAGCTGGTGCTGTTTAATCCGAGGTTGGTGTTATTACCAAGACCCCGAAGTTGTTGAGGTACCCACCGAGTTCTCTTAACCGGGTGTTTCGTCTGTGCCTTCTGGAGGCAACCAAAATCGAGCTGCTTTCAGCCTGTTTTTTGAAAGTCGAGAATCCATCGATGAAGACTTTCCAAGATGAACCAAGGGATTTTCCCTATGGTTGTTCTTCTGTATTGGTGACTTTTTCTTTATCTTTTACCCCACAGTTCGGTTGTGCCCAGGGGCGAAACTGGAGTTGTCGCCCATTCTCGTAGCTGCTGCGGGAGGTGGTGAATCAACTCTTCTTGCCCTTGGATAACAAGGTTTCGGGCCCTGATGGCCGTGAGGAGAGAGTCGGCATCGTCATCTTCACTTCCAATCCGGTGATGGGACTGACGAGATTTGGATGACACTGGAGTTTTATTTTGCCCAAGAGGGTCCAATTGAAGATCGTCTTGCCGGAGTGTTTCAATTGAAGGTTATTTTGTCTGGGAGGTGCTGTCACCCCCCTTGAAGGCGAACCTAACTGAGACACAGGCCCCTCGACGCCTGTTGGACAAGATCTTGCCCGGGATCGCCTCTGGCGAGGGACCGACGGTTGCTCTGGCAACACAAGTGGTGGCGGTGGTAAGGCCTTTGATGATTCTCTGCCCTTTTTAACTCTTGGAGGCATGGCGTTTTTGTATCGCTCCCCACAGACGGCACCAATTGTAAGTGCAAAAAATCTCGCGGACTTACTTAGATGAATGTAGAACTTTTGGGAAGGATTAGCTGCTTAAAAACCTAAAAAAAAAAAGAGGCAGAGACCCTAACTGCAGTCAACGCAAGGCCCTCTGACGCCTGAGTTAGTGCTGTCACTGAACAAATGGTGAAGTGAGGTGAAGAAGAAGAGAGAGAGCTTAGAGTAAGGGGCATGCTTGTGTACCTGAACCTCTCCCCCTTTTTGGTGTTTACCTTTCGCATAATATAGAGGCGGGGAAGTCCCATCAAAAGCTTCGTTAGTGGGGGTAGGTGAAAAGGGGGTGTCCCATCTACCCACACCTCGACCTCTGGCGGATGTGACCGTTCACCGCCCATCCTATCTGTCGGTTCGTACTGCAGCGTGGTTGTCTTGTCATCTGACACTGCTGCCCAGATGGAGCACTTGGCCTAGGTGAGTGCCGAAGTGGGAATACTTGGCCGAGGTGGAGTACCTGGCCGAGATGAAGCACTTGGCTGAGGTGGAGCACCTGGCCGAGATGGAGCACTTGGCTGAGGTGAGTGTACCTGGCTGAGGTGAAGCAGTCTGGCACTATTACTGAGATGCATGAAGCTGAGACCAGGATATGCCTAGCTGGTACTCTTACCGGAGCTAAGCACGGTTTTGGTATTATAAAATTATCTCCACACAGGTACTCTCTCTTATGATTGAATGTGGATGGATAGGAGATGATTTGATGTATGTTGTGGGAGGTTTTGGATGGTGGATTACGTGTGGATTAGAGGAAGCTTTGACCTCCTCATCTATGTGTAAAAAGAGTGCTCAAAGGTGTTTCAAAAGAAGGAAGAAAGAAACTCGAAATGCTTCAGAATAGGTTTCTGTGACAGTTTGATTGAGGGAACTTCTGGTCGCTCGAGCCAACTTGACCTGGGCAGGTACGCTCGAGCAAACCTGTGTTCGCTAGGGTGAACCCTTCCAGAGAGGCATTGGCTTGAGCAAAGTTTGGGTCCGCTCGAGCCAACTGTGCAGCAATTCTGGGTCAATTCAAGGGACCTTGAAATGATGTTTAAATGCTTGGGAGAGGCCTGTGTGGAGCCCAAGTACGATGGGGAAACCTAGGAGTTGATGTATGGAGCAGTTTGAGGAAAAAACACAATCACGGAGATTCATCGAGGGTTTTTGGGCTTACCAATGTATATAGGGAGCTCGGAATGTCCCCAAATCTCATGGAGTACCAAGTCTATATTGAAACCGACGACATACGGGACCCTTGTTCACATTAATGTAAATATTGAACCCTCAATGATTGGTCTGGAAATTTATGAAAATCCATTTATGTTTTATCTTACTCGAATTTCCATATACACTTCTCGAAATTCCATATACACTTCTCGAAATTTATACTACATGACTAGTCATGCCTCGAGAACACTGAAATTGTATTTTTGCATTTTGCTAGCCTTGTTATGCATTGCCCAATAATAAAGTGATATTTGTGCCTATGGGCATCCCGTCTAGCCCGTTTATGTGTTTTACATCATATAGATAATTGCACATGTCCCGATTTCTTTCATGTGACCTATGAGTCGGCACCGCTCAACTTGGACGACCTTGTCGGCCTGATCTATCGACTTGGAGGTCACCCTCCCGTTCCCACCAGCTGCAGTCTGGATCCCGTTCTGTCTCGATACCCGGTTCACTATCGTAGTCCTGTCCCATATAGTTATATGTATATATATATATATATATTTCGTTGAATCTCATCACTTCGAGTGTCAGAGATCAACGCCCCGATGTGCTCTCATCACTTTGGTAATAAAGGATTTAGCTTTGCGTGATTGTCATTTTGCTAGTTCCTTGTTTTGTGGTACCTTTACATGTTTTATACTGTACATGTGTTTTCTAATAAGTGATGCATTTTCTTTTATGAAAATTATTGTTTAAACAGGTTTCAATGATTTTTTTTCTAAGGTAACTTAAATATTGTTATTTTGTTATATCTTTTCACCCACCTGCTAGACCGTCGTGTTTGACTCATTTTTTGATACTCAGGTCCAGACGCCGATTATCCCGAGGAGGAGCTTGAGGAGGCGGCCGGAGAGCCACATCGAGTAAGAGAATGGCAGGCTGACAATGTTGTTTAGACATTCAGTTGAGCTTTGAGATACGAAACGTTTTGGGGATTGGGACTAACACATTTTGGAAATTCTTGTGGATGTACTGGCCTTTGTTGGCCTTTATTTTTGGGGAGTGATTGATTAACTGATCCTTTGTATAACATTTAACTTATTCTCTTAGGGAAAATGTTATAATGATCATTGCTCACTCTGACACCATGATTCAAACACTTATGCTATTAGTCTTGTGATTTTGAAATGAACTATATACTTGATTTGTTACACGCTTCCGTACCTTGAATGAAAATGCTACGTACGTGAGATATCCTTACCGTGGACACCTGTGGGAAATCATGTGCACGGATGGTATCATGTCTTTATTAAATCCGTGTACGTATTAGCCAAATAAACCAATGCACTTTTCATTATTATCATCATTAATGCATCCCGATCCCGGATTGGGTCGGTAACCCGGTTTGGGGTCGGGACAGACTAGTATCAGAGAAAAACGTCTTTCAAGCAATTAAAAGAAACTAGAAATCCTAAGGACGTGGCGATGATTCGTTAAACTTTTCGTTATTTAGAATCGCGTGAGCAATGTGTGACCCTTTACTTGATTATCATGTGTTTTTTACAGCATTATGCCACCTCGTAAGAGACCAATGAACTGCAATCCCACCACAAGTGACAGTGATCACACAGGGCCAGTTAAGGAAAATATTCCTGACCAAACTATGCAGAATCAATTTCAGCAGATGATGCAGGCTATGCTCAATCAACAATGTCATGGTAATGAGAATCAAGCTAGGCTACAGGAGCAAATGACCAAGAAGGATGAAGATCATGCTAGGGAGTTGGCACAGATGCAAAGGCAGTTGTTGGAAGTTTTAGAGAGGAGGCCTGAACCGGTTCCAGCTCAACCACAAGGCCCATAAATTATCATCAATCAAAGGGAGAATGGTCCAAATGCTTTGTTTGAGCGGTTTCAGAAGAGAGGTCCGAAAGAGTTCACTGGGACAGAGGACCCTCTAGCTGCAGATGATTGGTTAAAGCATACATAAAATATTTTTGAAGTCTTCCGATGCATGGGAGGAGAACAAGTGAAACTTGCAGCATCCATGTTCATCGGTTTAGCTGATATATGGTGGAAAACAATCAAGGTAGAGTATAGGATAGTGGTAGACGCTGAAGTTTGGGCAAATTTCAAAAGGCAATTTGGTGATAAGTACGTACCAACACATATCAAGAGGCAGAAGGCAATAGAATTCCAACAGCTTGTGCAAGGAAACATGACAGTTCTCGAATACCTCACCAAGTTTGAAAGGTTATCACGCTATGCTCCGGAGTTGATAGACACCGTTGAGAAGAAGATAACTAAGTTCCTTGAAGGACTTAACCCGATCATAGAAAGGGACGCTAAGGGGGTTATGCCACTTGCAACCTTTGAAGAGGCTGTCTAGAGGGCTTACAAGTTCGAGAATTTAAATAACAAGATCCTTAGAATTCAGGGAAAGAGTCAAGCTCACCAACAAAACCACCATAAGAGAAATAAGCAGAATAATAGACAGAGGCCAGAGCAGAATATTCAGAATCAAGTGGTTTGCATCCACTGTGGCAAGAATCATGAGAGTGCCCAATGCTGTACCATAACAGGAGCATGCTTCAGATGTGGTTCGATGAACCATCAGATGAGAGATTGCCCGAGACCTAACAGGCAGAATCAGCAACAAGGAGCACAACGTCCAACACCACCTCAGAATGCACCAGTTGTTTAGAATCAGGCAAGGGTTGTCCAATCCCGGCCTTAAATTCAGCGAGTCTATGGTGAATTCCATTTTGTGTTGGCTCAGGCAAAGCCAGGGCCGGGCATGGGCTTTAGCACTATTGGAAACTAGGTGGGCCTTCCAAACAGGTTTCAAAACTTTTGATCCACTTGATGCCGGGATCAATTGTCTAGAAGGCAACAAACTCAATCCAGGATGCAATCCCTCAAACTCATAGCCATGTACAGTAACATATACTATCTAGAAGATAGAAAACAGCACCTTAACATGCAACCACGAAATCTACAACATACAAGGATGTAGATATACCTTTGGAGCCTTGTAGTGCTCTAATGGAGAAGTTGAGTTCTTTCCTTTGATGATGAACACCTTCCCTATCCAATTTAGAATCTCCAACACCCTTTGATCTTCCACGCTATGACCCGTATTAGATCTCTTTTCTCAAGAAGATGGTGGAATCTTCAAGAGAAAACCTAACTAGTAACGCTAAGGAACTAAAGGTGAAAGAGAGGAGAACTTAGAGAGGAAGAGAACTTGTGCAACACTTGCACAAAGGGGCTGAAGTTGCTCTATGATTGATGCACGACCAAGAGGGGTTTGTTCCTCTTCATATAGCCCTCCAACCCATCTCTTTTCCTATTTGAAATAGAAGTTTAACTCCCATTACAAATTAGTAAACATCTCCCTTGCTAATTTCCATAGAAGTCTCACTTCCACAACTATTAGTAGCTTTCTCCTTTCTAATTAAAATAGAAGTCCTACTTCCATTAATAATTAGTAGTTTACTATTACCACTATTAGAAGTCTCACTTCAAATACAAATAGTAACCTTCCTATTAGAGTTCAAGTAGAATTAGTATCTTTCTAATAATTTGGGCTAGCGTGGGGGACCACTAGGGATTCCTTAGAAAGCTGGCTCCAATTGGGACACGCGGCCCCACATCTCATGTGCAATCCGGGCCCACAATTAATTGCAAGTAACTCCACTATATAAATGCAATTGCACTCCAGTCTTAGGAATAAATTACAATGAAGACCCTAAACTTCCTCAGTACCACAAGTAGGCCCCTCCATCTATATCCATGGATCAAATGGACCTGTCAACCAAATTAGATCCATATCTTATTATCCTTCAGCCCCAATTAATTATAGTGATCATTTGGTACCGATCCAATTAACTCTTAATTGGAATGGGTGCGCACTTGCCAATGATAAATCCATTAATTGGCACAAGGGGATATTAAAGATAGATTCCATCTTGACCATTGAATGTTCCCACAGCTCTACTACCACGTACCCAAATCATCGAGGTGTTGACCTACAATTGGCCTCACTCATTGGTGACTCAAAGCAAATGAATAGATAGAAACTTGAGTTCATTAATGTCTCAGGATTATGAGCCTATTGCTATGGAATTATGAGGGCGGACCTTAAAATAAAGACAGTGTATATAAGGTGCTTCTCATGGTCCTTCAATACATCCAATGTACCAGCACCATGATCCAGAATCTTACATTCCGATGATCGAGACAAATCACACTGTCTCATAGTGATCAAGGCGCTGCAACCTTGTCAGATGAGATGTCCAATCTCATCACTGGTTGTGAAGTTATTTAAGTATAAGATTTGCAGTACATGTCTCCTGTATGTGGATCTCATCCATACACATGTATTACATCTAGTATACTCATGGACTCCGGTTCATCTCATGAGCCATTATGTCTTTCGTATTGGTTATGTGCAAGTATATAAAACACCATTCATCTCATGAAAGGAAAAGCATGAATTGTATTGATAAATAAAGAAATTAATCAATTTATTATATCATATACCCTTGGTATTGAGACCATAAACTAGGAATCTCGTAGTTTGTCCAGTTATTTGTCAAGTTTGGATTCGTGATTTTTCACCTGATTTGGATTTTCCACGTTAAAAATTACTGTCTTTTTTGCATGTGAATTTTTATTTCCGTTGCGTGTTATATTGTCTTGCACACATTTCCTGGGTTGTTGAGTTGACCAATCAAGCTTGAAAAATAATTTTTGAAAGTTAACCATGCAAGATTAAATTCAAGGATTTCAAGATTTTCAAAGTTGATGCACATGTGAAAATTCAAGTGATGCTTAAAAGAAAATGCATATGCATCCATCAAATTTCTATATACAAAATCCCTAAGAATCCCCCCCCCCCTTTGAAATTTGATGGCAACACACACACAACAAAACCTTAACCTGCCAAACCTAGGAAACTCCTGATCTTTGCTACATTCTTCAGATTCTCCCTTTTTACTACTGCTTCTATCTTAGATAGGTCAACTGTTAAACCCTCTTTAGAAATCACATGCCCTAGAAAAGCAATATGCTCCAACCAAAAATCACATTTATCAAACTTAGCATACAACTGATTGTCCCTCAATAACTGTAATGAAGTCCTCAGATGTTCCGCATGATTTTCTCTAGACTTCGAGTACAACTAGATGTCATCAATAAAAACAACCGTGAACTGATCCAAGTATGGGGCAAAGATTATTGTTTTTTAAGAACATAAAAGCTCCCGGAGCATTGGTTATTCTAAAAGGCATAACTAGAAACTCTTAATGTCCATACCTTGTTCGGAAAGTTGTCTCTCTCTAACCCTCAACTGGTGATATCCAGACCTAAGATCAATCTTTGAGAAATGGGTTGCACCTTGTAAGTCCGGTAGTTAGAAGCTACCGGGATGTCTTCTAACTTCTTAGGCTGCTTATCTTCTATAATAAAAGCTATGAAACCTTCACAACCACTATGGACTTGCCTCTCTGCCTTAAGAGCTGAAACTAACATGGCGTCCAACCTCTTGTTAGACCCCTCAAGGATCACACCTGCACTAGGCTCATCTATCTTGAAGGTTACTATCTTGTGGAAACAACCTATACATGCATGGTACTTCGCTAGCCAATCCATCCCTAATATCACATCAAAGTCGTGCATAGCCAACACTATGAGATCTACAAGCATAACAAACCCACCTACCTAAACTTTACACCGGGGGTAGAACATCTCACACACTACCTTCCTACCTACCGGAGTAGTGACTGCAAGAACCACCTGCAACTGCTTGGGTCTTGCTCCAATCACAACAACAAAGTGCGGTGCAATGAAAGAGTGTGTGGATCTAGGATCAAATAATGCTCTAGCCTCATGACCACAAACAGTCAACTTACCTTCCACCACATTGCCTTCTGCTTCAGTCTCTCCATGATCTTGTGCATACACACGCCCTGTTGTGGCTGCTGTCTTGGTTGCCCTTGCCTTTACTAAACAGACACCTATTTCCTAGGCCTCTGCTGCCCTTACACTTGCCTCTATTGCTGCTAATGTGGTGGCCTTTGAGTTGCTGGCAAAGCCTTCCTAATAAGTTGTGCCTGGATAGGTGGACGAGCTTGTTGCTGCTACAAATATTGAACCATTCTCAAATCTTCATTCTGCAGACAGTCCTTGACAGAGTGATCTATAGAACCACATCCTAAACACGCACCAAATCTCTTCCTACACTGGCTCGAATCATGGCTCTTTTCACAATGCACACATGAGACTGCCTTTTGAGAGAAACGCCCTAAGCTAAACTTCTTGCCTTGAGACTATTGCTGTGAACTCTTGTTGGAGGGAGTGAAATTACGCTTGGGTTCATGCAAAAGAACATTCTGATGTTGCTACTCAGACCAATAAGCTCTCTCCATTGGATCGTCATATGTGGTTAGCCTCTAACACATGGTGACATCTTTCTGAATAAGAGGCCTCAACCCCTTAATGAAGAATTTAACTTTCTTCTCTTCAGTGCCTACAGATTCTGGATCAAATCGGGAGAGACTGTCTAGAGGGCTTACAAGTTCGAGAATTTAAATAACAAGATCCTTAGAATTCAGGGAAAGAGTCAAGCTCACCAACAAAACCACCATAAGAGAAATAAGCAGAATAATAGACAGAGGCCAGAGCAGAATATTCAGAATCAAGTGGTTTGCATCCACTGTGGCAAGAATCATGAGAGTGCCCAATGCTGTACCATAACAGGAGCATGCTTCAGATGTGGTTCGATGAACCATCAGATGAGAGATTGCCCGAGACCTAACAGGCAGAATCAGCAACAAGGAGCACAACGTCCAACACCACCTCAGAATGCACCAGTTGTTTAGAATCAGGCAAGGGTTGTCCAATCCCGGCCTTAAATTCAGCGAGTCTATGGTGAATTCCATTTTGTGTTGGCTCAGGCAAAGCCAGGGCCGGGCATGGGCTTTAGCACTATTGGAAACTAGGTGGGCCTTCCAAACAGGTTTCAAAACTTTTGATCCACTTGATGCCGGGATCAATTGTCTAGAAGGCAACAAACTCAATCCAGGATGCAATCCCTCAAACTCATAGCCATGTACAGTAACATATACTATCTAGAAGATAGAAAACAGCACCTTAACATGCAACCACGAAATCTACAACATACAAGGATGTAGATATACCTTTGGAGCCTTGTAGTGCTCTAATGGAGAAGTTGAGTTCTTTCCTTTGATGATGAACACCTTCCCTATCCAATTCAAAATCTCCAACACCCTTTGATCTTCCACGCTATGACCCGTATTAGATCTCTTTTCTCAAGAAGATGGTGGAATCTTCAAGAGAAAACCTAACTAGTAACTCTAAGGAACTAAAGGTGAAAGAGAGGAGAACTTAGAGAGGAGAAGATCTTGTGCAACACTTGCACAAAGGGGCTGAAGTTGCTCTATGATTGATGCACGACCAAGAGGGGTTTGTTCCTCTTCATATAGCCCTCCAACCCATCTCTTTTCCTATTTGAAATAGAAGTTTAACTCCCATTACAAATTAGTAAACATCTCCCTTGCTAATTTCCATAGAAGTCTCACTTCCACAACTATTAGTAGCTTTCTCCTTTCTAATTAAAATAGAAGTCCTACTTCCATTAATAATTAGTAGTTTACTATTACCACTATTAGAAGTCTCACTTCAAATACAAATAGTAACCTTCCTATTAGAGTTCAAGTAGAATTAGTATCTTTCTAATAATTTGGGCTAGCGTGGGGGACCACTAGGGATTCCTTAGAAAGCTGGCTCCAATTGGGACACGCGGCCCCACATCTCATGTGCAATCCGGGCCCACAATTAATTGCAAGTAACTCCACTATATAAATGCAATTGCACTCCAGTCTTAGGAATAAATTACAATGAAGACCCTAAACTTCCTCAGTACCACAAGTAGGCCCCTCCATCTATATCCATGGATCAAATGGACCTGTCAACCAAATTAGATCCATATCTTATTATCCTTCAGCCCCAATTAATTATAGTGATCATTTGGTACCGATCCAATTAACTCTTAATTGGAATGGGTGCGCACTTGCCAATGATAAATCCATTAATTGGCACAAGGGGATATTAAAGATAGATTCCATCTTGACCATTGAATGTTCCCACAGCTCTACTACCACGTACCCAAATCATCGAGGTGTTGACCTACAATTGGCCTCACTCATTGGTGACTCAAAGCAAATGAATAGATAGAAACTTGAGTTCATTAATGTCTCAGGATTATGAGCCTATTGCTATGGAATTATGAGGGCGGACCTTAAAATAAAGACAGTGTATATAAGGTGCTTCTCATGGTCCTTCAATACATCCAATGTACCAGCACCATGATCCAGAATCTTACATTCCGATGATCGAGACAAATCACACTGTCTCATAGTGATCAAGGCGCTGCAACCTTGTCAGATGAGATGTCCAATCTCATCACTGGTTGTGAAGTTATTTAAGTATAAGATTTGCAGTACATGTCTCCTGTATGTGGATCTCATCCATACACATGTATTACATCTAGTATACTCATGGACTCCGGTTCATCTCATGAGCCATTATGTCTTTCGTATTGGTTATGTGCAAGTATATAAAACACCATTCATCTCATGAAAGGAAAAGCATGAATTGTATTGATAAATAAAGAAATTAATCAATTTATTATATCATATACCCTTGGTTTTGAGACCATAAACTAACAATCTCCCACTTGGGCTCAATGCCAATCAGGATTGCATCTTATGCCCATCCCGTCTACATGCTGCTCAAAAACCTTGGTGGTCAAAGGCTTAGTAAATGGATCTGTCAGATTGTCCGCAGAGGCTATCTTGGTGATTGCAATATCACCTCTCTGCACAATCTCTCTGACCAAGTGATACTTCCTCTATACATGCTTTTGGCTTTTATGGCTCCTGGGTTCCTTGGACTGAGCGACTGCCCCGCTGTTGTCACAGTAAACTGTGAGCGGCTGTCGCGCCAAAGGTACCACTCCAAGTTGCAAAAGGAATCTTTTGAGTCATACTGCTTCCTTAGTTGCTTCATATTCAGCTTCAGAAGAGGAATCAGCGGTACATTCCTGTTTAATGCTCCTCCAGCTGATAGCTCCTCCGCCAAGCATAAACACATAACCAGAGGTGGATTTCCTGGAATCCTTATCTGACATAAAGTCAGAATCTGTGTATCCGACTAGAATCAGCTCATCACTGCCGTAAATCAACATGTAATCTCTAGTTCTTCTCAAGTACTTGAGGATACATTTTACAGCAGTCCAATGGTCAGGACCTGGGTTAGACTGATATCTACTGACTAAGCCCACTGCATGACATATATCCGGTCTAGTACATAGCATAGCATACATGAGGCTATCTACAGCCGAAGCGTATGGAATTGCTCTCATCTGCTCCTTTTCCTCCGAGGTTTTGGGACCCTGATCCTTGGAAAGGTGCACTCAATGCCTGAAAGGCGTGATACCCTTCTTGGAGTCCTGCATAGCAAACCGTACTAGTACCTTATCTATGTAAGCAGCTTGAGATAAGCCATTCATCCTATTTTTCCGGTTTCGATGGAGTTTGATCCCTATGATGTAACTAGCTTCTCCCAAGTCCTTCATATCAAAAGTCTTTGCTAACCAAACTTTTACCGTTGACAACATTCCTATATCTTTCCCAAAGAGAAGGATGTCGTCGACGTATAAAACCAGAAAAACTACCCTGTCACCTTCATTTTTCATGTACACACATGACTCATCCGGATTTTGACTAAAACCAAATGATTTGATTGCCCGGTCAAAACGGATGTTCCAGCTTCGGGATGCCTGCTTCAGTCCATAAATGGACTTTTGCAACTTGCAAACTCTTTGCTTTTGGTTACTTGCTATAAAATCGTCTGGCTGCATCATATAGATGTCTTCCTCAAGATGGCCGTTGAGAAACGCCGTCTTGACATCCATTTGCCAAATCTCGTAATCGAGATGAGCCGCAATGGATAAGAGTATCCGGATGGACTTGAGCATGGCTACCGACGAGAAGCTTTCCTCATAATCGATACCCTCTTTTTTAGTATACTCTTTCACAACAAGCCTAGCCTTAAAGGTCTCAACTCTTCCATCTGGTCCTCTTTTCCTCTTGTAGACCCACTTGCACCCAATAGGTTTGATATTGGCAGGCAAGTCCACAAGTGTCCAGACCTAATTAGAGTACATAGACTCCATCTCAGCTTTCATAGCATCTTGCCAATGTCCTGAATCTATGTCATTAATTGCTTCATCATAGTTATGGGGATCCTGTTCCAGTTCTTCCGGGATTGCCTCGTAAGACTCTCCCAAGAACGAGAACCTTTCAAGGGGCCTGATTATTCTCCCACTACGACGAGGCACTGGTATAACTACTAGGTCTGGTTGGGGCGGTTCTTCCTCAAGTTCGGTCATACTTGGATTTGGAATTGATTGTTCTTGAATCTCTTCCAAGATCACCTTTTCTAAAGATTTCCGGTCCATCATATAATCTTCCTCCAGAAAAACCGCATTGGTGCTTACCAGCACTTTCTACTCTCTGGGATTATAGAATAACCAACCTTTAGTTCCTTTGGGATATCCTACAAATGTGCATACTTCTGACTTCGTTTCCAACTTATCCGTCTTTACCTTCAACACATGTGCCAGACAACCCCAAATGTGTAAATGTTGTATACTAGGCTTTCGCCCAGACCATAACTCCCGGGGAGTCTTAAGTACAGACTTAGATGGTACGAGGTTTAGTCTGTACATCGCAGTATCCAAGGCATGTCCCCAAAAGGATATAGGTAATCCTAAGAAACTCAACATAGACCTAATCATATCTAAAAGAGTTCAGTTCCTTCTTTCCGCTACTCCATTCTGTTGAGGCATACCAGGAGCAGACAACTGGGATAGAATCCCATTTTCTGATAAGTGTGCCATAAAATCTCCAGATAGATATTCCCCTCCTCGATCTGATTGAAGAGTCTTGATACTTTTACCTAATTGCTTTTCCGCTTCCGCTCGAAACTCTTTGAACTTTTCAAAAGCCTCGGACTTGTGGTGCATAAGGTATATGTATCCATATCTTGAGTAGTCATCTGTGAAAGTGATGAAGTACTCATATCCTCCTCTGGCCCTGACATTAATGGGTCCACACACATCAGTATGCACTAATTCCAATAAATCTTTGGCCCTATTGCCCTTGGATGAAAAGGGTCTTTTGGTCATTTTTCCTTCCAAACAGGACTCACAGACAGGCATTGGTTCTACAACCAATGAAGGCAAGATACCATCTTTCACTAGCCTGTCAATCCTATTTAGGTTTATATGACCTAGCCTCAAGTGCCAAAGTTTTGTTGGATTAGATGAAGGTGACCTTCTCTTTAATGATGGCCTATTAATTATTTCGGTATCATGTATCTCATACATTGTGGGAGTTAACAGATAAAGCCCATTGTTACCTTGCCAGAACATATAAAAGTACCGTTCCTCTTTATGACAACTTCAGTACCAAAAGTAATAGAATAACTTTTATTCACCAAACTAGAAACTGAAATTAAATTCCGTCTTAAAGACGGTACATATAGAGTGCCTGACAAAACCAACTTATTATCTTGAAAACATAAAGTAATAACTCCTACTGAGACCGAATCCGCCTTAGCATCAGATCCTAGGTTGACAATGATTTCGCCGTCACTGAGTCTCCTGGTTTCCCTGAACCCCTGCAACGAATTACATATGTGATTAGTTGCCCTGGAGTCCACACACCAAGATTCTGAAGTACCAGTTACAAAACTAATTTCAGAAACAAGTGACTCAATCATACCTGAGGTCTTCTTCTTAGACAGATATTATGGACAATTCCTTTTCCAATGTCCTGTCATACCACAATGGAAACACTTTCCTTTTGTCCCCGACCCTTTAGCCATGCCAACACCACCATTAGGACCATTCTCCGCCTTAGGACCCTTCGGAACTAATTTCTTCTTGCCTTTCCGCCCTTTGCCTTTCGGTTTGGACTTGGCAAATGACTTTTCTGTCATCAAGGCAGTTGGCTTTTTCTTCATAATCCCTTCAGTCACCACCAGCTGGCTAGACAGCTCAGCCAGAGTCAGATTCATCTTATTCATGTTGTAATTGACCTTGAAATTGTTGAATGACTCTGGTAGTGACTCAAGGATTATATCAATCTGCGATTCTGCATCAATCGCAGCCCCCAGTACATCTAACTCATTCAAGGAGTCCATCATTTTCAACATATGGTCATGTACTGGTGTGCCTTCAGCCATCTTGGTGCTTATAAGCACCCTCATAGCAGCCTGTCTAGTAGGCCTGCCGTGTTCCTCAAACATCTCCTTTAAGTTTGATATAATATCATATGCAGTCTTAAAGGATTGATGTTGGTATTGTAAAACACTAGAGATGGATGCCTATATGTAACATCTGGCCTTCTCATCGTCTTTGGCCCACTTGGTGTAAAGTTTCTTTTCTTCCTGTGATGCTTCCGGCAATGGCTCATCAAGGGGGGTTTGGTAAGGACATATTTATATCTTGAAGCTGTCAGGACTATATCCAGGTTCCTTTTCTAGTCTACATAGTTGGATCCCACTAATTTATTCTGGTTGAGGATGGTCGCAAGTGGATTGAAAGTATTTGAATTCATGCTTGAAATACTGTAGCACATAACCATACATTCAATTAATGAATTTAAATGACATTAGGGTTTAGTATTCTACCAAATTTATATGGAATCCTCATAACCACTAAATTCATAATACATCGGAATCCCAATCCCCGGGGTATGCCTCCTTGGGGAGTGCGAATACCACCTAGATTGGTGCGGATCAAAGTTGGTCAAAATTAGGATTAAGACTAACTTTCCATGATCTCCTTCATTCAGTATTATCTAGGTATCTCATACCAAATAATGAATGACTCCCGATTAGCTTCGGTTTCTAAAATAAACGAGGCAAATCCTTGGGGATATTACATCATTATTTTAGTTAAGTGTGACCCACCAACTAGCATTGCATGACAACAGTTGCGAGCAGCTCCTCCTTGGGGAGTGGGCCCCCGCCCTGTCTCACCAACACTATCCATAGAAGATCCATATCTAGGTACCAGACAAGTAAAAGCCCTCCGTGGGGAACGGCCATTCTCAAGATGGCGCGAGGCTAATACTTTCCTTACAATGGACCTATGGTGGAAAACCATGGGGATTTATCAATTTAAATGTCCCGCTCCCACTTAACATTTTATAATTGAGGATTTCCTTGTAAGGTATTAGGGCCCATATGTATACATCAAATCATCTCATGATATGATCAAAGATTGGTTCCAAGTCAAGTTATTTTAAGGAAAGTCCAGTTTCTAATTTAGTGTTACCAATGTGTCCATCTCATGGGTCATTAACACTAATAAGAACTCTTTCCAAAAATTAATTTGATTTGACCAATTTTAGTAACTTGCTATGTTTGGATCAGATTTGGAAATATACTAAATTAAGCATGCATCCATAAATAGAAAGTGCTAAAAAATAGAAACTAGTCCTCTCCTCCACATGGCCCTAGCGGAATAGACTTCTTGGACTTCTAGACTTTCCAAAACTTTGGAATTCCTCAAACTTTTTGGGCAACTCCAAAACTCTTTTGGTAATCTTCAAACTCTTTGAATAAGAGTCCAACATTGCTTTCCTTCTTCGTCTCGGACATCGCCAGAATTTACAAATTTAGAAAAATTACATAAATTCCTATGCTTCGATTATGAGACTTACATGGTAATCTAAATATGGAAATAAAAGGGCTATAGGGAAATTCATCATGCCTAGCCCATTCACGGGAAACCAAGGAAACCATGACACCCTTTACATTTAACCTTAAATAAACCAATCACCATAAAAAGAAAGCAAAAGACTTGTGGGCCATATGGAGAGGACATGATCATCTGCAAGTTAGTATCTCATACAACCATACAAATCACAAAAATAGGCTGCCAAATAATGCTGGAAAAACAGGAAGTAAAAGAAGACCCGAAACTGGAAAAATCAGTTTCTGCAGCATTCTGCACAGAAGGCTCGGTTGACCGACCTGCAAGTCACCCGGTCGACCAAGCACGGGCCAGGTCAACCGGACTGACGAAAACCTGCAACATGGGTTTTCTATTTCGTGTCCATTCTTCCCCAAATCACGTCCAAAGTGTTCCGATGGCTTCCTACCATCTTTCCATCATTATTAAACCCTTTTGTGACTATCCAAACATGAATCTACTATCAAACCAAGTAAATTCATCAAAAACTGATCCTTACATAGCCATTGCTTCATCTTCTTCGCATCTCATGCAAAGATTAGAGCAAGCTTGCTGATCTAACATGATTAGAGATGAGGTATGACTCTGATACCAATTGTTGGAAACTAGGTGGGCCTTCCAGAAAGGTTTTAGAACTTTTGACCCACTTGATGCAGGGATCAATTGTCTAGAAGGCAACAAACTCAATCCAGGATGCAATCCCTCAAACTCATAGCCATGTACAGTAACATATACTATCTAGAAGATAGAAAACAGCACCTTAACATGCAACCACGAAATCTACAACATACAAGGATGTAGATATACCTTTGGAGCCTTGTAGTGCTTTAATGGAGAAGTTGAGTTCTTTCCTTTGATGATGAACACCTTCCCTATCCAATTTAGAATCTCCAACACCCTTTGATCTTCCACGCTATGACCCGTATTAGATCTCTTTTCTCAAGAAGATGGTGGAATCTTCAAGAGAAAACCTAACTAGTAACGCTAAGGAACTAAAGGTGAAAGAGAGGAGAACTTAGAGAGGAAGAGAACTTGTGCAACACTTGCACAAAGGGGCTGAAGTTGCTCTATGATTGATGCACGACCAAGAGGGGTTTGTTCCTCTTCATATAGCCCTCCAACCCATCTCTTTTCCTATTTGAAATAGAAGTTTAACTCCCATTACAAATTAGTAAACATCTCCCTTGCTAATTTCCATAGAAGTCTCACTTCCACAACTATTAGTAGCTTTCTCCTTTCTAATTAAAATAGAAGTCCTACTTCCATTAATAATTAGTAGTTTACTATTACCACTATTAGAAGTCTCACTTCAAATACAAATAGTAACCTTCCTATTAGAGTTCAAGTAGAATTAGTATCTTTCTAATAATTTGGGCTAGCGTGGGGGACCACTAGGGATTCCTTAGAAAGCTGGCTCCAATTGGGACACGCGGCCCCACATCTCATGTGCAATCCGGGCCCACAATTAATTGCAAGTAACTCCACTATATAAATGCAATTGCACTCCAGTCTTAGGAATAAATTACAATGAAGACCCTAAACTTCCTCAGTACCACAAGTAGGCCCCTCCATCTATATCCATGGATCAAATGGACCTGTCAACCAAATTAGATCCATATCTTATTATCCTTCAGCCCCAATTAATTATAGTGATCATTTGGTACCGATCCAATTAACTCTTAATTGGAATGGGTGCGCACTTGCCAATGATAAATCCATTAATTGGCACAAGGGGATATTAAAGATAGATTCCATCTTGACCATTGAATGTTCCCACAGCTCTACTACCACGTACCCAAATCATCGAGGTGTTGACCTACAATTGGCCTCACTCATTGGTGACTCAAAGCAAATGAATAGATAGAAACTTGAGTTCATTAATGTCTCAGGATTATGAGCCTATTGCTATGGAATTATGAGGGCGGACCTTAAAATAAAGACAGTGTATATAAGGTGCTTCTCATGGTCCTTCAATACATCCAATGTACCAGCACCATGATCCAGAATCTTACATTCCGATGATCGAGACAAATCACACTGTCTCATAGTGATCAAGGCGCTGCAACCTTGTCAGATGAGATGTCCAATCTCATCACTGGTTGTGAAGTTATTTAAGTATAAGATTTGCAGTACATGTCTCCTGTATGTGGATCTCATCCATACACATGTATTACATCTAGTATACTCATGGACTCCGGTTCATCTCATGAGCCATTATGTCTTTCGTATTGGTTATGTGCAAGTATATAAAACACCATTCATCTCATGAAAGGAAAAGCATGAATTGTATTGATAAATAAAGAAATTAATCAATTTATTATATCATATACCCTTGGTATTGAGACCATAAACTAGGAATCTCGTAGTTTGTCCAGTTATTTGTCAAGTTTGGATTCGTGATTTTTCACCTGATTTGGATTTTCCACGTTAAAAATTACTGTCTTTTTTGCATGTGAATTTTTATTTCCGTTGCGTGTTATATTGTCTTGCACACATTTCCTGGGTTGTTGAGTTGACCAATCAAGCTTGAAAAATAATTTTTGAAAGTTAACCATGCAAGATTAAATTCAAGGATTTCAAGATTTTCAAAGTTGATGCACATGTGAAAATTCAAGTGATGCTTAAAAGAAAATGCATATGCATCCATCAAATTTCTATATACAAAATCCCTAAGAATCCCCCCTCCCCTTTGAAATTTGATGGCAACACACACACAACAAAACCTTAACCTGCCAAACCTAGGAAACTCCTGATCTTTGCTACATTCTTCAGATTCTCCCTTTTTACTACTGCTTCTATCTTAGATAGGTCAACTGTTAAACCCTCTTTAGAAATCACATGCCCTAGAAAAGCAATATGCTCCAACCAAAAATCACATTTATCAAACTTAGCATACAACTGATTGTCCCTCAATAACTGTAATGAAGTCCTCAGATGTTCCGCATGATGTTCTCTAGACTTCGAGTACAACTAGATGTCATCAATAAAAACAACCGTGAACTGATCCAAGTATGGGGCAAAGATTATTGTTTTTTAAGAACATAAAAGCTCCCGGAGCATTGGTTATTCTAAAAGGCATAACTAGAAACTCTTAATGTCCATACCTTGTTCGGAAAGTTGTCTCTCTCTAACCCTCAACTGGTGATATCCAGACCTAAGATCAATCTTTGAGAAATGGGTTGCACCTTGTAAGTCCGGTAGTTAGAAGCTACCGGGATGTCTTCTAACTTCTTAGGCTGCTTATCTTCTATAATAAAAGCTATGAAACCTTCACAACCACTATGGACTTGCCTCTCTGCCTTAAGAGCTGAAACTAACATGGCGTCCAACCTCTTGTTAGACCCCTCAAGGATCACACCTGCACTAGGCTCATCTATCTTGAAGGTTACTATCTTGTGGAAACAACCTATACATGCATGGTACTTCGCTAGCCAATCCATCCCTAATATCACATCAAAGTCGTGCATAGCCAACACTATGAGATCTACAAGCATAACAAACCCACCTACCTAAACTTTACACCGGGGGTAGAACATCTCACACACTACCTTCCTACCTACCGGAGTAGTGACTGCAAGAACCACCTGCAACTGCTTGGGTCTTGCTCCAATCACAACAACAAAGTGCGGTGCAATGAAAGAGTGTGTGGATCTAGGATCAAATAATGCTCTAGCCTCATGACCACAAACAGTCAACTTACCTTCCACCACATTGCCTTCTGCTTCAGTCTCTCCATGATCTTGTGCATACACACGCCCTGTTGTGGCTGCTGTCTTGGTTGCCCTTGCCTTTACTAAACAGACACCTATTTCCTAGGCCTCTGCTGCCCTTACACTTGCCTCTATTGCTGCTAATGTGGTGGCCTTTGAGTTGCTGGCAAAGCCTTCCTAATAAGTTGTGCCTGGATAGGTGGACGAGCTTGTTGCTGCTACAAATATTGAACCATTCTCAAATCTTCATTCTGCAGACAGTCCTTGACAGAGTGATCTATAGAACCACATCCTAAACACGCACCAAATCTCTTCCTACACTGGCTCGAATCATGGCTCTTTTCACAATGCACACATGAGACTGCCTTTTGAGAGAAACGCCCTAAGCTAAACTTCTTGCCTTGAGACTATTGCTGTGAACTCTTGTTGGAGGGAGTGAAATTACGCTTGGGTTCATGCAAAAGAACATTCTGATGTTGCTACTCAGACCAATAAGCTCTCTCCATTGGATCGTCATATGTGGTTAGCCTCTAACACATGGTGACATCTTTCTGAATAAGAGGCCTCAACCCCTTAATGAAGAATTTAACTTTCTTCTCTTCAGTGCCTACAGATTCTGGATCAAATCGGGAGAGACGAGTGAACTCATGGATATACTCACCCCTTGTCATCAGCTCCTGCTTCAAGCTATGAGACTAGCCTTCTTATACCTTGTGACATGACTCGGTATGAACTTCTTTCGAAACTACCTCTCAAAGTTTGTCCAGGCATCACCGTCTGCTATGGTTCTGGAGGGCTGACGAACACTCTTCCACCAAGTATCTGCAATGTCTCGAAACATTGAGGCAGCTGCGATGTCTCGGAACATTGAGGCAGCTAACGCTACCTTCTGCCTACCTGTGCACTATCAGTGGTCTCATACACATTCTCCGTGTGCACTTACCATTCATCTGCTTGTAAGGGATCCTCCAAACCAGTGAACTCGATGGCTCCTTGCTTCCTGAATTTCTCATAGAGCGAATTAGGATCACTTTCCCTAGTCTACCATTGCATCAAGTGCATAATCTGCTCATTCTATTGCACTATCTAAGTAGCCATAGTTTGCAATATATCACGAAGCCCAACATCCCCTTCTGGAGGCGATGGAGTTGGAGGTGGCAACTCCTCTTCTTGGTTCTCAGTAAGACCTTCTGCAGGAAGCTCTACAAAAAGTGTGTCATCTGGATTTTGGCCACTGCTTGAAGTATTTTGGGGATTGAGAATCCTACATGGAGGCATTTTCTATAAAACAATTTCGAGTTAGTACACAAACATATGAACAATCCTTCAAAATCTCAAGAATAACTCACATTCCTAACGTCCTAACATGTCCTCACAACGCGCCCTAGAGTTCTAATTCTTTTAAACTCTAAAAACTATTCGTGCTCTAATACCAACTTATGTATGCTACATCCCGAGCCTTCACACCTCTCAAGGCGCGACGTATGCCTGTGCGGAAATTTGATCCAAACTCGATGATCTACTAAATCCCATGAATGATTTTTTTCTCCCATAGGATATCACGTGTGAGGTTACATTTCCATAAACCTGTATAATTTGACAAAGGTATTCATCCATGTTCAGTATCAATCACATATCCATCATGATATAAGAGTATAACTAGTTCATGAGCATAAGTTCAAGTTAAAGTTTAAGAAAAGAGAAGTAGCGGAAGTAAGTATTAGTTAAAGTTTACAATCCCAAAATAAAACATCCTAAACATCAACTAAACATGTGGCGATCCAGGCCACGCTCATGGAAAATATAACGTCCAATAGCTCATCGTGCATATGTCTTATAGGGCCCAATCAGCTAACTGTTGAGGAGTTTCCTTGTTGACACAGAAAAATGTCACTTTGCCCATTCATACACTTTCAACATCAAAGAAGCTATATGAAGCTGCATCCGACCACGACGGGCAATGCTACTTCAAGCATCAAATCTTGTCGGAACCATCCAAAAACTTCAAGATCATTCAAAACAGTCATAAGTAGAGTACACATGAAGTTTTGGCCAAACTTCACTCTTCAAGCAGTTAAAAAGGAACTCTGGACGGTAGTAAAGTTGAAGACCTTTTTTTTACAAATCATAGCACACAGTTGGTTTCAAAATGCTACTAGAAGGCTCCACATCAAACTTTGGGTCATTCTTACAATGTTTGACCCAAAGTACAAAAGCCGCATTGTCCATGCAACAAAGTCAGCCCTTTTGGCGACAACAGCACCGGATACATCAAATCTTCAATTAAAGCCTATGGATGATCTCAAAATACCTCCAAGAGGCTCTATGTCGAATTTCAGGTCAAACCGACAATATTTGACCCAACATCAACCCTCAACATAGCAAAACCAGGCCTCCCGGCAGCGGAGACCACCAAGGCCATCACTCATCAAACAAAACACATGGATGGTCTCAAAATACTTCCAAGGGGCTACATGTCAAGTTTTAGGTCTTTTCGACATCATTTGAATCAAAGAAATCAACGAGACGGATGGTATTGGCCTGATGGCAGCAATCATTGTCTGAAATTGTATGATCATTCGACCAGAATCTGTATGAGAAATCAATCGACGATCAAGGCTCCCTACGACGCAGGTAGAATCCCAAAAGAAGCGGCATGGCCCACAACTCTTCATGCACTTCGGCAGCCACTTAATTCGGTTAATGACCCATTTTTATGACAAACGAACGTGGTTAATTACACATTATCATGGACGGCACAATCAAAATCCAAGAAGGAAGAGTTATAAATAAAAAAAATATTGTATTAAACCATGTAGCTCCTCCCATCATGAAGGTTGAATGCAAATAAAGGCCTATTATTTTTCAATGGCCAATCAAAACTCAAGAAAAAGAAGTTACAAAAGGACTTACAAAAAATATAAATTAAAATGTGTAACTCCTCCCATCATGGAGCATTAATGTAATTAATTCATTTAAAGCCCATAAACCTCCCACAAGCCCACCAAAAGCCTATAAAAGGAGGCCATTTCCACTTTTCCAAGGCATGATGATGATGATGTGCAAAATCCCAAAAAAGTTCTACATCGTTGCTACGACGGTCTCTCCTCCGTTCAAGAAGTTCTGCAGTGACCACCACTACATGGTGATTGAAGACCCTTGGGGGCAAACCTCCCCCCCCCCACCCCCCCAAGGCCCTCCTTCTATCTCCATGGCTTAGACGCGGCCTTTTAGCCCGTCTACTTAGATTTTTATTAAATATAGGATTTCTTCTAGATCATTAAACCAAACCAAACCAAACCAAGCCTTTTCCCACTAGGTGGGGTCGACTATATGGATTTGACGACGTCAATCAAATCTGTTTAGGGCCATGTCCTCCGTTAGATCCATGTAGGCAATGTCATGTTTAATAGTTTCTTCTAGATCATTATTCTCTAAAAATATGAGTTTCAAGCCGATGCAAGAGAATCAAAAGCATCATCTGTTATCATCTGAAGGATGACGGCGAAGCGCACACATGACTTTTGATCATCAATCTGAACGAGTCCCCGCAATCTCCTGTGAAGTCAGATTTCCTTTTCTTTCTGCTCATTGTATTTGTATTTTTAAAAGAGGCACAAAAAACACAAGTCTTGTCTTTTTTTTATGAGAATTGTAAATCGTCTTTCACCGCAAAACACAAAAACGGCCTTTCATGGCAAACAAATGAAATTCGTCTTTCACGACATTCAAATTCTAAATTATGTCTCTTTTCTTAACATATGTGCAAATGGAAGTTAGAAAAAAAGTTATTTCCTTTTCTACTTGAAAAGGTGGATCTACTGACCATCGCTTTTTATTTCTTAGTAGAATAGAAAATTTAGCATACCCATACAGAAAAGAATTTGATGCGGTTTGCTCAATTCTGTCACGAAAGGGTTGGACCCCACGGGTTCCCACATCTGCTGACCTCGCTAGTCTTGAGACGATCCGCGAGCAAGCGCCACCATTCCTCCTCCTCTATGACCTCCTAGGCGGTGGCGTGGGGTCATCAACGTAGCATCATTAGACATAGGTCTAGCAAGATGAGCAAATATAAAATGGAACATGTGTATCAAATGAGTTGAAATGACGAGATAGATCATATAAAGTCATATAAAGTAATCTAGGCATAATTAGTGCATGAATAGGCATGATACATAGGGATCAAGGGTGACAAGTGTATAGACATAACATATCAAGGTGGCAGAACCACATAAGCTACATTCTCCCACATAAGCATGTAAACATGAAATTAAATGAGCATGAACATACATAACATGACATGAGGTACCACTAGGAGGCATAAAGCTCAGAAACTCCATTGTGGACTTGAGGTACCGGTCAACCTCCCATAAATTCCCATCTACAGAGGTCAATGAAAATTACTAAACCGACACCTAGCTAGGTTCGATTGTGTTAGGGTCGAAACTAAGTGGTGCCGACTTGAGGAATACAATGTTAAAGGCATATCATAGTGTGACATAAGTGTGAGCATAAGCATGTACAAATTATAAACATGAGCAGGAGAATGATCATAATCATAAGTACGTAACACAACATAGCTTATGAACATATACAGATACATAATGCATTAGCCTTACAACCATCATAAATCTTTTGAGTACAACGACACTTTTGCCCATCTCTTTATCCATATATGCATAAGTTCAAAAACTTAGATTTATTTCTATTTAAAACTTGTAACATTAACAATTACTATTAGAGATGGCAATAGGGTGGGTTGGGATAAATCCAAAACCTAACTCGCCCCGTCTCAAGTTTGTCTCATGCAAACCCAACCAGCCCCATGACGGGTCAGTGGCATGTGATACCAAACCCGCCCCGTTTGGGCAAGAATAAGGTCAGATTTAAAGCTTAATTTTTTTTAAATATAGAATTTAATGGGAAATAGTGAGGTAGAAAACGCACAATCTTATTTTCAAAAATGTTTTAGGCTAACAACCCAACACCACTTGTACCATATGAATTTTATTTATACTTTTAGTAATATATATATATATATATGAGGTGGGGTGGGTTACATCAACAAAACTCAAACTCACCCCATTCTAAGAAAATCAATAATAAACCCGCCCCTAATAGAAGTGGGTCGGGTCGGGTCGGATCCTCATTTAAACCTGACCCATTGCCATCCCTAATTACTATAGTACATTTAGTGGGAGAGAGTAATCATATATAAATCTATTTTTATCAATACATGACTCATTTCATTAAATCTAAATCAATCACAATGACAATCAACACCTGTTCTTATAATTGATTATAATTGACCCAATCCATGCACAACCCCTTATTAGATTGATGATAGTTTCAAATACATTATTAAGCTTTATGGACATGGGAGAATTTGAGAGAGACAATTGAGACATTAGATAAAATAATGATACTTATCTTTTTTTAATGAACTTAAGGGAAAAGTTGTCATTTTTATTTAAAAAAATCAGCACAAATCTTTTGGTGGTCACCTATTCTCGTTATGACTAGTGATTTTGGGGACATGGAATGTATTAAAATGAAAAAAAAAACAATGGGGTATATGCAAATACCAAAACCACATGGGCCTATTTATAAATTCTATAAACCCTTTTGGGGTATACGCAAAAAACTCGAGTTTTATGAGAAAAATTCTTTCAACAATTACCCCTGGTATTTCTACAGCCAATTACCACAATAAAAATGCCAGTCTGGGTCCTCCGAAGTCGTTTATAACAATCTAGACAACATACTTGCATTATTTCTCATCCATCTATTTACTTGCCTCATATGCAGGCCCTCATCACTATTGTCCAATACACTACATATATAGCATTTTTAGGTGTCCTATTTCAATGGGGGCCCACTAAGTGAGATACATGATGGTTGCAATATGCATAATTTGAATATCGCATCTAATATTAATTCTTTTACTTTAAAAAATAGTGGGCCCACTAGTTTAATATTGCTGCATTGCATTATATGGGAAATGTATGAGAGTCAATCAAGTGGGAGCCACAAGTGATCAGATTGGATTTATAATGTAGTTGCAATAGAAGCAGATACATCCACATGCATGGCAGAGCAAAGATTTTTTTGTAAGGGGCCTGCGATTGTCACGCTCCCAAACCAGAACCTCGGGGGCGCGAATGGGATTAAGCATAAATATATTTTTTTCTCAAGATCCGCGCGTGTGAAGACAACACATTCCAACACATTCTGAATATTTTGCGGAAGCTTTCGTGGCATTGCGACCCGGAGTCCGTGGCCATCGGATTCCGCGACGCACTCAACCTCTAGCATATAACTATTATATCAAGAACCATATCAGACTGGAATAAACCATCACAACAAAATACAGAGCTGGTAGTAACAGGATAAGCATTCCCACATATGTTCAAGTTACAAATTATCAATATACATTAATTAAGAATCCCAAGAAAAGGCTAATAAAAGTCATACAATAACAAACTAATAACCACTATCCATATGTGACGTAACTCCGATGTCAAGCTCAATGTCTATATGACATAGCTGACAAATCAACCTGCAAATCATGACTCCACAGCCAACAAAAGCACTCATCTCGGGACGAAGAAGTCTGGACCTGAGTACCGAAAGTAGTGGGTCAGACACGACGGTCTGGCAGGTGGATGAAAAGATAATAAATATGCTGAGAATTAAAACATATGATAATTCATGTTATTTAATCAAAGGCTGCATATAATCAAACGGGTGGAAAATCGTGAATCTCTGACAAAACATGTATTCGTTTAAAGCATGAGTTAAACATGAAGATTTAACAAAACATATGTTCATTTACATCATCTATAAAAGCATAGATATTTGACAATCGAGTGTTCATTTAAAACATATGTAAATATAGACGTCTGGCAAAACAAACGTTCATTTGAAACATATGTAAAAGCATGAGTATTCGACAAACCGGGTATTCATTTAAAGCGTGTGTAATCATAGAAATCTGGCAAAACAAATGTTCATTTGAAACATATGTAAAAGCATGAATATTTAACAAATCGGGTATTCATTTAAAACATGTGTAAACATAGGGATCTGGCAAAACAAGTGTCATTTAAAACATATTTAAAAGCACGGATATTTAACAAATCGGGCATTCATTTAAAACATGCGCAAACTTAGGGATTTGACAAAACAAGTGTCATTTAAAACATATTTAAAAGCACGGATATTTAACAAATCGGGTATTCATTTAAAACATGTGTGTGTATAAGGAACGAGAAACAATATAACAATAACTGAATTTACCTTGGAAAATATTAACACCTGTTTAAATAATAACTTTCATAAAAGAAATGAATCATTTACCGGAAAACAAATAAGCAATATAAAACATGTAGGGTATCCAAGGGATCGGGAACTAGCAAGATGGCAACCACACGAAGCTAAGTCCTCTATCACCAAAGTGACAGAGCAATAACTAGGCACTGATCTCAGTCACTCGAGGTGAGGAGAAACAGTGGATCTTATAAATACATATACATATGCTATACATGACCACGGTAGCGAGCCGGGCATCGGGAACCACAGTAGCAATCTGCGGTATCGGGACAAGACCACGGTAATAACCGGGTAGCGGGATCTAAACTGCAGTTGGCCGGACAAGAGGGTGATCTCCAAGTCGGTAGATCAGACTAACGAGGTTATCCAAGCTTAGTGGTGCCGACTCATAGGTCAAATGACAATATCAAACATATATGAAATATATCAAATGCAAGTTCATAAACAGGCAGGGCAAGAATGCTCAAGGCACAACTGTCATTTCACGTCGGGCAATACATTTCGGGACAAGTAACTGCTACCAGTGTAACTTCGATGCTTTCGGAAAATCAAGTCATGTAATGTAAGTCTCGGGAATAAGGAAATACAATGAACAAATACACTTTCGGGTAAAATAGAGATTTCCTACTTTGTTTAAGGTGAATAGGGGTCCCGTATGTCGATTTCAATATAGACTTGGTACTCTTTGAATTTGAAGACATTCCGGGCTCCTTATACACTTTGTGAATTCAAAACTTCAATGAATCGTTGTGACATGGTTTTCTTTTCAAACGGGCTTCATACATATCTCCTGATGAACTGTCCCCATCATTCTCTAAAAGGGTTCACGAATGATTGGGATAGAAACCCCTTCCATTTCTCTTCATTTCAGGGTTTCTGGGTGATTTCGGTCACCTAGCGGTCAGCTGGCGGTTAGCCGCCGCTGGGTTCGGCGGTTAGCCACTGGTTGACTGCGATTGGCCTGACAAAGTGTAGCTTACTGGAAAAGTAACCGAAATGGTTCGGTTGGCTAGCGGTTAGCCGCCGATGGGTTCGACGGTTAGCCTGGCTGACCGCGCCTTTGGGGAAGAAATCAAGCTCTTTGGAAAAGTGACCGCGGCTGTGCGGTTATCTAGCGATTAGTCGCCAGTCACCAGGTGGCTAGCCGACAGGTGACCGCTGGCTGACCGCCAGGTGCGAAAAAGCCCTTCTGTAACCAGATTTGAGCCCTTTTTCTCCCTTAAACCATTTCCCTTCATTCCCATTCATCTTCATACAATAAAATGAGCTAAAAGCTCCTCCCATACGCCATCAAAGTTTCACAAACATCCATCCCAAACACCTCCATCTTTTTACATTGAATCACCAAAGAGAGAAGAAACCCACTAATCACAAGGATCCATTGACCTATTAACAAGAAATAATGAAAACTATAAACCAATGTTTTCAAGACATCAAATGAGCTAAAAAGCTCCTCAAATGCATCATTCAACACTTCCATTCTCCTCATTTCAAATTTCTCCCTTTACATTCTTTCCATTCACAATCAATCTCAAGGTAGAGAAAACTCATTTATGTGAAACCATTTAAAATCTTGACAACATGATGCATACATCTCCAAGTATGAACAAGAGAGAAATAGACTCATCAATAAGCACATTTCGAAATCAATATTAATCATAGCAAAAGACAAGTATTAAAATCATCAAAACCATTAATAAATCAAGCTTTTCTCACAAAACATGTTAATAATCAAAACGATCCATTCATCCACTTGCCTTGGGTCTTCTAATCAAGAAATCAAGCCTAAACACTCTTCCAAATCCAAGCTTCAAAGCTACAAGGAAAACCCCCAAAATAAACCCTAAAATGGGTCAAATAATGAAAGACAAGGAATGGGCTCAAACCAAACTAGGAAATAGAACTTAAGGGAAAGTCATAGCTCAACAATAGAAGATGGAAAGAAGTCCTTACCTCTAGGGCCATTAATCAACAAGAACAAGCTTGAAATAGGGCCTGCCCACCTGAGATTTGTACAAAAATGGTGTCCATGGGAAGCTAGAAGGATAGAGAAGAAGAAGTTGAGCTCCAATCTCCATTTTGCAAGGTTTGGAGGTGGGTTTTGTGAAAAGAAGCAAGAATGAGAAGAAGAAAAGGGCAAAAGCCCTATGGAGCTGAAGTTCCTCCCCCCTCAAGTGTGCTGGAACGAATGGGAGAGAAAGAGAGGGGCTGATCCCTTTTATAAAAGGGTGGGTGTGGGCCCCACCATCACTTAAACTTATCGGGATTAAAACATCAATTTCTGGGCCTCGGATGTGATCGACGAAGAAGAGGAAAATGTTTCTCATAAAATCTAGTTTTCAAAAAGTATAATTTTGGCATGGTTATGGGATCTCGAAATTTGGGTCCAGATTCAATGTGAAAGGACCGATTTTGCCCCCAAGGCTGGAAAAATTGATTTTCAGAGCTTTGAATGGGTACGGAGTGAACACAAAAGTTGTAGAAATTAACAAACTAAGTCAAACGAGGTTAAAAATAAGAATTATCGAAAATTTCGAATAATCTTCCAATCATGCGCAAAGTCACTAAAAGAACCCCCAAAGGGTCCCACTAATCACAAAGGCACTCAAAACTCCCAAAAACTAGTGAAAAATCATTCTAGCTCACACTCTCAACCCAACAAACACTAATCCCACTAAAAGAAACTAATCCACAAATAAAACAACACTAATCCAGGAAATTAGGGGTCGGGTTCTCACAGCGATAATGGACCGATAATATTTTATATTTATTGACTCATTTTTATTATTAAAAATCCTTATGATTTCTAATGATATTTGGAGAAAATTCCTAAATTTGGAAATGCTTTAATATTTTTCAAGACATAATTTCCTAAAACTTTGTTATTATAGTTAAAATATGAACATAACAAGGCTCACTTTAATTAATTTAAATGAGAATGCTCAATATAATTAATTCAAATGAGAAAGAGATACAAATTTTAGTCCAATACGATGGTGACTAAAATGAATTCATACTACTTAAAATAATTGCTTCCTCCTTTTAGCACTAAAATTCATATATTATTCTAATCAAATGTGAGATGGATCACATGTAAACCAATCATGTGAATAAGCTTTAGTTATAAAATAAAAAATTATTTTTAGAGCTTTCAAGCTGTCCTATAGTGTCTATTAACATTTAGGTGGCCAACAATATGACCTTACTTTGTAAATTCTTAAAGGTGGGTCCCATGTTCATAGTCGCTTAAAATGGGGCATTTTCACAAATATTTTGAATTGAATGATGAGCCCAATGTTATAATATCTGAAGGTGGGTCGCCTGTTAATCCTACATTTGCTGCTTGTAATTTTTACAGGAAGGCATGCATTGTAATTTCTAAAAGTGACCCAATGTTCTAATTCTTATAAAAGTGGGCCCTTATTCTAGTTTCTAAAAGTCAGACCATAATTATTAAAGATGGCTCATGTATAACAATTCATAAAGGTGAACCCATGTTATAAATCATAAAGGTGGGCCTCTTGTTCACAATCACACAAGATGGTCCCACATTTTAATTTCCGATAAAAGTAGGGCATTTTCAGAACGAACCGTATAAAACGATTTAATGTTGAAAGAGCTCATGGCCATGGCCAATTAAGGAAATAGAACTCCATTAATTTTCTAGATCTGTATTTAAGTAAAAAAAAAAAAAAAAAAAGAGATCAATTTTTAGTGTGCATTTCGCAGCTCTCTTTAAACAAACAAAAGTTGTGAATGCTTCCTAAACACATGGGGAGTTCTTATTGGTTGCTGCATAAATTGCTGCATAGAATTCCTGCCCAGTTCAGGCAAAAGCAATTAAAAAGCTATTCCACCTCTTCTTTTTTTTTTTTTTTTTTTTTGCTAACGGAGGGTTCCCAACCCTTTGGGCTAGACTATTCTCTCCAAGCCCAGAGAAAAATCGGGTAAAACCCCTGTGGCCCCTAGGTGATAGCATAAGTAGACTTAACCTTCGGATCCTAAAGAGGGGGGAACTGGGTCGATATCAAGAACTCTAACTCCGAAAAAGAGAGGAGCATAGTCCTGTTCCATCTTGTTTCGTTGTTCCATCAAAACAAAGGATTGACTTTAGTTATTCTCCGGATGGTCTCAAAAGAGACAAGATATCACTTTAGGTAGGGTTTTGAGAAGGAGATCTCGCATTCAAAGATATCACTTTTAGTTGGGACTTGGGACTTACTCCCACCGTCATTTCTTTCATGTCTGAAAAATGTGTATTAAACTGAGAAGTACGTACTGGTTTCAAAGGTAAAACACAATTAAAGTGAAACCTTCATTATTTAACAAAACATTATGGTTCAATGTATTTGAGAAGTATGGATTCCAAGGATAGGTCCGAATATCCCTGGAAAGATTCATCTTCCTCGATTGCGGGAATTATGGGCATGCGTGCAGCCATGTTTTCGCAAAAACAAATGCTAGCTCCTTCTCTGCAAGGAAAAAAGAAATGTTCACATTTGGTGCAACCACCTTTCTACTATGAAGAGCACAAAAATAAGCAAAAACTTCCACAATTTCATGGAAAAGTATTTCCAAAATGAAAGGAAGGTTCTGCCGCATCTAAAACAAAATAAATCGCATTTCGTGCTGACACATTTCGATAAGAAAACGTACAAGAATGAGATAAATTATCCGTGGTTCGACAGAATAGCATTTCCGTTTGGGAGAGGGCCTGGAGGGTTCGAGGGCAGGGAGGTGGTGGTTAGGAAAATACATATGTTCTTCTCCCATGAAAGCGAAAAAGAAAAAAAAGAAAAAAAAAAAACAACCGAACCGATTTTCCTTAGATGCTACAAAAATGTCCCTACGGGACTTCTTTGATGTCATTTATTATGTTCATTGGATTACTGTGTAGAAATTCAAATTAGATATATGAACATGGTTTTTGGTCTTCAGGGAAAATAACTTTACTACAACATATATGATGCGAAGCTCTTCTAGTTAATATCTTTTGACTCAATTTGCTCCACAAAACAAGGAATTACAGTGAATTAGCATTACTGCACCAGACATTAATTGGAAAGAAAAAGGTGAATTGAGTAGAAATAGATTCAAAATCTTTGCTCTTAGATTAGCAAATCCTTCTCGTAAAACCCCAAAGTGGTCCAGGGCCAAGCCATGTAATCGTTTAATTGGGAAACGCTTAAATAATTAGGGGCCCAGTTCATAGTTCAAGCATAGCAGCATAGCATGGTCTGTCTGATAAAGGCTTAGAATCAAGGCCGGCAAGCTCAGACCCAGCCCAATCTGAGCTTTGATCCTGCCATACTCTGATGCACATGATCTGGGCTTGAACTTATTCTGGCCCTGAAGCAAAATGGACTGAGCCTTGGCCTATGCTTTAGACCTGACAATAGATCCGCCTGATAACTTTGCAAAACAGGAACCTGATTGGCAAGCGTACAGTGACTAATCAACAATTTCGTTTACACCCATGTGAATGGCCCTAGGAAACAAGTAGATAAAATGGCACTTGTCCCACTAGGGCCCATTTTGCAATTTACTAGGCTAGTAAAAGTAATGTAAAACCTCTATTTTTTAGAGAAGGGTCAGATCAAAAGTATACATCTTCAAAATTCTCTCATATATATTTTTTTAAAAGAGTAAGAAAGCAACGTCCATACCCGACTAAATGACAAAAAAAAAAAAAAAAAAAAAAAAAAAAACCCCACTTTCTAAATAAAAAGGTTCAAAAGATTCCTTACAAATCCACTAAAGATAAAATAACATTATAACTCTCTTATAGTTTATTCTCTCTTGATTTGATGTGTTACATCACTTTTAAATAAATTGCCAAACTGGAAAGGATCAAATGAGCGAACATTCAACTCTAGTCTTTTAAACCAGAAACTTGAGCCAAAAATCATGTCAGAGTTTTAAACCAAACTAATACATACTCAAGTGACACGTGATAAGTGCTTAATTATTTGTAATCTAAGCCCTAATATTCTGTTTATCCTATGCTAGTTCATGTTTATTTTATTTTATTTTACACAGTTTTTGTTAATTTTGATGCTAAGGTCAAAAGGAGCAAAAAGAGAGTAATTAATGGGCATGAATCCCAAAGAAGGACCAAGGTGGGTCCCATTCAAGATGTTTCAGATTCAAAGAAGACTTTCTAATTATTTGGACAACTTCCAATTCAAATCAAAGAAGGAAAGAATTAGAGAAAGAAATTCTAATCAAAGAAGAAGAGCAAAAGAAAGAAAGAAGAAAAGAAAAAAAAGAAGAAACCCATCCTAGGGTTACACGCCCAAGGGGGGTCCACATCTATTACAAATAGAAGAATTTCAGAAATTAGAATTTTTATTCAAGTTAAAAGAGGAGTTCAAGAATGGAGAAAAGCAAGGAGAGAAAGAAGGAAAATTTGGAGCAAGAATTCAAGTCAAGATAGAAGTCCTAAAAAAGGGGTCCCACACTCATGTTACACGCACCAAATAGGGCCCACTTTTATATCAAAAGTTCAGATTTAATTCCTTGCAATTAATCTCAGATTTGTGGGTTCATGTGAATAAATTTCTAGAAGATACAAGTGAGACCAGATTTAGAAAGCTTGCTAATCAAGAAAAGAAGACTCCTATTCTAATCTAATTAGGAAGCATACTTATAAAGAAAGATGGAGATCTAATCATACAGGGGGAGAAGCCTAAAAAGGAGGAGATTCCTCATTAAAGAGATGCTGTTGCAAGACCTATAAAAGGCAAATGAACAGTGCATGTCCAGCACTCTGCCCAGCCATAAACCTGCCATCAAATCAGCCACAATCATTCCAAAAAGACAGCAGCCGTACAAGCTACTTGAGAGCCACCTTGGGAGCAATCTTTGGAGAGCTTTTGGAGGAGAATAGGAGGAACAAGCTGCTGGCCATCCACTGCATCTTCATAATCTTCTAGTTTTCTTCTAATGACTCTATTTTCTATGTTATTTTTCATTAAAGACATGAGTAGCTAATTTTTTTTAGGGTTAGGGTGTAATTGAAACCCTAGCCTAGTTCTATGTAGTCTCTTTTGGCGTCTTTTAATTCAGATTTCAGTTTTATTAGTAGAGATTCTAAACCATGTTTTTAATTGATGAGTTGTGTATATGCCATGCCAACCATGTGATGTTCAATTAATTTTAAGAGTAGCTAACTTAATTTTGATTGATCTTGATGTTAAGCATCTAGGGTTTAGAACCATGAATAATCTAAGTATATGCCATGCTTAGACTCATGCATTTATCTTTCACATTGTTTTTATGCATTATGTGTGTTTTGACAAGGACATATGACATGCTTAGTTTTTGCATCATAATGATTAATTCATGTAGTATGCCACTCATGAATTGGGTTTAGGGGAATAGTAATCTAGACGCATATGCCATGGTCTAGGTTGACAGATGTCACTAATAAAATCTGATTTTTTTATTAAAATATAATAAGGGACATGCATAGGATTGGTTAGGGGAGTAGATGAAACCCTAGATCATTCATTCTCATTGTTTTCAATTCTAATATTAGTTGTGTGTTTTAGAATAATTTTCATTTAGCTTTTGATAGTTAAATTTACTGTTTTTAGTAGTTTAATTCAATCTTTCATCATTCAATTGTCTCTTTTAATATTCTGATTTTTAATTGCTTTTGACATTGTTTTATCACAAGTCTTCGTGGGATCGACCTCGTACTTACAATTCACTACACTACATAGTGATCTTGTGCGCTTACGAGTTTTAATTGTGTGCATACTAGTAGCTTATTTCTAGGTTGCTTGGTGCATACCAACATGCTAGACTCATAGCCTGCCATCAAGCCAAGTCGACTCAGCTGTGTCGAGCCAAGTTGTAAAACAAAAGATTCAACATCTAATGGGCAAAACTCACAACGATCAGATGTGGCAATCACTATGACTATTGGGGCATGGCCACCAAATCAATGGTCTTTAAATCCCTAAAAAGGGCAGTGCCCAAGGACAGGCTGATGGAAATCACAAGAAACATGCATCATAAAAACATATTTAAACATTTCCCATAATGAATGAGGTGGCTTGAAAAATCTCACCATGCAATGTACCTCCATTACTCCGATAAATATTGACAGGATTAAAGATATACATGTAGCTAAGACAATCTCAGACGTAGCTTAGAGATTAAAAAAGAGTAATTCATGGCCAACTGATAAGTTACCTCTAGTTCTACGCATAAAAGCATGCACAGCCTAACAGGAATGCGAACAGCATCTGAAGAACTCACTTTGGAGCGAGCACCTTAACTAAATACACATTCCTGTGAGAGAAATAAATGCATCTGCACCGAGATCAATGATGTCTACTGATGATTTGACTGTACACCTTTTGTAAATGCCAATCGACAAGCTAAAGCAAGATGGTCACTGCCCCATTTCTGCGAAATAAAAGACTAGTTACCTAAAATCGATACACAATAAAAACTGACATTCTGGAGCAAGAATTGATTAGTCACATCACAAGATTATGAAGTATCAAATATTGAGAATTTTGATAAAAATGAGTTGGAAATGGAGTATAAAATTGGAAAGACCTCAAATGAAATCGTAAGAACATACATGATGGACTGTAGAGACATGGCTATAAGGTTTACTGGAAAACCAGAACTCCTAAGCTGACTCTAGATGGAAGGGAAAAAACATAGATGAAATACATATATGGGCTTTGTTCCCGTGAGAAGAGTCTTATTTCTTTATATAAGAATCATTTTTTTGGGGCCACCTGGATGCATGCCAAAGATGGAGGGCATGGGAGAGAAGGATTAAGAATGCCTTAGAAACCAAGATAATTATATCATTAGAGACATTGATTTTAAGTTCCCAAAGATAAACGGTACACAAATGGGTATTCCAATCAATGGTGAGCAGAAGTAGGTGGAGTGTCAATGGGTTGGCGTGTGCAAGGTTTGTGGATTGATCATCGGTGGGTCCATGTCAGCCCTTCAAACTAGTTCTTAGAAAATTTATGAGGAACATTCTCATAAAAAGATTTTGGTATAGATTTATATATGCAAATTTCCAAAAACAGACAAACCATTTTTAGCTCCTAAACAATCTAGCCAGTTGGGCCCCACCCACCCTAACTATCAATCTAAGCCCTTCAAACTCATTACACGCCAATTAGTTGCTTCTGACAATTTCAAGAAGTCTATGAATTGAATTGTATTATTCTGTCTCTCCTTTGGAGATCAACTCTCAATTTATAGGTATTTACATGTCTTTAATCAAGGATCTGATTTTGGAAGGAAACTAATTACATCAATCATAAGTTAAGAAGGAAACTAACTAAAACTAATTAAAGAATATGTACAATTGTTATTATACAACCCAATCAATCCACGTGAGATTTATGTGATGGCCTTTCTCATGGGCGTTGGGCCTTATTAACACCCTCCTTCAAATTGATGCGGGAGAATCAACCAGCATCAATTTGTCAACCAAGAACTGATGACGCGGTCGCAAAAGGCCTTTAGTAAGAATGTCAGCAATTTGAAGCTCAGTGGAGATATGTGGAAGACTAATGACACCGCGTGTAAGTTCATCACGTATGAAGTGACAATCAACCTCGATGTGCTTAGTGCGTTTATGAAAAATCGGATTTGCAGTAATCCGAATAGCACTTGTATTATCCGCATATAGTGGGGTAGCACCTTCCGCTAGAAACCCAATGTCGGAAAGGAGTCCGCGTAGCCAAAGAATTTCGGAGCACGCAGCAGACATGGCTCAGTACTCAGCCTCGGTAGAAAATTTTTGAAACTTTTTCATGTTTCTTGCATTTCCAGGAAATCAAACTATCACCCAAAAACATGCATCATCCTGTTGTCGATCTGCGAGTATCCGGACACCCAGCCCAATCAGCATCGGAATAAGCTCAAAGAGAAAGAGGATTGTTTGATAGAAAAAACAACCCCCAAGTCGGTGTGCGAATAAGGTACCGAATGATGCGACGAACAACAGCCATATGAAGATGTCGTGGAGCAGTCATGAATTGACTCATGAGGTTGACCGCGTAGGAGATATCAGGGCGAGTGATCGCGAGGTAGATCAGGCTACCAACTAACTGGCGATATGTTGTAGGATCTGGAAGAAGGTCACCCTCCTCTTTACTGAGTTTGACATTTAGTTTGACCGGTGTATCTACTGGAGCGGAAGCAGTAAGGCCAGCCAAGTCAATGAGGTCAACCGTGTATTTGTGCTGATTGACAACTATACCTTTAGTTGATTGATGAACTTCAAGACCAAGGAAATAGTGTAATGGGCCGAGATCCTTCATGTGAAATGTCTTATTAAGAAAAGCTTGGATTTCCTGAATCATATGTGCATTGGGACCAGTAATGACAATGTCATCCACGTAGACCAGTAGCACAGTAATCCCGGATGGAGCATGATGTAAGAACATAGAAGGATCATACTGGCTCGGATGAAAATCCAATCGAAGAAGAGCAGCTTGAAATTTCTCAAACCATGCGCGAGGAGCTTGCTTCAGACCAAACGTTCCATTATAATCGATGCCATATTCCTGCCGATTTCCAAAAGTGACTAGACGCGCCTTATATCTATCCAATGTGCCATCGGATTTTAACTTGAGAAAAAAAATCCACTTACAACCAATAGGTTTGACATTCATAGGAGACTGGACAACATCCCATGTGTGATTCTATTCTAAAGCCTCCAATTCCTCTTGCATAGCCTGGTTCCAACATTGGTGCTGCACAGCCTGAGAATAGGATTGCGGGATGGAAGAGGACGACAAAGTGGCCATTAAGGAAGTATGAGAGAACCCATAGCGGTCTAGCGGGACTGAAATGCGAGTGGAGCGACGCAACGAAGGAGGGCCGGAGGGACCAGGTTCCGGAGGCGGACCCGATGCCGGAGGAAGATCAAGAGGGGGAGCACCTGTAGGCGCATCTTTGTTCCGTCTGTGATACACAAAGTTAGGATTAAATCGAACAAGACATTTGTTTTTAGAAAAACCACGTAAGGAAACGAATGAGGGGTCCGGAGGATCAAGGTGTTGGTGAAAAAAATACTTGTTTTCAAAAAGCACAACATTCCTAGAGGTACGGATGCGACGAATGTTGGGATCATAGCAAATGAACCCTTTCTGGAAGGGTGCATATCCTAAAAAGGCACACTTCGTTGATTGAGCTGTTAGTTTGGTCCTTTCCGAAGGAGGCAAATGCATAAAGCAAATTGACCCAAAAACATGAAGGTCATCATAGGATGGAGATGTCATGTACAACCGGTAATATGGGCACTGATTTTCAAGAGAGGTTGAGGGCATGCGATTGATAAGATGAGCTGCAGTAGCCAATGCCTCAACCCAAAAACGGGTAGGAACAGATGATTCAAGCAGAAGGGAACGAGTGACATCAAGGAGATGCCTATTCTTTCATTCAGCGACTCCATTCTGTTGTGGAGTATAAAGATAAGTTCGTTGAGAAATAATGCCTTTGGTTTGCAAAAACTTTTGAAAATCAGAAGACATAATTCCCCGCCTGAATCAGATCGCAAGATTTTAATGCAGGTGGAAAATTGAGTCTCAACATAAGCAAAGAAACATTTAAAAACAGTAAAGACATCAGATTTGGAATGCAGAAAGTAAACCCATGTGAACCGACTGAAATCATCAATAAAAGTCACGAAGTATTTATAGTGAGCATGAGAAAGAGCAGGAGCAATTCCCCATACATCGCTATGAACCAAATCAAAACATTTAGTGCTGTGTGAAGTGGAAATAGGAAAAAGAAGAGTTTTGCTCTTTCCCATTTTACAAGTAGCACAATCAAAAGGCACACAAGAAGATAAACCAGGAGTTTTATTTAATAAACCAGAATTTAACAGAAGGGATAAAACTTTGGAATTAGGATGGCCAAGTCTATTATGCCACAATTGGCAGTTATCTCTAATAGAAAAACAAAAGACATCATTGTCAAATATATTCCTAGAAAGCTTATTAAAATCCAGCGGAAACAAGCGTCCACACTTAGGCCCCCTCGCAATCTCCTTCCCGGACATCTAGTCCTGCATAACACAAGCAGAAGAAGAGAAAGAGATTTTACAATTATTTTCAACAAGTTGTCCAACTGACAATAGGTTTGAAGTTAAATTGGGACAAAGGTAAACATTGTTTAAAGGAAGAGGACCAGTAATATCTTCGAGAGCAGTAATGGGTACGTTGCCTCCGTTAGCAGTTTGAATATGAAGATTGCCATTGTATTTTGTCACATTGGAGAGTGAGGAACGGGAATGCGTCATATGATTAGACGCCCCGGAACCAAGGAACCAAGTTGAAGATGGAGATGACGTACCTGAGAAACCAAAAGCAGAGAAGGCATTGAGAATCATTTGTTGAACTAGCTCAGGAGTGAGAGATGATGAGGGCCCAGGCTGTGAGGGTGTAGATGGGGTAGCAGGCATAACTGAAGAAGCAACATAAGCATGTGGAGTTGGAGACTACGGAGGCTGATATTGCAAAGTCTGGGGAGTCTGATACTACTGAGGCTGCGGAGTCGGTGGGGATGGACGTGGTGGGCGGCGGTGAGATTGGGTGTAGGGTCAAATCCAGAAATATAGTCCCACAATTCCTTAGCTTCAAAGTAGATTTGGAATTGGAAAGACCAAGCGGGGTAATTTTTTCCCGTGAATCTGATCAAGGTAACTTCAGATTTTTCCATCGTAGACGAAATTGGAAACAAATCGATTGAACAGAGAATGCCAAGTGAGAACAACCAGCAGTAGACAGTAGTAAAACAGTGTGCTATTCCCACAAAGCAAATTGATCCATAACAGTGTCCTAGAATATTCCCAGAACAGTGTCCCAGAAGATTGAGACCTAAACAGGACTGTCGACCCAAATTATTGGGTTGGGTTTTGGACGTGGGCCCCACCAAAAGATCTGTTGGCAAATTAGAGGATAGGGATGAAAGCACATAATATTTTTGCAACTTATGGAAGAAGAGGCATCCAAAAATAGTCCAGATCCAACTTTTTGGACGGCGGAGATGAAAACAGATTAATAAACCTGATTTTTCACTAAATGCAGTAGAAGACCTACCTGGAGGTGTTGAAAAATCCTAAAAAAAATCGCCAATATTCCTAGAAATATCAGGCGACCATGAAGGGATGATTTCTGAAGTTGATCTGATTGATCAAGGGTGGGCCACCAAGAAGTATGTCTCTGACGCTGCAGGAAGAGGTCGTTGGCAAAGTCATCCAGGCTCGGTAGTGGGATATCCTCCACGTGGGCCCCACTTAATGAAAGTAAGGGATGAGAGGGTATATAAATTCCGTAACTGATGGAAGAAGAATTTCTCAAAACAGATCAAGATCTAAGATTTTGGACAGCTGAGATTGAATCTTGTGGAGAAAGTTGAAAAACCCTAGAAATTAGTAGATGGCGTACCTCTGATGATCATAAAATCTTGAAAAAATAACCAAAAAATTGGAGAATTCCAGTCGACCAGGATGGAAGAGATTTCCAGAGGGGCTGATGACGATATGAAGTGGGCCACGTCTTGATCTGAGATGATCAGTGATGATCTCTTATTGCCTTGATGCTATGTAAGATCAAAAAACAAGGTTTTCTTGAACTTTGCTCTGATACCATGACAATTTCAAGAAATCTATGAATTGAATTGTATTATTTTGTCTCTCCTTTGGAGATCAACTCTCAATTTATAGGTATTTACATGCCTTTAATCAAGGTTCTAATTTTGGAAGGAAACTAACTACATCAATCATAAGTTAAGAAGGAAACTAACTAAAACTAATTAAAGAATATGTACACTTGTTATTATACAACCCAATCAATCCACGTGAGATTTATGTGATGGACTTTCTCATGGGCCTTGGGCCTTATTAACAGCTTCATCTCCGGCAGAGGCAATGTTATTGTCGGGACTCAGATGGGTCATCGCCACTCGCCATTGCGGTCGCCTCCGGGAACCCAGAGGTCATCCAGGTGTTCGTCTTGCCGTCGATTGATTCTTGCATGAAGTGGCCAAGGTGAATGAGTATCAGAGATCACTCCACGCAGGAGTTTGAACCATTCGCACGCACTTGAATTGTCCCATTTATATATATATATATATGAGAGAGAGAGAGAGAGTTTAAAAATAATCAAGATAAGAAAAAAATCCATTAAAACATTCACATGAGTCAGCCAAATTGTTCAGCCACTGATTCCGTTTTAACATTTTGTATCGTCGGGAATTTGCAGTAGGAGTTTAGGCTTCAGTATTTGGCCCTTGTAAGCAAACAATATTGCATAAAACATTCATAGTTCAAGTGCAGAAATATCTTAACCATACCCGCGTTGGAAATCCATGAGTTTTCTCTAGAACGTGTTTTGGAATGGTATCAAGAACTCCTATAGTTTGGAGGTCTTCTGAGCACCTGTACACAAACCAATTGCAAATAGCATTTTGAGCCATTTCCTTATTTCTGGCCTCTGTTAAGGTCGATCAAACCAAATTTGTACACAATTAAGAAATGAGTATGCTTAGTTGTTAACACAGATTAGCTCACCCAACAATCTCAAAATGCAGTAATAAATATAAATTACAGCAAAGAATATCATCGCAGCAGAAATAAATTTAGAAGTATAAAATAAAATCCAATTTCTTATTTGTATTTTTATACGTATATATATTAAAGCTCTAACCCAAAATGATTGAGACCTCTCCAATTTGAAATTGAGTCTCCTCATGAAGCAGCATCGCCATGGGGCCCTACAAATAGTCCAACAGGTCGGGGGTTCAAGACCCACGACCCTCATTTCAATACATTGTAAAAAAACACACATAGTTTCTCCCATTTTTTATTTATTTGTTTATTATTGCACTTTTTGGGTCCCCAATTTGAAATCCAAACTGTTCGACATTTCAATAAAACTAACATACTCCAAAGTGTGAAGTTTCATAATCTTTTATCCACATGAATTTTGACAAATATGTGAAAAATACAAAAGCAACCTAATCCTATTTTGTTTCTTTCACTCATGTGGGTCTCAATTCATGACCCAAACCGTTTCAATATTCTCATAGAAATGATAAACCCCAATGTGTGAACTTCCGTATCTTGGATCTTAATGGATTTTGAAATACATGTGAAAAACATAAAACAGCTTAATCTCACGTTTTACAATCTAGTGGGCTCTAAGTTGATGATCTGAACCATTCAACATTCTCATAGAACTGATAAACCAAACTGTAAACTTTCATATCTTAGATCCTCGTAGGTTTTAGAAAACACCTAAAATAAAAGGCATAAATATCCTAACCTTACTTTACATCTTATGGGCTCCAAGTTCATGATCTACATCATTCCACCAAGGTTTCATATCGTACATCCTCACCGATTTTGAAAAATACGAGGAAAGTGTAAATATCATAATCCCACTTTCTGATTTTTTTGCACTCTGGTGGCGTCTAGAATTGTTAGGCTCTAGAATTTGTATAAATAGTTGTCAACATAGAACTTCTTTCTATTTTTCTTTTGAATGTCTATGGATTCATTGTTATTCATTATGATTATCATCATCCATGTATTTGGAGTTGATTTTGAATGTCTATAGAATGACAGAGAGAGAGGACGCCAATTCTTGCTACAGGTCACCAAGCTTAGATAAAAAGGGGTTGGGTTTGGTAGGTTGACAGCCAATGTAAAACTTTGTTACAACCCAAACATGAATTCTGAGAAAACAATATTCTTCGATCATGCTAGGGCGTTCCCTGCTGAAAATGATGTATTGCATGCACACGGTCGTGATGAAAAGTAGATAAGCGTTCCATGCTAGTGTGTCTCCCACTAAAAGTGATACACTGCAATGACGCCCGGTTGCAATGGAAAGTAAGCAAGGGTTCTTGCACCAAACTACACGAATGTGCGTAAAGAATGCTGTCCAGAATAAGTAAAGCAGAATGGAATACGAGATGCAGGGAGGGTAGGATAGAGATGAAGAGATCGGGGATAAGGTCAAGTTTCACCTGAAAATTGGCCTCATGTCAAACTCCAATCTAAGAGGAAAAAAAGAACTCGGAGAGAACCTGTAGAGAACTTGGGGAAGATCCCAAAAGCTTCAATTTCATTAATCATCGACTATTGACTCTCTAAGCCAAAAGGCTTTACATTATATAGGAAAAGAAATAACCTACATCTAACTTAGACCATACAATCATATTGATGATCAGGATTAAAACATCCAACTACTTAAAATATAAACCATAAAATAAAATAAAACTCTGCCCCTTTTTGGGGGGGCCTACGTTTGCTCCTCCGTTTGCCGTGTCACTTCCTTACACTCACCTTAATGGACCTAAAGGAGTGACTAAGGTGTCAGTAGTCGTATCTTTTCGAAAGGTAGTTCTTCCTAGCTTTTAGTCCGAAGCCGAGCAATAGCAAGGTGTTCCCCTTAGTCCATGTTATTACTCGTAGTCGTTCTTTTTAAGTCTGGCGAAGCAAGGAAGTAAGCAAGGCAGAACCGGCAATGGCCACAACCGGATCACCACCCGATAATCCTATCATGATTCGGGGCGGAAACTCCTTAACCTTGGAGGATTTACTTGACAAGCCCTCCCATAGTAACGACTTGAGCGCATAAGATAAAACATGAAAATAGATGGTCTAGACCCAAAGAGCTTGGTCGACCCATGGGGATCATTGGTCTGTCTTGCATCAACTTCTCCCCCTCTTGAAAAGAACTCAGCCTTGGGTTTTGTAAATGTCCACCAGGATCGAAGGTCAAACATACAAATCTTCAATGTGTCAGGCGATATTCAATTCTTTGCATTGCTTGGGAGTTCAAAATCTTTTCCTCCACTTAGAAGTAGATTCTTTGCATTGCTTGGGCATTTGATTTGATCTTTTCCTCCACTTAGAAGTAGATTGGAGGTGTTGCTTCTTCTGATTTTTGAATTCAGCAATAATGTACGATTGGGTAGTTGGATGCATCAGTTGTTGAATTGGTACTGGTAGATCACAATCTTCTACGAATGGTAGTCTATACCCAAAGATGAAATCAATGTGGGGAATATCAATGACTTGATCTTCTTTAGCAACCTCCTCCTGATCAATAGCTTTTCCATCTGATGCCGATGGACTAATAGGCCTTTCTAGAAGTGGGCTAGCGATGAGATCAATCTGATGCTTACACTCCTTGCTAATTGTATTCAATTCTTCAATGTTCATGCCTTCTTCATTTACCGCCTGAATTTGTTGACCTATGCTATCAGCTCCTTTGACTCATGGTTCTTCCAAATATGGTCTTCTTCGGAAGTTGAGATTGTCATAGAATTTTCTGGCTTTTTTATGTAGAATTTGATGATGATGATGATATTATTGCGCTAGCTGAATCCTATATGGTGCAATTGGAGCATCCCAAGAAGGCCGCCAAGGGTCCCGTCAAGTTTTGATTGAAAACTTGTACCCAACTAGCTAGGAATTATGCTTAAGTATGAACAGGGGCTGTTTGGAGAATAATATAGAAAACAGGGGCTTCTTTGCAAACTTAAGAAAATTCAGAATTTAAAGAAGGGGCTCGCATGCAGCAGGCTTTGGACTCAAGTTTGGAAGGTCAAATCAGGTCCAACCTGAGAAAGGAAGGTACCAAATGGATCGCCCATGAGTGGGCCTTCAGATCTGACAAGTGCTTTAATCAATAGGCGGGCAATGTGGGCCCCACAACAGATTTCCTCCAAAGCGCCTGAGACGACCCAGATTATGGAGTTTTCTGATTTCCTTCGTTTTTCTTGTTAATTTCTGGATTTATTCCGATGAGAAAGCTTGTTTGAGACTTCTATCTGTGGTAGGATTTAACTATAGTAGGTTTCTTAGGGTTTTGAGGTGATTTTTAAGCCTTATATATGGGTATTATTTTCGTCATTATTGTAGCATGCTACAGTACCCGAAAACAACAGTTTGCACAAGCAGTGGTTTGCTTTGTTTTCTATCCTCTTGTCATATTGAAGCTAGGTGATTGAGAAGGCTTCAAGGACAGATTTGGGATTTTTTTCCTGCATTGTTCCTTGCGTAGTTAATTCTGATTTTATTTACTTGGATTTGCACACCCATTATTGCTGGATTTTTTTTTGGTTATTGGTTGTTTCACCGATTGGGCCCTTCGCAAGTCTGGCTGTGTCAAATCGGGACTAGGTCAGTTGGTGTCAGAGCGCGAATCAATCCTACGATTTGTGTTGTGAATCCGTCTTCCTAACGATGCCTCCGCAAAGAGCTCGTGGTCGTAGGCCAGAAGTTCAGAGCGACATGGGCAATGAACCAGATCCAAGAGATATTGAGATTCAGAATTTAAGGCAGCACGTTAAACGGCTAACCCAATGTCTGGAGCGTCTAGAGCGTCCGAATCATCGTGAGGATTACAATGATGACACAGATGCCGAGGAATTTATCAACCCATTTCATAGTCGGTCTCCGTTGAGAAGACGACGGCATATTAAACGTCATGAAGACATTGATCGGGGTCTAAATATTAAATTGGAAATTTCTGAGTATAATGGCACCATGAAAGGCGATGAGTTTTATGATTGGCTGAATACAGTTGAAAAAGTATTTGCATACAAAGATTTGGCCAATCACAAGAAAGTCAAGTTGGTGGCTATTAAACTTCGTGGAAAAGCGGATGCGTGGTGGGAACAACTTTAGAAGTCTCGTCAACGCATGGGAAAGTTGCCGATCACTTCATGGGAGAAGATGAAGAAATATATGAAAGGGTATTTTCTTCCTCCCACATACAAGTAGACACTTTTTATGCTGCTTCTCCAACAAGGAAATGGCTCTGTAGATGACTACATGGAGGAATTCCATTACTTAATCGCCCGTAATGATGTTATAGAAGATGAGGATCAGCTAGTGGGGAGATATAAGGACGGATTAAGACACGACCATCCATACGGAAGGCAATGTCTTGCCATCCTTGCTACACATTAACAGAATCTTTTCAGCGTGCCACCGCCATTGAAGAAGCCAACACAGTTGAGAATCCACACTCCAGATCAGCAGATCATTCTTCATGTCCCATGGCAAAGGACACTAGTGGATCTAGATCTTATGGACAACAAGGTAAAGTTGACTGGGTTAGTAGCCAATCAACTCGACCTAATTAAACGGGTCAACGAGCTACTAATACGGATGATAAGGGCAAAGGCAAGGTGACCATCCGTTCCTTGAAATGCAATGAGTATGGTCACATATCCACAAAATGAAGTAAGCGAGAAATTCATGTTGCTAAACGAAAAGAAGAATCAGACACACCATCCTATGTAGCGGATGATGACCAGCCTGAATTTGATAATTCCAGAGCCGACGATGACACTATCTATGGTGATGGGGGACAATCTTTGGTGATTCACAAGACTTTCTTTTCCCCAAAGGCGCTGCAAGAAGATGAATGGCTTTGCACCAGCGACTTCCACACCACATGCACTGTCAAGGACTGCAAATGCCACTTAATTGTGGATGGAGGAAGCTGTGAAAATGTTGTGTCGCAGGAGGTTGTTAGCAAGCTCAAAATTCCAACTAAAAAGCATCTGAGTCCCTACAAGCTTTCGTGGTTCATGCGCGGCAATGAGGTATCAGTTGTCATTCTCACAATTGCAAGAATGGAACGAGGGTTTCTTGGAAACTGATTGTATTATTGTGTGTCTTCTCTTGGAGAAAGATCACCAATATATAGGGTATTACATGCCTTAATCAAGGCTGCTTAGTTAGGAAACTAGAGTATTACATCAATTGCTATTCTAACTTTAGGAAACTAATCTAATTACAAGAGAAAATCTAATTAAGAGAATATGTACAGCTGTTACAAGTTGACCCAATCATCCACGTGAGATATGATATTCTGGACTATGTTCATGGGCCTTGGGCCTGTTTAACACACCCCCTGAAATTGATGCTGGAGAATCAACTAGCAATAATTTGCCAACCAAGAACTGATGGCGAGGACGCGGAAGACCTTTAGTAAGGATATCAGCAAGTTGAAGCTCAGTGGAGACATGCGGAAGGCTGATGACATCACACTTAAGCTCATCTCGTATGAAATGACAATCAACCTCAATGTGTTTAGTGCGTTCATGAAAAATTGGATTTTCAGTAATCCGAATTGCACTGGTATTATCTGCTTAGAGGGGGGTAGCGCCTTCTGCCGGAAACCCAATGTCAAAGAGTAGACCTCGGAGCCAAAGAATTTCGGAGCATGCAGCAGACATGGCACGGTACTCAGCCTCGATGGAGGATTTGGAAATTGTTCCTTGTTTCTTGCATTTCCAGGAAATCAGACTATCACCCAAAAATATGCACCATCCTCTCGTCGATCTGCGAGTATCTGGACAACCAACCCAATCAGCATCTGAATAAGCTTTGAGAGATAGAGGATTGTTGGATGGAAAATACAACCCGCGAGTCGGTGTGCGAATAAGGTACCGAATGATGCGACGAACAGCAGCCATATGAAGATGACGAGGAGCAGTCATGAACTGACTCATTAGGTTGACCGCATAGGATATATCAGGACGAGTGATCGTGAGGTAGATCAAGCTACCAACTAACTGCCGATATGTGGTAGGATCTAGAAGAAGGTCACCCTCCTCTTTACTGAGTTTGACATTCAGTTCGACCGGTGTATCTATGGGAGCGGAAGCAGTAAGGCCAGCCAAGGCAATAAGGTCAACCGTGTATTTATGCAGATTGAGAACTAGACCTTTAGTCGATTGATGAACTTCAAGACCAAGGAAATAGTTTAAGGGGCCGAGATCCTTCATGTGAAATGTCTTATTAAGAAAAGCTTGGAGTTCCTGAATCATATGTGCATTGGGTCCAGTAATGACAATGTCATCAACGTAGACCAGTAACACAGTAATGCCAGACGGAGCATGATGTAAGAACATAGAAGGATCATACTGGCTCGGATGAAAATCCAAGCGGAGAAGAGCTTCTTTAAATTTCTCAAACCACGCGCGAGGAGCTTGCTTCAGACCATAGAGAGAACGACGGAGCTTAGCAATCATACCCTTCCCAGAGGAGGACCCCGGAGGCAGACGCATATAAACATCTTCTTTGAGATCACCATGAAGAAACACATTTTTGACATCCATTTGATAGAGAGGCCAGGACTGAGATGCAGCAACAGCAAGGATTATGCGTACGGTGGTCATCTTGGCGACGGGAGCAAAAGTCTCATCATAATCAATGCCATATTCCTGCCGATTTCCGAGAGCAACAAGGCGCGCCTTATATCGATCGAGAGTGCCATCTGATTTTAACTTGAGAGAAAAGATCCACTTGCAGCCAATAGGTTTGACACCCACAGGAGAGGGGACAATATCCCACATATGATTTTTCTCTAAAGCAGCCAATTCATCGAGCATAGCCTGGTTCCAACATTTGTCCTGCACAGCCTGAGAATAGGATTAGGGAATGGAAGAAGAGGACAAAGTGGCCATTAAGGAAGTATGGGAGAACCCATAGCGGTCGGGTGGTACCGAAATGCGAGTGGAGCGACGCAATGTAGGAAGTCCAGACGGACCAAATGCCGGAGGGGAACCGGATGCGGGAGGACGATCTGGAGGGGAATCCCTGGGAGGCGCGTCTGTGTTCCGTCTGTGATACACAAAATTAGGATTAAATCGAACAATAGATGTGTCATTAGAGAGACCAGGTAAGGAAACTAATGAGGAGTCGTCCGGAGGATCATGGTGTTTTTGAAAAAAATACTCGTTTTAAAAAAAAACGACATTCCTAGAGGTGCAGATGCGACAAATGTGGGGATCATAGCAAAGGAACCCTTTCTGGAAGGGGGCATATCCTAAAAAAACACACTGAGCGGATTGAGCGATAAGTTTGGTCCGTTCAGACGGAGGCAAATGCACAAAGTAAACAGAACCAAAAACATGAAGATCATCATAAGATGGAGATGTCTTGTAGAGACGATAATATGGGCTCTGATTGTCAATCGAAGAGGATGGCATACGATTAATGAGATGAGCTGCAGTAGCCAAAGCCTCAACCCAAAACCGGGTAGGAACTGATGATTCAAGGAGAAGGGAACGAGTGACATCAAGGAGAGGTCTATTTTTCCTCTCAGCGACTCCATTCTGTTGTGGAGTATAAGGACAAGTTCTTTGAGAAATAATACATTTGGTTTGCAAAAACTGTTGAAAATCAGACATATATTCCCCGCCTGAATCAGATCGCAAGATTTTAATGCAGGTGGAAAATTGATTTTCAGCATAAGCCAGAAAAATTTTAAAAACATGAAAAACATCAGATTTGGAATGCAGAAAGTAAACCCACGTGAACCGACTGAAATCATCAATAAAAGTCACAAAGTATTTATAGCGAGCATGAGAAAGAGCTGGAGCAATTCCCCATACATCGCTATGAACCAAATCAAAACACTGAGTGCTGTGTGAAGTGGAAATAGAAAAAGGAAGGGTTTTGCATTTTCCCAATTTGCAAGTAGCACAATCAAAAGGCACACAAGAAGATAAACCAGTAGTTTTATTTATTAAACTAGAATTGAACATCAGGGACAAAGCCTTTGAATTAGGGTGTCCAAGTCTTTTTTGCCACAATTGGCAGTTATCTCCTATGATGCACGGATACTTCAAAATGGACAATGTATCGTGTCGTATCGTATCCGATACTACACTTTTTATATGTAAAATTCGTGTCCCTGCCGTTTCTATGACGTGTCATTGCCGTATCCTTGCCGTATCTGGGCATCATAGGTTATCTCTAATGGAAAAACAAAACACATCATTGTCAAATTTATTCCTAGAAAGTGTTGAAAAGTCCAGCGGAAACAGTTGTCCACACTTAGGCCCCCTCGCGATCTCCTTCCCGGACATCTGGTCCTGCACAATACAACCAGAAGAAGAAAAAGAGATATTACAATTATTTTCAACAAGCTGCCCGACTGACAAAAGGTTGGAGGTTAAATTTGGACACAGATAAACATTTTTCAATAGAATGGGACCAGAGATGTCACCGACAGCAGTAATGGGAACATGGCCCCCGTTAGCCGTTTGGATTTGAAGAGGGCCATTGTAGCTTTGCACGTTGGAGAGTGGTGTACAGGAAGACGTCATATGATTAGATGCCCCGGAATCAAGAAACCAAGTATAAGATGGAGGGGATGTACCTGAGAGACCAAAAGCAGAGAGGGCATTGACAATCATCTGTTGAACCATTTCAGGAGTGAGAGAGGATGAAGGACCAGGCTGTGAGGGCGCAGATGTAGGAGCAGGCATAACCGAAGAAGCAACATACGCATGTGGAGGCTGATACTGTGGAGTCTGAGGCTTTGGTGATGGACGTTGGGGTCGGCGGCGACATTCAGAAATGATATGTCCCGACTTTTTACAGTAACTGCAGACCTTCTATTTGCATTGAGTTGCAATGTGCCCAAATTTTTGACAACTGTAACATTGCATTTTGCTCAAGTCGCGCGGCGGAGGCTGAGAAGTTTTATTAGCCGAGAACGCAACTGAATAGGTTTCAGTCGTTTGTTGCGCTATATGAGCCAAGGTCGCAATGCGCTGTTCCTCGCGTAATAGTTCATTGAAGCAGACATCCAAGGAAGGTAATGGCGTCTGATTCATCAGGGCAGATCTGACACTTTCATATTCATTCTGCAGTTTCATCAAAAACTGATCCCTTTGACTAGAGGCCTGAAGATCACGAATCACGATCAGAACGTCGGGAGTCACATCTGCATATTTAATACTATCATACAATGTCTCTTGTGCATATTCAGCAATCGCACATTCCAGATGGAATTGACGTGCTGAATTATCTTGATGGTACACTTGCTTCAGATATCCCCACATGTCTTTAGCGGTGGGATAAGGTTTGAGGTTCATTATCAGATGTGGTTCGACGGAACCCAGTATCCATGTTTTTATTTTTGCATCTTTAGTAAGCCACGCGGATATCTTTTTCTCATCTTCCTTGGGTTTAGGGTCAGATCCAGAAATATAACCCCATAACTCCTTAGCCTCAAGGTAAATCTAGAACTGAAACGACCAGGCGGGATAATTTTTTCCCGTGAATCGGATCAATGTAACCTCAGATTTGTCCATCTCAACGTTGATATTAGCCAAAAGAACGGATCATGACAGCAAACAGAGAAGAAAACAGCAGCAAACAGCAAACAGCAAACAGAGAAGAAAATAGCAGCAACCAGCAATAAAAAAGAGGCAACGGGTAAAAAACGGCCTTGATTTCAGGAGAAGATCAGCACGTGGGCCCCACCAATTGATCTCTAGACAGATCAATGACAAGGGATGGAAAGGCAGACTATTTTAGCAGCTATTGGAAGAGGTCTTATGCAAAACGGATCAAAATCCACAATTTTGAACGACTGAGATGAAATCTGTTGGACAAAACTAAAATACCAAAAAAAATGGTATATGGCCTACCTCTGACGATCGAAAAACGCTGAAAAAATGTCCAAGAATTCAAGGATGAGTGGTCGACCAAGATGGGAGGTTCTGCTGATACTGCAATGCTGGTTAGAGGTGGGCCCCTGATGAGTTGCTCCAAATTACTGACGAGAATGGTTCCCAGAACCAAAATCTGTTCTCTGATTTCTCTGCTGAGTCAAACAAACATCCACAAGACTCTGATTCAATTGTCGATCAAGATAGAATGATGTCTGTGATGAACTTGGGCTGATCTGTGGCGGGCCACAAAGATCAAACTTCAAGATGTTCTTGAAAAACTATGGTAACATGCACGAATAATCAAAGACAGGATGCCAATGACTATTATCACCAAGATTCGAAGAAGACTAGAAAGGATTTAACCTATCTATGATACCATGTCATTCTCACAATTGCAAGAATGGAACGAGAGTTTCTTGGAAACTGATTGTATTATTGTGTGTCTTCTCTTGGAGAAAGATCACCAATATATAGGGTATTACATGCCTTAATCAAGGCTTCTTAGTTAGGAAACTAGAGTATTACATCAATTGTTATTCTAACTTTAGGAAACTAATCTAATTACAAGAGAAAATCTAATTAAGAGAATATGTACAGCTGTTACAAGTTGACCCAATCATCCACGTGAGATATGATATTCTGGACTATGTTCATGGGCCTTGGGCCTGTTTAACATCAGTAACCCATAAAGCTTTAATTTCGTTTTCTATTAGTGGCAGATATTGTGATGACGTGTGGTGTGATATTGCCCCCATGGACGTGTGTCATATATTGTTGGGAAGACCATGGCAGTATGACTGTATGACCCTTCATGATGGATATAAAAATACTTTTACCTTTTATAAAGATAATCAGAAATTTGTTTTGGGTCCTACCTGTGAGAAGCTGCTTACCAAACCCAAAACCTCAAGGGGGAAGTGAGCTGCCTCTCTACTGCACAATTTTTAGATGAAGTTCAAGTAACGGGAACTGCCTAAGCTTTGGTTGGAAAAGAAGTATCTAATGATCTGAACATTCCAAAAGAGATGGAGCCTTTAATGCAAAGGTTTAAGGATGTATTCCCTGATGAGTTACCCCCGGGATTACCACCTATGAGAGACATTCAGCACCATATTGACCTTGTGCCAGGGGCTAGTTTAACAAATCGGTCAGCTTCCTGAATGACTCCTAAAGAACATGAGGAGCTCAATCAACAAGTTACTGAACTACTTAAACGTGGATACATAAGGGAAAACATGAGCCCAGGTGCAGTTCCAGCCCTTCTGACTCCTAAGAAGGATGGCTCATGGAGGATGTGAATTAACAGTAGAGCCATAAATGAAATCACTATCAAATACTGCTTCCCTATTCCACGGTTGGATGACATGTTGGATATGCTAGCTGGTGCCAAAGTGTTTTCTAAAGTGGACTTACAGAGTGGAAACCATCAAATCCGAATTAGACAAGGAGATGAGTGGAAGACAGTTTTTAAGACTAGAGAAGGGTTATATGAGTGGCTGGTCATGCCATTTGGACCATCAAACACGCCTACTACATTCATGAGAGTGATGAACCCTTTACTGGAAAGTTTATTGTTGTGTACTTTGATGATACTCTAGTCTAAGCCCGGATGTGCCCACTCATAAGGACCATCGCCAAAAATTATTTGAGGTGTTGCGGAGACAGAAGTTATATGACAATCTCAAGAAGTGGAGTTTCATTACAAATAGACTGGTCTATCTTGGGTATGTGGTGACATCAAATGGTATTACGGTGGATGATGAAAAGGCCAAGGCCGTGAGGGATTGGCGTACACCTTCTAATGTGCATGATGTAAGGAGTTTCCATGGATTGGCTTCATTCTATTGCCGATTTGTGAGAAACTTCAGTTCTATTGTTGCACCTATCACCGATTGGATTAAGAAAGGAACTTTTATATGGACCAAAGAAGGCGATGAGAGTTTCCGATTGATTAAGGAGTTGACTGAAGTTCCAATATTAGCCTTACTTGACTTTGATAAGGTATTCCAAGTAGATTGTAATGCCTCTCATAACGGCATAGGTGGAGTATTAAGTCAGGAAGACCTACCTATTGCATTCTACAGTGAAAAATTGAATGGGTCGAGAATCAAATATTCTACCTATGAGAAAGAGTTTTATGCCATTATTCAAGCTCTTAGACATTGGCGTCACTATTTGATTCAGCAGGAGTTCATCTTATTTTCAGACCATGAAGCCCTCAAGTACATCCATGGTCAACATAACCTGATTCCCAGACATGCCAAATGGGCTGCATATTTACAGGAGCACGCATTCACTATAAAGCACAAAGCAGGAGTGGCTGATGCACTAAGCCGTAAAACTTCACTTCTAGCTACTTTGAGGGTGAAAGTGGTTGGATTTGATCTCTTCCCCAAGATGTAAGTTGATGATGCAGATTTTGGGCAGATATGGGTAGATGCCCAAGATGGTTTACATGGTGATTGTGAGGGGAAAGTTTGAATGACTTGGAAGTGGGTTTGGACCAAAACAGACCCACCTGCAAAATTAGCCCAAGAATGAAAGTGGGGAAGGAACATCCCACAAAAAGGGGCCATGATCTTCTCACATGCTGTAATGGGGAAAGTGGGGAAGGAACATCCCACGAAAAGGGGGCATGATCTTCTCACATGCTATAATGGCGAAGGTGGGAAAGGACATGTGTCAAGTGACATGAGGAAGTTAGGGAAGAAGGAAATAAAAGGGGGGAAAGAGATGAAGGAAAAGGTAGGCCAAAATCACATCCAAAAACTATCATTACATGAATTTCCAATATCAGATTCTAACTTAAGCATCGGAGAAAGTTCGATGGGGCCACCCGATCGAGTTTCACCATGTTCCTTTCTTCTTAGATAGGAGTATCATTTAAGGAAGGGGATCTCGCTAGGAAGAGGAAGAGAAAGCACCAAACCGTGAAGTAAGGACGTTCCATCCAATTTCTCTCTTCAAAAATTGACCTTACAATTGGCGCCGTCTGTGGGAAGCGAGGAGGAAAAACCCACTAACGCTTCTTCTTGCTAAGAAAAATTGTCAGATCAAGAACAAAATTCAGGATCACTGCCCCGGACTCTAGACGACCTCCATCTCAGGTGGAGGAAGCACGGCTCAGGGGGCAACATGAACGGTCGAGCAAAGACCCTTTGACCAACCACTCCGAATCAAGAGCTTGGCAGAACCGAGCTAAACCTAGAACAGGCGACGAAGGAAGCAGGACTTCAAGTTCTCGACCCCGGGGGGAAGGGGAAGTCGAAGTCCGAGCAGATGCATTGAGGTTGGCGAAGCCCGTCCAAGCAGATGCATTGGAGTTTGTGAAGCCGAAGTCTGAGCAAATGCATTGAGGTTGGCGAAGCCTGTCCAAGCAGATGCATTGAGGTTGGCGAAACCCCGAGGACGAAAGCACCCCCACGAGCACTTGCCGAGGAGGATGTTCAAGCCCTTATTAAAAAGACGTTGGCTGATCGAAAGCTCCCTCTAGAGAATCCGACCAAGGCAAGGTACCTGGAAAACACTCAAAATTTCGAGTTTCCATTCTCAGAGGAGAAAGAAAACGTGAACCCACCTCGGCGGTTCTCGATCCCCAACCTAAAAGTCTATGATGGAACCTCGGATCCCGCCTACTATGTCCAGTATTACCAGCATTCCATGGCATTATGGATAGGAAATGAGTAGCTGATGTGCAAAGTTTTCCCTTCGAGTTTGGGAGACCTAGCCTTGAAGTGGTTTTCCCGCTCAAAGCCGAGATCAATTTGCAGCTTTCGAGAGCGTGCTGGATCTTTTGTTAAACATTTCGTAACAAATTCCAAGCAACCGAAGGACATCGGGGCATTACTGCCTCTCAAGAAGCAGAGCTCGGAAAGCCTGAAAGAGTTCGGCACACGTTACTGGCGCCTCTATTATGAGTTGGAAGGGAGTAACGAGCAGGTAGCTGTAGCAACCTTTAAGCTCAAGCTGCCGAAGGAGAGCTAACTTCGCCAATCATTCATGAAGAGGTCCCCGACTACACAAGAAGAGCTGATGGAGCGGATCGAGGAGTTCATAAAATTGGAAGAAGACATGGGTGTATTTGAGCCAAGGGGGGCTCGCTCGACGAAAGAGTGATCCAGGAGAAGGGAGTTCGGCGAAGGATCGGATAGAAGAATGGGTCGTACTGAACCCACAAGAGCAGGTTTTGAAAGGGTGTTCACGATCTTTAAGGACCTAATCTAGAGGATCCTGACCCAAACCGAGGATAAGCCATACTTCAAAAGGCCTTCAAAGATGGTGACTGACCCCGACCGCCGGAATGCCAACCTATGGTGCTCTTACTACAGGGAGAACTGCCAGATTCTTAAACAGCATCTGGAAGACCTGGTGAAGGAAGGACACCTGAAGAAATATATGGAGGATACGCGTGCCAAAAGGGGTCAGGGTATCTCATTGGAAATAATGTATACTGGGCTGTTTGATAAGCTCGGCCTAAATCGCTCAGATTTCAAGCCGACCTCGATACCCTTGTTCGAGTTCAGTGGCCAAGCAGCGCACCAAATGGGCGTGATAGCTGTATAAGTCGGCTTAGATGAGGAATTCCTGGTGGTAGATGTGCCATCTCCCTACAACGCCATTATGGGGCGAACATGGATTCATCGCATGAGGGTGGTGCCATCAACCTATCACCCAAGGATATGCTTCCCGACACTGAAAGGGACCATGGAGATCAGAGAAGATCAGGCAACATCCAGAAGCTGTCTGATCGCGGCAATCACAGGAAAGGCAAAAGGGGCGAACGATGAAGGCTTAGGTCTAGATAAGAAGGCCGATCAAAAAATAGCAACCACAGTTAAGTCAGTCAGAGGTCGGAGGTCAAATTGCTAACTTGACAGACGAGGCCATAGAGGAGCTGAAAAGGATTGCAATTCAAAAGGGAGGCATGTCATCTCCCAAGCGATACTCGATGATTAGGAAATTGCCGACCTGACCGACGAGGCCGTAGCTTGGCTTGACTCCTCAGACAAAGCACTGATGTTTTTGGTTGGACTCCGAGGTCATGAGCCACAAATTAGGCTTGGACTTGAGAGCCAAACCGGTGGTTCAGAAGCAGAGGAAGCTCGCCCCAGATCGCCAAGCAGCAGTAAACAAGGAAGTTGACAAGCTGCTAGAAGCAGATGTCATGCAGGAGGTGCAATACCCCAAGTGGCTGTCCAACACGGTTGTTGTGCTAAAGAAGGACAAGAAGTGGAGGGTGTGTGTGGACTTCACCGACCTAAACAAAGCATGTCCTAAAGACAGCATTTACAACACCAAAGGGGACCTTCTATTATAAAAGAATGCCCTTTGGACTTAAGAATGCGGGAGCAACATACCAAAGGTTAGTTACAAAAATATTTCAGGATCTGATTGGAATGGCAGTGGAAGCCTATGTTGATGATATGGTGATAAAAAGCAAAGAAAAGGTCACTCAAGAAGACGACTTGAAGATGGTGTTCGACATCCTAATCCTACAGAGATATAAACTGAAGTTGAACGCCTCGAAATGTTTATTCGGGGTTAACACAGGAAAATTCCTGGGATAGATTGTGACTCAGAAGAGGATAGAGGCCAACCCCGACCAAGTCTCGGCCGTGCAAAGGGTGGAGCGACCCAGTTCAAGGAAGGAAGTACAGAAGTTGACAGGTATGCTCACTGCCTTGGGTCGCTTTATAGCAAAGAGTTCGGACAAATGCCGACCAATGCTTCTCACCCTAAAAAAAAAAAAAAGGAAGCTTGCCCTGGCCTTGGTGTGTGCAGCTCGGAAGCTAAGGCACTACTTTAAGGCCCATACGATCAAAGTCTTGACTGAACATCCACTTCGGACGATTCTTCAAAAGGCCGGCCTTTCCAGGAGACTAGTGAAATGGGCAATAGAGCTCAATGAACATGACATCAAAATAGTTCCCAGAAGCGCGATAAAGGGCCAGGTGGTGGCCGACTTCATAGCCGAGTTAACTTACAGGGAGACACCAGAGCAAAATGAGTTAGGTTGGCAGGTGGACGGAGCAAGGACTGACCAGCAATGGCAATTATATGTGGACGGAGCATCCAATTCACGAGGCTCAGGCTTAGGCGCCAGCATGGTGCTCATCATGAGGCTCAGGCGTCGGCATGGTGCTCATAACGAGCTGTGATGATAGGATTCAACGCATCAAACAGTAAAGCAAAGTACGAAGCACTACTGCCCGGACTCAGGATGGCCCAAGAACTTGGAGTTAGGAGATTGGTGGTCCATTGTGACTCATAATTGGTCGCCAACCAGCTAACTGGAGAATATGCAACTCAAGATGATCGGATTTCTACATATGTCACAGAAGCAAAGCGCTTGATCCAAGATGTTGGAGACGTTAAGGTAAAGCAAAATGGTCGGGAGGAAAATTCACATGTTGAATGCTTCGTCAGTTTGGCTATAGCCATCAAATATGAGCTATAGAGAGAGGTCCTCGTTGACTACCAATCAGAGCCGAGCACCGGAGGTCAACACGTCATGTGCGCCGACCAGGTTGAAGAGACTCCAAGCTGGATGACACCGATAATAGAGTGCCTGAAGGACGGATCGCTCCGAAAAGACTCCGAGGAGAGTTGGAAGGTCAGAAGAAAGGCAATCAATCAGAGCCGAGCACTGGAGGTTAGCACGTCATGTGCGCCGACCAGGTTGGGGAGACTCCAAGCTGGATGACACCAATAATAGAATGCCAGAAGGACGGATCGCTTCGCGAAGACTCTGAGGAGAATTGGAAGGTCATAAGAAAGGTAGCCAGATTTTGGCTATCACCAGTGGACAAACTTTATCGACGGTCTTACTTGGGACTGTACTTACAATGAGTCAACCCGGTTGGCATTGAAAGCTTGTTATGAGAAATCCATGAGGTGTGTTGTGGGGGGCACATCGAAGGACGAAGCTTGGCTCACCGAGCTATGTTGCAAGGCTATTGGTGGCCATACACGCAGAAGGATGCCTTGCAATTTGTGCAGAGGTGCGAAAGATGTCAACGCTTCGGCAAAGACATCCGTTTACCTGCCGAGCAGTTAAACTCAATAGAGAGTCCGTGGCCATTAGATGAGTGGAGGATTGACATCGACAGGCCCAGGCTGAGGTCGGCAGATTTGGAGTATCCCGGGCACTGATGACCGACAATGGGAAACAATTCGAGGGTAAGGTATTCATGCATCTATACGAACAATATGGCATTATGCATTACTTTTCAACCTCTATTTACCCTTAAAGTAATAGCCAAGCAGAAAGCTCCGACAAGACCTTGCTGGACGATATGAAGAAAAGGGTGGACGAGCTTCCTAGCATCCTATGGGCCTACAGAACCACTCCGCGGAGGTCAACAGGAGAAACCCCATTAGAGATTGGGTTGCCAACCATAAGGACGGAGGCATATGGAATGGAAGCGGTAATTCCCTTAGAGATTGGGTTTCCAACCACAAGTACGGAGGCATAAGGTCATGAGAAAAATAAAGAGAGAATTGCCGAACAGCTGGACATAATTGAGGAGCAGAGAGAGTGAGCATTGATCAAGTTGGCCGCCAACCAGCAGCAACTTGCTCGGAGCTTGCACGAAAAATGTACGAAAAGGACATCCAAGGTCGGAGACCTAGCCTTGAGGAAGGTGCTCCCGAACACCAAAAAGATCCCAGTCACGGCAAGCTAGGGCCAAATTGGGAAGGATTTTTTCGTTACTTCCGTTGGGGGAGAAAGAGCTTCCACCTGGAGACGCTCAAAGGAAAAGCATTGCCAAGGTCTTGGACCATAGCAAATCTAAAGAAATTCTATTCTTTGTACCAAAGAAATCGTCACTCTTGCATTCCATTTATGGAAGCTATCTTATTTATATTCTTATGCCAAGGATGAAATTCCCTAAAAGCTTGTATATGGTTGGGGACCCGCAGTAGGGGCAGACCTTATCGGGATAACCTCACCAAGATAAGGCAAAGGCCTGAAAATTGAGGGTAGCAACAAGCCCACTACTTTGTGCCGAAGGAAAATAAATCCTAACTAGGAAAGCCCCAAACTAGGTATGCTACATTAATCTTCCCTTAACCGATGTCTGGCATGATGATGCAGATGTTGGGGCTAGGGGGAGTTCGAGCAAAGGTTCGACAATGGCAGTAGGCATGTACCATGCAGAAAGAAACAAGAAATGCAAGGAGTGAAACATCTAAAGCATAAAGGACGCATCATCGAAAAGATATAATGTTTAGCCCACAGGTCGGGCAACTTGCTAAATCAAAACAAAAGGAAAAGTAGGGATTCTGCAATTCTTCAAACAACCTTGGGAACATCAGAATTAGAAGCAACAGGATCGACGTCAGGGGAAGCATCAGTATCCCCAGCCATGGGCGAGCTCAGCTTTTCAACAAGATCTGGAACGGGAGCTTCAGCAGGCGGAGATTGATTCGGAGCGGCGACAGGCTGAATAATGTGCTTAGCCCAGAGGGGAGAATCTCCCGGTACCCCGGCATCGCACAAGCCTACGTTATACCCTCGTTTGAACATGAGGGTCTTCATCCGCTCAACCTGCTCAAGATAGATTGCGTCGACCTCTTCAAACACTGCATCCTTAGACTTCTCCATAACATCCCGTATCTCCTCCTCCATCTCGACTAGCTTGGAACGGATAGCTTCGAGCTCCATCTCACTTGCGGTCAGGCGACTCAAAGCAGTGACCACCTTAGCCTCTACAACTTTCGCAACTTTGAAAGAATTAGTAGCGTAAGACTCCGCTAAGCACCGAGCAGCCTCTTCTTTCCCGTTTTTCTCGAAAAAGGGGAAAGAAGAGGAGGCTTGGGGGGCAATTGTGAGGGGAAAGCTTGAATGACTTAGAAGTGGGTTTGGGCCAAAACAGACCCACCTGCAAAATTAGCCCAAGAATGAAAGTGGGGAAGGAACATCCCACGAAAAGGGGCCATGATCTTCTCACATGTTGTAATGGGGAAAGTAGGGAAGGAACATCCCACGAAAAGGGGGCATGATCTTCTCACATGCTATAATGGGGAAGGTGGGAAAGGACATGTGTCAAGTGACATGAGGAAGTCAGGGAAGAAGGAAATAAAAGGGGGGAAAGAGATGAAGGAAAAGGTAGGCCAAAATCACATACAAAAACTATCATTACATGAATTTCCAATATTAGATTCTAACTTAAGCATCGGAGAAAGTTCGATCGGGCCACCCGATCGAGTTTCACCATGTTCCTTTCTTCTTAGACAAGAGTTTCATTTAAGAAAGGGGATCTCGCCAGGAAGAGGAAGAGAAAGCACCAAACTGTGAAGTAAGGACGTTCCATCCAATTTCTCTCTTCAAAAATTGACCTTACAGTGATTATTGTAAGACCCCGACTCGAGTGTCCTCGATTAGCACTAATTAAGACGTGTTTTAGCTCTAAGTGAGATTAGTGGATTTTGGTTAAGTTTGGGATTAGAATAACTCTTTATTGCTTTGGGGAATTTTGAGAGCCTTTTTATCTAGCAGGACCCTTTGGGGGGTTCTCTTAGCGACTTTGCATATACATGGGGAATTATTCGAGATTCCGATAATTTATGTTTTAACCCCGTTTGACTCGCCTCGTTAACCTCTACAAGTTTCGTGTTGACTCCATTTCCGTTTGAAACCCCAAAACCCGACTTTACAACTTTGAGGGCAAAACAGTCTTTTTACACCAAATCTGGACAAAAAATTCGATGCCTCCAAAACCCTCGAAATATATACCTTTTGGAAACTAGATTTTTCGACGATCATTTTTCCGTTCTTCGTCGAACGCATCCGAGGTCCCAAAAACCATGTTTTTAGCTCGACAAGTCTAGCCAGTAGTGGGACCCATCTCCATCTCCTACATAAGAACCCTTTTCTCTTATCCCCTTTTTCCAGCTCAAATTTGTGGAGGGAGTGGCTGTGCTCTTGGGTTTTCTTCCTCCACTTCTTGTTCTCCATCTCTCTCTCTCTCTTCCACTTCAATCTTGCACCAATGGCAAAATGGAGGTCATCATCTTATTCCTCTCCTTAAGAGCTCTCCTTGGATACCATTAGAAGAGAAGACCAGCCACATCGGAGCTTCCTTTGAGCTATTCTTGTCCATTTGAAGACCTTCTAAGTAAGCCATCACCCTTATCTCCTAGATTTGTGTCCTTCTAACTTTAGAGAAGTTCCATCTCCATCATTGCAAGCTTTCTCCTCCCCATTCATGGTTTTGACCATTTAGGGTTTGTGTTTGGGGGTTTTTGAATGTGTTTGTGTTAAACAGGCCCAAGGCCCATAAACATAGTCCAGAATATCATATCTCACATGGATGATTGGGTCAACCTGTAACAGCTGTACATATTCTCTTAATTAGATTTTCTCTTGTAATTAGTTAGTTTCCTAAAGATAGAATAGCAATTGATGTAATTAGCTAGTTTCCTAACTAAGAAGCCTTGATTGAGGAATGTAATACTCTATATATTGGGGCTCGATCTCCAAAGGCAGACACACAGAAATAATACAAATTAAGAACTTTCTTCCAAATTCTGTGATCATCAGTTTGTCATGGTATCAGAGAAGAGTTCAAGAAAACCTTGTTTTTTATCTTGCATAGTATCCAGGGAATAAGATATCATCACTGATCATCCCTGATCGTCACAGATCATCCCTGATCGTCATAGATCAAGACGTGGCCCACTTCAGATCGTCATCAGCCTCTCTGGAAATCCCTTCCATCCTGGTCGACTAGATTTATCCAACTTTTTGGTGATTTTTTCAAGATTTTATGATCATCAGACCAACTCCAGCACCTCCAGCGACTTCCAGCGACGTCAACAGATCGATCCTCTGCGTGGCCCACCATAGATCATCAGATCAACTTCCAGAAACCATCCCACACTGGTCGACTGGTATTCCTAAGAATATTGGCGATTTTTTCAGGATTTTTCAGCACCTCCAGATTGGATTTTTCTCATTCTCGAGATTTTTCAGTTTTTAATACTGTTTTCATCAAGACCGTCCAGAATCTTGGATATTTAGTAGAATCAGATCAAACTTGTTTCAATAGAAGCCAGAATAGTGGGCCTCCTCAGATCTGTCCTCAGATCTTTGGCCAGCACCATAAGTGGGACCCACATAGTGGATCTACAGCACCTGTCAAGGTCGTCTGGGGTTTTTTTTTTACACAATTACTGTGCTGTTTTGGCTTTCTTCTTCCTGCTTGGTTGGATCTTGATTTCTTCTCACAGGAAAGGCTTCCTACATACTTTCTCTTGTCCGTTGCTAGTTTTTATAGCTATTCACTCTATTTTTTACCAATATCGATTAGAGATGGAAAAATCTGAACTTACCTTGATCCGATTCACGGGGAAGAACTACCCCGCTTGGTCTTTTCAGTTCCAAATATACCTTGAGGCTAAGGAATTGTGGGGTTATATTTCTGGATCTGACCCTAAACCCACTGAAGATGAGAAGAAGATCTCCTCTTGGCTTACTAAAGATGCGAAGATCAAATCATGGATCCTCGGCTCCACGAGCCACATCTGATCATGAATCTCAAACCCTACCCCACTTCCAAAGACATGTGGGGGTATCTGAAGAAAGTATACCATCAAGATAATTCCGCACGTCAATTTCATCTTGAATGTGCGATTGCTGAATATACGCAAGGAACCTTGTCCATCCAGGATTACTATTCTGGCTTTCGTACACTGTGGTCGGAATACGATGGTATTAAGTATGCTGATGTGGCTCCGGATGTTTTGCTCGTTATTCAGGATCTTCAGGCCTCTAGTCAAAGGGATCAGTTTTTGATGAAACTGCGCAGTGAATATGAAAGTGTCCGATCTGCCCTGATGAATTGGACGCCATTACCTTCTTTCGATGTATGCTTAAATGAACTCCTCCGCGAAGAACAACGCATTGCGACCTCGGCTCATCTAGCGCAACAAACGGCTGAGACCTATTCAGTCGCATTCTCAGCTAATAAAACTTCTCAGCCTCCGCCGCGAGACTTGAGCAAAACGCAATGTTACAGTTGTCAAAAATTTGGGCACATTGCAACTCAATGCAAACAGAAGGTCTGCAGTTACTGTAAAAAGTCGGGACAAATCATCTCTGAATGTCGCCGCCGCCCACAACGTCCATCACCACAGCCTCAGACTCCACCGTATCAGCCTCCGCATGCGTATGTTGCTTCTTCGGTTATGCCTGCTCCTACATCTGCACCCTCACAGCCTGGTCCCTCATCTCCTCTCACTCCTGAATTGGTTCAACAGATGATTGTCAATGCCCTCTCTGCTTTTGGTTTATCAGGTACATCCCCTCCATCTTCTACTTGGTTCCTTGATTCCGGGGCGTCTAATCATATGACGTCTTCCTGCGCCCCACTCTCCAATGTGCAAAGATACACTGGCCCTTTTCAAATTCAAACTGCTAACGGGGGCCATGTTCCCATTACTGTTGTTGGTGACATCCCTGATCCCCTTCCATTGAAAAATATTTATCTATGTCCAAATTTAACTTCCAACCTTTTGTCAGTCGGGCAGCTTGTTGAAAATAATTGTAACATCTCTTTTTCTTCTTCTGGTTGTGTTGTGCATGACCAGATGTCCGGGAAGGAGATCGCGAGGGGGCCTAAGTGTGGACGCTTGTTTCCGTTGGATTTTTCCAAGACTTCTAGGAATAAAATTGACAATGATGTGGTTTGTTTTTCCATTAGAGATAACTGCCAATTGTGGCATAACAGACTTGGACACCCGAATTCAAAAACTTTGTCCCTTCTGTTCCATTCTGGTTTATTAAATAAAACTACTGGTTTATCTTCTTGTGTGCCTCTTGATTGTGCTACTTGCAAACTGGGAAAGAGCAAAACTCTTCCTTTTCCTATTTCAACTTCACACAGCACTCAGTGTTTTGATTTGGTTCATAGTGATGTATGGGGAATTGCTCCAGCTCTTTCTCATGCTCATTATAAATACTGACTTTTATTGATGATTTTAGTCGGTTCACATGGGTTTACTTTCTGCATTCCAAATCTGATGTTTTTCATGTTTTTAAGATTTTTCTGGCTTATGTTGAAAATCAATTTTCCACCTACATTAAAATCCTACGCTCTGATTCAGGCGGGGAATATATGTCCTCTGATTTTCAACACTTTTTGCAAAACAAGGGAATTATTTCTCAAAGAACTTGTCCTTATACTCCACAGCAGAATGGAGTCGCTGAAAGAAAAAATAGACATCTCCTTGATGTCATTCGTTCCCTTCTCCTTGAATCATCAGTTCCTACCCGTTTTTGGGTTGAGGCATTGGCTACCACAGCTCATCTTATTAATCGTATGCCATCCCATTCGCTTGAAAATCAGTGCCCATATTATCGCTTATACAAGACATCTCCATCCTATCATGATCTTCATGTTTTTGGCTCAGTTTGCTTTGTACATTTGCCTCCTTCTGAACGGACTAAACTTACAGCTCAATCCGCTCAATGTGTTTTTTTAGGATATGCACCCTTTCAGAAAGGGTTCCTGTGCTATGATCCCCACATTCGTCGCATCCGTACCTCTAGGAATGTCGTGTTTTTTGAAAACAAGTATTTTTTTCAAAAACATCTTGATCCTCGAGACGACTCCTCTCTAGTTTCCTTACCTGGTTTTTCCGACGACACATCTATTGTTCGCTTTAATCCTAACTTTGTGTATCACAGACGGACCACAGATGCGCCTCCCAGGGATTCCCCTCCCAATCTCCCTCCAGCATCTGGTCCACCTCCGGCATTTGGTCCATCTGGAGTTCCTCCATTGCGTCGCTCCACTCGCATTTTGGTACCACCCGACCGCTATGGGTTCTCCCATACTTCCTTAATGGCCACTTTGTCCTCTTCTTCCATTCCCCAATCCTATTCTCAGGCTGTGCAGGACAAATGCTGGAACCAGGCTATGCTCGATGAATTGGCTGCTTTAGAGAAAAATCATATGTGGGATATTGTCCCCTCTCCTGTGGGTGTCAAACCTATTGGCTGCAAGTGGATCTTTTCTCTCAAGTTAAAATCAGATGGCACTCTCGATCGATATAAGGCGCGCCTTGTTGCTCTCGGAAATCGGCAGGAATATGGCATTGATTATGATGAGACTTTTGCTCCCGTCGCCAAGATGACCACCGTACGCATAATCCTTGCTGTTGCTGCATCTCAGTCCTGGCCTCTCTATCAAATGGATGTCAAAAATGCGTTTCTTCATGGTGATCTCAAAGAAGATGTTTATATGTGTCTGCCTCCGGGGTCCTCCTCTGGGAAGGGTATGGTAGCTAAGCTCCATCGTTCTCTCTATGGTCTGAAGCAAGCTCCTCATGCGTGGTTTGAGAAATTTAAAGATGCTCTTCTCCGCTTGGATTTTCATCCGAGCCAGTATGATCCTTTATGTTCTTACATCATGCTCCGTCCGGGATTACTGTGTTACTGGTCTACGTTGATGACATTGTCATTACTGGACCCAATGCACATATGATTCAGGAACTCCAAGCTTTTCTTAATAAGACATTTCACATGAAGGATCTCGGCCCCTTAAACTATTCCCTTGGTCTTGAAGTTCATCAGTCGACTAAAGGTCTAGTTCTCAATCAGCATAAATACACGGTTGACCTTATTGCCTTGGCTGGCCTTACTGCTTCAGCTCCTGTTGATACACCGGTCGAACTGAATGTCAAACTCAGTACAGAGGAGGGTGACCTTCTTCCAGATCCTACCACATATCGCCAGTTAGTTGGTAGTTTGATCTACCTCACGATCACTCGTCCTGATATCTCCTATGCGGTCAACCTAATGAGTCAGTTCATGACTGCTCCTCGTCAGCTTCATATGGCTGCTGTTCGTCGCATCATTCGGTACCTTATTCGCACACCGACTCGCGGGTTGTATTTTCCATCCAACAATCCTCTATCTCTCAAAGCTTATTCAGATGCTGATTGGGCTGGTTGTCCAGATACTCGCAGATCGACGACAGGATGGTGCATGTTTTTGGGTGATAGTCTGATTTCCTGGAAATGCAAGAAACAAGGGAACAGTTTCCAAATCCTCCACCGAGGCTGAGTACCGCGCCATGTCTGCTGCATGCTCCGAAATTCTTTGGCTCCGAGGTCTACTCTCTGACATTGGGTTTCCGGCAGAAGGCGCTACCCCCCTCTACGCAGATAATACCAGTGCAATTCGATTACTGAAAATCCAATTTTTCATGAACGCACTAAACACATTGAGGTTGATTGTCATTTCATACGAGATGAGCTTAAGCGTGATGTCATCAGCCTTCCGCATGTCTCCACTGAGCTTCAACTTGCTGATATCCTTACTAAAGGTCTTCCGCGTCCTCGCCATCATTTCTTGGTTGGCAAATTAATGCTTGTTGATTCTCCCGCATCAATTTGAGGGGGGGAGATCCCAAAAGCTTATTTTACATTATATAGGAAAATAAATAACCTAGATCTAACCTAGATGACCCACTCATATTGATCGTCATGATTAAAACATCCAACTACTTAAAACATAAATCATAATATAAAATAAAACTCTAAATAAGAGAAAACATGAAAATAGATGGGCTGGACCCAAAGAGCTTCATCGACCCATGGTCCCTGGGTGTGTCTTGCAGCAAGAGGAGGAGGATTCAACTTGCTATTTTGAATATAGGAACTTTGACAGGCAAGAGCATGAAGTTAAGTCGATGCAATGAAAAGATGAGTTATTGTAGCATATCTACAAGAGACAAAGTGGAAAGGGGATGGAGGTAACTGTAAAGATAACCCATAAAATAAAAGGCCTATGAATAGTAAACTGGGCCCAAGTATAATATCCCACATGTGGGACTGTGTTAAGTAATGTACAGCCTGTTTTATGAATTTACTTCCATGTATAAAGATTATTTCTGATTGTAATTACTACCGTATTATAGCCTGTGATTAGGGTAAATATTGCTATAAAGCTGGTCGATCGATCCTCCATTGAGGCAAGACAATTTCCTCCAAACTCTTTCTCTTCCTCTTTCTCTCTTTAAGCTCTTTCATACTATTTCATGGTATTAGAGCCAAGGTTCTGAGAGTTGTCTTTTATTAGTCTGAGAGATTCCACAACCATCATTGAGTGCTTCTCCCAGGTGTGTTTTCATCTCCTTCTCTGCTGATATTTCCTGGAGTACCTCTGATCAACGGTGGCCCACCTCTGATCAATCACTTGTCGCCAGTAACCTCCATAATGATGATCGACTATTCTTCAGAGTTATTTTGAAGATTTTTCTGGATTTTCTCATCATCAGTTAAGGTAGTTTTCAACCCCTTCTTCATCTGACGAATTTGGGTGCTTTTTCTCAAGGTTTTCATCACGACCGTACAGATTTGTGGATCTGTATCCAATTCCCATCAAACTTGGACTAGAGGATATACTATTGATCTCTTCCAAGATGATCAACCCTGATCTGTGATTGGACCACTTTGTGGGGCGCACGCACAGATTCTGCCCAGGAAATCAGGGTCGCCTGGCACTGTTTTGGACTGCTCTGTGTTAGTTTCTGCTGGATAAATATATCAGCCACTAAAACTGCATTTTTCCTGCTTGGTTAGTGACATCATCATATATCAGATCACTTTTCTGTATTGTTTCTTTCTCTGCTGGCTGTTTATTACTTGTCTGAGGGCAAAATTCTCCAAACAAGGGGATCTGGTTCTAACTGGCTCGTTGATTTGTGTGTTTTGGATATCAAACACCTCTCTCTCTCTCTCTCTCTCTCTCTCTCTCTCTCTCTCATTCTGCTGTATTTGGAAACAATGGAAAAATATGATGTTATTCTAGTTAAATTTAATGGAAATAATTATATGGCTTGGTCTTTTCATCTAAAGAATTTTGTAGAAGGCCAAGGATTGTTTGGTTATCTTGATGGATCAATAACTAAACCTACTACTACAAGTACTACTGACACAAAAGCTTTATCCACCTGGTCCAAAGAAAATGCTAAAGTAGTCACTTGGGTACTTAACTCCATTGATCCTTCTCTTTCCATTGCTCTTCAAGCATATACTGCAGCAGCTGATATGTGGGCTCATCTCAAGAAAATCTATCATCAAACTAATAAAGCCCGCAAATTTCACTTAGATAGTGAAATTGCTAAATTCAGTCAAGGAGATAAATCTGTGCAGGCATACTTTAATGGCTTTCTCACCTTATGGACTAAAAGGGATTCTATGCTTATTCAAACTGTCTCTTCTGGATTTTTGCCTAAGGCTCTTAAATTACAAGAGGAAACTCACATTAGTCAATTTCTTATGAATCTAAGACTAGAATTTGAATATGTTCGGTCTACTCTCAAGGATAGAGAAGTATCTGCTAACCTAGATACATGTTTCCAAGAATTCCTTCGAAAGTAACTTCAACTAAACTCACAGCGTGCCATTCTTGAACAACCAAAGGCCTTCCTAGCTCCTCTTTCGGCTGATTCTGCTCTTCTGACAGCCCCAAATCAGAAGCCTACTCAATGCTATGAATGTAAAGGCTTCGGTCATATTGCCAAGAACTGTCGTAAGAAATTGGTTTGTAGATATTGCAAATGCTCTAGTCATCTTATTAATGACTGTCGCAGCTTACAGCGAAAGAATGGGCCCCAGCAGAAGCAGAATTCTTCCTACTTTCCTAGACAAAATGTTCCAACTGCGTTTCAAGCTCAAGCACCTTCATCTGATACGGGAAGCACCTCTTCCGGGGCCGTATCCATGACTCCTGCCTAGATTCAAGAATTGATTCAAAACACGGTGACCTTAGCATATGAATCTATGGGCTTTAATGGTGGTCGGTATCAAACTCATTCTCATATAGCATTTCCTGCTTTTCATTCTTCAGTCTATCTTTCTTCCACTATCACCCTATCCACATGGTTTTTAGATTCAGGGGCCTCGAACCACATGACATATGTAGAAAGTAGCTTTACAGACTCTCACCCTTACCTTGGAAAGGGCAAAATAACCATTGTTAATGGAGACCAATTAATCATTTCCAGCGTTGGTACCATTACTTTATCTAGTGTCTCTGACCAGTCTATCATCCTTCCCAATGTCTACTTTGTTCCCAAATTATCAGCCAATTTACTTTCTATAGGACAACTTATTGATAATGGATACAATGTTAACTTTTCTTCCACTGGTTGTGTCATGCAGGGGCGGCAAATTGGGAAGGTGATCGCGACGGGGAGTAAACACAGTCGACTGTTTTTGCTGGACATTAGGCATGATTCCCTATTTGCTTCTTCTTCTAATAATTTCAATAAATTGTGGACTGTGTGGCATCAACGTCAAGGTTATGTGAACAAATGCTTATCTACTTTCTTTGTTTAAAATTAGTTGTTTAGAATCTACTATTGATAATAAAATGATGTCCTCATTCCTTCGATCAAAGTGTGAAACGAGTTGCTTGAGTAAGAGTCATATTTTGCCTTTTCCTATTCATCGTTCTTGTGCATTATCATCTTTTGACATTATTCACACTGATTTGGAGAATTGCACCTAACTTGAGTAGTACAGGGTTTAAGTATTATGTGACCTTTATTGATGATCATTCTCGTTTCACTTGGATTTATTTCATGCGCTTCAAATCTGAAGTATTTTCTATTTTCCAAAAGTTTTACAATATGGTCCAAACAAAATTTAAGAAAGCAATGAAAATTCTTAGGTCCGACTCCGATGGAGAATACATGTCCCATGATTTTTCTACCTTCCTTTCTGATAAAGGCGTTCTTCATAAAAAATCTTGCCCGCATACTCCTCAACAAAATGGTGTTACAGAGAGGAAGAACAGACATATTCTTGAAACTGTTCGTACTCTCCTAATTGCATCCTTAGTCCCTCCCAATTTTTGGTGTGATGCTACACATACTGTTGTGTATCTCCCCAATCGCCATCCTAGCTCCGTTCTAGGAAAGAATACTCCTTATGAAGCTCTCTTTGGTCATGCCTCTTCATACACTGACTTATGTGTTTTTGGTTGCTTGTGCTTTGTTCATCTTCCAGCTACCGAGCGCACTAAGTTATCACCACAGGCTGCCAAATGTATCTTTTTGGGTTACAGTACTGAACACAAGGGATTTCTGTGTCATGATCAGTCCTAAAAATGCATGTGAATATCTCGTAATGTGATCTTCTTGGAATATATTCCCTTATTTTCTTTGCATTTGGATAATCCTCATGTTGCTGTGTCATATCTGCCATAATTCCCTGAGACTGCTTCTCTATCACCTATTACCAATGTCTATGTTCGGCGTAACACGGTTCCTCCTATGGGGCGTCCTTCTCCTGATCATCGCCCAATGCCGCCTACTGCACCTTCAGGTATTAATGCTTCTTCTAATAGTGTCATACATCGGCGACGCTCTAGTCGTCCTTCGGTTGCCCTAGACCGATATGGATTTCCTACTCTTTTCACTTCATTGGATAGTGTTGTTGGGAAGTCCCACATCCCACATCGCCTAAGTAATAGGCTTGACATGTCTTAATATACCTGTATGGGCCTTCCACCTATCAGCTTAAGCTTTTGGGTTGGTACATGGTTATTACATGGTCTCAGAGCGGGTTCCGATCCCATTGTTCTTGTGTAGCCCACGTGACAGGCCCATGCATGAAATCTACTCCATATGTTAAACAGGCCCAAGGCCCATCTATGGGCCCATCTATCTCACGTGGATTTTAGTTGGGTCAATATTAGACCATTGTACATATTTTTTTCTTTGGTTGCTTTCCTAACTTAGATATACTAATTGATGTAAATAGTTTCCTTCCTTACTTAGAACCCTAATTGATGTAATTAGTTGCTTTCCTATCTTAGGACCTTGATGAAAGGCATGTATATACCTATAAATTGAGAGTTGATCTCCAAAGGAGAGACACACAATAACAAAATACAATTTTGAAACTTCTTGTCATTCATACAATTCTTGAAATTGTCATGGTATCAATGCAAGGTTCATAAACATCTAGTTTCTTTTCTTCCAAAGCAATCAAGGTATAGAGAGGAATAAATCTCACTCGAGTAGAAAACAGATCCAAGCATTTGTTCATGGAATTCCAGCGACATCCACCATTTGCGACAATTCCATCATCTTGGTGGCCCACCCCGGATCATCAGATCAATCTCTAAAACCTACACAGACATGTCGCTTGATATTTCTAGGATTATTGGCAATTTTTTCAGGATTTTTCAGCACCTCCAGGTAGTCTCTCTGATCATTCTCGTGTTCTTTCAAAAAATTCCACTAGTTTCAATCACAACCGTCCAGAATCTTGGATATTCGACGGAATAAGTTCAAACCTGTTCCAGTAGGTGCGAAAATACAGTGCTTTCTCGGATCAAACATCTGATCAGTGCTCAGATCCATCTGTGGGGCCCACGTAGAGGATCTGAAGCTTCAGTCTGGGTCGTCAGTGGCCTTTTTTATCACTATTATTGGTCTGACGTGGATTTTTTCTTCTCTGCTTGGTTGGATCCTGCCATCTGCACACCCAAATAGGTTTTTTATACAACTGTTGCATGTTTTGATTACTGTTTGTTACTTATTCAATCCAATTTCTTTCCAATCTAACATTGACATGAACAAATCTGAGGTTACTTTGATCAAATTCACTGGACAAAATTACCCTGCGTGGTCTTTCCAATTCCAAATCTACCTAGAAGCTAAGGAATTGTGGGGTTTTCTTTTTGGTGCTGATCCTAAACCCACTGAGGATGAAAAGAAGATATCCTCATGGCATACTAAAGATGCCAATCAACTCATGGATTCTGGGATCCGTCGAGCCACATCTGATAATGAATCTCAAGCCTTGCTCAACCTCTAAAGCCATATGGGAGCATTTGAAAAAAGTATATCATCAAAATAACTCTTCGCGTCAATTTCATCTTGAATGTGCAATTGCTGACTATGCACAAGGGACCTTGTCGGTACAAGACTACTATTCCAGATTCCGTACACTGTGGTCGGAATACGATAGTATTAAGTATGCGGATGTGGCTGACAATGTGTTGACAGTGATTCAAGATCTTCAGGCCTCTAGTCAAAGGGATCAGTTTTTTATGAAACTGCGAAATGAATATGAAAGTGTCCGATCTGCTCTGATGAATCGGACGCCATTACCTTCCTTGGATGTATGCTTGAATGAACTCCAACGCGAAGAACAGCGCATTGCGACCTCCGCTCATATAGCCCAAAAAAAGACGGAAACCTCTTCAGTCGCATTCTCGGCAAATAAGACTTCTCAGCCTCCGCCTCGAGACTTGAGCAAAACACAGTGTTACAGCTGTCAAAAATTTGGGCACATTACAACTCAATGCAAACAGAAGGTCTGCAGCTACTGTAAAAAGTCGGGATATATCATCTCTGAATGTCGCCGCCGCCTACAACGTCCATCACCACCGTCTCAGACTCCACAGTATCAGCCACCACATGCGTAGGTTGCTTCTTCGGATATACCCGCTCCTACATTTGCACCCTCACAGCCTGGGCCCTCATCCTCTCACTCCTGAATTAGTTCAACAGATGATTGTCAATGCCCTCTCTGCTTTTGGTCTCTCAGGTACATCCCCTCCATCTTCTACTTGATTTCTTGATTCCGGGGCATCTAATCATATGACATATTCCAGTGCACCACTCTCCAATGTGCAAAGCTACAATGGCCCTCTTCAAATACAAACTGCCTGGGAAGCACGGACACCTCTCCGGGGCCGGAGTGTCGATGTCCGACACGTGTCGGACACGCAAAAAAGAGTGTCTAGTTTATTTTTTAATTTTTTATATTTCGGACACGCTGGGGACACGTTCCGGACACGCTGGGGACACTTCCGGACACGTGTCGGACACGCTGGGCCTCTTTTTAATTGAAAAAAAAAATAGAATAAAAGGGTCATCCTTAAAAAAAGAAAAGCAAAGGGGGCTATTTGTAAAAAGAAATTGATGCTGCTCCCTTTGTCTTTGTATGAATTTTATGGAACTATGGATATTTCATGTTTAATGATTATTAATTATGTTTCAATTTTGTATTGCTATTTAATAATTTGATTTGTTTGTTAGTTGGTAAAGTGGTACTTGATTTTTTATTTATTTGATTGCTAAATTGATTACAAAGTTAAAATGATAGTATCTTTTAGTATATTATTAGATTTATTATTATTATTATTATTATTATTATTAACGTGTCCCCGACGTGTCCGTGTCCTACTTTTTTGAGAAATGTCGTGTCGGCGTGTCCGTGTCCGTGTCGTGTCGTGTCTGTGTCCCGTGTCCGTGTCCGTGCTTCTTAGCAAACTGCTAACGGGGGCCATATTCTCATTATTGCTATCGGATGCCTTTATCTCTCAAAGCTTATTCAGATGCCGATTGGGCTAGCTATCTGGATACTCGCAGATCGACGACAGGATGGTGTATGTTTTTGGGTGATAGTCTCATTTCTTGGAAATGCAAGAAACAAGAAAAAGTTTCCAAATCCTCTGCCGAGGCCGAATACCGAGCCTTGTCTACTGCATGCCCCGAAATTCTTTGGCTCCACGGTCTGCACTCTGACATTAGTTTTCCAGCAAAAGGAGTTACCCCCCTCTATGCAGATAATACAAGTGCAATTCGGATTACTGAAAATCATTTTTCATGAACGCACTAAGCACATCGAGTTTGATTGTCACTTCATCTGCGATGAGCTTAAACGTGACGTCATTAGCCTTCCGCATGTCTCCACTGAACTTCAAATTGTTGATATTCTCACCAAAGGTCTTCCACGACCACGCCATCAGTTCTTGGTTAGCAAATTGATGCTTGTTGATTCTCCCGCATCAATTTGAGGGGGGTGTTAAACAGGCCCAAGGCCCATCTATGGGCCCATCTATCTCACGTGGATTTAAGTTGGGTCAATATTAGACCATTGTACATATTTCTTTGGTTGCTTTCCTAACTTAGATATACTAATTGATGTAAATAGTTTCCTTCCTAACTTAGAACCCTAATTGATGTAATTAGTTGCTTTCCTATCTTAGGACCTTGATGAAAGGCATGTATATACCTATAAATTGAGGGTCGATCTCCAAAGGAGAGACACACAATAACATAATACAATTCTGAAACTTCTTGTCATTCATACAATTCTTGAAATTGTCGTCATATCCCACATCTCCTAAGTAATAGGCTTGACATGTCTTAATTGTGAATGCTAGCAAGAGGAAGAAGACAGACAGAGAATTGTGAATGCGATGATCCCATTTGAGGGTCACGATGCTTCAATATATAGATTTAGTGTTTCTATATGTGTTACAATGATTGAGGTAATCAACTAAATTACAGTCAATCTAATCTAATTATCATCTAACCATATCTCCTAATAAGGCAAATAATCAATTACAAAGATGTACAAACGAGACTTGTCTTGACCCACAAGTTGGGCTTTATTTGGCATGGGCTGTGACCCACTGACCCACTTGACATTAATATACCTATATAGGTCTTCCACCTATCAGCTTAAGCTTTTGGGTTGGTACATGGTTTATTACAAGTGCTCCTATACCCACCTCATATTCAAAGGCCTCGAAGATTGCATACTTGCAGGACGCTATGACTGAGGAGTTGCTTGCTCTTGAAGCAAATAAAACATGGTAATTGGTACCGGCCCCTGCAGGTGCATCTGTAATTGACAGTAAATAGATCTATTCCATAGAAGTTCACTTTGATGGGAGTCTTGACCGCTACAAAGGCAGATTGGTTGCACGGGGTTATAAGCACTGTTCGCACTCTTCTTTGTGTAGCTGCAGCCCGCAGCTGGCCCCTCTGGAAAATGGATGTAAAAAATGCCTTTCTTCATGGCGACTTGCGTGAGACTGTTTATTTAAAGCCACCTCCGGGTTATGCTTGTCCTCCATAGCATGTTTGTAAATTGAGGAAAGCTCTTTATGGACTTAAGCAGGCTCCCTGGGCTTGGTTTGATAAATTTCGAGCAGCAATCCTTCAAGCTGGATTTCGCCAGAGTCATTCTAATAGTTCCCTATTTCTCAGATGGACACCGAAGGGATACACATTTCTTTTTGTTTATGTTGATGATATGATTATTAGTGGCAATGATGTTGCTGGCATTACTTCCCTCAAACATCATCTTACTCACCATTTCCGAATGAAGGATCTTGGTCCTCTCACTTACTTCCTGGGGCTTGAGTTTGTTCGTAACAAATCTAGCATTCGGGTTCATCAACGTAAGTATGCTACAGATTTAGTCACTTCGGCTCAACTTGATGATGCTAACATCTTTGCTACGCCTATTGAATTGAATAGCAAAATCAGTCCGGATAATGGCTCTCTCCTAGCTGATCCTTCTATTTTCCGACGGATTGTGGGCAATCTGCTCTACTTGACTATGACCAAGCCGGATATTTCTCATGCGGTCCATACTGTTAGTCAATTTGTTACCAATCCACACAAGCCTCACCTTACTGCCGCTTTGCACATACTCTGCTATGTTAAAGGCACTCTTAATCATAGTCTTTTCTACCCTTCTAGTGCTTCTCTACACTTAACCGCTTAAGTAGATGCTGACTGGGCTGACTGTCTGGATGCTCGGAGATCTACCACTAGCTGGTGCATGTTTTGTGGGGAATCCCTGATTTCCTTGAAGTGCAAAAAGCAAACCACAGTTTCGAGATCTTCTGCTGAGGCAGAATATCGAGCCATGTCATCTGCTAGTGCTGAAATCATTTGGCTACGACGTCTTCTTTGTGAATTGGGTGTTCTTGTTGGAACTTCTACACCTCTATATTGGGATAATACCAATGTCACCAAAATAGCAAACAATCCGGTTTTTCATGAACGGGCAAAGCACATTGAGATTGATTGTCATTTCATTCATTAGCATGTTTTTACTGACAAGATCACTTTGCCTCATGTTTCTATTCATCGTCAGTTGGCAGATATATTCACAAAAGCTCTTCCCAAACCACGACATAATGATCTTACTAGCAAATTGATGTTTTGTGTCTTCCCACATCAATTTGAGGGGGAGTGTAGAAGATAACTCATAAAATAAAAGGCCCATGTATACTAAACTAGGCCCAAGTATAATATCCCACGTGTGGGACTGTGTTAAAGTAATGTACAGACTGTTTTATGGATTTACTTCCATGTATAAAGATTAGGATTCTTTATCATTTATTTCTGATTGTAATTACTGCTGTATTATAGCTTGTGATTACGGTATATATTGCAATAAAGCTGGTTGGTTGATCCTCCATTGAGGCACGACAATTTCCTCCAAACTCTCTCTCTTTCTGCTCTTTCATACTACTTCAGTAAGGAGCTCACTAATGCCTACAAACTTTAGTATGCAGGCAATAACTATGCTATAAATGGAGAAGGCCCCTTCAAAACCTGTGCTTCAATACCAAATTGAAGGAGGATTCTCCAAAGTTAAAAGGGCTCGCTCTAATACCAAACAAATTACAAACAAAACCCTAAATTCGTAACTCTCTTATAACATAATAAAAAAGTGGCCATAATTTTATCAATACAAGTCAGGATTGTACAAACTTGGGCTCATTTGAAAGCTATTGAATAAACTATCCGACAGGTCCAATCTTAGGTCATTTGGACAACATTTGACACATGAAATCAGGCCATCATTGGAAAATAAAAAATGAAAATTAAAGTCAAACTTGCCCACACATGGGGCCATGGCTTTGGGCCACTTGATTAAGACTTGTGATCAAGTGGGACCATTTATACAGGCTGCATCACTTCTGCTATACTCAAATCTGTTAAACCAGCTAATATCAGCACTTTTACTGGCTCTAAGTAGAGAAAAACTCGACTTCATGCTATATCTTTACTTTTACTAGCTACGAGTTGGGAAGAAATTGACTTCACATTAGATAATTTCTACTACTTTTCCTGTGGCTCATCCTCCTAATATACATGGACCTGCCTGATCATATATCTCCTCGGAGGTAGCATAGATTGTTATCTTACTAGAAGGTTATTCAAGTAAATACCTTGGGATATAAAACCCAGATCTAAACTCTCCGATATTTACCTCAAATCCATTTCGAAGTCTATCAGCGAGGGGAATTTGATTAATGTTGGGAAGATGACTTGTCCGACACTGTCCTTACTGTATTTCATTATCCTTCCGGGTTGGGGATAATACCCCTTTGTGTACCGTCCTCCATTCAGGAGAAGAATTTTTTTTTTTTTTTTTTTATTTTCACAGATGAAGTACAACCAAGTTGTTGAAAAGAATAACTTGTCAGGACACTTACCATATGTAGTCAACAGTGCCCTTGAATCGCTTGTGATAGCTGGTAACTTGTGGTTCTCTGTTTAAATCTTTTGTTCCAGCATAATCCTAAGAAACAAAGATAAAGATAAGCAAAGATGACCAAATTGATTTTTTTTTCTCTTAAGATACTGTTTAGTGAGTCACAATAATGAATTGTGAAATGATTTCTTTTTTCTTTCACACATTGGGTAAAACACAAATATGTCATTCATTTTTTCCTCTGATGTTTGTTTAGCAGTAAATGATCTGACTTCTTATGATCATGCACATAAGCATGTTGAATGAGCATAATTCTTGGAAAAAAATTATCAGCCTAGTAAATGATCAGTTGTGCTTGCAGCTATATTCCCGATAGCAATTGAAAAAGATTTAATCAGCCATACTGGATAATGCAAAGATTTAGACAGCAATTGAAAAAGATTTAACCACCGTAAATTCTTAGAAATAAAATAAACTACTGAATAATGTGTGGGGAGAAGATGAGAGAGTACAGGAAACTAATATTGCCAAAAGCTCTTTTGCATTTGGATGGTAGAAACTCTCTGGAAGATGAAAAGCAAGAAGATGATAGTTGGACATGGATAAAAAACTAAGTCCAGCAAGAATTGTGTGAGGTGGCATCTGATATTGATGACAGAAATTATCACCAGCATCTAAGTTTCCTCTAATGATGCAAGAAATTAAAGCCATTGTCCAGCAACATGCATTTTGCAGAATACTGGGTTTTTAAATTACATATAGTGGCATACCAAATCCATGGCACTGTACTATCTGCCTAAGTAGCAATTAGCAGAGCTACAACTCACCTGTGCCATTCACCTGGAAACCTGAATATAGGCAGCACACTATGTCATTCATTTTATAAGCGCAACGTCTCTCATGGCAATATTTGTGGGTCGATATACAGCAATATATAAATTAAACCAAAAACTTCCCCCTTCTAAAATTGCTGTTATGACCCCTTACAAGTGTTTATAATATTAAGCAGACTTGGCACCTTCCTTTTCATGAGATAGTAACAATGATGAGACCGTAACGATGAATTAAGGTGTTAGTTTATGCATAGCCTTGTTCCAAAGCATGGGAGAGCAGCAAACATCAAGGTGTTAGTTTATGGTCTCAATACCATGGGTATATCATGTAATAAATTGATTAAGTTCTTTATTTATCAATACAATTTATGCTTTTCCTTTCATGAGATGAATGGTGTTCTATATACTTGCACATAACTAATACAAATGACATAATGGTTCATGAGATGAACCGGAGTCCACAAGTATACTAGATGTAATACATGTATATGGATGAGATCCACATACAGGAGATATGTATTACAAATCTTATACTTAAATATCTTCACAACCAGTGATGAGATTAAACACCTCATCTGACAAGGTTGCAGCATTTTGATCACTATGAGATATTGTGATTTATCTCGATCATCAGAATGTAAGATTCTGGATCATGATGCTGGTACATTGGATGTATTGAAGGACCATGAAAAGCACCTTATATACACTGTCTTTATTTAAGGTCTGCTCTCATAATTCCCTAGCAATAGGCTCATAATCCTGAGACATTAATGAACTCAAGTTTCTATCTATTCATTTACTTTGAGTCACCAATGAGTGAGGCCAATTGTAGGTCAACACCTCGGTGATTTGGGTACGTGGTAGTAGAGCTGTGGGAACATTCAGTGGTCAAGATGGAATCCATCTTTAATATCCCCTTGTGCCAATTAATGGATTTATCATTGGTAAGTGCGCACCCATTCCGATTAAGAGTTAATTGGATCGGTACCATATGATCATTATAATTAATTGGGGCTCAAGGATAATAAGATATGGATCTAATTTGGTGGACAGGTCCATTTGATCCATGGATATAGATGGAGGGGTCTACTTGTGGTACTGTGGAAGTTTAGGGTCTTCATTGTAATTTATTCCTAAGACTGGAGTGCAATTGCATTTATATAGTGGAGTTATTTGCAATTAACTGTGGGCCCGGATTGCACATGAGATGTGGGGTCGCGTGTCCCAGTTGGAGCCAGCTTTCTAAGGAATCCCTAGTGGTCCCCACGCTAGCTCAATATATTAGAAAGATATTAATTCTACTTAAACTCTAAAAGGAAGGTTACTATTTCTATTTGAAGTGAGACTTCTAATAGTGGTAATGGTAAGCTACTAATTAATAATGGAAGTAGGACTTCTATTTTAATTAGAAAGGAGAAAGTTACTAATAGTTGTGGAAGTAAGACTTCTATGGCAATTAGTAAGGGAGATGTTTACTAATTTGTAATGGGAGTTAAACTTCTATTTCAAATAGGAAAAGAGGATTTATGGAGGGCTATAAATAGAGGAATACTTCTCTCAAATTCGTGCATAATTAATAGAGCACTTTTCAGCCCCTTGTTCAAGAGTTGTACAAGTCTTCTTCCTCTCAAAGTTCCCCTCTCTTTCACCTTTGGTTCCTTAGAGTTACTAGTAGGGTTTTCTCTTGAGGATTCCACCATCTTCTTGAGAAAAGAGATCTGATACGGGACATAGCGTTGGAAGATCAAAAGGAGCTGAAGATTCTGATTTGAATTGTGAAGTTGTTCATCACCAAAGTAAAGAAATCAAATCCTCCATTAGAGCACAACAAAGCTCCAAAGGTATATCTACATCCTTGTATGTTGTGTATTTCGTGGGCGCATGTTTATGTTCTGTTTTCTATCTTCTAGATAGTGTTTGTTGCTGTACATGGCTATGAGATTGAGGGAATTGCATCCTGGATTGGGTTTGTTGCATTCTAGACAATTGATCCCTGCATTAAGTGGGTCAAAAGTTTTGAAACCTGTCTGGAAGGCCCACCTATATTCCAACACAAGGAATTCAGCCCAACTAGATTAGTGGGTACAAATCTACAAAAAGCTCTTGCCAAGGCTTTGCAATCGACCATACCCTCCTTATGTCAAATCTTTCTCGCAAGTCATTGTCATGAATGCGAGACAAATTCGTAGGGCACATTTGGGTAATTCACTTGTAAAGTGACTTCAAGTGAAGGGTCACTTTAGAGACAAGAAGAAGCAAGTTCTTATCAAAAAGTACAAAATTTAAAAATCCACCTTAACTTTTTGTCATTTTGTGTCATGTGATGGAACTTTTTTTTACTTTTTTTGGTTAAAAAAGAGGCCTTTTGTTTTTCAGTGGAATGAGAGATTGACTTTTTGACTAATTAAAGAAAAAGAAGAGATGATTTTTGAAATTTTGTACTTTTTGACAAGACCCCTCTTCTTTTATTGTCTCTTAAAATAGACCATTCACTTGAATTCACTTTACAAGTAAATTACCCAAGAAGGCCCTTATTAGGGCTTGTTTGGCAACTCTACTAATAGAGTCAAGCAAGGTAAAGCCCCCATTTCTAAAAAAAAAAAAGTCCCATCAAAAGCACTTTAACTCAAATTTCCCACCATATTTTACAAAAAAAAAGGGTCAAAAAGTAACCTCATTTCTCCACTAAAAGACACAAAAACTCTACAATCAATACAAAAAGTCAAAAAGATTCCATAATAAACAACTAAAAACAAAATATCATCATAACCCACTAATATTTTATTCTTTCTTCAAAATAATCTTTACTCCACTCAACTCCATTCATAAAGCCCCCAAACAGCCCAAGGTTTGTTTGGATTCCGTAAAAAAAATCATATTTTCATAGGCCAATGATACACATGTGAAAGAGATTCCATTATGTGTCATTTCCACATCTCCACATGCAAATCTGAGTACATCCAATGGTTCACAGTTTTTCACAAATTTCTCAAAATCCATGATGAATCAAGACATGGAATTTGAACCTGTAGCCATTTTTGGTATCCTGAAGGGGACAAATGGATTGGCTTGTGAAAATGGGACCCATAAAAATTCATAATAGCAGGTTTTAGGGCCTGGACTTTTCGCAAATATCTCAAAATCTGTGAAGAATAATCAACTAGAACATGGGCCTTTTTTGGCCTTTCGAAGAGGATGGACGATTCAAATCATAATTTAGGGGCCCACAGTAATAGGAAATAATTAAAAAAAATGGACTGGGCCCAAGGGATATTTCCGGCCTGTCATTTACGTTAGTTACATCCAATGATCCAACAGGTTTTCACAAATTTTTGAGATCCACAATGAATCAAAGCATGAAATTTGACCCCATAGGTGCTTGGATCATAAACCGACCCCAGCATAGTTGGGACAAGGCTTTGTTGATTATGATGATGAGTTATTTGAATCAAGAAAATGGGGCCCATATAAGTCCAAACTGGTAAATTTCAAGGTATGGACTTTTTTGCAAATATCTAAAACTCCATGATGAATCAACGGTTTCAAATTGATTTATGGCCCCACAATGATTAAAGATACGAAAAAATAGTTGACCCCAAGGGGAACACCCAAAATATTGCAGTAGCTCCTTTTATTTTGTTCCATTTACACATGTTACGTCATAACAGTTTTTGGGGTCGACCGCAATGATGACCGTGATTGCGATTTTGAACCATGGGTGTGATACATTTTCCTAGGGCCTCAGGTGCGTAAATTTTCATGTGAAAATGGATTGATTCACACACCCTTTTCAAATCTGATTTACACATCACATGCATAAATGAACATAAACAAACATAATGGTGGATAACCATTATGCATGAGAGTAATTTACATATGTAAATGACTGCAACCAAACAACCCCGAACAGTTATAATGTTTTTCTAGTTGCAATGAACACAAAGGTCCCGCTACGAAGCACGTACACAAGGTCTTATTGTAAGTTCGATAAAGAAAGGGCCTTTAATAAAACAGAGAAATTAGTTAAAGTCTGCACAACATCAGTTAAGTAATCAATCATACTAAATGACTCTCCTAAAGGTTTCTTCTCGGCATCATGTCATCTTTGTTGAGTTGATCCTCTCTCCCCGTTGCTCCAGGATCATCAAAGAAGCTCTTAGTCACTTGATGGAACAAACCCAGAGGGCATGGCTATAACACCCCGACCCTACTCTAATTGTGTTTAGTGTCTAATTAACCCTAATTAGATGTCTAATGGATGTTTTGAATGTATTTGGGCTTGATTAGGTAGATTAGAAGGGGTTTAATTGTTGACTGAGTACCATTATGACCTATTGGGTAATTTGGTTTTATGAGACCTGCGTGTGTTTTTTGTTTTCTGAGGATTTTGAGTGAATTGCATAGATCATGAGCCACTCTTCGATTTTCATGTTTTGTCCCAACTCATTTGAGCCCATTTAGATCCATTTTTTACTAAGCCCTAAACTCTAAATCCTCATGAGATTTTGGACTTTCCTGTAAAAAGCATAAACTCATTGTTTAAAACCCTAGCTAAAACCCTAGAACCCAACTCATTTCATTTCATTTCATTCTCATCTCCATTAGTAAGAGGCACCTAGGGCTTCTTTTCCACATCATTTTCCTTCCATTTCCTTGCTTCCAAACCCCAAAAGAGAAGATTATAGAGTGTTTTATTTCATCTTCTTCAAGCTTTCATCTTCTTCAAGCTTCCAACGGTTCTTCTTCTCCTCTTCTACCTTATAGGTGAGCAAATCTCTCCCGAACCACTCCATCTTGCTTCAAATCCATGATTAGAGGTTTCAATTCATGAATGCATGTTGATTTGAAGTTTTCTCTTCAATTTCACCATAGTAGGAGCTTGCATTTTTGGGGGTTTTCAAGTTTTAGAGCTTGATTGTGTTAAAAGGTTTGATTTTGTGTAAGATTTGAGTTCAAAGCACCCAAGACAAGTAAAAACTTATAAAATGTGCATGTTTCTCTTCATTTTGATTCATGTTATGGATTTCATGCTAGATTACCCAAGTTCCAGCTCATTTTACTAATTTGACTTAATTTTCTTCGAGATTTGTAAATGGGTCTGATAATAAATTGATTTAGGGTTTGATTTGAGGTAAATGTTGGTTGTATTGGTTTTGGAGAGCATTGGAGGCTCTTAGTTCAGGTTTTGAACTCATGTGTTGGATTTGGAAAGATGGGTATTGGAATACGCTTGTAATAAAAGAGTGCAGGGCTCAAAATCATGTGAAAAATACAGGGCGTGACAATGGCTGATAGATTCCACTGCTTGTTGTTAGTCGCATTAGGTATCTCTGACTCTTAACACAAATACGACATTGTTTGTCTCTTGTGATGCAGTAGGGGAGCAAGAAATTTGCATTTTGAAGCAATGCCAGGCCTTAAAATCAACTTTGTGACAAGTGAGCTGACGAACATCAGAGCAGAAGAAAACCACTAGATCAACTTAGCCTATACTCTAGGTTGCAACATTAGGGATGTCCAAACTACTTAGGTCGTCTGCATCAAGGATGAAAATAGCGGTAGTAGCGGGCATAGCGGCCCGCTGCCAAAACGCTATGAAGCGGGCGATACGTAGCGGCGTAGCGGTGCGATTTGAAAAAATCACCAAAAAAATCTGAAAAGATTCCAGAAAATCCAGAAAATCGTAAAATAAAAGAAAATGTATTTTTTTTGCAAAAGTAACTAAGGTAAGGGGGCGTAGCGGTCCCCTCACTGCATGAGGTCTTTTATCGCTGTATAAATAGAAAATAATAGTAATGATCATTTTTTTCACATGTGTTCATGTTGCTTAGTTATACTAACTTAGAAACTAATGAAAGACTTATAAAAGAAAAAACTATGTCATGAAGTCAAGACTTAAGAGTACCTAGAGAAAAAAATACATCAACCAAAGGGGGTGTCTAATAGGATGTACTTAGAGAAGAAGCATTTAGAAGAACTCTCTATATCGACTGTAATTCGGCGAGATCATATGCTTTTTGGTGTTCTTTTAAACATAAAAGGGTAGAAGAGTTGTGTACAAATGTTATTTGGAGAGAAGAAGAAAAGAAATAAGTCTTATTATGCATTTTAAAAAAAATTGAAAAGTACGAATTTTTCTCACCCCGTAGCAGTCCCGTAGCGGACGTAGCGGCCGATATAGCGGCCGCTATTTTCATCCATGGTCTGCATTGTGTCCGTAAAGCTTTAGAATATTTATGGGATCTAGAAATTGAAAGATTAATGGGAAGACTATCGATTTGATAATCCAAATATCTTTTTCTAGGCGAACTCCCTAATCTAACCTCCCAGTTTACTATATATCTCTTTAGATGCGAGTGGAAGTTACTAAGAGAATATAGTAGCTGCAAATGGAGTTCAATGGCAAAGTAAGGAGAACAAAAATGGAAGGATCACTTTGGGAGTCATTTTCCAACCGAAATCTCTGAAAGACCTCGGTCTATGCCCACTTAAGTTGGTTAATGAAGCCCTTCTAGAAAACTGGATGGATACTAGGCGATGACTGAGGGGGGCCTACAAGAGAAAATCCCTACATCCAAATATAACACGCGGCTTGATGGGCGGTGAATCTCACAAGCTTGAAGTATGAAGTGTTTGCTAAGGTTTCTTAAGTGATAAATAAATTTGAGTGTCACATTAGTTCTTCAGTTATTAAAAGGGATTAAAAAGCACTTACTTTCCAATATTTGCCTAATACACTCATCCTTGCACCAACAATTACAAGTATTTGACCAGATTGCCAACCTACTGATGCCTTAGTAACCATGGGGAAGGGCACGGAGGATTAGCTATTTGGAGCCCGACCTTCAGATGCAACTTAATGGACAGTGAATCTGATCTTCTTAAGTCAGTCTAGAATCTAGACACCTAGCCCAAGGGAAGATAAAAGGAATTGGACTGGCCATCCAACCAGAATCTTCTTGGTGAAATCCTCCCACTAGCTGATAGATTGTGGTAATGTCACTAGCTGATTAGCCTCGTGATGGAGTATCAATGCCCACCAGCCCAAAAATAAATAAATAAAATAAAGTAATAACTAATAAATAAAACAAAAAAACCGCATTTAGGTCGACCACCCATTCATGATAGCATTCTAATCCTGGAGCAGAAAGAGAGTAGTTATTTAGTTGGATCTTTCTATGCTATTTGCTCGTGGTTTATATTAGCTAGGCTATTTCTAGGGCACTTCCAAGCACTGAGCATGGAAACTATGTTATATCAACCACCATATGTCTGCATGATCTCATTTATTTAAGCCATTTGTCCATTTGGAAGGGAAAACAAATAGGAGGTGCTTTGAGAATAGAGTGACCCGCAAAATATGCTTAACTCCCTCATCTAACACCGAGTAATATCGTGGGATTTAGAAACCAAACGGTTCTCCAGTATAGCATTCTTTGCTTAATAGATCTTGGAAAAAAGTCTACCCCCTCCATATAGAACCTTTAAGCTCAACTTCGATGTGAGCATGTTGGGGAACTGGGGATTTAGCTTGAATCCTACTGGTGTTCGGGGTATCAATCAGGCAAAAGCATCGACTATGTTGACTGTATTCAAAGGCAGTTCTCCTTGTTAACCTCTTACACACAGTTCAATAGACCAAATGGATTGCATAGCTTTTTGGTGGCTTTAAACATTTCTAATGAACATGGATCAAAATATTGCTGAATCAACAGAGACCAAAATTTAATTTTTCTTTTCTTGCATCTAGCTACACTACACTGTTCCTGCCGTGCCATTATTCTTTAACAAAACTCAGTTACAGCTCTATATATGCATATAGGTGAAGATTAGCTTTTAAGGCAAGGATCAAAGTAGCAGTTGTTGTAGGCATAGTGGGCAGTGGCCAAAATGCTACGTAGTGGCTGCGACGATACATAATAGCAAGGTGTGTGTGTGTGTGTGTTTTTGAATCTTGTGTGGTAGCCAATCTTGTGTTTTTTAATGATTTGGAACCAAGGATGAAAATAGCGAAGGCGGCGGGCCTAAGAAGCGGGCGCTACGTAGAATAGCGGGGCTATGGTGTGATTTGAAATACTTACCAAAAAATCTGAAAATTCCAGAAAATTGTAAAATGAAAGAAAATGTGGTTTTTTTGCAAAAGTAAGAAAAGGGGGTGTAACGGTGCCCTCAATATATGAGGTCCTGTATCAATGTATAAATAGAAAATAATAGTAATGATTAGTTTTTTCCCCTGTATTCATGTTTCTTAGTCATGCTAACTTAGAAAGTAATGAAAAGCTCATAAAAACAAAACTAGAACATGAAATAAACGCATAAGACTTAAGAGTTAGGTCATTAGTGAACATTGAACAATCAATACTTCAAGCCTTAAGGTTCAAGGTTCAAACTTCAAATTCAATCTAAGTGAATGAAGTGATCAACACTCAACAGTTCAACACCAATTTAGAAATAACAAAGAGTAATGAGTTGGTGAAGGAAATAGGAATACGTTGGTCACCACCAAAAGGAATGTCTACCAAGATTAAAGGCATGGTTATCCTCATCATCCCCATCAGTGTTATCATTTTTATTGGCACCATATTAAATTTGATATTGATGAGCACTGGGATCCACAAATCCAAAGAAGGCAGCCGCATCATCTTAACTTGGAGGAGATGGAGGTGGATATCTATTATATTGCATTTCACCATAGTCTTCATATGAGTAGGACCCTGAAACAAAAGACTGTTCTTCTCCTTGTTACAGTTGACCACATGGAAAATATTGTGAGGGTCCTTGTCCACTGTAACTAGGGTTCCACGAGTCAGCCCATGATGCCGCTTGTTGTCCTCCAACATCTCCACCCATATTTCCTTGTTCATTACTACGTCCAAGAATAGGTGGAGAGTTGGTGAGACTCTCTGACGCCGTTGATAACCACAGTTTCCTTCCATTCTTTCCGGAAAATCCTGTACCTCCTCTACAGGAATGCCATCTTCCTGATCATGTTGGTAGTATTCACTAGTATCACCTGTCCCACTAGTGTCTCCTGCTCCATCTCCTCCACCATGGCTACTCGAAGAGACGGTGGTACTCACCCTCTCAAAAGATGACACAGCATGAGCAGGTTCTTTCCCTTTAGATTGTGGGTGCAGTTATGCACTTGTGCCTTCTCCTCCAAGTGGGGCACCACCCTCTGCCTCATCCATTTCTTCATCAAGCACATCACCAACCTCGTCCTGAAAGCCCGGATCTGAATCTAGTAAAGGATCCCCCATCTCGGCTATCCATGGGAGCAAAGGATCGTCCTCTCTAAATATGTGATTCAAACTAATAGGACAATAGCTCGAATCATCCCTTGCCTTCCTTTCTCTTGTTCTGTTTCTCAACTTCAAATTGTAATAGCAATCCACAACTTGTTGAGTTTTTGCATGGTAAGCCGATTCCTGGAGTTTGTGTGTATCAAGGAGAAAGTGCTCCAATTCCTTTCACAGTTAGATGAAGTTGTAACTTGACTAAGGATGCGAACAGCCGCTCTCCTTAGATTTGGAGTATCCTCTCCAAAATTCATCCACCAATCAGCTGAAATCCAAGATAAACAAATAAAATTAGATATTCTTTAAGTCCTTCCAATCAATTGAGAGATAAATAACAAAAGACTAATAGGTTGGGTGATTGGGTCTTTTGTTTATACCAGGTGGCATCTTTCTAATCACCCTTATTACAAGAGGGACAGCAAAGCCTCTTCTCCTTTGTGTGTATGTATCTATCTACAATGTGAAAATTAGGAATAAATCAATAAACCATACATGTTTAACGGACCTATCTCAAGCATATACATATGTCATCTCAAATCTCAATCACAAACTCACCTCTTGGATGGCTTTGATTTGATCATCATCTCCCAACAATTTCTTCAACACTTGCCTTAATCCTACCCTCAACTTCGTTTCTAGGGCATCGTTGTGTTGTTGGGCATTGGGGTAATAGAGTTTGGGATTAAGGAAATAACCTACATTGAAAACAAGTTGAAATGCAAAATGATTAAACATCAATCAAAGAGAGATAGCTTGCTTTAAAAGCAACAAATAGTGATATTATTATTGAGTACCTGCAGCATGCAATGGATGGTGCAGCTACTCATTCCACCGGGCATCAATAATCTTTATATATTCTTCATGATATCTAACATTTCCATGATAGCTTGCTTAGCCTGATCCATTGCTTCATATATATATATATATATATATATATATATCCCATTATTGGCTTGTCATCACCATCTACAAGACGCAACACTCTAACTAAAGGCTCATAAACCTTTAATAAATTAGACACTTTCTTCCAAAATTTATTGTCCCGCATCAAGTTAGGGATCTCAAATTCCGGACCACTTGTTGCATTGCCCCATGTCGAACGAAGCCATTCTTCTTATGAAAACATCTGAATCAGCTCTGTTCTAAACCTTACAAGGCTCTCCATCGCAATGAAATGGGTAGCAAACCTAGTTGATCCTAAATGTATCAAGGCATGGTTATTTGTAAATCTTTTCATCAAGCTCAAAAGCCATGAATGATCATAAATAAATCTAGTAATGCCACTACATGCCTTGATAACTTCAGCAATCCTCTTCTTCTTTCCAATCTCTTCCAAAATGAGATCCATATAGTGTGCTGCACAGGGAGCCCAAAACAGATGAGGCCTCTTCTTCTCCAACATCTTACTGGCTGCCTTGAAATTGGCGCCATTATCTGTAACAATCTGTACAATATGCTCCTCTCCCACACTCTCTACAACCTTATCCATAAGAGTGTATATATATTTACTTGCCTGTCTATGCTTAGATGCATCCACGGACTTCACAAAGACACACCCAGCATCTGATTGTACCAAAAAGTTTATTAATTGTGTTTGTGTGTCGCTGATCCACCCATCATACATAATGGTGACTCCATTTCGTTGCCACATGAGCCTAAAGGTCTCCACCCATGCCTTTATTTCTTTATACTCTTATTCGAGATATTTAGTGCCCACATCATAAACAGAGGGCGACTGTATTCCCCGCCTAGCTTCGGCGGAAACATCAAGAATTGTTTGGAAATAGGGGGAATCTATTGTTGTAGGTGGTATGGTCTTGTGAATTAGCCATTTTGTTTTAGCTTTGGCTAACATATCTCTTGCAGCCTTCATTGCCCCTTTCATAACACTTAATATATTTGGTTGTTTAGCTCCCTCTTTCTATGTGCTAGAGGATCAACAGAGGGAAGAACTGCTCTTCTAGTAGAAATAACTTCTACATCAACATCCCGTTCTCGGGTGCTAAATGCCTTATGCATGGCCCCCGCAATGCCCTTGCCCCTGCTTGGCACAGCAGATGAGCCCCCTGCATCATAATATTTGCTTCAAGCAAATGCACGACGTTCATGTTCTTCTTGGTGATACATGATGGACTCTCGGCATGCAGCCTCCATCTGTGCATCTTCCTCATCAAAACCTTCATCCCCAAATACATCATAACGGGCAGCATCAACATCTTGCTGCCTCTTTTCTTTTATCTCTACTTTTCTAACTTTGTTTTGGCCAACCAAAGCTTTAATTTGTTCCCTGATTTCCCTTGGTACTTCGGTACAGCCAGCAACATTGCTAGAAATGTGGCGTAAGTGGTGCTTGAATCTTGTAATGGCCCCATTGGTCACTTTCCCACAAAACTTGCATTTGATTTTCAACTTGTTATTCTCAACTGCATCATCAAAGCTCCATGCGTGATCAATATCACGAGGCATTTTAAGTTATCAATTGGCAAATACAAATACACAATAGAAGACTGAATACCTATAAATATGAACTAGTATGTTAAAAATTAAAAAAGCAAAAAAAAAAAAAAGACATGTTAGAGGAAACATATATCTAACGCTTATGAATCATTCTCTTGACATTTAATTGGTATTTCATTACTTAAAAGTATATAAACATATTCAAAAAAATTTAAATCCGACAATAAAATTAGGAAAAGACAAAGATATGTTGGATTGATCTATGCCAAACATAGATATATTATTTAGGGGCCTTATTCAAAATAATATGATGGGTAATGAATTAGTTAAGGCATTTTCTCTTACAAAAAATAAATAAATCCGAAAATAAAAAAAGAAAACAAAAAGGAAAAGACAAAGAAATGTTGGATTGATCTATGCCAAACATATTCAAAATATTTAGGAGCATTTTTCAATACATTTGATTGGTATTCCATTATTAAAAGTATTTTTTTCCACAAAAACAAAAATCCGAAAATAAAAAAGAAAAAAAAAAGTAAGAAAACAAGCAATAATGTTGGAATGATCTATGGGAAACCTAGATCTAACAATATGAAGCTATTTTCAAGTTGTTTCATGGCATTCCCATAAGTAATAATGTTTTTTATTTTTTAAATAACATAAATCTGAAAATAAAAAACGGAAAAAAATTGAAAAACAAGTAATATATGTTGGAATGATCTATGGGAAACCTAGATCTAACAATATGAAGCTATCATGAGTTTTCCATAAGTAATAATGTTTTCTTTTATTTTTTAAATAATATAAATACGAAAATAAAAAAAGGAAAAAAATTGAAAAGCAATATATGTTGGAATGATCTATGGGAAACCTAGATCTAACAATATGAAGCTATTTTCAAGTTGTTTCTGTTAAAGTGTAAACTTGTATGTTAAATAGGCCCAGCTCACTTGTATGATAATAGGCCCGGCCCACTTGTACATATGAGATCTAGTCATAACTTGTACAGCAAGACTAAATCATATGCTAGGATGTTTTACCATATTTAAAGATTTAATTAGGTTCTGATTTGATAATTTGTAGCCTAAACTTAGGCAATGTAAAGTCTATATAAAGAAGAGCAATCCAAGAAGACAGAGGTCGATTGGAAAGCATTTTCACAGAAGTCTCTCTGTCTCTGTGTCATGCAAGTCTTTCTCACTCTTTGTCATGGTATCAGAGCTTTGGTTCTAAGAAATCTCATTCCCTCTGAGAGACTTCCTTCGTTAATTAAGAGTTATCTCGTTGTTTCTTCTTTTCTCTTTGCCTGGAGTATCTCTGATCAAGGTGGCCCATCTCTGATCAATCACCTGTAGCCAGCAACCTACATGGTGATGATCGACTACTCTTCAAAGTTATTTTGAAGATTTTTCTGGATTTTTTTCTCCTCTGATAAGGTGCCATTCATCCTCTTCTTCATCTGGCGACTTTGGTGGTTTTCTCTCAAAAGGATTTCATCTCCACTATACCACTTTGTGGATATTTATCCAAATCCCATCAAACTTGGACTAGAGGACACACTTTTGATCTCCTCCAAGATGATGTCCTCTGATCTGTGATTGGACCAAGCAGTGGGGCCCACGCATCTCTCCAGCACAAAAATTCCAGGTCGTCAGGCACTGTTTTTTTCTGTTCTGGGGCAAACTTCGCTGAATGCATCTCTCAGCCACTACAACTACCTCCATCTTGCTGGGTTAGTGAAATCATCTCAAATTACATCACAAATTCTTATCTTCTGTGAATTTTTGTTATACACTGCTATTTTGAATACTCTGAATCTCTTATTAGTGTGTTTTCAAGTTGCAATTTATTAAGCTAGTAGTTGGATTCTCTGGGTTGCTGTTGCTGTTTCTTTCTAAGTATATCTCTGCATTGATATTATGGAGAAAAATGACATCACTCTGATCAAGTTTACTGGTAAAAACTATACCACTTGGTCTTTTCAATTTCAAATTTACCATAAAGGTAAAGAACTCTGGGGACATCTTGATGGTTCGGATCCCAAACCTACTGATGATTCTCTCTAAATGGGAGGTTAAAGATTGCCAGATCATGACTTGGAAATTGGGATCTGTCGATCCACAGTTTATCCTGAACCTTCGCCCATACAAGACTGCAAAAGAAATGTGGCTTTATTTAAAGATCTATTTACAGGAAAATTCTGCTCGACGGTTTCATTTAGAACATGAAATCTCGCAGTTTGTTCAAGGGACCTTGTCGATACAGGATTACTACTCTCAGTTTACAAGTTTGTGGACTGATTATGCTGAGATTGTTTATGCTGACCTCCCCGCTGCCTCCTTATCCTCTATTCAAGAGATCCATCAAACAAGTCAGCGGGATCAGTTTCTGATGAAGTTACAGCCACAATTTGAAACTGTCCGCTCCAACTTAATGAGCAGGGTGCCATCCCCCTCACTCGAATCATGTTTGGGCGAACTCCTTAGAGAGGAAGAGCGCTTGGTGACTCAGACAACACTTACACAGACTGTTCCTTAGGCAGCTCCTATCGATGTTGCTTATATAGCCCGGGGTAAGCCCCAAGCCTCAGACATGAGCAAGGTCAAATGTTTTTGCTGTCAAAAACTCGGACATGTTTCCACTCAGTGCAACCAGAAGTTTTGTTCCTACTGCAAAACCAAAGGTCATGTTCTTCCGGAATGCCGGACACGACCTCAGAATAGGCCACAGCAACAGAGAGCTTATTCTGCACATCTTCCTGAAGCTTCTTCACCAGTCATGCCTGCACCACCTGCTGCCACTTCTTCTACCCTTACTCCTTAAATGGTCCAACAAATGATCATAAATGCTTTCTCTGCACTTGGCCTGTCAGGTAAACCAAAATCTTCAGAATCCACCTGGTATATTGATTTAGGGGCCTCCAATCATATGACACTCTCTCCTGCCAATATGACTCATATTAGGACGTATGATAGAGACCTCTACATCAATACTGCTGACGGTGGCAGTGTTCCCATTACCGTTGTTGGCCATGTTCCTCACTCCTTGCCCTTGCATAATGTTTTTCTTTCTCCTCGCTTGACCACAAATTTGTTATCAGTTGGTCAACTTGTTGATAATAATTGCTCCATCCTTTTTTCTCGCTCTGGTTGTGTTGTGCAGGATCAAGTATCGGAGAAGGTGCTGGCGAAGGGCCCTAAGCAGGGACGACTGTTCCCTCTCCAGATTTCGTCACAAGAAAGGCCCCCTTCAGAGTCTGCTTTGCTTTCTCATTCTAGTCATAATAAATGCCAGTTTTGGCATAATCGTTTAGGGCATCCTAATTCCAAAACTTTGATGTTTTTATTGAATTCTGGTTTAATTAATGATAATAAAGTTTCTTTTAAGGATGTTTCTTCTAATTGTGATAGCTGCAAGATGGGGAAAGGGAAAACCCTTCCGTTTCCTCTTCATGATTCTTTGGCTCTGAAATGTTTCGATATTGTTCATAGTGATGTCTGGGGTATTGCACCTGTTATCTCTCATTCTCATTATAAATACTTTGTTACATTCATTGATGATTATAGTCGTTTTACTTGGATTTATTTTTTGCATTCTAAGTCTGATGTTTTCTCGGTTTTTAAGGTTTTCTTGTCTTAAGTTGAGAATCAATTTTCAACTACCATTAAAATCCTTAGATCTGATTCGGGGGGGGAGTATGTTTCTAAGGACTTTCAACTATTTTTGCAATCCAAAGGAATTATCTCCCAACGATCTTGTCCCTACACCCCCCAACAAAATGGTGTCTGAACGAAAAAAACCGACATCTTTTAGATACTGCTCGTTCCCACTTGTTAGCTTCTTCTGTCCCCACTCGGTTTTGGCCCGAAGCCCTCTCAGCCGTTGTGCATGTAATAAATCGTTTACCTTCCTCTAGATTAGACAACCAGACACCTTTTTTTAGACTTTTTCAAAAACATCCTCTTGATGATCATCTTCGTCCCTTTGGGTGTGTGTGTTTTGTCCTTCTCCCTCCCACTGAGCGCACTAAGTTAACAGCACAGTCCTCCATATGTGCCTTTCTTGGGTACGCTCTTAATCAAAAAGGCTATCTATGTTATGATCCTACAGCCAAAAGAATTCGGGTGTCTCGCAATGTCGTGTTTTTTGAAAATCAGTATTTCTTTCCAAGGCATGGTGATTCGAATGACTCTGTCCCTTTATCTTTTTTACCACCCTTTTCAGATGCAATACCTCAACCGGTTACTCGTTTTAGGCCGAATTTTGTGTATGAACAACGGAAGGTTACAGTTGATTCTGCCTCTGGGTCTCTCCCTACGCCTACCATTCCTGCACCTGATCCACCTCCGGAGCCTCCTGCTCTTCGCCGATCCACTCGCCACATCAGGCCACCTGATCGTTATGGCTTTACCCATGCTTCATTATTAACCACTTTGTCTTTTGTTTCTATCCCTAACTCATACTCTCAGGCAGTACAGCATGATTGTTGGATACAGGCTATGCAGGAAGAACTTACCGCTCTTCAAACAAATCATACATGGGACGTTGTTCCTTGTCCTTCATCTGTCAAACCCATTGGATGCAAATGGGTAAACTCGGTGAAATTGAAATCTGATGGATCCTTGGATCGCTACAAAGCCCGTCTAGTTGCACTTGGAAACAGACAGGAGTATGGTATCGACTATGAGAAGACTTTTGCTCCGGTGGCCAAAATGACAACTGTACGTACAGTTCTTGCAATAGCCGCTTCTCAGTCGTGGCCCCTGTATCAGATGGATGTGAAGAATGCATTTCTTCATGGGGATCTTAAAGAGGAAGTCTATATGTGTCTCCCTCAGGGAATTCCTTCTCCTTCCAAGACCGATGTCGCTCGTTTACGACGCTCCTTACATGGCCTTAAACAGGCGCCCAGAGCCTAGTTTGACAAGTTTCGTACCACTCTCCTTCGGATTTCTTTTATACAGAGCCCGTATGATCCTTCGATGTTCACGATTCATTCATCCAGAGGATCCACAATTCTCCTTGTGTATGTCGATGATATCATTATTACTGGCCCACACAGTGATATGATTCGACAGATACAGGCCGCTCTGCAAGATACATTTCATATGAAGGATTTGGGACCTTTGAATTATTTCTTGGGTTTAGAAGTTCATCAATCAAAGAAAGGTTTGTTTCTGCATCAACACAAATATGCTACTGACCTTGTGGCTCTCGCCGATCTAGGTGATTCTAGCCCAGTTGACACCCCTTTGGAAGTGAATGTCAAGCTTCGTCAACAAGATGAAGAGCTCCTTCCTGATCCTACATTTTATCGTCGGTTAGTTGGTAGCCTTGTCTACCTAACCATCACCCGACCAGATATCTTTTATGCTATTAATCTGGTCAGTCAGTTTATGACAGTCTTGCGGCATCATCATTTGGCGGCAGTCAAACGGATTATTCGATATATCCCCGGTACCTCTACCCGTGGCTTATTTTTTCCAGTTGGCACACCGCTTACACTCACTGCTTATTCTGACGCGGATTGGGCCGGCTGTCCGGACACATGCCGCTCTACCACAGGATGGTGCGTTTACTTGGGAGACGCCTTGATATCCTGGAAATGTAAAAAACAAGATAAAGTCACAAAATCTTCCACGGAATCAGAATACCGTGCCATGTCTTCCGCTTGTTCTAAGATCCCATGGCTACGTGGGTTGCTCTCAGAGCTTGGATTCTCACAGACTCAATCAACTCCTCTTCATGCTGATAACACAAGTGTCATTCGAATCACTGAAAATCATGTGTTTGATGAATGGACCAAGCATATAGAGGTGGACTGTCACTTCATTCGAGACGAGTATGATCGCAAAGTCATTACTCTTCCCCATATTTCCACTGAGCTCCAGCTTGCTGATATCTTCACCAAGGACCTTCCACGGCCGCGGCATGAATTCTTGGTTCGCAAATTGTTGCTGGTTGATTCTCCGCATCAATTTGAGGGGGGGTGTTAAAGTGTAAACTTGTATGTTAAATAGGCCCAGGTCACTTGTATGATAATAGGCCCAGCCCACTTGTACATATGAGATCGAGTCATAACTTGTACAGCAAGACTAAATCGTATGCTAGGATGTTTTACCATATTTAGAGATTTAATTAGGTTCTGATTTGATGATTTGTAGCCTAAACTTAGGCAATGTAAAGTCTATATAAAGAAGAGCAATCCAAGAAGACAGAGGTCGATTGGAAAGCATTTTCACAGAAGTCTCTCTCTCTCTGTCATGCAAGTCTTTCTCTCTCTGTCAGTTTCATGAGTTTTCCATAAGTAATAATGTTTTTTTTAAATAACATAAATCCGAAAATAAAAATAACAATATATAAAACAAAAACAAAAGATATACATGCAAGATCAAAAGGAAGCATGGATCTACAATAAAACAAGACAATGATGCCATTATGTTGTAATTCATAGTAGTTAGAGAGTTATAATCTCCAAAGTTGAAAAAAAAATCACAAAGAAATGCATACCTAGATGAAGAATCTTGTTTAGAATCTTTAGATTCCTTAGAATAGTTGAGTGTTTTGATTTGGTAGCAACAAATCTTGAAAAAATGGAGTTGGGACCACAAGGGCGCTTCACAGCAATCAAAGTGGAGAAAGAAAGGAAGAGAACGTAAAAGAAATGAAAAGGAACCCTAAAAAGTCATCCAAAAGGGGGTTTTTATAACCCCCGCCACGTATCGGCTGCTACGGGCCGCCATGGTTGCGACGGCCGATATTTCGGCCATAGCGTGGTGGTGACCACCACTACGGCCGATATATCAGCCGCTACGTATTTGTATCCTTGTTTGGCACCATATAAGGATAAAGACAACTTTAGGAAAAGTTATGAAGGAGAAGAAACAGGAAAAGACAATGTTTTAAATTAAAAATGCTTGGCTCTATTATGTTTTGGTAGCACCGCTTTTCTCAAAATAGCGTAGCGGCGTCAACTGCTACAACGATAATACAGCCGCCACAAATTTTGAACCATGCTTTTCGGTTACACATAATATGGACGAGTTGACTACTCATGTTGAAGAGATACCATCTGTGTGTTGTATGTTGATTACAGTGTTGGTCGATGAGTCGAGAGGCTTCAGAATCCAAGAGCTTTAAAATAAGTCGGAGACAAAATAAATAAATTGCAACTTCAATGGGATGAACAAAAAGATGCAACTCCTAAGGGAATTGAAGCTCAAGAGATACCATTAAGAGTTACCATCTGATACATTAACTCTATAATTAGTAAGGATGGAGAGATTGAGGAGAATGCCAAACATAGGATAAGAGTTGGATGGTTGAAGTGAAAACTTGTTTCTAAAATGCTTTATCATTAGTACATACCAACAAGATAGAAGGGATAATTTTACTAAACAATGATTAGACCATCAATGATTAAGGAGTAAATACCAATCAACAAACAACACATGCAAAAAAATGTGTAGCATAAATGAAAATGTTGAGATGAATGTGCTAAAATTAGGAAAGATTCGGGAGCATTTAGGGGAAGCAAGTATAGAAATATAAACCATCAAGATAAGGCCCAACTCAACTAGGCCCATATACATAATATACCATGTGCGGGATCTAGTGGGATTTGGTTAAAAAACTGTATATAGACATTCCTTGTATATTTGACTGTACATATGTATTTTCTGTTTTTGCATTTCAATCATTGTAATTACACTGTAATCTTAGCCTTTGATTAGGCACTAGTTGGAAACAATTACAATAGTGGATCCCCGTCTTGGGATACAACCAATTTTCCACTCTCTCTCATTTGGTTATTCAAATTAGCTTTCATGGTATCATAGATTGGTTCCCGAGTTTTCTGAATCCTCTGGAGAGATCTATCTTCTTGTGTTTATCAGAAAGTCTGAAGAGAAGGACTGGAACAAGTTTGTACAAATCCAAAACAGGCATTAGAATCTATTCTCTGTGCAAGAGGATCTCGTTCTGCAACTGTCGAAATAGTCACGTGACTACCTGATCAAACAGTGGGCCCCATCTCCTGACTGTGGAATCTCCAGAGATCCACACCATTAGGATCGCTCATTTATTCTTAGACTACTACAAATGAACCGGCCATGTCATTTCAGAGTGCAAACAGGGGCTTGAGAGGAGAACTGAACCAACTCAAAAGTGAGGCCCGACTGCTTTCCAGGCTCAGAACAGAAACCAACAAGATGAACCTCCCACTAATACTGAGACATCTTCACCAAAGCAATGCCTCAGGATCACCATGACTATATACTTTCCAAATTGATGTTTGCTCCTCCCTGCATTAATTTGCAGGGAGTGTAGAAATAAAACCCAACAAGATTAGGCCCAACTCAACTAGGCCCATATACATAATACCCCACGTGTGGGATCTAATGGGATTTTGTTAAAATACTGTATATAGAAATTCCTTGTAAAGTTCATTGTAAATCTGAGGGAGTGTAGAAATATAACCCATCAAGATAAGGCCCAACTCAACTAGGCCCATATACATAATATCCCACATGTGGGATCTGATGGGATTTGGTTAAAATACTGTATATAGACATTCCTTGTATAGTTGATTGTAAATCTGTATTTTCTATTTTTTCATTTCAATAATTGTGTTTGTATTTTTGGTTGGCAATTCTTAGGTGTCGGACAAAAACTCAATTCTTAGAGTTGTATTTTTCTACTTTTAGTTTTGGACTGTAGTAGTGTATCAGCACGTCAATTGGAGAAAGAAAGATGCATAGTTTCAAATAAAACAATCAAGTATTGAAGAGCCAGACAGAAGATAGGCTCGGTCAACCCAAACCAAGCTTGGGGCAAGCGAGGGTCAAGACTATCTCCGGGTTTCAAAGACAGAACTAAAGTTGGGTCGACCCAAGTAACCTCGGGAATTTTGCCCAGTCAATGCGAAAACCTCGCCTATTTTCTCTCTAATGATTATCTAAGTTCCACTCTGATTAGAAACCCTCCTTGCACGAATTTGAGACTATAAAAACACTCCTTGAGAAGCCCTAGAAGATATCTCTCTCTTCCATCCAAAACCTAGTACATCCTTTTGGGATATTTCTTAAGAGTTTTGTGAGTATATCTTGTAACTGTTCAAAGATTATAGTGCTTGGTTTTCCCTTGGACCGGGTATAGGTCTCGTGGCTTTTCCCGTTCGGGTTTTCCAAGTTAAAAAATTGCATTTCTTATGTGGTTGTGATTGATTGGATCTATCTATAGTTTGATTTGAATTCTGTATTAGCACTCTGTTGGGACCTTAACCCTCCTACGGTCCAAGTCTTTCTTTCAAGTTGTATCAAAGTAGGTTCACAGAAAGAACTTGTACGTTTAGATTTCCAGTATGGAATTCAACAAGGAAGGCGCTTCTACTACCCAAGCCGCCTCTGTTGATTGGCACGAACTATGCATACTGTGCAGAAGATAACTCATGAACTAATTAGGACCATGTACACTAATCTTGGCCCATCTAGGCCCATGTAGAAAATCCCACGTGTGGGATTGGGATAAACCTTATACAGCTTGTATCATAGATATATTTCTATGTATAGAGATTAGGATTCCTTTTATTCCTTAATTTCTGATTGTAATTAGCTTGTAATTGCTGCTGATTAATAGCTTGTAATTGGGTAAATACTATTATAAAATGGATGGTCGATCCTCTGTTGAGGAATCAACTTTTTCCTCCAAGCTCTTCTCTTCTCTTCTATCTCTCTGCATGATCATTCATAATCTATCATGGTATCAAAGATGAGGTTATGAGGAGATTTTCCTTCATTCAGTCTGAGAGATTCTCCAAAAACATCATTAAGTGCTTCTCCCTGTTGATCGTCTCTTCCTTCTCTCTGCTGACTCTGCCTAGAGTTCTCTGATCAAGGTGGCCCACCTCTGATCAATCATTGGTCACCAGCAACACCCATTATTCTAATCGACTAGTCTTCCAGTATTTTTGAAGATTTTTCTGGATTTTTTACTCATCGATTAAGGTACTTTTCAACCCCTTCTTCATCTGACGGTTTTGGGTCCTTTTTCTCAAAAGGATTTCATCATCACCGTCCAGATTTGTGGATCTTCATCCAAAACTCCTCAAACTTGGACTGGAGGACATACTTTTGATCCTTTCTAGTATTATATACTTTGATCTGAGATTGGACACCATTGTGGACCCCACGATCCACTTCTGCCTTGAAAATCCAGTTCGTTTGGTTCCTGTTTTGGTGTTTTCTGTGAAGTTTTCTCCTGCTTTCACATATCATCAAATCTGATTGCATTTTTCATGCTTGGTTAGTGAAAATCATAGCATATTATTACATTGTGCCTTGCTGTTCATTGTGATCTGCTCCTATACTGCTGTTGTTCTTCTCTGCTACTGCTCACTGCTACTTTCTGTGTAGTCTCTGCTGCAACAATGGACAAATATGATGTTATTCCAATTAAATTTAATGGGAATAATTATATGGCATGGTCTTTTCATCTCAAGAATTTTGTGGAAGGCCAAGGACTGTTTGGTTATCTTGATGGATCGATAACTAAACCTACTACTACAAGTGTTACTGACACAAAAGCATTATCCACCTAGTCCAAAGAAAATGCTAAGGTGATCACATGGATTCTTAACTCCATTGATCCTCTTCTGGCCATTGCTCTTCAAGCATATACAGCTGCCACTGATATGTGGGCACATCTCAAGAAAATTTATCATCAAACGAATAAAGCACGCAAATTTCACTTGGATAGTGAAATTGCTAAATTCAATCAAGGAGATAAATCTATGCAAGAGTACTTTAATGGGTTTCTCACATTATGGACTGAGCGGGATGCCATGATCATTCAATCTGTTTCTTCTAGGTTTCTGTCTGAGGCTCTCAAATTACAAGAGGAAACTCACATCAGTCAGTTCCTTATGAACTTCAAACCCGAATTCGAATCGGTTCGGTCTGCTCTCATGAATAGAGAAGTATCTGCAAACCTGGATGTTATTGCAAACAGAAGTGATACAGACATGAGAGAGAGAGATAAAGTGGAGATGAATGTTCCCCTTCCATCGTCGACTGAGATCTATATTTAAAAGGGTTTAATCCCTGATTACATTCTAACAGTGCTTATCCATTAGTTACACCTGGATTTAGATCCATACTAATAGCTAACAACTAACTAGTATATAAATGGGCCTGCTATATTGGGCCTGGAGGCCCAGGATTGACACCCCCCCTCAAATTGATGCGGGAGTGTCATAAAGCAGCAATTTGGAAACAAGAAATTGATGTCGAGGCCGAGCAAGTCCCTTAGTGAAGATATCTGCAAACTGAAACTCTGTAGGGACATGAGGTAGACTGATAACATCACGCTTGTATTCGTCTCGAATAAAGTGGCAATCAACTTCTATATGTTTTGTGCGTTCATGAAGAACAGGATTTGCAGTGATTCTGATTGCCCCAGTATTATCTGCATTCAAGGAAGTGGGAGAGGCCTGTGCAAAGCCAAGTTCTGAAAGAAGACCCCGAAGCCATAGGATTTCAGAACAAGCAGAGGACATAGCCCGATATTCAGCCTCTGTGGAAGATTTGGAGACCCGTTCTTGTTTCTTGCATTTCCAAGAGATGAGAGATTGACCGAGGTACATACACCAACCAGTGGTGGACCGTCTGGTATCCGGACATCCTGCCCAGTCAGCGTCTGCATAAGCAGTCAGAAGTAGACGATTATCCTTTGGATAATATAAACCACGAGCTCTAGTACCCAATAAATACCGGATAATTCGCTTTACTGCTGTCAGATGAAGGTGGCGCGGAGACGTCATGAATTGGCTGACAAGATTGACAGCATAAGATATGTCAGGCCTGGTGATGGTGAGATAGACAAGACTGCCAACAAGTCTCCGGTATGTATGTGGATCAGGAAGAAGATCGCCATCATCTTTACTCAACTTAAGATTGACCTCAAGCGGCGTATCAACTGAGGAAGATTCATCCAGATCAGCAAGCTCAATAAGATCTGTCGCATATTTGTGTTGATTGATAAACAGGCCTTTTGGAGACTGATGTATCTCTAAGCCCAAAAAATAATGGAGAGGACCCAGATCCTTCATATGGAATGAATCTCGAAGAGAGGCTTGGAGGGATTTTATCATAGCATCATCAGTGCCGGTGATAATGATATCATCAACATATACGAGGAGAACAGTAAAGCCAGTAGATGCATGGCTCAGAAAAAGAGATGGATCATATTGACTTTGAGTAAAGCCAATCGTGCCTAACCGGTCTTTGAATGTTTCAAACCACGCTCGGGGAGCTTGCTTGAGACCGTAAAGAGATCTGCGTAAGTGACATACAGACTTCTTAGATGGAGAGGTGACTCCTGGTGGTATCCTCATATAGACCTCTTCTTTCAAGTCCCCATGTAGAAAAGCATTCTTGACATCCATTTGGTATAATGGCCAAGATTGAGAAGCAGCAATGGTGAGAAGGAGCCGAACAGTTGTCATTTTGGCAACTGGCGCAAATGTCTCTTCATAGTCAATGCCATACTCCTGTCGGTTGCCAAGAGCCACAAGTCGAGCTTTGTGTCTATCCAAGGAGCCATCGGATTTTAGTTTGATCGAGTAGATCCATTTGCAACCGATGGGTTTAACGGAAGAAGGGCAGTCCACAATATCCCAGGTGTGATTCAGAGTCAAAGCATCTAATTCTGCTTTCATGGCCTGGTTCCAACAATCATGTTGCACAGCCTGCAAATAAGAACTTGGGATGGAAACAGAGGATAGTGTAGTCATCAAGGAAGCATGGGTAAATCCATACCGCTCAGGAGGGCGAGAAATTCTGGAGGAGCGACGCAAGAGACCAGTAGATGTGGGACCATTTGCCGGAGGATCAGGAGGATCAGGAGGGTGGGCATCTGCAGTGGTAGGTTTTTCCCTTCGACGATACACAAAATTAGGATTAAACCGTGTAACAGTTGTTTCTTCAGAAAACTCAGGTAACAAAGTTGTGGAAAATGGAGGAGGACAATCCAAGTTTGTTTGGAAAAAATATTGATTTTCAAAGAAAATGACATTACGAGAGATCCTGGTGCGACGAGCCATTGGATCATAGCAAACAAAACCCTTTTGGTTAGTGGCATATCCTAAAAAAACACACCTGCTAGATTGGGCCGTTAATTTTGTGCGCTCTGTGGGAGGGAAATGAACGAAGCAAACACACCCAAAGGTATGTAGATGATTAAACGTAGGATGGTGACCAAAAAGTTTAAAATGTGGTGTTAATTTGCCAATGGTAGGTGATGGAAGACGGTTGATGAGATGTACTGCAGTGATAAGAGCTTCAGTCCAAAAACGAGGAGGAACAGATGATTCAATGAGAAGCGTTCTCGTGACATCAAGAAGATGCCTGTTTTTCCGTTCTGCGACTCCATTTTGTTGAGGAGTATAAGGACAAGTACGTTGAGATATAATTCCTCGACTTTTGAGGAAAGACTGGAAATCAGTAGAGACATACTCCCCCCCTGAATCTGAGCGCAAAGTTTTAATGCATTTGGAAAATTGGGTATCAACATAGCTAAGAAAAATTTTAAATGCATTAAGAACTTCAGATTTAGAATGTAACAAATAAACCCAAGTAAACCTGCTGTAATCATCAATAAATGTAACAAAGTATTTGAAATGACCATGAGAAATGGTAGGAGCAATGCCCCAAACATCACTGTGGATTAAGTCAAAACATGCATGGCTCCGAGTTGTAGAGTTAGAAAAAGGTAAAGTTTTACTTTTACCTAATTTACAAGCATCACACTCAAATGAAACAGAATCAAGAGGTTTATTTAATAATCCAGTTTGAAACAAAGTGGACAACGTAGCAGCATTCGGATGACCAAGTCTATTATGCCATAACCGAGAATTATTAGGAAGTAAAAAACAAAACAACTGATGCCAAGGCTTATTTTGAATAAATGGAGATACTGGTAAAGTAAAAAGTCTGCCACGTTTAGGCCCCCTCGCGATCACTGCCCCCGACTCCTGGTCCTGCACAACACAACCAGAAGAAGAAAAGGAGACATTGCAATTATTCTCAACTAATTGACCAACAGAAATCAAATTGGTAGTAAGATGAGGGGACACAAAAACATTTTTTAATGGAAAAGGGCCAGGGGCATCACCCACAGAGATGATGGGAAGGTGGTCTCCATTGGCAGCTTGAACAGATAGAGTGCCAGTGTAGGGAGTAACATGATGGAGTTTGGTGGGTGAGGAGGTCATGTGATTACTAGCTCCAGAATCTAAATACCATGTATTAGAAATGGACGAACCAGTACCTGAAATGTTCATAGAGGACAGGGCATTGATAATCATTTGATTTACCATAGCCGGAGTAATTGGAGCTGGTGACTGTGTTTGTGATGAGGAACCAGGCTGTGATGTGGAATCAAACGGCAGTGAACCACTGAATTCAGAAGATGCATATTGTGGGGTGGTAGCCGAGTAAGCACTTGGAGCTGACTGCACATAGGGACGAGACGCAGAATTGCGAGCCTTCTTCCGACACTCTTCAATACCATGACCAACGGCCTTACAATATTTGCAGATTTTCAGCTTGCATTGATTTGCATAATGGCCATATTTTTGACAGTTGTAACACTGTACTTTACTGATGTCCCGAGGAGGTGGCCTGGTTTTAGCAGCATAGGCAAGCGGAGGGACAGTGTTGCTCTGTTGTTCAATGGCAATTTTGGTAACAAGGCGTTGTTCTTCTCGTAGAAGTTCTTGAAGACAGTCATCTACGTTGGGAAGAGAAGCGCGGCTCATCAAGTTGGATCTCACTGTCTCATATTCAGGGCGCAGTTTCATGAGCAATTGGTCCCGATGACTGTTTTGTTGTAAAGAAAGTAACTCAGGGAGCAGCGCTTCAGAGACAGTAGCAAACTTGATTTCATCATATTCTGACCAGAGGATTAGAAATCCGGAGTAATAATCCTGGATGGAAAGCGTGCCTTGGGAGTAATTTGCAATTTCTAATTCCAGTTGAAATTGACGAGCAGCATGATTTTGATAATAGACCTTTTTCAGATATTCCCACATTTCCTTTGAGGTTTTGCATGGTCGTAGATATAAAATAAAATTTGGTTCTACAGAAGAAAGAATCCAAGATTTTATCTTTGCATCTTTAGTTTTCCAAGAAAGAATTTTCTTGGCATCATCAGTAGGGATTGGTTCAGATCCGTCAATATGGGCCCACAGTTCCTTTCCCTCAAGGTATAACTGGAATTGAAATGCCCAAGACACATAGTTTTTGCCATTAAATCGAACAATAGAGAGTTCTGATTTTTCAGGTTTATCCATGATAGCAGAACAGAAGGCAGTGGAGAACAGCAATCAGTGATAGCAGCAGTAAACAGCAAACGGAACAAATCCAGCAAGCAGCAGTAGAGAGGAAAAGGACAGCAGTAATAAACAGCAGCAAGAAATAGCAACCAGCAGCAGAGAGGAAGTAGTAGAGAACAGCAAACAGCAAACAGTAGTGTAAACAGTGCACAGCAACAAAATAGTCCCAAACGTCCCTGTCGACAGCAGGTAATTCCACTCGTGGGCCCCACGTGATGATCTTGACACAGATCAGAGTGTGGGGATGAAAAGAGAGTAGATTTATGCAACTACTGGAAGTGGTCGCATGCAGATCAAATCTATATCCAGGATTTTGGACGGCAGAGATGAAAACTAGTGAAAAAAATGAATTTTCACAAAAGATTGGTAGAAAACCTACCTCTGATGATCAATAAATCAGGAAAAATTCTTTAGAAATCCAGGAAACTCCAGTCGACCAAGATGGGAGTAGTCCGCTGATGTGATGGTGATGATCATAGGTGGGCCACGCCTGATCTGAGATGATCAGAGATGATCCGGCTGAAGAGAATGATCACAGACTGGCTTCCTATGCTTGGAAGATGACTTAGGAGAAGATCACAGATGATTTGACCAAGCTCTGATACCATGTTATTGCAAACAGAAGTGATACAGACATGAGAGAGAGAGATAAAGTGGAGATGAATGTTCCCCTTCCATCGTCGACTGAGATCTATATTTAAAAGGGTTTAATCCCTGATTACATTCTAACAGTGCTTATCCATTAGTTACACCTGGATTTAGATCCATACTAATAGCTAACAACTAACTAGTATATAAATGGGCCTGCTATATTGGGCCTGGAGGCCCAGGATTGACACTGGATACCTGCTTCCAAGAGGTCCTTCGAGAAGAACTTCGCCTGAACTCACAGCGTGCCATTGTTGAAGACCCAAAGGCTTTTCTAGCTCCTCTTCCGGCTGATTCTGCTCTCTTGGCAGCCCCCAATCAGAAGCCAACTCAATGCTATGAATGCAAAGGCTTCGGTCATATTGCCAAGAACTGTCGTAAGAAACTGGTGTGCAGGTAAAGCAAACTCTCTGGTCATCTTATTGATGACTGTCGGAGCTTACAGCGAAAGAATGGGCCCCAGCAGAAGCAGAATCCTTCCAACTTGCCCAGACAAAACACTCCAGCTGCATTCCAAGTTCAAGCATCCTTTCCTGATATAGGAAGCACCTCTTCTGGGTCCGTCTCCATGACTCCTGCCCAGATTCAAGATTTGATTCAGAATACGGTTACTTCGGCATACGCATCTATGGGCTTTACTGGTGGTCGGTATCAACCTCATTCTCCTCTAGCATTTCCTGCATTTCATTCTTCACTCTCTGAGTCTTCATCTATCACCACATCCACATGGTTTCTAGATTCAGGAGCATCAAACCACATGACTTCTGTTAACAGTAGCTTTACAAACTCTCAACCTTACCTTGGAAAAGACAAAATCACCACTGCTAATGGCGACCAATTACCCATTTCTGGTATTGGTACCATTACTTTATCCAGTATTTCTGGCCAGTCTATCAGCCTTCCCAATGTCTACTTTGTTCCCAAATTATCAGCCAATTTACTTTATGTAGGACAACTTATTGATGATGGGTACAGTGTTAACTTTTCTTCCACTGGTTGTGTCATACAGGGGCGGCAAACTGGGAAGGTGATCGCGACGGGGAGTAAACATGGTCGTCTGTTTCTGCTGGACATTGGACTTCATTCTCTATTTTCTTCTTCTTCTCCTAATTTCAATAAAATGTGGAATGTGTGGCATAGTCGTCTTGGTCATGTGAACAATGCTTCTTTACTTTCTTTGTTTAAAATTGGTTGTTTAGAACCTACTATTGATAATAATAAGGTTACCTCTTTCCTTCAATCAAAGTGTGAAACGTGTTGCTTGAGCAAAAGTCATATTTTGCCTTTTCCTATTCATCATTCTCGTGCATTATCATCTTTTGACATTATTCACACGGATGTTTGGGGAATTGCACCCACATTGAGTAGGACTGGGTTTAAGTATTATGTGACATTCATTGATGATCATTCTCGTTTCACTTGGATTTATTTCATGCGCTTCAAATATGAAGTTTTTTATCTTTTCCAAAAGTTTTACAAAATGGTTCAAACACAATTTCAGAAAGAAATAAAAATCCTTAGGTCTAACTCTGGTGGAGAATACATGTCCCATGAATTTTCTACCTTCCTTTCTGATAAAGGAATTCTTCACCAAAAATCATGCCCGTATACTCCACAGCAAAATGGTGTTGCAGAGAGGAAGAACAGACATATTCTTGAAACTGTTCGTTCTCTCCTTCTTGCATCCTTAGTTCCTCCCACCTTTTGGTGTGATGCTGCACAGACTGTTGTTCATCTCCTCAATCGTCATCCTAGCTCCCCTCTTGGAAAGACTACTCCTTATGAAACTCTCTTTGGTCATGCCCCTTCATATTCTCACTTACGAGTTTTTGACTGCCTGCACTTTGTTCATCTTCCACCTACAGAGCGCACTAAGTTGTCTCCTCAGGCTGCCAAATGTATCTTTCTAGGTTACAGTACTGAACACAAGGGATTTCTGTGTTATGATCAATACGAAAAACGCATGCGCATATCTAGTAATGTGATCTTCTTGGAACACATTCCTTTCTTTTCTTTGTGTTTGGATAATCACCCTGTTGCTGTGTCTTATATGCCGCACTTCCCTGCAACTTCTCCACCTCCTATCACCAATGTCTATGTCCAGCGTAACACGGTTCCTCCCATGGGGACTCCTTCTCCTGATCCCTTTCCCGTGCCACCTACTGCACCCTCAGGTATTAATACTTCTTCTGACAATATCATACCCTTGCGACGCTCTAGTCGTCCTTCAGTTACCCCTGACCGTAATGGTTTTCCTGCTCTTTTCACTTCTTTGGATAGTGCTCCTATACCCACCTCATATTCACAGGCCTCGAAGATTGCTTACTGGCAGGATGCTATGACGGAGGAGTTGCTGCTTGCTCTGGAAGCAAACAAAACATGGGAATTGGTACCGGCCCCTGACGGTGCATCTGTAATCGGCAGTAAATGGATCTATTCCATAAAAGTTCACTCTCATGGGAGTCTTGACCGCTACAAAGCCAGATTAGTTGCACAGGGTTATAAGCAGGAATATGGGATTGACTATGAGGAGACCATTGCACCAGTGGCTAAAATGACAACTGTTCGCACTCTCCTTTGTGTAGCTGCAGCCCGCAACTAGCCCCTATGGCAAATGGATGTCAAAAATGCCTTTCTTCATGGCGACTTGCGTGAGACTGTGTATTTAAAACCACCTCCGGGATATGCTTGTCCTCCACAGCATGTTTGTAAATTGAAGAAAGCTCTTTATGGACTTAAGCATGCTCCCAGGGCTTGGTTTGATAAATTTCGGACAACAATCCTTCAAGCTGGCTTTCGCCAGAGTCACTCTGATTGTTCCCTCTTCATCAGATGGACTCCGAAAGGCTACACATTTCTCTTAGTCTATGTTGATGATATGATTCTTAGAATGATGTTGCTGGCATTACAGATCTCAAACTTCATCTTACTCGCCACTTCAGAATGAAGGATCTTGGTCCTCTCACTTACTTTCTCGGGCTTGAGTTTGTGCGTAACAAATCTGGCATTCGGGTCCATCAGTGCAAATATGCTACAGATTTGATTAACTCGGCAAGGCTTGATGACGCTCACACTGTTGATACGCCTATGGAATTAAACAGCAAACTCAGTTCGAATGATGGCCCTCCCCTGGATGATCCCTCTATTTTCCGATGGATAGTTGGTAGTTTGCTCTACTTAACTATGACTCGGCCGGATATTTCTCATGCCGTTCATACGGTTAGCCAATTTGTTAGCAATCCCCACAAACCACACCTTGCTGCGGCTTTACGCATACTCCGCTATGTTGAAGGCACTCTTCACCATGGTCTCTTCTACTCTTCGGGTACTTCTTTGTGCTTATCTGCTTATGCTGATGCCGACTGGGCTGGTTGTCCAGATTCTCGGCGCTCTACTACTGGTTGGTGTATGTTTCTTGGGGATTCTCTCATTTCGTGGAAGTGCAAGAAGCAAACAACTGTTTCGAAGTCTTCTGCTGAGGCAGAATATCGGGCAATGTCCTCTGCTAGTGCCGAAATCATCTAGCTACGCCGTCTTTTGTGTGAATTCGGTGTTCTCCTTGGTCGTTCTACACCTCTTCATGGTGACAACACCAGTGCTACCAGAATTGCTAACAATCCAATCTTTCATGAAAGGACGAAACACATTGAGATTGATTGTCACTTCATCCGTCAGCACGTCGTTACTAAGAAGATATCCCTTCCTCATGTCTCTACTCTTAACCAGTTGGCGGATATCTTCACCAAGGCTCTTCCCAAAACGCGTCATCATGATCTTACTTCCAAATTGATGTTTTCTGCCTTACCACATCAATTTGAGGGGGAGTGTAGAAGATAACTCATGAACTAAATAGGCCCATGTACACTAATCTTGGCCCATCTAGGCCCATGTAGAATATCCCACGTGTGGGATTAGGATAAACCTTATACAGCTTGTATCATAGATATACTTCTATGTATAGAGATTAGGATTCCTTTCATTCCTTAATTTCTTATTGTAATCAGCTTGTAATTGCTGCTGATTAATAGCTTATAATTGGGTAAATACTATTATAAAATGGATGGTCGGTCCGCTGTTGAGGAATCAAGTTTTTCCTCCGAGCTCTTCTCTTCTCTTCTATCTCTCTGCATGATCATTCAAAATCTATCATACTGGAGAGTTCACATGACTGCCTTTCTACAATCCACTGATGAAGATGTTTGGAATTCGGTTGAATTTGGGTATTCTGGACCTGTCGTCCAATCTGATGGAAAATCAATTCCAAAACCAACAAAACAATGGACCAAAGAAGAAAAGAAGGCTGCAAGCTTGCATCAATAAGGGAATGGAAAACTCTCATGGTCAATTATGTTTAGGCAGAAAATAGCCAAATTAAATCATCTTAAACCTAACTTAACTGCCACAAAGTTAAAAGATTTTTAAGTTTATGTTGAGCGGAGGTTGAGTTTGAGTCAAAATGCAGCGCCAATTCAAGGGAGCCTACTGAGTCTTAGGGTTAGATTGATAGGAGGAGGGCCCTTAAATGGGAAGTGCTCGTAGCATCAATTCAAGGAAGGCTACTAGAGTAAGTGGGACTCATTATATCAAATGTCATAAATGGAACATTCACCTACAGACCAAATGCAGAAACATTATCTGCAAACTTCCGTCCCACTTTATGTATGTCAGTCATGAGCAAAGAAGCACGGACACGGGACACGGACACGGCATTTCTCAAAAAAGTAGGACATGGACACGTCGGGGACACATTAATATTTAATAATAATATATATAATCATATACTAAAAGATAATATCATTTTAACTTTCTAATCAATTTAGCAATCAAATAAAAAAAATTCAAGTACCAATGTACCACTGTACCAACTAACAAACATATCAAATTTTCAAATAGCAATACAAAACTAAAACATAATTCATAATCATTAAAAATGAAATATCCATAGTTCCATAAAATCCATACAAAGAAAAGGGAGGATCATCAATTTCCCCTCCATTCCAAAAATACAGAAGGCAAAAAAGAAGTCAATTTCCGTCTAAAGTTTTTACTCAATTGATGCAACTTCAATTGCCTCGTCATCACAATTAATTTGATCATGATCAACATCATCTGTAAAGACCATGGCCTCCAACTCTGGCACATCAAGCGAGAGATTAGCAACCTCAAGCACCCCCAACATCCTTGATCGTCTAAGACAGAATGCAAGAATGGCCTAGCCTCTGCCTTATCTTTTATTTAAGTTAACAAAATTGCATTTAGGCCCTTTCCTTTTTTTCTTTTTCTAATTTAAAGCCCAAGCCTCTACCTTATCTTCCTTTTTTTCTTCCAGCTAAAAGAGATTTTTTTACAAATGCCCCCCTTCTCTTTTCTTTATTATAAATTCAATACTTTTCTCCTACTAAAATAGTCAGCGTGTCCTCAGCATGTTCGGGAAATAAAGTATAAAAAATAAGCAAGACACCATTTTTGGCCAGTCAGACACGTGTCCGAGCGTGTCCGTGTCCAACACGTGTTGGACACGCCGGCCTTGGAGAAGTGTCTGTGCTTCCTAGGTCACGAGGGTATTATAACAAAATTTTCTCATTATAGAGTACATTTGGGCGGAAAATCTAGCCCATCAAATCAAAGTCTTATTATTGTGTATAATAATGATTTTGTAGCATTAGTCTGCCAAGCATCCATATGACACCTGGAAGGTTAGTCTGTCTTGTAATAGAACCAACAAGAAAATCTTAACCATCCTGATCAACTTAGAGCCACACAGGCTACTATTAAAGGTACTGAACATCTCAAACACTCAACCAAGACTAGAAATGCCAATGGGCCTCCAATTACCTAGTTACCTGAGCATTTCAACCTAAAAATTTGGGTATAGACCTAATTTTGTACCTGATTGAAAATCATATTTGAATTTAGATAGCGGGTTCATACCAAAAGGCCCGTGTAATCAAGTGACGTAAATTCATTTATGTTATAGTATTACTACTTGTAAAACTTTGCCAATATACTAAGCTGTAGGGAAACTGGTAGCGATAACCTGTTTCAACCCACAATGGGTTTGATTTGTTTGTAGCTTTTTAGTCGGACCTAATCCAAGAAGCAATTTAAAACTCAGCCAAGTCTGACTCATTTTGGACTTGGCCATAACTGATTCACTACAGAGACGACTTGGCCGAGTCACACTAAAAGGTTTGAAAACCCCATTCTCATTTAAGGAAGCAGAGTAAGGGAGAGTGGGGTTTTTTTTTTTTTTTTTGTGGTGGTGGTGGTATCCAATATTTTCAGTTAGGAATTTGGGTTTGGGCAAACAAAGAAGAGGGCATGTGGTGAGGCCATGAAGGAGGTGGAACCATGGTAGTGGGAAGATGGGGGAGAGGAGATGCTGGTGAAGAAAGAGGAGGGGAAAGAGAGCAGAATCGAGGCGGATCACATTGGGGTTTGGGGTTGGGGTTGCATAATCAAGGAGAATGGATGTGGTGAGGACGTGAGGATGTGGAGGTCAATGTCGCTGCATGGGGAGAGGAGGAGATGGTCGTGATGGTGGTGGAGCAAGTGGTGGAGGGAAGAAGGGAAAGAGAGAAGTGAGGCGGATCTTGGTGGAGAGGCGAGAGAAGGAGATAGTGGTGGTGGAAGGGAGAGGAGGAGAATGAGGTGGAGTGGGTCAGGGCAACTCAGCCCAGTCGAGAGGAAGAGATGGTGATGGGGAGGAGAGGAGAAAAAGGCGGAGTTGGTCGAGGCGACTCAGCCGAGTCGCATACCACTTGGCCAAGTCAGCCAAGTAGACTTTAAGGGGACCGAGTTGCCCCCGATTTCGCTTTCTAAAACACTGGACCTTATCCACATGGATCGGTAGGAATCAAACACTTTCCATTTTTTTTATTCATAAAATGGCACAAAACCATGACCTCAAGTTTGCAACAGTGAGCACCTTCCATTATGCCATGCCTAGATTTAAATACATAATCAGAACCTGGTCCAGAGATGGGCCCATTTTATATCCAACCGTAACCCGACCCATTTACATCCCTAACCAAGACCATAAAAGCTTATCTAAATTCAGTTGAATGGTTTGATCGTGTGGTCCTACAACAATGAACTCCAACAAATGTCATGAATCACATGTTGGATTGAATTGGCAACTTGAAAATGAAGAGGTAAAAGGTTTAGTGTTTCAACATTAACTAAGAGAACTGCAAAAATCACAATGTATTTGTGCATACCTCAACTTCTGTATATGTGCTCTTCAATTTCAGATGATGTTCAACAAGGGTACATTCTGCATTTCCTGATGCTGCGGCTACTTCAGTTGGCGTCCACAGGGATGGATCATAAGGTTTTTTATCCACTTCAGTGACCTTCGGATCTATGGAAAGGGAAGAATCATCCAAATTATCAGGGCTTAGATTGTCCAACTGGGAATCATCTGAAATAATTGCATTAGGGCTCTCAATATTGACTTCCACCAACTTTCCAACAATATGACCTTCCAATGGTGAGTGAGAGACTAGCTGATTCACATTAGAGTTGAGACTTTCATTGTTGTAGTTAATATCAAAAGAAGAGAAACTTAGCGTCTCTTGAATTGGCATTGCTTCTGATCCACCTGTGGTTCCCAAGTCTTTGCCAGAACTTTCATCTTCCTGTATAGATTCATCTGCCCTAGTAGGTCACAGAAAACCATTTTTTAGTGCTTTGATAGAAAATTCTATAATCAGCCTTCTCTTTAGCATGAAGTTTAGATGACAGATTTTATGTATGTGCTCGAAAAGACGTTTCAGTTTAATTATAAGGCAAAGCCTCTTAAGACTATATTAGTGAGTCTTATCCATGCAAAAAATAAAAAATAAATAACCTTCAAATGACAATAGAGTCTCGCTGAAAAGCTCTCTCTCTTTTTCCAGTTCACCACAAACAAGATTTTCTTTTACGGTGGCGAGCGCTGGATTACTGGTATGCAAGTTTGGTGGATTAGATAGAAACCCAACTTCCTCATTGCATCTTTCCAAAGAATCCTCCAACACATCATTGAGTCCACAATGGGAGGATTCATGTTCACCAATTGAACCTTCTAGAGTGTTCTCTAGTCGCCCATCATTTACCCCTTCATCGGATATAGTAACTTTGTCTGTTTCATACGAAGCATCAATGCAAGATTTGGAAGAAATATCGCGCAAACCCATCATCCTTTGAGGGAGAGACAAGTTTTCTGTTAAAGAGAGATTTCCCAAATCATTTTGCAACATGTTCTGGGTATGCATTTCTGTAGAGCAATTCCCCTGCTTGACAGCACCTGCCTTATCATCAACTGACATAGATGGTTGGACTGAATTATAGGAAGTAGACTGATCCCTGCACAATGACTATACACTCTCAACCACCACTTTCATGGACAAAAATGAGAGCCAGCTTCGTATGTGCCAAGAAACTAACCTGGGCAAGCCACTGTCAGCATTTGGGTCATTTCGCTTTGGTGCATAATTAGGTGGGCAATTTTGTCCCGAAACTTGATTCTTAGCAAGTCCAGACAAGTTCAACTGCAATATGAATGCTTTTACATTCAGCACAATCTGACCTAATGTGTATATATCTGTGCAACATGACTTGCTAATATGGCAATCATTACCTTTTGCTCCAAGATAAAATTGTATAAAGGGCTCTGATACAGAAATAAATAAGAGTGTAAGAAAAGTTATAATTATAGAACACATCACAATCTTAAACTTCATAAAGAACTACTGCACTGAATTTATGGATAGTAGTTCAGATTGATTTTCAGGTTGGTGCTAAAAGAAATGTAGAAAATAGTTTACCCTTGGTGTACAATTGAAATCCCCACAAACAATAACTGGAGCACCATTCCAAGTCATAGAAACAGCATGTGCTCGATCCAGGAGCACTCGAACCTGCTCATATGGGTCAGCAAACAGATGGTTACAAGTTGAAATGAAAAAATTGCAAGCATTTAAAGTAAACTAGCGCAGGTGGAGAGATGAGGTATGTCAGTTGAAGAAAGTATTATATGGCAAAGTATTATATGGCCTCAAGCAGTCTGCGCATGCCTGTTTTAGAAAATTGAATAGTGCAATCTCGCAAGTGGGACATAAAATAAGCAATCATACTATATTCATTAAGCAAAGAAAGCAGGGAATAATCTTTTTTTTTTTTTTTTTTTTTTTTTTTTTTTGTGTCTGTGTGTTTTGATGACATTATTGTCATTGGGGATTGTGACACAGCTATCGTTGAAATGAAACAATACTTGGGGAAGGTAAAGACATTGAAGAGTTTGGAGACTTAAAATAAGGAAAATACGCACTTGATTTGCTGCAAGCTACAAATAATCTAGGAACCAAGCCTACAGGAAGTGAGTCTCTATGAAGAAGCTTACTCCTAGAAGATACAAGAATCTTCCCTAGACTGGTTGGGGGAAGCTTATTCATCTAACAGTTACAACATCAGTTTTGTCGCACGCAGTCAGTGTGGTTAGTCCATACATGCATTCACCTAGAACAAGTCATATGGAATTAGTGAAGCCAGTTTTGAGATATATGAAAGGTTTTTCAGGGAAAGGTATTCATTTTAAGAGGCATGGTCCTCTAAATGTAGTTGGTTACTCAGATGCTAATTGGGCTGGATCTAAAAATGACTGTCACTCTACGTAAAGTGTTGTAATTTTGTTTGAGGGAATCATGTTACTTCGAAAACTAGAAAACAGACAGTTGTTGCATGACCAACTGACTTAGCAGAATATGGAACAATGGAAAATGCTACTTGTGGATTAATCCGGTCATGTTAGCTGATGGAGTTCAGTTATTGACAGTCGTCCCGATATTATGTCTCTACACAAGTCTAGATCTCTGACAAAGATTTCATAACGATTGGGTGAAAAATAAAATTTTCAACTTCATTCAAGAAATTTTAGAACCAAGAAATTTCAAACTTCTATATATTTTCAATTTTACTGAAGAAATGTTGGAAATGATAATTTTGAATTCCACCTTTTCCTTCACTACTTTACTTTAAAATGTGGTGATGTCAACATTATCAACCATGACAGTTGATGTTGACAAACTCACGATTGAAAGAGTTCTGAATACTCTTGAGAAACTATTATTCTGTGTTTTTCTATGAAGACTGTACATCATTATATAGGTAATTACATGCCTTTAATTAAGGCTCTAAGAAAGGAAAACAATCTAATTATATCAATCATCAACCTAAGTTAGGAAATCAACTAATTACAACAATTTCTATTCTAAGTTAGGAAAACTACAGTTGTCTCAATATTGACCCAAATCAATTCCACGTGAGATAAGGGATTTGACTACTAATGGGCTTTGGGCCTTGGGCCTGTTTAACACCCCCCCTCAAATTGATGCGGGAGAATCAACAAGCATCAATTTGTCAACCAAGAACTGATGGCGTGGTCGTGGAAGACCTTTGGTAAGAATATCAGCAATTTGAAGTTCAGTGGAGACATGCGGAAGGCTGATGACATCACGTTTAAACTCATCACGTATGAAGTGACAATCAACCTCAATATGTTTAGTGCGTTCATGAAAAATCGGATTTTCAGTAATCCGAATTGCACTTGTATTATCAGCATAGAGAGGGGTAGGTCCTTCTGCTGGAAAACCAATGTCAGAGAGCAGACCACGGAGCCAAAGAATTTCGGAGCAGGCAGCAGACATGGCTCGGTACTCGGCCTCGGTAGAGGATTTAGAGACTTTTTCATGTTTCTTGCATTTCCAAGAAATGAGACTATCACCCAAAAACATGCACCATCCTGTCGTCGATCGGCGAGTATCCGGACAACCAGCCCAATCAGCATCGGAATAAGCTTTGAGAGAGAGAGGATTGTTGGATGGAAAGAACAACCCACGAGTCGGTGTGCGGAGAAGATAGCGAATGATGCGGCGAACAGCAGCCAGATGAAGGTGACGAGGAGCAGTCATAAACTGACTCATCAGGTTGACTGCATAAGATATATCAGGACGAGTGATCGTGAGGTAGATCAAGCTGCCAACTAATTGGCGATAGGCAGTAGGATCGGAAAGAAGATCGCCCTCCTCGCGACTGAGTTTGACATTCAATTCGACCGGCGTATCTACAGGAGCTGAAGCAGTAAGACCAGCCAAGGCAATGAGATCAACAGTGTATTTGTGTTGATTTAGAACTATACCCTGAGTCGATTGATGAACTTCAAGACCGAGAAAATAGTGTAGGGGGCCGAGATCCTTCATGTGAAAAGTCTGACGAAGAGACGCTTGAAGCTTCTGAATCATGGTTGCATTAGGACCAGTAATGACGATGTCATCCACATAGACAAGAAGTACGGTGATCCCGGATGGAGCACGATGTAAGAACATAGAAGGATCATATGGACTTGGATGAAACTCCAATCGTAGAAGAGCAGCCTGAAATTTCTCAAACCATGCGCGAGGAGCTTGTTTCAGACCATAGAGGGAGCGACGTAGTTTGGCAACCATACCAGCCCCAGATGAGCAGCCCGGAGGTAGGCGCATATAAACATCTTCTTTTAGATCACCATGGAGAAATGCATTTTTGACATCCATTTGATAGAGAGGCCAAGACTGAGATGCAGCAATAGCAAGAATAGTGCGGACGGTGGTCATCTTGGCAACCGGAGCAAAAGTCTCATCATAATCAATGCCATATTCCTGCCGATTTCCAAGAGCGACAAGACGCGCCTTATATCGATCTAAAGAGCCATCAGAGTTTAACTTGAGAGAAAATACCCACTTACAGCCAATAGGTTTGACACCCACAGGAGATGGGACAATATCCCACGTATGATTTTGCGCTAACGCCTCCAATTCCTCTTGCATAGCCTTGTTCCAACATGGGTCCTGCACAGCCTGAGAATAGGATTGGGGAATGGAAGAGGAAGATAAAGTGGCCATTAAGGAAGTATGGGAGAACCCATAACGGGATGGTGGGACTGAAATCCGAGTGGAGCGACGCAATGAAGAATGGCTGGAAGGAGCAACTGCCGGTGTTGGATCAGATGCCGGAGGAAGAACAGGAGGGGGATCCCTGGTAGGCGCTGTGCTGTTCCGTCTGTGATACACAAAATTGGGATTAAAACGAACAACTGACGTGTCGTCAGAAAAACCAGGTAAGGACACAAAAGAGAAGTCAGGAGGATCAATGTGTTTTTGAAAAAAATACTGATGTTCAAAGAAAACAACATTCCTAGAGGTACGGACACGACGAATGTGAGGGTCATAACAAAGGAACCCTTTCTGGAAGGGTGCATAACCTAAAAACACACACTGAGCTGATTGTGCTGTGAGTTTTGTCCTCTCAGAAGGAGGCAAGTGCACAAAACAAGTGCAGCCAAAAACATGAAGATCCGCATAGGATGGATCGGTTTGGTACAAACGGTAATATGGGCTTTGATTCTCAATGGAGGGTGATGGCATGCGATTGATAAGATGAGCGGCTGTAGCCAGTGCCTCAACCCAAAAACGAGTAGGAACGGAGGACTCCAGAAGAAGGGAACGTGTGACATCAAGGAGATGTCGATTTTTCCTTTCAGCGATTCCATTTTGCTGGGGAGTATAAGGACAAGATTTTTGAGAAATAATGCCTTTTTGTTGCAAAAACTGTTGAAAATCAGAGGACATGTATTCCCCGCCAGAATCAGATCGTAAGATTTTAATGCAGGTGGAAAATTGATTTTCAACATAAGCCAAGAAAATTTTAAAAACAAAGAAAACATCAGATTTGGAATGGAGAAAGTAGACCCATGTAAACCGACTGAAGTCATCAATGAAAGTCACAAAATATTTGTAGTGAGCATGGGAAAGAGCTGGAGCAATCCCCCATACATCACTATGAACTAAATCAAAGCACTTAGAGGTGTGTGAAGTGGAATGAGGAAACGGAAGAGTTTTGCTCTTCCCCATTTTACAAGTAGCACAGTCAAAAGGCACACAAGAAGAGAAACCAGGAGATTTATTTAATAAACCAGAATTTAACATAAGAGAGAAAGCCTTTGAATTTGGATGTCCTAGACGATTATGCCACAATCGGCAATTATCTCTAAGAGAAAAACAAAATACATTATTGGCAAAAAGATTCCTAGAATTGTGAAAAAAATCCAGTGGAAACAAGCGCCCACACTTAGGTCCTCTCGCGATCTCCTTCCCGGACATCTGATCCTGCACAACACAACCAGAAGAAGAGAAAGAAACATTGCAATTATTTTCAACAAGTTGTCCTACGGACAATAAGTTGGAAGTTAAATTAGGGCAAAGATAAACATTTCTCAATGGGATGGGACCAGGGATATCACCAACAGCAGTAATGGGAACATGTTCACCGGCAGCAGTTTGAATTTGAAGAGGACCATTGTAACTTGTCATAGTGGAGAAGGGGGTGGTGGAATGTGTCATATGATTAGATGCCCCAGAATCAATGAACCAAGTAGAAGATGAAGGTGACTTACCTGAGAGACCAACAGCAGATAGGGCATTGATAATCATTTGTTGAACTATTTCAGGAGTGAGAGATGAGGAGGGCCCAGGCTGTGAGACAGATGAAGGAGCAGGCATAACTGAGGAAGCCACATATGCGTGTGGAGTCGGAGACTGTGAAGTCTGATACTGTGTTGATGGACGTGGTGGACGACGGCGACATTCAGAGATGATATGTCCCGACCGTTTACAGTAACTGCAGACTTTCTGTTTACACTGAGAGGCAAGGTGCCCAAATTTCTGACAGCTGTAGCATTGGGTTTTGCTCAAGTCTCGAGGCGGAGGCTGAGAAGTTTTATTGGCCGAGAACGCGACTGAATAGGCATCAGTCTTCTATTGAGCAATATGAGCCGAGGTCATAAGACGCTGTTCTTCGCGTAAAAGCTCATTCAAGCAGACATCTAATGAAGGTAGTGGTGTCCGATTCATTAGAGCAGACCGGACACTTTCAAATTCATTCCGCAGTTTCATCAAAAACTGATCTCGCTGACTAGAGGCCTGAAGGTCTTGAATAACGGTCAACACATCGTCAGCCACATCTGCATACTTAATACTATCGTATTCTGACCATAGTGTACGGAAACCAGAATAGTAGTCTTGTACGGACAAATTCCCTTGTGTATATTCAGCAATTGCACATTCAAGATGGAATTGTCTGGCAGAGTTATCTTGATGGTATATTTTCTTCAAATAGCCCCACATGGCTTTGGAAGTGGGGTAAGGCTTGAGATTCATTATCAGATGAGGCTCAACGGATCCCAGAATCCAGGATTTCATTTTGGAATCTTTAGTATACCAAGAGGAGATTTTCTTCTCATCCTCAGTGGGTTTAGGGTCCGTGCCAGAAACAAAACCCCATAATTCCTTTGCTTCGAGATATGTTTGAAATTGGAAAGACCAGGCAGGATAATTCTTTCCAGTAAATTTGATCAAAGTGATCTCAGATTTGTCCATCTCAGCTGTATATTGTGAAACAGTGAAACAACAAGTGAGAACTTAGCAAAATCTGATGGTCCTGAGTCAATATCAGAGGACTGATATAAGGCAGCCTTGTATTCTGTCTTCTACAGTAAACAAGATTAATCTCAGCAGCAGCAAAAACAGTACAGAACAACAGAACTATGAACAGGACAATACGGGAGCAAAAACGGCCAAGTCGTCAGTGTGTAAAACTCCACGTGGGCCCCACCAGATGATCTATGGACAGATCAGATCCAAGGGATGATAGGAGGTCCAATTTCCGCAACTGATGGAGGAAGCGCTTCTCAAATCTGATCAAGATCAGAGATTCTGGACGGCTGAGATGGAATCTCGTGGACAAAAAGTGAAAAACCTTGAAAATAGAAGATGGCCAACTTCTGATGAGAGAAAAAATCTGGAAAAATCACTAGAATTCCTGATAAATACCTGCGACCAGTCTGGGCTGTTTCCGCAGATGAGTGGATGATAATCTGAAGTGGGCCACGATGGATCGGAGATGATCTGAGGTGAGCAGGGGTGATCTGTGATGGAGAAAAAAAATCCTGGATCTATTTCTGCAGTACTAACTTATTCTCTCTATCCTTAATCCCTTGATACAATGAAGATCTCTAGAATCAAGACTTCCTTGAGCCTTGCTCTGATACCATGACAAACTCACGATTGAAAGAGTTCTGAATACTCTTGAGAAACTATTATTCTGTGTTTTTCTATGAAGACTGTACATCATTATATAGGTAATTACATGCCTTTAATTAAGGCTCTAAGAAAGGAAAACAATCTAATTATATCAATCATCAACCTAAGTTAGGAAATCAACTAATTACAACAATTTCTATTCTAAGTTAGGAAAACTACAGTTGTCTCAATATTGACCCAAATCAATTCCACGTGAGATAAGGGATTTGACTACTAATGGGCTTTGGGCCTTGGGCCTGTTTAACAGATGTTATCCTATCCGGTTGAGCAATTTAAATAGTAAAAAATCAACACCCTAGAAATAGATATAGATGTTTTTAAATCAAGTCGACATCTCAATTATGGACTTATTACCTCTTTTTCTAAATGGTCCCAAATGCATGATCAATTACTCAACCATTCAAAAAATAAATAAATATCGATGTTAACAGTGCTGGTCTCTTATTATTTCCTAAATATGTTCAACTTCACTATAAAATCTGAAAAGGCATTCTGTTGCTTTTGTTGGCTTCAACCTGACCACTATTTTGATTCATGATCATGATCCAATTTTGCCTTAGATAATATTGATTTCTACAAACATTGAAGCTAAGAAGCTAACAAGTCAAATCTTTTTTTTCACTCTGTTTTGGAAAAGATAGCTAAAAAATCAATCTTCCAAATATTTGATGTTTCCAACAAGACCAAATCACATATAAATATGTAATCTTTATGTCAGAACACATGACGAGAATGAAAAATGAATGGTGGAGATCAAGAGTCATGTTAGGGTAAAAATATAAAAAATAACACTCTACTGGATAATAACAATTTACTAAAAATTATTTATTTTACTCTTAAATAACAATTTTGATTTCGAAAATAGATGACAAATAAAAAATTTCAAACAACATGCGTGAACAACGATCTTCAATGTTCTTTTTTCTACTTTTTGACAGGTAATGACAGCAATGAATAATAGAACATCAAATTATTCATTTGGAGATGATAAATAAATCAAGGTGCTGATATAGTGGTCATATTCCAACTACAAAGAGAGTACTTACCTGACCGATTTTAATGTCCCCTCGATTTGGATTGTAAAGCACGTGAATGTTACATACTACAACTTGATTAGATTTTATTGAATGATGATGACAACTGCAGCAAGAAAAAGAGATTCCATTTAGAGGACAGATGTTCAAAGTGTCATGTGCTACTGTGCTAGGCTCACACAAGTGAGAAAAATCTAACAAGCAGTAGTAGTAATTGCAATGAAATATATAGCAACATAGTAACATCTAAGAAAATTATTTAATGTAAGGGGAAAAACAGTTGATTAGCCTGCTAGACAGACGTCATTACATTTTATATCACATCAGAGAAATGGTTCATGTTTCTTGTCATTATCTGATTCGTCAGTTAAAGGGTTGCTAAATCCATTGATCATGATATCAATCATGAATAGTTGGAATTGGACAAGAATTCGAAAACTAGGTGAGTGTATACTAAAAGAATGTAAAATGAGACAGAAACAGAAATTCAGAACAAACAAATCAGTGCCACCTTGTAGAAGAAGCAGTAGAATCACTTTCAGTTGGGCTTGGACTTGTTGACTGGTCAACAAAAAGAATTCCACTATATTTATGTGGCATAAAACAAAGTCATCAAATGAATAGAAACTAAATCGAGTAGAACTAAATCCAAATTCTTCCTTTGATGCAAGGGAACCTGCCAACATATCTAATCATGATACCTCCAGAACACAAATTTGCGCAACATTATTTCGAAGTCCAAGTTTATCAAATTCGATGTGCTCTTCATGCAGCAACTTAAACCTGATGAAAAGAATACCAATACCACACTAATAAAACATTACAAATAAACTTAATTCCAATAAAAAGCATGAAATAATACAATGAAATAAAAAAATCTTTCAAATATGTCAAAATTAGGAATCAGGAGAAGACAAGTACAACATCATTATTGGCTTTACAAGAACAACTTCTCAAATGTGGAAAAAGAACAAAAAAACGTATGTGTGTACGTGTATCGCTAATGCTCCTGTGAGGATGTCTCAAATGGTGCGAGACAATTAGCGGGCCCACATGATCAATCGGAGACCATCATCCTAACCCCCTTCCCCCCCGCCTCTCTTCCAAAAAACAAAAGGGTCACAGATGCAATGAGTTTTACACCGATTTGAATGGAAAGGACCATTGGATCAAAATAAACTAAATTTGAGTATTTAAACACCGTTAAATTTGAGGGCCATGGATCAAAGGTTTAAGATAATGGGATTGATTTAAAACTTTATATATGGGGTGATCCATCAGGCCATAATTAGTGGGGCCAAGCAGGACCCACTGGTTGTATTGCACGGTCTCTTCTGCCAGACATCAACATAGGAGCACTATCCAGATACACACACATACATATCCGAAGAGGACATGGATGGAAGTAGTAAGGTTAGAACTGAAGAACTGCAATCCATTTGAGGATTATGCCTAGGAAAGACCAATAAATGATTGAGCATTCTTATGAACTAGACTCATCCACCGATAAATGAACTATGTTGGGCATGGAGAAGGATTCACTGGTTTCAGCCAAGGGACTACAACCATTTGACTAACTAGTTCAGAGTTAGGTCCACTTAAGCATCCACAATCTTATGAGGGATGATATCTAAATACGATCCAGATTTCTCACCATTATGTTGTCTACACAAATTGCTAATATCAGAAGATGTATTCATATCAACAATTGTGGTTGCAAACAGGTCAGATCCGGGACAATACCATGTTGAATCCAGATCTGGAATGGAACCAAGTTGTATCCAGATACAGATCTGTTTTTTAAAGGATGGATCCAGATCCTGATCTGCATCTGACCGGAACCCTTCAGATGGTCTGGATCTGGCTACAGTTTAGCTCTTCCAGGTCTCATTCATCTTCTCTTTACCTAGCACTATCGTCCCTATAAAAACCCTGACATCCCCATCTTGGCAGTAAATAAGAGGGCTCTTGCCATTTTTGATGTTCCTACTGCAGCGGTTAAATGAAAACGGCCAGAAGCATCCTTCTCTTTCAATGATACTCTCTATTTGGGGCATCTGCGTCCCCATCGACCACAGCAGTAGATGAATGGATCCCCATCTTCTTCTTAAAGGGGCTTTCATCTGCCTCGAAGTACTCTAATGCAACTTCCTTGAAAGGAGGAAGAGAATAAGCAGCAGCAGTAAAAAGAGAGGAAAGGTATGGGGCAATGGCTGAAATTACCTCCTTACACTTTCTCCATTGCTGCCCGCATCTGCCAAGAACATAGTTACCTAGTTCGCAGCTCAATCAGTTCGCATCCGAATTCGCAGTTCGACACTTACCTTGATTCGGAAATTTTATGGGGTAGGTTCATTTAGTTCGTTCGCTGATTCGATTAATTCACTCGAATTCGACAAGTTCGATATAATAATTTGAATTAAGATGATTATGGTACCTTTGAACTTCGCTTTTACTTGCAAATTCATAGGTCCAACTCATATCCTTTCTTTTGATACATTTCCTTTAAGAATGACGGTATGTGTTCGTAATGATTCCATTCCATTGAATCATTGATAACTGAAATTTAATTTCAATAGAAGTGAGGTCCGCCTTTTGATCAATCATGTTTTACACATATCTTCATAAATTTTTGTGATAATTTTTCAAGTGTGATTGCTCCATTAGAGGCCTCCATTTTGATTGTATTGATTACTGAACATATTCTGAGAAATATAATTATGTACCTTTGAACCGTTTGATTTAGAAAGATGAGCTCCTCTCAACTAATTTTTAAATCTTGTTAGAATAATTAAACACATAATATGCCATCTTCAATACAATCACAAGTGTAAAATTAATAGGCACTCATCAAGTTTGTTATGCAATGCTCATAATCATAGGCGTCTGAGGAATTGAGGTAATCATAGGTGGGCCGCTGTGAGAAATAGAAGTGTAATAGAGTCATTGCTTTTTAGAAGACATCAATTTAAAAGACCTCCCCTTTTGATGATGTTTCCTTCTCTTAACTTTTTTTTTTAGTCAAATTCAATATATCCTCCTTGGCTGGTAGAAAGTTTATTTACTCTCACCTTGAATCCATCAGCAGGGCCTATCCTAAATATCTAAACCATTGAGAATTAACATCAGCCTTCACATTGGTTCCGAGAAAAATTTACTTCAATTAAGTTTCGCCCTACTTCAAATTTATCAAATCTAAACAAATTAGATTTCATTCCTTTGCATTGTTAATTTATAATCTATTTGATCAATCTTACTGCTGAACTGATTCAGATTGGGGTAAAACCTTTTTCCAGCGTCCATGAATGTTGAAGTATCAATTTTCAACAGTGTGGATTGAAAACAAAGGACCCCAGTCATGAACTTTATATATATAGCATAGACTATTTTTTAGGTCATAATTGAGGATCCAGACTCTAGCCTACTTCTTGCAAGATATCTATCGTGATTCATGGATATGGATGACAGCTAAGAGAGAGAAGAGGGTAAGGAGAAACATCCCTTGTTTTCCTATTGTATGGGTGAGAGAGGGGGAGAGGGGTAAAAAACAAGAAACTTTCTTCTTACTCTTCTCTTCTTCGAACGGTGAGAAAAAACAATGAAAGTCATCTTCCTCAGTGAGATTCCTGCAACTGAAAACGTCTGCTCAAACATGGAGTGAGACATAGTCTGAGAGCAGTACGTAAGCCTTTATCGTTTTCAATTTTTTCACTCTCATCAACCTTTGGATTTTCAATTTTTTCCTGCACTGAAATGTTTCAAATTGGGCATTTTCTTATGAACAAACTACAGCGAATCGAACTGCGAATTATTTGATTCGAACCGTTCGCAATTCGAGCCCTGAACCACCGAATCAGGTAACAATGGCCAAGAATATACAACAGGAGTCATTTAGCTTTGGAGTGTCTGAATCTCTATGAGTGAACTACACGTGAAAATGACTTGAAATGGTTCTCAAACCTGTAAACTATAAAGAGACTGCTGCCCTAGAAATGACTTGACATAGTTCTCAAACCTGTAAACTATAAAGAGACTGCTGCTATAGAAATGAATTGACATGGTTCTCAAACCTGTAAACTATAAAGAGACTGGTGCGCTAGAAGAGTCCCTACACTACGAAGAATAGTTGCTGCGGGACAGTACCTATGACCTGTAAACAGTAAAGAGCACCATTGCTCTCAGACCATTTGTCAGAAGGTCCTTTGGATTTCCCAGTCCTTGGGTCGGAACACGTACGGATCCAGAACCAGACCTCGTTTCTTACTGAATAACAGGTTCGATATACAGATCCAATCTCCATCAGAACCAAAATTAGGTTCCAAACCTGATTATTTTCAGGTCGGAGGCAGAGAATTGTCAGATAACTGGATACCTGTTCGCAACCCTATCATCAATTGTGCCCTCAATCGCAAAGTGTGTAATGTGACTATGAAGCTGCCTTGGGCTACATCAATTGCCAAAATCAGAAGACTTGTTCAAACCAGAATAATGCCCCCATTTGGAAAAATTGTTATGATTGTGTCGTGGCCTGGTGCTAGACCCGCAAATATTAGAAGATTTGTTGAAATCAACAATCATACCCTCATTTGGAGAAACTGCTACATGATTGAGATGCTATCTTGGGCTATATGAATCACTGATGTTAGAAGATTTATTTAAGTCAGCAATCATCCCTCAGTTGGAAAGGTGGCTATGTAACTGACAACTTTGAGGCCATCCTATTAAATTAAGAATCTAGCCATTCCTCTTTTGTTCTCACCCACTTGCCCACTAAGTAATCCTCCCATACCTGATAGATAAATCTGGAGAGTTCCAGGGGATTTTGCCCAACATTCTTCCTATCTTTCCAACAATATCGTTAATTTTTGACATGCCGTCCTACCTGGAATCAACTTTTTCCTCCAATTCCAGATTACACTAAGAACCAACCAGATTTGATGAATAGTACGGCCATTCTTATGAATCCTCCATTTCATATCAGACCATCAACACCACAAAAAAGAAATGCTTGCACTTTCCACCAGCATTCAAGAAGATGACTTTCATCAATCTCAAAGACATGACCCAAGCAAGAATGAAGAGCCTCTACTGCACCCACCATCCATGCATGCAAAGGCATCCCATGTAATCGAAACCATATGGGTTTTAGCAGGTGCTAACTCCAACCATCAGTTCATTCTTCTCATTAAACCATTGCCAAAGAAAGGATCCACCACTTATAAAATCCACAAAATCCCCATCTGGAATATGGGATAATGAACCATTTACATAAATTCAAATTCTTCAACTCAAACGCCATATCACACTTCCATCTTGTCCAAGTCCCTTTTTTTCAATCTCATATGCATCAACATCTATTCTGGGAACTCTCGCTGAAGGACTATCTTTAAGGAAGCATTTAAAGGATTGGAGACTGCATTAGAAGATTTTACCACCTTCATTACTCCTTCCATCTCAATCCATACCACTTGACCCTCATTTCTACTCCTTTATGTTATTGGATCAATCCCGGTTTCTGCACCTTCAGTAATCATGTTCCAGGCTTTCACATCACCACTGTTACCAGAAAATCTTGCGCCAACTGCACCCTTCTGTGAAGATTGCATAGATTAAGGTCCATACCGGGCTTGTTGAACCCTAATGAAGATGCTCCAACCACCGACCACTAAATGCACCTACCACTTATAACACTTCACCTCAAAAGCTAACTCTGGGCTTCCTTGGCACCCTATCTACTGGTAAGAAGACATGCATACTAAGTGACAACCCTAACTTCTAAAAACATACTGTAACTCCAATGAAGAAATATGAACTGGAAGATTAAATACGAAAACAAAAAAGACAACAAACATGATTTGTCCCCCATGTAGAGATAAGTCTCTCTCTCTCTCTCTCTCTCTCTCTCTCTCTCTCTCTCTCTCTCTCTCTCTCTCTCTCTCTCTCTCTCTCTCTCTCTCTCTCTCTCTCTCTCTCTCTCTCTCTCTGTAATGATGCCAATGGCAGCTGGGAGTATCAGCTTAGGGATTGCACCCTTGATAAACCCTCCCTATTCTCCCTTACACAACCTATACCTGATCGACTCAATTTTGTGTACTGATCCTAGGTTTGGACTTAACTTGGATCTAGTACTAGAAGTCAAGAACCACATCTAAGTCTAGGTCTGGCTGGGCCCATCCGAAACTGACCTGCTTAAAAGTACTAATTCTTTGATCATTGCCATGCACTGTGGAAAAGAACCCCATGACCAGGTTGACATTGTCCAATGCCAATGTAACATTTCAATTTTCACCAGGACTTCAACACCAATTTCATTACTTATTGCAGCATTTCAATATTCCAAAACCATACACACTCAATAAAATAAATAAATATTAGTGACCATACATCCACACCAACCCGCACACCACCGTGGTCAATAAGAATGTAATGTTTGCCTTCCACATTAAAGTATCTTTACCAAAAGTTTGCAGTAAACAAATTTATCTCCCTCCATAGTTATTCCCATGAATCAACAAAATGCCAATAATAGACGCCATGGACAACACAGTAAAACTGAAACTACAATAAACTCCTAAGGCCTAAAAATTAGTACGGAGACATTATTTTTTATTTTTTTATTTTTTTTTATAACCTACAAAGACATTAATATTTACACAGAGGTATAATAAAGGTTGAGAAACACAATACTGAGCATTTCTTGTAATGGTAATAAACATGCCTCGCTGTTCTCCAAAAAATTGCACATCCATCAATAGGTGGACCAGTACGCATCTGCAAAGTCAAAGGAAATTGTCATTATAGTATTACCACAAAAGGAACAATTCATTTACAACTAAAAAGTCGCAAGAGATTAGATGATAGAAAAGAGGAGAGATTTGCAATCGCTTAGTTTTTCGGTAGTATGGCCTTGACCAAAATTTCTCCAAATATGGCCTTTAATGAAATTTCTCCTTCCATCTTATTGCTTGTCACTATTTAACCAAGGCAAGAAGAAGAAAACACATGGATCAGTGCTAGGCCATCTGTACCGCTAAGGTCAGAAACCATACAACCTAGCACACCATGTGTATCTGTCAGGTCTATAAAGTGTGTGGCTGATGTGAAAGTTTCATATAGTTTGCTGTTGTTATAATGCTGTTAGGTTGAGAGGATGAAAGTTGCTGCTTTGTCTACAATTTCCATCATCTTCTCTGAGAAGATTATGATGAGTAACTATTGATTGGGTTGCTCTTCTACAGTTTCTTCACGTTGTTAGCATATTAATGCATGAGGTTCTATACTCTTTCGAAAATTGTTTAGTAAGGAAGTGTATAAAGCCTTCAGCACATCACTGTAACAATTATGTGGCTAGTTCATCCTCTTCAGTAATAAACTCATAATTATGGTGATGCTAGAAACTTTTATAATGATAACTCTAACTTAGGCATAACATCTTCCATGCTTGCAACAATAAATTTCCATCAATGGTTGAGCAATAGAGATATTCCTTGGAGACCAGTCGAAATTAGGGAAAATAGGAAGATTACACCATATAAACTAATGTCATGTACAGTACATCCTGTGGATGCTGATGTTAGTAGGCCTACAAAAGTTGCCCACGACCAAAAAAATCTAGGACACACTTCATAAGCTCTATTGTGATGAAAATATCATGAGAGGAGTTTACGAGTTGAAAAGGGGTAAAGCTAGACAATGGTTGAATCACCATCATCATCATCATCAAAGGCTTGTCCCAACTATGTTGGGGTTGGCTACACGAATTATGTTTATCCATGTCAATCCAGGCCCAATATTGCAGGCCCATTTAAATGTACATGTATACATGCCTTAACTGTTAGCTTTAATTATGGATCTATACCATATTTGTATTATCTTGATAAGAATGATTAGCATGTAATCAGGGAATGCAATATTGGGCTTGGATTGACAATCCATTCTAATCTATCTTGAGTCAAATCCTCATATAAGTTACACTTCTTCATATCTATTTTTACTACCTCCATCCACGTCCTCTTTGGCCTACACTTTCCTATTAGTGGGCCATCAACCTTCATAGCCAAACTTTTTCTTGCTGGTGCCATTGCCAGCCTACATTAAACATGCCCAAACCATCTCAAACGAATTTCTCTAATTTTATCCCCTATCTCTCTCAAGCGTTCGTTTCTAATTTTATCCTGCCTAGTTTTACTACACTTCCACCTCACTATTCTCATCTCTGCTACATCCATTTTTTGCATATGTTGCTTCTTGATTGGCCAACATTTTGCTCCATACGTCATAGTTGTTCTAATTGTTGTCCTATAAAATTTTCCCTTCAATCTTGTTGGCATTCGTCGCTCACAAAGCACTCCAGAAGCAAGTCTCCACTTCAACCATCCCGTTTTTATCCCATGTTCGACATCTTTATCAATCTCCCTATCCTTACTAATTATAGAGCCAATGTAGCGGAAAGAATCACTTTGTAGTATCTCATGGTCTTCAATTCTCGCAGTAGTTTCAGCTCTTTCTATTTGCCCACAAAAGTTACAATCCATATATTCCGTCTTTGTACGGCTTATTTTAAAGCCTACGGAAAAATGAGAAGTTGCTTGCAAGAATTAGCTTACTTCGAAGATGCGTTTTTTTTTTTTTTTTTTTTTTTTTTTTTGTCACTATGTTGGCGATGCATGGAAATAAGGAAAAGGGGCCAAAAGTAATCAGGGCTTAGAGTACTTGCAAGCCTCAATCCGGATTTATAACTTGTCAAAGCATAAATCCATTGTCGTGCCATGTATGAAGTACAAACCCAAACCCAGATTTACCTTGATATTATTATTTAATAATAACTTTATTATATACAATTATGTGTTTATGTGGGGCCCATTCAATGCATGTAGAAACAATGAAGTCGTTCTATGCATTCTAGTGTAATGTGCCTTGCATATATGTAGAATTGGACCAAGTTGTAATTTGTGAATAAATCTTGGACTTAATTGTAATTGGTCGAAATATGTAATTCTAGGATTCGTCTTGGCCCCACTTGTAATTTTTATAACTAAATTATCATGCATTAGTGGTATAATGCAATTATCATTTGGGTTTTGCGCTATCGTCAGACTTTGGCTTGTCATCATATGCGGCATAAATCTGATCATCTAACTCATCTTCTTTCTAAGGGATGTGGATCACTATCTTTCTACATTCTGACGATATATGACCAATTTTGTAAGACTTGAAAACAACATATGGTCACCTTGCCTTTACAACGACCAAGGATCAAAATAGCAGTTGCAATAAGCATAGCAGTCAATGGCCAAAATACTACATAGTGGGCGATATGTACCGGTTGCGGTGAGACGTAGTGGTGTGAATTTTTCAAGCAATCAGAAAAATTCGAATATTGTGTAGCAGTCAATCTTGTTTTTTTTAGTGATTTGAAACCATATAAGGGTAGAGACAACTTTACGAAAAGCTATTAAGGATAAGAAATAGAGAAAACGGTGTTTTAAATTAAAATTGCTTGGCACTACTAGGATTTAGACCGCATCGCCGCTATTTTTTAAGTAGCATAGTGGCCTCAACCGCAACGACGGATGATGCGGCCACTATGCAGCTATTTTGAACAATGGCGACAATCATCTACACTCATATCCCATCCACACATCTGATTTGGTTGAGTTAATGGACCACCAGCTTTATCTTCCTTCGATAAATGCCCATAATTCTCGATCCACCCTCGTCTCTATCGGCTCATGAAATTGATGACCTAGACTGGGGAATCTCGATCTTTTGTTACTCTTTGCAGCCACGCACTGATAAGCTTTGGTCACTGTGTAATTAGGATGAATGGACATCGCCTTCAGTAGTGATGGCTATAGAACACCCCAAAAATTATACCACCAATTAGTTCTCATCTTCCATGACATCACTATGGGCCAACAACTATTTAAATTCCACCTTGTAGTCATTGATGGAGCGATCACCGTGTTGGATGTCTTCCAATTGCATACATAACGACTATCTATAAGTGGGAGGTAGAAAGTAGCCGTATTTCTTTATCTTCTCCCACAATGTGATCGGCAATTTACTCATGTCCTTAAGGGATTTTTGGAGTTGTTTCCACCACGCATCGGCTCTACCACAAAGTTTGATTGCCACCAATTTAACATTTTTTTATGATCGGTCAATTCCTTGTAAGCCAATACCTTTCTTTGGTATTTAGCCATTCGTAAAATTCTTCTCCTTTCTTTGACCCATTACAATCGGGGATTTCTAATTTGACTATTAAATCCGAATCATTGTCTTCTCCATATTAGTGTTTCATATTGTTGTATCTTCTCACCGAAGACCAATTATGGAATGGAATATGGATTAATGAAATCATCACTTTCCAACCCATCATTAGAATTATCATAACCATTTGTATACCCTCTAAGCGTTGGGCCAATTGTTCACCCTGCAATTTTAAATCTTGTATATCTATGTCCCTCAGATTTGTTTCATGACCCTCCTCGCACTAGACCGCTTGCCTATGACCACGTCTACGTCATGGAGGCATAATTAGGGAGACGAAATCAACAACAAATCGCAGGATCGATTTGCTCTAATACCAACTAACGCAGTCCCGATTGGATAAAATCGGACTGCTAATGGGCCCAATTAAATCAAAACCACAAAAATTCCAGCAATGCCATCAAGGCCAAAGATATTGCAAATTATCAAGCCCAAAAATTTTGGTATGTCTAAATGGCCTGCGCAAAAGACTCCATCAAATTCATATTCTAATCCAAGTGCTAGTTCCTCCGTGAAATTTTCCTCCAAGTTTGAAGATGATAATAGGTTCACGTGTTTTCATCGCAAAAAAAAGAGGCACCGTTTGTTGGAATGTCCAAAACGAATAAACTTAATAGAAGGTGCACAAGAAGAACCAAAAACACAAGATGCCCCTAAAAGCGAAGAATCAGAAGTGGAGGAAATAGATGTTGAAAAAGATGGCGAAGTTCTCTTGGTGCAACAAGAGTCTACACCCACTGTTGAGAAAAGATGGTTGTGGAAATCTATTTTTCGTTCCACAGGTACAATTCTTGGGTAAAAATGTACAGTTGTGATTGATGGTGAAAGTTGTGAAAATATCATCTCCCAAACTCTTATTGATCGCACTTGAAGCTAAAGGTTTACAAGCACAATCGCCCCTACTTTGTCAAATGGCTAATGACAGGTGATGAAGCGTAAGTGTGACATACATGTCAGGTTACTTTTGTGTTGGTGATGATTATAAAGATACAATTTGGTGTGATGTGCTACCAATGGATAGTGGAGATATCCTATTGGGTCGCCCATGGATGTATGACAAGAATGGCACTCATGGGATGCGCAACAACACATACACATTCATGCACAATGAAAAGGAAGTTACACTCTATCCAAAGAAACCAGAATCGCCGAAGAAGAGATCAAGGGCTCCTGCCACAAAGGAAGTGTTTCACGTACACCCTGTCTACAGAGGCAACATAAAGAAGACCCGAGTTCGAGGTCGAACTCTTCTTTCAACCTGGGGGGAATGATGTAGTATGGGCCATACATACCATAAGTGGTCCCGCCCAATTAGAGATTTTTATATTTTATTTCCTTTCATTTTTCCTAATTATTTGTTAGCATGTTTCTAATTGTAATTAGTGTAGTTTCCATTATTGGTTTAGGTTTGCTTAGGCCCTAAGTTTACTTTTCTTATTTATAATACATTGTAGAGATGGAAATCCCAGACATGATTATTGAATAGAATCGTGGGTTCTCCCTCGGAGAGGTGCATCCACATGTTGAAGTCTCTGTAGAGACAATGTGAGGTATCTTTTGACACGTGCTTGGGCATCCACGCAAGCCCTAACCCTATGGCCTGCATCAATTTTGCATAGAATAGTACTTTGAGGGTGGGCCAAGAAAGTTGGTAACAGTGCAGATTGACCATCAGATTTTTGACTGGGCCCAATTATTAAAAATCAAAACCATTTAGTTTTGGATAGAATAGTACTAATTTAACTTTACAAATTTACTCAAATTAAATGGCTCACTTCAGGTTAATAATGTTAGGTTTTTGTTGTTGCTAATTTGATGGATTCACGTTCACTTTTACCGTCATCTGATCACACACTCATACATCATAGTTTGGACCTTATAATATGAAACTTAGACTTACATATGCATTTGATTTTCAAAGACTTCATCCTGCATGTTTTAGAACTTAAAAATGCTCTTTGAAAAATCTAGTTCTTCATACATGGTTTTGAAAAATCAAGTTAGGCATCATGGTTCATGTCTTGCATACATCTTCCTTTCAGAATCTGTTTAGTATGCATGAAACACATTGGCCCAGAGTTCATGTTTTCATAAAACATTTTCTCAAAATTTTGAAAGAACTCTTCCCAAGCCAGTGTGCTCGGTCGACCGACCCCTGCACCCGGTCGACCGAGCAACTAGCCGTTGGCCAATATGACTGTTGGGCCAGGTCGACCCGGGGGTCATGGGGTCGACCGGGCCAACTAACCGTTGGACTGTTTTTGTATAAAAGTCCATTCCATTCCCTTCTTTTTGCAGGCTAGTTGGGTGATCCTTTGGAACTGTTTTTAAGCCTGAGGAAGAGGGAAGAGTTGATAAGGCTAGAGGGTCAATGGAAATCCAAAATGCTTGAGACAAAGGTATATCTTTCAAGTTAAGTCTTGGTTTCCATTCCAATTGAAATCCATGCTTCCTCAAACCTTTGAAACTTCATTTCAGCATGATTTCTAGCTTTGACGAATTTGTTTTGCAAACATCAATCACTTTGGCATATTAGATTGATTTGCAAACACTCATGTCTCAATCACATGTGTTTTAATCTTTAAACTTCATATAACTTGTCTAGCATGTTATTCCAAGTTGTTTCAACTTTTCATGTGATTAACTTACCACTTCAATCATCATTTTCTGAGCTTAAATTTTAATATGCATCAAGCATTCATTTAAGAGCTTCTTTTTAGAATTTGATTGAAGTATCATTCATACACTTAGAGCACACACCTTAGCTACTTGTTAGTGTATGTTTGTATCTTGATTTAAACTTTCATATCAGCCAATTTAAGAGGCAATTGTATTGAGCTCTAATTGTATCACTTTGAGTGTTTGTTTAGACACTTCTTTAAGAAAAAATTTTCTATTATAAAGGTTATTGCTTAGCCTAAGAAAAGCACATTGTAAAGGTTATTGCTTAGCCTTGGAAAAGCATCTTGTAAAGGTTATTGCTTAGCCTAGAAAAGCACATAGAGAGGTTGTTGTTTAGCCTAGAAAAACAACATTGTAATGGTTATTGCTTAGCCTATTAAAAAGCATAGATAGTGAAAATCCGGTGGGGTGATTGGATCACAAGCCGGTAGTGGATGTAGGCATTGGGGCCGAACCACTATAAATCTCTGTGTGATGGTGTATGCTTGTGGTGATTTCTTTTGTTACCTTCCGCATCTTGTTTGGTAAATCATCACTTGTGACTAGTTATCTTAAAGAAATTAAAATTGGGCATTATTGGTCACATATTGTAACTCACCCTATTCAACAACCCCCCCCCCCCCCCCCCCCCCCCCCCCCCTTAGGGTTAGGATCCAGGACTTTCAAATAATTTCTAATAAAAATCAAAATGACCATACAGATTGAATTAGGGTGGGCCTAGAGCTATAGTAATAGTGCTCGCTTCACCTATTGAATTCCGGTAGCATAAAATTTCAGAATTCATCCACACAGAAATAAGTGGGCCAATGACTGAAATAAGAGGGCCTCACAATACGGTGTATCTAATCACGCCCTTACTCCTATAAAGGAACGCATGACTGAAATATAAAAAGAGAAGAAATGAATGAGAAAGAAGAAAAAAAATGGAAAAAGACGAGAAAGGAGAATTGAGCATACTTGGATCTCGAGTGAAAGATTTGGCGATGGACTCTTGCTTTGGCAGCGGCAAGGAGCTTCGACAAAGGAGGGATCTCAACTTTCTGCCACGAAAAGTTCTTGGCGAGGGAAGAGACTCGATCTCATGCTTCGGCAAGGGAAGAATTTCAAAATAGGTAATGGAAAAAATGTGAGATCATGATTTTTAAAAGTGTGTTTAGCCCTAATTAATCATGTTTAGTGTTTGTTTTGAGATTTAATGGGAACTTTGATTTCTGAAGGACCTATTTGTATTTTTCAGAAACCTTGAGGAGCTTATTTGTAAATACCTATTTTTGGGTGGACTTAAGTGCAATTTCCCAAAATACCCACCGTTAAGAGAGGATCCAGGAGCTTCTTCTTTCTTCTTCATTTCTCTCCCGTTCTCTCTTGTTTCAGCACCGGCGACGACCTTTCCAGTTCTCTTCCCCATCTCCATCATCAGCCCACATCATCTTCATCTGCTTCTTGTTTATTTTCTCCGTTAGAGCTTGAGGAAAAAGCTTTGTGTAGGAATTTTGAAGGATTTTGAGAGAGCTCAGTTAGAACTCCATTCAGAGGCAAGTAGTTGGTATTCTAAACATATACAAGTGAATATTTCAGAAGACTTCATGAATTTATTGATAAATCTCAGTTTTTCAGCTTGATGAATAATTTGTAGGTTTTGATATGAAGTTACAAGTTTTCTTTGATTAAATGAAGTTTTAGAAATGTCTTTGAATACTAGAATTGATATCTCAATGGTTTAGAAGAGAAGAGATAAGTTTCAGGTCGAAACAGAGGAATTCCAAAACTTTGGTTCCGTTTTTCCTTTGTACTCGGTCAGCCGACCTTCGGTCTTGCAGTCAACCGACCACACTGGTCTTTCAGTCAGTTGCTTTCTGCAATTGAGCGTGTTCAGTCCCGAATCCCCTCAATGAAGGTCGACCGGGTCTATAACAAGTCGACCACCTAATCAACCTACCATACTAGATTTTCCCTATTAATTTCTAAACCTAGTTTTCTAGCCTGGAAATGTACCCTATGATAGTTCAATGACCCTGATTCTTTAGAAGACCATAGTAAGTGATGTCTAAACCCAACATTGATCTACAAATAGATCAATTTGTCATTAAATCAATATTTACACCATTAAACATTAATGTGGCCAAAGAGGTTCTGTTTAGCACTTTAACTTTTGAAACACCAATGTATGTAACACATTAGTGTCTAATGTTGTTGTTAAGTAATCTAGACCAAATAATGGACCTTGTAGTTAATTTTCATCATTAATTTTTGTATTCAGTCCTATCCGTCCAGGACCACCGACCAGGACTCCTTAAATCAAGTGGCCGCCCAGGATACTAAATGGGGATGTGGATTGAATGTTCTGATCAGCATCATGGCATGTTAGTATTAAATATCAGCTACTGTCCTGAACATAAACATGATTTCAGTATCTTGAAAACACATGTTCTTTTTTTTACAAGAAAAGTCTGTATTTTGTTATACATTGATATATGTACATCAGTACTCTGATATTGGCACCACTTGGCTCGGTCCTTCTGGATCGTGACACGGTGAAAGCTGGACCGTTCAGTTCCGTATACTGGCTGCAGCTTAGTTCAGTTTTCTGTTGGAGTATTTATACTCCTGGTAACTTTGTATTCTGTACTGTTTTGTGGCCACCTTCTGACATACATGGTACCCACTGTGATTTTGTATTTCTGATTATTTAGCCAATGTGGTATTGTACTCCCGTTACATCAGTATTTTGATATTTTATTATCTCAGCCAAAAGCATTGTTCAGATTTATCCTGTTTATCAGTTATCATGTTATTTCCGTTATTATCAGGCATTGTTCAGATTTATTTTGTTTTTCTTAGATATCATGATTATCATGTTATTGTTTAGCATATCAGTCTCTTACCAGTTTATCAGATGTAACGTCTGGCGTTTCAGGAGATATGATCAGGAGGCCCTAGGATTTTCAGTTAAGTTCTGCAGATGTCATATAGACATCGGGTTCCGTGAACTGTGTGCTACCATGGGATGGGCTTTAATTGTGATCAGTTGTACTGACCTCTATTGGTCTTTAACTTGGGTTGTAAATTAAAAAAAAACTCCTGTTTTCTGTTATTAACTTCCGTATTGTGAATAAATAGATCTGTATATACTCTGTTTTGCTCTATAACTGGAAAATTATTATCCTGTGGGTAGCTGTGTGGCTAATTTCTTTTATAAAAGTATAATGTTTTTAATCCCCACACAGATCACGTCCTCAGATTTGGGAAAGGCGGGCTAAACCAAATCTGGGACATGACAAAAAAGTATGTGGAACGAGTGCTAACCCAAATGCAAGGCTTATAATCATTTATTTTTTCTTTTCACAACCCAACCTCAGTACGCCTGAAGTTCGTTCGAAATTAGGGATTTTGGACCGAAACGTATGATTTTGGCCAAAATCAAACGAAACTGGACTCAGACACCTTCAAGTAGTATTTTCATTTGGATTCCTTATTGTATCAAAATAAATTGGGAGTTTCATCCGTAACATACTGACCTTGACAACTAAGATTCTTATGCTTGACTTGTGTGTAGCTTGGTTACTTACTGAGCGTTAGCTCGTTAGCATTTGATTTATGTTTTTCAAATACCAAGGTAACCCGCTAGCTGGACCTGAGATATCCACATGATAGTGTCAAGCCAGATTTGTTTAGTTTTAGGCTAATTTGGTTTTAATTAAATTCAAGTAATGTAATTGATAATTTGATGAACACAGAACCTTGAAAGCAATGGTTTTGAATACAATACTGAGAATGTATTGTCGTGTCCTTCATTGGAGAGCATTCATCACTATATAAAGGTTTTACATGCCTCAATCAAGGCTTAAAGTTAAGGAAACTAGCTAATTACATCAATTGCTATTCTAAGTTAGGAAACTAGCTAATTACATCAATTGCTATTCTAAGTTAGGAAACTAGCTAATCAATAAAATATGTACAGCAATATACCCATTGACCCAATCAATCCCACGTGAGATATATGTGACAGCAGTGGGCCGTGGGCCTGATTAACACCCCCCCTCAAATTGATGCGGGAGAATCAACAAGCATCAATTTGCCAACCAAGAACTGATGGCGTGGTCGTGGAAGACCTTTGGTGAGAATATCAGCAATTTGAAGTTCAGTAGAGACATGCGGTAGGCTGATGACATCACGTTTAAGTTCATCACGGATAAAGTGACAATCAACCTCGATGTGTTTAGTGCGTTCATGAAAAATCGGATTTTCAGTAATCCGAATTGCACTTGTATTATCTGCATAGAGAGGGGTAGCTCCTTCTGCGGGAAATCCAATGTCAGAAAGCAGACCACGGAGCCAAAGGATTTCGGAGCACGCAGCAGACATAGCTCGGTACTCAGCTTCGGTAGAAGATTTGGAAACTTTTTCATGTTTCTTGCATTTCCAGGAAATCAAACTATTACCCAAGAACATGCACCATCCTGTGGTCGATCTGCGAGTATCCGGACAACCAGCCCAATCAGCATCTGAATAAGCTCGGAGTGAAAGAGGATTGTTTGATGGAAAAAACAACCCGCGAGTCGGTGTGCGAATAAGGTACCGAATGATGCGACGAACAGCCGCCAGATGAAGGTGACGAGGAGCAGTCATGAACTGACTCATTAGGTTAACTGCAAATGAGATATCAGGACGGGTGATCGTGAGGTAGATCAAGCTACCCACTAACTGACGATACGCGGTAGGATCTGGAAGAAGGTCACCCTCCTCTTTACTGAGTTTGACATTCAGTTCAACTGGCGTATCTACTGGAGCGGAGGAAGTTAGCCCAGCCAAGTCAATGAGATCAACCGTGTATTTGTGCTGATTGAGAACTATTCCTTTAGGCGATTGATGAACTTCAAGACCGAGGAAATAGTGTAAAGGGCCGAGATCCTTCATGTGAAATGTCTGACGAAGAGAAGCTTGGAGTACCTGAATCATTTGTGCATTAGGACCAGTAATGACAATGTCATCAACATAAACTAGTAGCACAGTAATTCCGGACGGAGCATGATGTAAGAACATGGAAGGATCATACTGGCTAGGATGAAAATCCAAGCGGAGAAGTGCATCTTGAAATTTCTCAAACCATGCTCGAGGAGCTTGCTTCAGACCATAGAGGGAGCGACGGAGCTTAGCAACCATACCCTTCCCAGATGAAGACCCAGGAGGCAGACGCATATAAACGTTTTCTTTGAGATCACCATGAAGAAACACGTTTTTGACATCCATTTGATAAAGATGCCAGGACTGAGAGGCAGCAACAGCAAGGATGATGCGTACTGTGGTCATCTTGGCGACAGGAGCAAAAGTTTCATCATAATCAATGCCATATTCCTGTCGATTTCCGAGAGCAACAAGGCGTGCTTTATATCGATCAAGAGTGCCATCTGATTTTAACTTGAGAGAAAAAATCCACTTGCAGCCAATAGGTTTGACCCCCACAGGAGAGGGGACAATATCCCACGTATGATTTTTCTCCAAAGCATCCAATTCTTCTTGCATAGCTTTGTTCCAACATTCGTCCTGCACAGCCTGAGAATAGGAGTGGGGGATGGAAGAAGAGGACAAAGTGGCCATTAAGGAAGTATGAGAGAACCCATAGCGGTCGGGGGGTACGGAGATGCGAATGGAGCGGCGCAATAGCGGAGGTGGACCGGATGCCGGAGGAGGATCAGGAGGGGGATCCCTGGGAGGTGCTTCTCTGTTCCGTCGTTGATACACAAAGTTGGGATTAAAACGAACAACCGATGTATTGTCAGAAAAACCAGGTAAAGACACCAAGGAGGAGGAATCAGAAGGTTCAAGGTGTTTTTGAAAATAATACTGCTGTTCAAAAAAAACAACATTCCTAGAGGTCCGTAAGCGACGAATGTGAGGATCGTAGCAACGGAACCCTTTCTGGAAGGGCGCATATCCTAAAAACACACATTGAGCTGATTGGGCGGTGAGTTTGTTTCTCTCAGAAGGAGGCAAGTGCACAAAGCAAATGGAGCCGAAAACATGAAGATCATCATAAGATGGAGATGTCTGGTACAATCGGTAATATGGGCTCTGATTTTGAATAGAGGTTGAAGGCAAACGATTTATAAGATGAGCTGCCGTAGCCAGTGCCTCAACCCAAAAACGGGTAGGAACCGATGATTCAAAAAGAAGAGAACGAGTGACATCAAGAAGATGTCTATTTTTTCTTTCACCGACTCCATTCTGCTGTGGAGTATAAGGACAAGTTCTCTGAGAAATAATGCCTTTGTTTTGCAAGAAGGTTTGAAAATCTGAGGACACATTCCCCACCCGAATCAGATCGCAAGATTTTGATGCAGGTGGAAAATTGATTCTCAACATAAGCTAAAAAAATTTTAAAAACAGGGAAAACATCAGATTTGGAATGCAAAAAATAAACCCATGTGAACCGACTGTAATCATCAATAAAAGTCACAAAATATTTGTAATGAGCATGAGAAAGAGCTGGAGCAATTCCCCATACATCGCTATGAACTAAATCAAAACACCGAGTGCTGAGTGAAGTGGAAATAGGAAAAGGAAGAGTTTTGCTCTTTCCCATTTTACAAGTAGCACAATCAAAAGTCACACAAGAAGATAAGCCAATAGATTTATTCAATAATCCAGAATTTAACATAAGGGACAAAGTTTTGGAATTAGGATGTCTGAGTCTCTTATGCCACATTTGACAGTTATCTCTAATAGAAAAACAAAACACATCATTGGCAAAGCTAGACTGAGAAATATGAGAAAAATCCAGCGGAAACAAGCGTCCACACTTAGGCCCCCTCGCGATCTCCTTCCCGGTCATCTGGTCCTGCACAACACAACCAGAAGAAGAGAAAGAGATGTTACAATTATTTTCAACAAGTTGCCCGACTGACAATAGGTTGGAAGTTAAAGTGGGACAAAGATAAACATTTTTCAATGGGAGGGGACCAGGGATATCTCCGAGAGCAGTAATAGGAACATTACCTCCGTTAGCAGTTTGTATTTGAAGATTCCCATTGTATTTTGTCACATTGGATAGAGGGATGTGTGAAGACTTCATATGATTAGAAGCCCCAGAATCAAGGAACCAAGTAGAAGAGGAGGGGGAGTTACCTGAGAGACCAAAGGCAGAGAGGGCATTGACAATCATTTGCTGAACTAATTCAGGAGTGAGAGAGGAAGAGGTCCCAGGTTGTGAGGGTGCAGATGTAGGAGCAGCCATAACCGAAGAAGCCACATAAGCATGCGGAGTCTGATACTGTGGAGCTTAAGACTGTGGAGGCTGATACTGTGATGATGGACGTTGTGGGCGGCGGCGACATTCAGAGATGATATGTCCCGATTTTTTACAATAACTGCAGACCTTCTGTTTACATTGAGTAGCAATGTGCCCGAATTTTTGACAATTGTAACATTGCGTTTTGCTCAAGTCTCGAGACGGAGGCGGAGAAGCCTTAGTTGCCGAGAATGCGACTGAATAGGTCTCAGTCTTTTGAGACATATGGGCCGAGGTCGCAAGGCGTTGTTCTTCGCGGAGGAGTTCATTCAAGCATACATTCAATGATGGTAAAGGTGTTCGATTCATCAAGGCAGAGCGGACACTTTCATATTCAATCCGTAACTTCATCAAAAATTGATCCCGCTGACTAGAGGCCTAAAGATCGCGAATGACGACCAAAACGTCGGCAGCCACATCTGCATACTTAATGCTATCGTATTCCGACCATAAGGTTCGGAATCCTAAATAGTAGTCTTGGATGGACAATGTCCCTTGTGCATATTCAGCAATTGCGCATTCAAGATGAAATTGGCGCGCGGAGTTATCTTGATGGTACACTTGCTTCAGATATCCCCACATGTCTTTAGATGTGGGGTAAGGTTTGAGGTTCATTATCAGATGTGGTTCGACGGAACCCAGTATCCATGTTTTTATTTTTGCATCTTTAGTAAGCCAGGTGGATATCTTTTTCTCATCTTCCGTGGGTTTAGGGTCAGATCCAGAAATATAGCCCCACAACTCCTTAGCCTCAAGGTAAATTTGGAACTGAAACGACCAGGCGGGGTAATTTTTTCCGGTGAATCGGATCAAAGTAACCTCAGATTTTTCCATCTTCACTCTTGATTGAAAAAAAATCTACCAACAGTGAAGAGATGAAGTCTATATGCTGATAAAAAATTGTGCTGAGAATAGAAACCAAGATCCTAACAATCAGAGAAGAGAAGGATCAACACAGAACAGAAAAAAACCAAAAAAACCACCCAGGCGACCTGGATTTTTGCTGCTGGTCTTCTTCGTGGGCCCCACTGATGGATCTGGACAATGATCAGATCACTGATCTGAGGAAGCACAGTAATTCGGCTTCTACTGAAAAAAGAATGAACTAATTCCTCCACAGATCCAAGATTTTGGACGGTCTAGATGAAAACAATTTAGGAAAACTGGAAAATCTCGAGAATGAGCAAATCACCAACCTAAAGGTGTTGAAAAATTCTGAAAAAATCTCTAATATTCTTAGGAGGACCAGGCGACCATGTCTGTAAAGATTGCTGAAGATGATGTGATGATCGGAGGTGGGCCACCACTATGATGGAACTGTCGCAGAGTGTGAATGACGCTGGAATCCTTGAACAGATGCTTGGATCTGTTATTCTGCACGAGGGAGAGTTTTATTCCTCTCTATCCTACTGCCTTGATGCTTTGGAAGATAAGAAACTAGGTATTCTTGAAACCTTGCTCTCATACCATGACAATTTGATGAACACAGAACCTTGAAAGCAATGGTTTTGAATACAATACTGAGAATGTATTGTCGTGTCCTTTATTGGAGAGCATTCATCACTATATAAAGGTTTTACATGCCTCAATCAAGACTTAAAGTTAAGGAAACTAGCTAATTACATCAATTGCTATTCTAAGTTAGGAAACTAGCTAATCAATAAAATATGTACAGCAGTATACCCATTGACCCAATCAATCCCACGTGAGATATATGTGACAGCAGTGGGCCGTGGGCCTGATTAACAGTAATAAGGTGTTATCAAAAAAAAAAAAAAAAGTGATGTAATAAGGCCTTTTGCCATTTCCTTTTAGTATTGTGATTTATCTTTAATTAATAAAGGATTTAGTTAAGCTCTGTTTATCGTGATTGCAATTCCAATGCAATAATTTGACTTATGCATGTGTCTGTGAGCAATTTCACGGCACAGAATTTCAGAAAATTCTAAGATTCGGGTCATGACATTTGGAGACTTTAACTTCAACAAAAAAATCAGCACTCTACAACTAATACTAGTTGTGTATGGGGTGATCACACAATGATAATAATAATAATAATAACCACGTAGGTTGTTGTTCGGTAGTTGTTTTTTGGGTGGAATAAAATTTAACCGTTATCAAAATAATAATAATAATAATAACCATGTAGGTTGCATGTAGGTTGCAAACCCTCTACACAATGAAGACGGTTTTTACAGAAAATCCTAGAGATAAAACTACTTATTCCAAAATCACCAAAAGATTCATTGAGTTCATCCCTCTCTATAGCCATATATTTAGAAGAAAAAGAAGCAACGAATCTAAACTGCAAATCTTAACTAGATTTATTCTCCACCACTCAAGAAAGACTAAAAGAAATATTGACAAAAATAGTCTTTTAACTTAACTAAATTATGAGAAAACTAAAAGTAAAAAAAATATCCCTCCTGTTGAAGCATCCAAAATTAAAGGAAGATAGATCATTAGGTCAACCTCCGAAGCCGAAGCCTCAATATTGCACAAGCACGATCATGGATTCAGCACCACTGGTCTTTCAAGTTTCAACATCAAAACAAAGAAAAATTACTCATATCATCATTTCAACATCATTGATAGTCTCCCCACCTGTATGAATATATACATTATGATGGATATTCATTCTGCTTCCATTTCAAGCTTATAACTAATCTAGATAAATCCTCTTCCCAAAATTTTAGAAATTGACACCTAATTAAATGCGAACTCATTCTATCCATACTACTAGACTTTTGAAACAAAACAAGATCCAAATATAACAAAAATCTAACAAGATAAATTAAAAGAATTCTAAATCTATTGTGATTCTTTCCTCTTAGAAGTGTAGGAGGTCCAACGCGTCATGAACACAAGTCTGATGGGTTCCATATCACTTAAACAAGATTTCAACATGACTTGGGTTGCACATTTACGTGAATGGCCTCCATATGACAATTAGAGCTGCAGAGAGCCATGGGACTCCTTTCACATGAGTGGGATTTTGGCCAATGGACCATGCCTATGGGCCTTGCATGGGACAAGATCTAGAGATCATCTAAAAGGAGGCCCGCTTAGGCTACATCACTTGCGAGACGTGTCAACCATGGCCAAAAGATGCAAGTAGCAAGGAAAGAAAAACCAATTGTTAAAGTCCCCCATATTGACTTTCTCTTTGGGGATGACTTTGGGAAATTGGAGATAGCAATTTGAAAGTGCAAATTCTACACATGCAGTGTCCAAAGGTCTGATCACATATCCAAACAAAATTCGGCGATCAAAAATAACAATACATCAAGCCTAATTCAAGTTGGAGGAAAAGATCACATAAAGTTTTCAAGCCATACACAGAAGTTAAAGGTCAACACAAAAAAATCAAAGGTTCGTATGGTGGATTTTTGACCAGGGAGGACATTTACAGAACTCAAAGTCGAGTTTTCTCTAAGCCAGAGAGAATGAAGCATGATACACCTGTAGGCCCACACATGGGACCAAGATGATATAAGCCTTTTTATTATTTCCCTAATTCTTTGTTATTAGATTTTTAATTTTGTTTAATGGATTGTCATTAGAAGAGTTTCCAATTTCTGTAGTTTTCTAGTTTGATTAGGTGACTTAGTCCCTAAGTTTTCTTTTACTATTTATATGGCATTGTAGAGATGGAATTCTCAGCATTGATGGTTAATAGATTTGTCGGTTCTATCCCTCAGGTGCATACTCATGTGTAGTCTTTACAGAGACCTTTATTGTGCTTCAGCACTAACCCTAGGGCTTGCATCACCAAATCATGGATCGGCCCATGAAACCAGGCCTTTTGATATCTCTGTCCTGCCTGTACAAGATGAAATATCAGGTATGTTTCTGCAAGATGAGGCCCAAGAGACTCTCTCTCTCTCTCTCTCTCTCTCTCTCTCTCTCTCTCTCTCTCTCTCGGCGCACGCAGAAACCTAATTGGATCTGCAAAAAGGGTAAGAAGTAGTATGTTCTATAAGGGAAAAAAAAACCCACCCACCCACCTAAAACATAAATAAATTGGAAAGAAAGAAAGAATAGGAGTTCATTTGAATAAACCTTCCAAATACCATGATATCCCTTGAGCTTTAGCTCCTGTTCTAAGTCTTCAAATTTATCAACCTCCTGAAAAAAGAAAGAGAAAAAAAAAAAAAAGGAGTTCAACATAATTTTCAAAGCATATTATGTATGATTACTGGAAATAAAAAAAATAAACAGGAGTTATCTCCCACCATAATAATAATAATAATAGAAAGAAGAAATAACAATAAAAAAAAAGTCATCGACAATAATCCTCTACTTCTTCTCCTGTGCAAGCCATTGTAATAGAAAATTTAAAAAAATTAAACACCTCCTTCCATGGTTTTGGAAATTGGCTGAATATCTAAGGTCCATTTGCACTCACGTTAGAAGATCAACAGTTCAACACCATATTTATTGGAAGATTAAAGCATTCATATATCAAAGGGAATGTTCATCCAACTGAGTGAAAATCAAAAGCGACCACCCATTATTACTTGAAAATTAAAACACATGTGACTTAAATTTATAGGATGCCATTCTCTGTTTTCTAAAGTTTTTTATTCTTTCCATAATATTTTAGATTTTTAGGGGCTTCATGGGCTGCGTTAGTTCAATTCAACCAACTCAACTCGAATCAAGGGGCATAAGTAGCCCGTCAAATTCAAGTTTTACAACCTTGTTGAGCTCTCATTCTCTTTCTTTTCTCACACACTTGGAATGAAATTCGCTTTGCTAAACAACTAAGTGAGACAATGAATTTTTATGGGTTTGAATATTAAGGTGGATCACAAAGTTGGACCTCATTATGGGATTTATTTTATTTATTTTCTTCAGTGTTGGTGCTAACCAACTTTGTTTAATACTGATTATTCCGGATTGATTCAATTTCTATTATTTAAAATTCTTACTTTTAATTTCTTATTGCTTATCATTCTTATCTAAGAGATACAACCAAGAGATTCATTCTGATGAGTTGGCTCGATAATTGGTAAGGATGGATAGATTAAGGCAGATCTTTAACATAAAACAAGAGTAGATGGTTGAAGTGGAGACATGCTTCTGGAGTACTTTGTGATCAGCATGTACCAGCAAGATTGAAGGGAAAGTTTTATAGGATAGCAACTAGGCTAGCTCTGACCTATATAGCAGTCATGAAGTAACACATACAAAATAAGTGTAGCAGAGATGACGGTGTTGAGATGGATGTATAGTAAAACTAGGAAAGATAGTATTCGAAATGAGACCATTCGGAAGCATTTACGGTAGCATCTGTTGGAAGTAGGTGGGCCTTCCAGACAGGATTTCAAAAAACTTTGATCCATTTAGTGCAGGGATCAGACACCCAAAAGGCCATGGAACCAATCCCAAGATCTCAAACCCTAATCTTAGTGTATTAAGATCCCAAATCTATCTAAAGAAAAACAAATCTGAACAAGCATAAACTAGATCTACAAAGATAACAAGTGCAGATCTATACCTGAGGAGCTCTATTGTACTCAAATCGAGTCTTTGATCTTTGTTTCTGCAAAACTCTTTCACAGACACGATCTCTCAAACCTCGCAATCTTCCACACTATGACCCAATCGCAGAGACCTTCTCAAAGAGAATGGTGGGATCTCAATTCAGAAGAAAACTCAAGACACTCTTACTAGGAAACCAGAGAGAAGAGGGGAGGAGAGAGAGCGCCCTGGACGTTCAATAATATTGTGGGACAACTAGCCCATTTTGGACTTAAATAGTCCTAGAGCCCTAGTTCTCTTACGAGTCCTAGTTCTACTCCTCTTTCTCTTATGAGTTCTAGTTACACTCCTCTTTCTCTTACGAGTTCTTGTTAGAATATAACTCTCTCACTCAAGGCTAGCATGGGAACCACTAGGGATTCCTTGGAACAGGCTCCAACTAATGCATCTGGACCCCACATCTCATGCAAGTTCTTGACCAGCAATTAATTGCAGACAACTCCACTATATAAATGAAATTGCACTCCAGTCCTAAGAATTTTACAAGAAGACCCTAAACTTTTCAATTACTACAAGTAGGGCCCCTCCATCAATTATATCCATGGATCCATTGGAAATAAATATCAACTATCTAACCAATGTGGACCCAGCTCTTATTATCCTCGTGACCCAATTTATCACATTGATCATCCATACCATCTGATCAACTCTTAATCAGAATGGGTGCGCACTTACCAATAATAAATTCCATTAATCAACACAAGGGGATATTTCTCTTATGAGGATAGATTCCATCTTGAGAATATATGATCCCATAGTCCTACCATCATCTACCCAAGATACCGAGGTGTTGACCTTCAGTTGGCATCACTCATTGGTAAGTTAAAGTAAATGCATAGCAGAAACTTGAGTCTATTACTCCATTGGGATTGAGAGCCTATTGCTTGGAGATTATGAGAGCGTTCCTTAATTAAAGACAGTATTTTGTGTAAGGCGCTACCATGGATGAAAATAGTGGACGTAGCGGCCCCCACCGCTACGCTACGGCCGATTTATCGGCCGTCGCACCCATAGCGGCCACTACGTCCGCAACGGGACCGCTACGGCCGCTACGGGGCCGCTACGACCGCTACGGGGTGAGAAAAATTCCTACTTTCCAATTTCTTTCTAAATGCATAATAAGACTTATTTCTTTTCTTCTTCTCTCCAAATGACATTTCTACACAACTCTTCTACCCTTTTATGTTTAAAAGAACACCAAAAAGCATATGATCTCGCCGAATTACAGTCGATATAGAGAGTTCTTCTCAATGATTCTTCTCTGAGTACATCCTATTAGACACCCCCTTTGGTAGATGTATTTTTTTCTCTAGGTACTCTTAAGTCTTGACTTCATGACATAGTTTTTTCTTTTATAAGCCTTTCATTAGTTTCTAAGTTAGTATAACTAAGCAACATGAACACATGTGAAAAAAATGATCATTACTATTATATTCTATTTATACAGCGATAAAAGACCTCATACAGTGAGGGGACCGCTACGCCCCCCTTACCTTAGTTACTTTTGCAAAAAAAAATACATTTTCTTTCATTTTACAATTTTCTGGATTTTTTGGAATTTTTTTCAGATTTTATTGGCGATTTTTTCAAATCACACCGCTACGCCGCTTCGTATCCCCGCTACGCTACGTATCACCCGCTTCATAGCGTTTTGGCGGCGGGCCGCTACGCCCGCCGCTACCGCTAATTTCATCCTTGGGTGCTGCTCATGGTCCTTCAGTACATCCAGTGTACTAGCACAACAATCCAGAGTCTTCCACTCTAATGGTCAAGACAAACCACACTATCTCATAGTAATTGCAGTGCTACAACCTTTACAAATGAGATGCCCCTATCTCATCACTGATTGTGAAATATTTTATGTATAAGATTTGCGATCTCGGTCTCTCGCATGTGAATCTCATCCACACATGGATCACATCTAATATACTTAAGGTCTCCTGTTCATCTCATGAACAACCTTATCATTTTGTATCAATTATGTGCAACCATTAATAAAATCTCATTCATCTCACGAATAAAAGCATGAAATTATTTACATCATCCACTGGATTGAGGACATACAATCTAACAGCGTCAATCGGTGATAAATTAAGAAAGGCCCATTTGAGATGGTTTGGACATGTCAAAAGCAGTCCAGCAACGGGATCAGTGAGGAATAGTCTTTTGCTGCAAGTTGATGGCTATGATGCCCAGATACGGATATGGATACGGACACTGATACGGGGATCAGTGATACAACTCCTCACTTTTAAAATTTAGGACACGGATACGGATACGGTTATCATAATTTTTTCTTTAGATCACTTTTAAATCAATGAAATTATCATTATTGTTATCTCTTTCTAGCATTTTTTATCGTGAAAAGTAAAAATATTAAAAGAACTATATGAAATAAAGGAATCTAGAAGTAAGATATGTTAAACTTGTTCCCTAGAAATATCGGTGCAATATAAGGTGCCAATACAAGTGTTGTATTAGTCCAATACTGATACGTTGGGCTTATACAAGTATCCGGGTATCATAGGTTGATGTCCCACCAAGCAAAAGGGGTAGGCCAAAGAGGACATGGATGGAAATAGTAAGATTAGATATGAAGTGTGTAAGGTCCCCGACCTTAATAGTGTGCTCAGCTTTCTTAATTTCACAATTAGTTGAATGAATTGCCATGTTAGTTAATTAGGTGGGTTTAGTGCTTAAGCGAGTTTCTTTTGTCATTAGGAAGCTGTCCGCAAAGTTTCGTGCGATTCCGAATGCGTTTAGTCCTAGGAAGAGGGTAGTTTGTGATTTAGGGAAAATTGGGTGTTTCTAAAAAATTCAGGGCTCTTTGGAAAGATCTCGCCGCGCTCATCGTTTTCCGTTCTGGACTCGTCACAATCCGACACCCTGAAGCCCCTCAAATAATCAGATTTTCCTCATTCCACACAAAAAGGGACAAACCGGTCATTTCACCTCCCATCTCTTTATAAACCCTAACTCCAGCAACTTCCTCATTTTATTCTCATCTCAACTCAAAGAGAGAGTTGCTGGAGAGTCCTTCTCTTTCCGTCTTCATCTTCTCGTCTTGCATGTGGTGATTAGGAGTGGTACTCAAGGTCATCCAAGAGCACCTTCTTCCTCTTAATCTCCTCTTTCCATAGATCTCATTTTGGTGAGTTTTCTTCTTTCTATCTTCCTCCATTTCTCTGCTGATCAATTTTGAAGTCTTGTATGTGATTCCCTTCTTATTCCTTCTTCTCTTTTGTGTTCTAGGAGTGGTGTAGGAGCTATTCAAAGTGGGTTTGGTGGTAAGAGTGAGAAGGGCGTTCATCTCTTTCATTTTTTTCCTAATTCCTCTTCTTCAAGGCAACTACTGAAGCATCTACTAGTTAGATTGCACATTCAAGTTAACTGCAGACATCAGAAGAAGCGACACCTCCCATCTACTTCTAAGTGGAGAAAAAGACTACATGAAGCCTGCAAGATACACAAAGAAAATCAAACCGCAAGAACATTCTGAAGTTTGTGCGATTGATTTTCGACCCTGGACGACCTTTCCCGAACTTGTGGTTAGATTCTCTCCCGTATTATCGAGATGTCAACTCGCCGGAGTCGAGTTTTTCAAGCAGGGGAGAATTGATGCAGTACTGAAAAGGCCCTGGGCCAACATGATGGACCCAGCCATCCAACCACTACATTGGGTTCAACCCACAAGCCCAATTGGCTAAGAAGTTATTGTGGCGTGCTATTTTTATCTTACGTTTATTTAATTAGGGATTGTTTCTAATTTATGGATTAATTAGGATTAGCATCTTTCTATTTTAGAGTTCTTATTACAGTTTTCAATTTTAGAATCCTTATTACGTAATAAATAGAGAAGCCTCCATTGTATTAGGCATGCTTAATTTCACTTGATAATAAGATTTCTACGTTCATTGTGAGTTCCAAGTTTGGTTTCATGGTTTTGTTCCATGGTGCCCTAGTGGCTAGAAATGGAATCCATCTTTGGACCCGATCAATCCTTCGGGAGATTAATCTATTGCTCAATCGCGGATCTTGGCTGCACCACCACTCGAGCAAACTTGGGGTCGGTTCAAGTGGAGGAGTCCCTTGGTGGTACAGCGAAGAGGCCCGCTCGAGCGGACTTGGGGTCGGCTCGAGTAGAGGTGTCCCTAGGTAGGACAGCAAGGAGGATCGATTGAGCGGACTTGGGTGTCGGCTCGAGCAGACCTATCTCATTTTACAAAAGGGACTTCAAACCTAGTTCTGACCCTGAGGTTGGGACCCATTGACTTACCTTTGCATGACCAATAACGGGAAACGAAAACGGAGCATGTTTACTTGGTGTGCTTCGTTGGTTGTCCGGGGAAAGGCATGTTTGGATGTGAATAAGATGGTCTTTTGTTTTTAGTTGTTTGATAGAGAATCTTTTTTACTTTTTGTGTAAAAAGAGGATTTTTTTTTTTAGGAGAGAACTTTGAATTTGTGTACTTTCGATATTTTCTTGTCTCGATAATGGAGGCTTTACTTCACTTTAACTTTACTAGTAAAGTGCCAAACACGCCCTAACCGTGCCTTAACTAAATGCACGTGGAACTGAGTCAAATGGTGCCCACAACTTCCATACGCCAAGGGCTCACCAAATTAGGTATCATTGTCTCAGATTCCATACGTACTCTGTACTTTGTTGAGCAAATGTACCATGTACGAGAGACAACCCTTGACCTAGGATTGGCTAGTAACTCTATCCATAAGACATTTGTATAACTTGAAAACATAACTTGCTTAGATTCAGGGCTTAGACCGGACTTAGAGAGTATCCTTAGGTACCTTGTGTATCTTGTACTTAATGGACACGTGTGGGTAGACTTGTCTTGACATGTGAATGTTAATGGAGGAACACTCGGTGGGGAATTCTTGGTCTTGCTCGAGAAATAGGCTTGCTTGGAGTAGCCCTCATTAAATGGTCTTATGCCTTGAAATCTAGCCAGAAGTGCTTGTCTTGACCCTCCTATTAAGCACCACATCACTATACCCTATGTCCCTATCCAACCACAATGGGATCCATTGTGGGGAGGATTACAGTCATGACTAGCTGCAGTTTAGGGGTTTCATAGTGGGCCGGTACACAGACACTGGGGAGGGCAATCGGCTTGGACGGCGTCCACGACGCAAAATAGCTAGGAGCGGGCTTGGACTGTGCTACTATTCCCAAGACATGAGAGCTCGGATCCCACTGGAGCCAAACTTTGGTATCATTTGTCCAAATAGGACCGCTACTGGTACCCTAAGAGATGGGTTGGACATCCTTAGAGTCTCCTCTTGCTTGTGCATAGCATTTTATGTGTGTTGGTGGTTGCTCTTGCTAGATGATGCTAGGATTACTATTACTTGATTCTCGCATTATATTCATGCTTTATGCCTAGCTTGTTTACCTTGATATCTTTCAATTACTTCACTTCTCTTTACTTCTGTATTTGAAGCATGTTATATTTATTACACACTGCTTATCTCCTGCTCAACATGTCGTTGACTTCTTTCCTTGGTGTGCAAATGACACCACATGTTACTACACAGAGCCGAAGATTGAGACGATCCCAGAGGATCCTCAACCGGACGAGGAGCAACGTGAGTGGTGCGCCGATGATGTAGAGTAGTGTCATCTCTCCCGGCACGTGTGCGTGCGTACATGGGGTATACTTGTGGATGTGTCATCCAGAGTCCATCTTTTGTTATTTTGATCATTTTGGACTTGCCATATTTTATTCTGTACATCTTTTGGTTCAAGGCTTAGGTTTTTGGGATCGCCCTACTGTTGATAAACTTTATATGCCCTTTCTTATCTTGAAACTTTAACATTTAAACGGGAATGGAAAACATACTTTGCCTTGGTATCTGTGCAGGAATTGAGATGTGATTGCATGCCAAGTCCCGCAGGTTAATTATTAAATGAGGTTCAATGGTAAAATCCTCACAATGGACTTCGGTCTTTGGGCATGAAGGGAGAAAATTTTAATTAGCCCTAAATTTCACACCCCGGATCCAGTTTAACCACTAATCAGGTTCAGGGCCATTACAAAGTGAGTGCAACCTATTCGAGGATTTTCCATAAGATAGAACGTAATGGAGAAAACATAATTCATGAAGCCGAACCCAACATAGTTGAGACAAGGCTTTGATGATGATGATGATGATTGCATATTATATTTTCCAAAACAAAATGGCTAAATTGGGACATCAAAGCAGCCAAAATGTTCCAGTATGGAGTCTAATTGAATCAGGGTTCAAAATGAAACTAACAACTATGGGTCATCATATTACATACTGAAAAAAAAAAATGCAAAGTGTATATAAAGTGTACATTAGTAAAACGATAGTGCTAAAAAGAAATGAAAACTGCAAATTAAAAATTACAAATTTGAAAAAAGTAGATTTTCTGAAAATTTATTACATTTTTGTATTTTTCCAATATTTCATATACATTCATTCTTATAAATGTTTAAATTCGTAAGAATATACATAAACTATCTTACAGACCCACCAATTATCCTGGCCAACTAAACCTAGTAATTGGCCAAGTCTAGCTGATCTATTGATCAGAAAATATAAATGTCTCCCACGCACACAAAGAAGTCATGGTTGCATCAAGAGAGGCAAAGCCCAATGCTTACATTCAAAACAACTTACCAAGATCACTCGTGCCTCAACTCAACTTCTAGAAGGTGAAGAAAGTCTCGAATATTATTAAAGCAATGCTGGAAGCAAGCGGTTCAACCAATCTACTATAATTATAATATATGAAGCTTGGGCGATTTGACTTGAAAATTGAGGTTTAATTTGGCAATCAATTGCACGATTTTGCTTCTTAATTTTTTCTTTATCTATAGTTCAAATTGATTGATCCAATAGATGTGCTCATGGACCGGGCCGGGCCGAGCCCAACTGCTTTGGGTTGGGCTTTAGCCTTAGGTTTTGGTACACGGGATAAACTTGGACCTAAAATCTATGTAAATTTAAGATACAGGCATGGCTTGGATTCAGTGGCAGAAAGCCTAAAGCCCGGCCCTGCCCAAATAAGATACATAATTTAATCAAAAAATCTTTATTAATGGGATGGAGACTCGAACACATGCACTTTTTCACATGCATACATGTCCCAACCAGTTGAGCAACTGCTTAGAGCTAATAGTGGAAGCCCTTCTATTTTATACAAACATTAACCACTTGGGCCCGGGCCTTACCTTTTTCAGGTGGGCCGGTCCAAGCACTTATGGCATGCGTCAAATTAAGGTCAGGCTTGTGCCATTGGTTTAAAAACGGAGTCGGGCCTAGAGATTGCTCAGCCCGACCCAACCTGGCCCATGAACACCCCTACCCTAATCCATACCATTCATCAAATTCTGAAGTTAAAACTTTGAAGTCCATTCATCCATCAAATTTAAAGACCTTTCCCTCTCCAACTCTAATTCCATTCATCAAATAAATTGAAAGACTTTTCTTTCTCATCAATATCACCAATGACATGCCTTCTCTCATTCAAATTCACATAATCTTACAAATGGAAAATTAGAATAGATCTTGTAAAATCTCTTTTGGTTACATCTTTTATTTACAAGATTGGTTGATCAATTGTTTTTGGATCCAGAACTATATAGTTACATTAATAGCATTTCAAAAGAATTTGTTGGGTCACATCTTTGTGAAAAATGTGGCATTTTTCAAAATTATTTTTTTCTATGAACTCATAGGAATATTTTTTCTTGAAAATCTAGTTTTGGAACAAAAAACCAACTTGATCATGTTCAAATAGTTCGATGCCTTCAAATGCAACTTGTATGTGCAATCAGTCTAAATGGTTGACTGATAAAGAGTTTGAAGAAAATGAAAATGTTTTTGTTTGATTAGTTTCATCTAATTAATTGTGCTAATTAGTATAATTCCTTCTCTCGATTAGACTGGTTCTTAGTTGTACCTTCTTAGACTCTTTTAGGTTAGCTGGGTTAGGGGTAAGAGTGCAGGGAGTCCTTCAAAGAAGTTGATCCTTTTCCCTAAAACTGATCAAAGGATCAGTTTTCCCTGTAGGCCGGTCAACATCTTGGTTCTCGGGTTAACCAGCCAAGCGAACCCAGTAAGTTAAAACATGTTGCGCTGGGTTGTTCTGTTTCAAACAGAACCTCTTCTGCATAGGTCGGGTCGACATCCCAGGGTTCTCCTCTCATCTCCTTAAGCTGAGTTCACCAGTTTTCATCAGATTTCCATCTCTCTAGAGTCTTCTTCTTCAACTTGGATTAGGGCTGCTCTTCTCCTGGAATCTCAGCAGCTGTTCGTCATCTTGCTGCCCTCCCTTCTCAAGACAACTGTATAGATTTTTTTTAAGCTGCAATGCATTCTCGCCTTTGGGATTGTCTCCACTTGCCTTGATGATTGATTCCTTCAATCGAGACTCCCTCATCTTGGAAGAACACTGGCTGCTACATTGATTAAAAGCAATTGTGTTATGCTTGATTTGGATCTCTACCAAACGACCAACGAGCCATCTGTGTGTGATTGGGCTGTTGATGTGTGGCCGGCCACCTGGTTTGGAGTTTGTTTTTCAACATATATCTGAGAGCTTTGGTAGACCGTTTGGTACAGCCCTTGAGCGGAATTGGTTTAAGGATTTCTGAGTTACAAGATCTGTCCTCAAACTGTTTGACAGATTGCCTGAACCACTGTTCCATCCCATTCAGTAATTGTTTGTGCTCGTTTCCAGTGGGAACAATGTGCATTTGAGGTTATACTATTCATGAGTATTTCAAGCCATCCCAAGTGCTCCCTCACCCACTGCCACCACCTCACTGTTGACAGTAAAATGGAATTAGTGTCTGATGTTTCTCTTTCCTGGCAGTGGTGAGTGCTCAGTGATCATCTTCCACTGCAATTAAGTCCAGCACTTGGGGGCATGTCGTAAGCATTCTGTCTACTTAATAGGCATCTCAGAGACGTTCAGGCGTCCAAGTAAGAAGGTCAAGACGGCCCAAGCTTCTTCTTCCCGTAGAAATCGATCTCCTTCTCCCAATACTTCAAACGTTCAGCCTCACCTGAAGTTGCTCCTCCTCGTAGGGTTCATTTGCAAAAGTTCTTCAATCCCTTATCGTCTCCCTCATCCGTTATAAAATATTTTCGGGACAAAGGTATAATTGTGGAGAAAAAGGCATGTGGACAAAAGTATAAAATATTTCGCGGTGATACCTCTTCATTTACTGTCAGGCTCACCGATGGAGAGATAGTTGTGGATGCTAGACGCATTTCATCAGTCATGGGTATCTCTTTATCAGATGGGCCAAAATTTGTGGCTGATGTCTTGACTCTTGATGAGAGAGATGCTGCTACGGCAGTCATATGTGGCAAGGCCGTGAAGTGGTCGGACAAAAGCTTCCTCCCCTCTTCTTCTCTGCTTCCCATCTATCGGATTGTGCACAACCTTCTCACTCATAGTATTTATCCGAGGTAAGGGAACAGGACCGCGATTACCCAGTATATGGCAAATATCCTAAGAAAAATGTGGCTACTGGAGTTCAGATGTGTCTGCCTTCTATCATTCTTCGACATATTATTCGAGTTATTACAGGCTCTCAGCCTTGTGCAGCACCTTTTGGTTTCCTCATCTCCCAGTTAGCTTGGTCCTTGGGAGTGATTCCGTCTTCTTCTGAGAAGCCTTTGCGGACTACAATCTTTACCGAAGCTAACATTGCCATCATGAAGCTTCCACCTCCTGGGAATCCAGTTGCAGAAGGAGTTGCAGAGTTAGAGGCTGCAGAGACAGAGGCAGCGGATCCCAGAGAGGATGATGTTCCACCACATCGGTCAACACCCACTCAGCCAGAGCATTCTCAGCCCCCACAGCAGCGCAGTCTGGAGGACAAGATGGCCTCTTTTGAGCATGATGTAGCTACTATTTGGGCAGAGTTTCGTGAGTTTCGAGAAGAAGTATCAGGACTCAAGAAGTTCATGAAGAAATCAATGAAGTACTTCTCGAACATCTCTGGTAGCTGCAGGTGTCATGATGACGCGATGCCCCCATCTCCTTCAAACTCATCTTAGACATTAGGGGTGCATTTATTTTTGAGGGGGGTAGTAGTCATGTGCTACATTTTGGATGTATTTTTTGGCTGATTGACATAGTTTGACATTCTTTTTGGGCCTACTATGTTTTTGATACGGGGGAGTAGTAATAGAGTTTCGCTTTTTGGGTGTATTTTTGGTTGATGTCACTGACATTTTGTTTTGGACTTGGATGACACTGACCATGATATTTTGGGATTTTGTATTGATCTTGCTTTGGTGAAAACTGTATTCATTCAGCACTTTAAATCGATGAAAATGCAGTTTCACTTATTCATCTCTTGCTTTTCTTGTTATATTCCTCATGATGAATATATATTTATGCTGCTTTGATCTATATGCTCTCATAAATCATATCTTTTGTCTTAGCTTCATAATATATGGACCATAATCTTATCCAAATTGTTTCACATTTCAGAACATTGATCATTGGGAGCTCATAACTGTAAGAATGTCCAATTCCTTCCTTCAATATGAACTTCTATCACACCCATCATTCTCTCTTGGACTTAATAGGAAAATTCGGTCAAGTTGTTGACGTTAAGAGAGTATGGGTCGAATAGGGCACTTCAACGGAAAAAGAAAGAACTGGACATCTTTCTAATGATGAATTTGGTCCATTGACCCCCTCACCCCCATTCATTTTCAACATTGCATGGATAACCAAGCTACATGATAACCTGTTATGCGTTCCATTTTCAAATTTATTTGGTTAACAAGTGCTACTAAATGGTATTTCTTTTTTACTCATGTGTATAGGTTCCTTTGCAATTCAATGTCAGAGGGGGAGACATAAATAGACAAAGAGAACATCATGATGTTTTCATGAAGAGCATGCTAAGCTTGAAAGGAGTGGCATAGAGAAAGGGGGGAGAGCCAACTAAGGGGGAGAAAGCTTGAATACAGAAAGAATCAAGCTCAATCGGTCAAAGATGCATTTAAGAGATTTCAAGAATGGTTTAGTTCAGGAGAGCTAAAGTCCTAGAGTGTTTGATCAGTATAGGTCGCCATCAAATTGGAAAGGGGGAGATTGTTAGGGATTTTGTGTAATTGCAATTTGGTGGATGCACTATCACTTTCATTTTCAACTGATCACACACTCATGCATTGATTTGAAAAACTTGAAATCCGGAAATTAGTCACGCATGTTCATTTGATTTTGTGTAATTGCAATTTGGTGGATGCACTATCACTTTCACTTTCAACTGATCACACACTCATGCATTGATTTGAATAACTTGAAATCCGGAAATTAATCATGCATGTTCATTTGATTCTCATAAATTTTACTCTGCAAGTTTTTGAACTTGAAACATCTGCAAAAACAAAAAGTTGTACAACAAAGAAGAAGAACTGAGGAATTTGATGCATGTAGAGAAGAAGTATTCGGTTCCTCCTCCGATGATGACGATGAAGACCCGGAAATGAGAAGGGCTAGGAGAGAAAGTGTTAGGTCACTTCAGGAGGAGGAAGAGAGAAGAAGAATGCAATATGAAGCAGCCTCTAGAGGTAGCCAATATGAGCAGTGTGGGTCATCCGGACCTGGGCAGCGAGTTTGCGTCGAGCATTTAGTCAAAAACAACCCCGTCGAGATCCAGACATTGAGGAGATTGAAAGACCTCCTCCTACACATGCACCTCAGCAAGTGGGGCCAACTGACCCATTTGCTTATAGAAAACCAACATCAAAGCAGCCCAGCATTATGAAAGCATTAAAGGGCAAGTTTGGTAAAGCAAGAGAACATCTAGTGAGAGCCGCTAGAAAGTTTTTTTTTGGATGGAGGCATTCCTCCCAACAAGGCATCTTTAACTTATTTCACCACCATGTTAAATGCAGCTGCAGAACATGGTTCGGGTATAAAGGCACCCACCCCTTATGAGATTGGGCATGTCTGTGTTGAGAAAGAGTATGAAGAGTTGCAGGCTTGGGTGCAAACTTTCAAATGGGCATGGAAGGAAAGAGGTTGCACACTAATGTGCGATGGGTGGACGACCATCACACATCATCTCTTGAATTTTCTAGTCTACTCGTCTATGGGCACGGTGTTTATCAAATCAGTTGATGCAACTTATTACATTCAAAATGCAAAATATATTAATAAGTTATTGAATGAGGTGATTGAAGAAGTTGGGGTAGATTGTGTAGTTCAGGTTGTTACCGACAATGCTGCAAGCATGAAGGCTGCAAGAATGATGCTTATGAAACAAAGGCCAAGGATTTTCTGGTCTCCATGTGCAGCACATAGCTTGGATTTAATGCTTGAAGATATTGCAAAAGAAAAAGTCATAAAGCAAGTGATTGGTAAGATAAAGAAGATCACCAAATTTTTTTATCAATCATATAGACTCATTTCCATGATAAAAACGCATACAGACAACCATGAATTACTACAGCCTGGCATCACTAGATTTGCCACCCACTTCATTGCTATTGAAAGTGTTTACGAGTATAGAGAAGGACTTCTCCGATTGATAAAATCACATGAGTTCATGAATTCAAAATGGGAAAAGAGGCCAAGTCCCATTACTGTTGAAGTATGTAAAATAATTGAGTCCAACAAGTTTTGGCCTCATGTGAGGGTGTTTTGAATGTTTTTGATCTCCTAATAAAGGTTCTTCGATTGGTTGATGGCAATGACAAGCCAACAATGGGCTTCTTACATGAGGTCATGGAGAGATCAAAGCTGGCTATTCAAGCAGATTGTAAATATTACAAAAAGTTTTGGAAGATCATCGACGATCGATGGGGACGACAATTGAAACATGATTTACACATTGCCGGTAAGTGAAGAATATCCTTTAATACTTGAATTGTTGTATTCAACTCTCCATTCTCTCCTTAGTCCTCACTATATTAATTTATCAATGACTGAAATTCATTGGTTTTACTGTTACAGGATACTTCTTTAATCCCCAATTTACGGATGGACACATATCTGATGAAATCCGTTTGGGACTAAAAAATGTAATTGAAAGACTGGCAGAGAATACAGATGAAGCAATTTGGGCTACTAATCAGGTAGGAATGTAGGATAATTAAGGAAAAAAGTATATAACATCGTAATTTCTCTAATTTATTTTTCTACGTTAATGTCTTCAGATTAACATATACAATGTACGTGCTGGAAGCTTTGGAACGACGACTGCGCGGAGAGCTGTGACACAGACCTATCCTGGTATTGATTGTAATGTCATCTCTATATTATTTAAGGACTTATTATTATTTTATTGACTCTAATATCATTTCCATCTTTTTTAGTTGAATTGTGGTTGAATTATGGAGAGAGTGCTCCTGCACTAAGGACGATTGTTATTTGAGTCCTTAGTTAAACTACATCGTCTTCCAATTGTGAAAGAAACTGGAGCACATTCTCATTTATCCACACAAGACCAAGAAATAGATTGACAATGCAAAAGCTAAATAAATTGGTCTACATTCACTACAACCTCAAGCTCCGGAGTAGAAATAGAAGGAGAAGACAGTTTGAGGATCACCGGAATTATTTCTGTCCAATTAATTAGGACTATCTTTTCAGAAGAGGATACCGTGTTAGGTCAATGGCTGGAGGAACAAGAAGAACCGGTGTTAGACCAAGACCCAGAGTTAGAGGAGTTGATGGAGGAATTGACTGGGGATAGGCCTGAGCCAGTGAGGGCTGCAGAAAGGATAGAAGAAATAAATTTGACAATGCAGCCGGAGAGGGCACCTAATACGAGTGAGCCAAGGGGAAAGGAGGTGGATGAGGCGAGTGAGTCAAGTATTTCTACTTCTTCATCATCAGCAGGAATTCCACCTGACTCTCCCGAGGATGAGGGTCATTATATAGATGATGAGCCTGTCACTTATGAGACAGTTGAGCATTTTCCTGATGCTACTGAGTTAGATCGTCGTCGTGGCTATGTCAGACATGTTGGACAGACTAAGGCAGGGGGTAGTAGTAGCGCCAGCACCGCTACTCATGGTCATTATGGGAGTTATGTTGGTCAAGGTGCCATGTATGGCCAACATGGGGGTTATATTGGCCAACAAGGTGCCATGTATGGACAGCATGAGGGTTATTCATATGACCCTAATTGGGTACCCCCTTCACCAACACCGATTATTTATATCGAACAGATGTTAATTGAGCAAGGAAGGCTTCCCCCACTAGTTTCTCAACGACCTATTTATGCCCCTCATGACTATTTCATGCCATTTTATTACAACCAGCCATCTCAACCCACAGGGGATCAAGATAGTTCATCATCTTATCAAGAACAATCTGAATATGATCATGGGTATGGTAGTGCTGCACAACAATATGGATCATATCTTTTTAGCCAATACCGAAGAAATGGTGATGATGATGATATTGAGCCAGGGCGACACTCCACTTGGTATTAGGCTGTCAATCTATCATACACTCATACTCATCAGTCTCTACTCTCCACTAGTCCCCTATAATTTCAGGTAAACCATGAACATTTTGATGCCCAAGTGCTTTATGATTTATCTATCTCAATCACTAACTCACTATCTCAGTCACTAATCTTCAGGGTCTTGAATTTCACAACTTTAATTGATTATTGAGTTAGTATTAAATGATGATTGATATGTTATCTTTATTTTCTTATATTTTACACTAATAAATTGATCATGAGCATCAATAATGTTTGCATTAAAAGAAATACTGGAAAAGACAGTGAACTGCGACACAGACAGGACTCATAACTTAAGGTGACCAAGATTTTGATTTATTGTTGTTATTAATGGAAACAAATATTCTTTTCCAACATTTTCTAATATTCTGGATTTTTTCGATATTTTTGCGAATTTTTTTTTATTAAAAAAAAATTCATACCGCGATGACCTCGACGGAACGATATCCGCGACCGATACCGATATCATATCGGTTTTTCGACCCGGCCTATGCCGCGACCGAGACCGAGATTTTGAACCATGGGGTTTACGCATCCCACCCATGGATGAAAAAAGCCCCCGCCACGGCCATATAAAAACCCCCCCTTTGATGAGATAGGGCTAAAAAAACCCCCTTTCTTCCTCTTTCTTCCTCTCTTACTGCTGTTCTTCCTCCTTTCTTACTCCTAAGTGGTCCCTAGTGTTTCCTAAGTGGATTTTTTCAAAATTTCTTGCCACCAAATCACCAACATTCAACTATTCAAAGGATTTTAAAGATTCTAAACAAGAATCTTCATCTAGGTATGTGACTTTTTTTCAACTATTGAGATTATCACTCTCTAACTACTATGAATCACAACATAATGGCATCATTGTCTTGTTTTATTGTAGATCCATGCTTCCTTTTGATCTTGCATGCATACTTTTGTTTTTTTTAAATATTGTTATTTTTATTTTCGGATTTATGTTATTTTAAAAAAAAAACCATTATCACTTATGGAAAACTCATGAAACAACTTGAAAATAGCTTCATATTGTTAGTTCTATATTTCCCATAGATCATTCCAACATATATTGTTTTTTTTTAATTTTTTTCCTTTTTTTATTTTACGATTTTTTTTATTTTTGTAAAAAAAAAATTATTTTTAGTAATTGAATGCCAATCAAATGTCTTGAAAAGGGCTCCTAGATTATAGATCTATGTTTCTCATAGATCATTCCAACATATATTGCTTGTTTTCCAAATTTTTTTCCTTTTTTTATTTTCGAATTTTTTTATTTTTGTAAAAAAAAATTATTTTTAGTAATTGAATGCCAATCAAATGTCCTGAAAAGGGCTCCTAGATTATAGATTTATGTTTCCCATAGATCATTCATACATATATTGCTTGTTTTTCAATTTTTTCCTTTTTTTATTTTCGGATTTTTTTATTTTTGTAAAAAAATTTATTTTTAGTAATTGAATGCCAATCAAATGTCTTGAAAAGGGCTCCTAGATTATAGATCTATGTTTCTCATAGATCATTCCAACATATATTGCTTGTTTTTCAATTTTTTTCCTTTTTTTATTTTCGGATTTTTTTATTTTTGTAAAAAAAAAATTTATTTTTAGTAATTGAATGCCAATCAAATGTCTTGAAAAGGGCTCCTAGATTATAGATCTATGTTTCCCATAGATCATTCCAATATATATTGCTTGTTTTTCAATTTTTTCATTTTTTTTTAATTTTCGGATTTTTTTATTTTTGTAAAAAAAAAATATTTTTAGTAATGGAATACAAATTAAATGTCAAGAGAATGATTCTTAAGTGTTAGATATATGTTTCATGTAACATGTTTTTTTAATTGTTAACATACTACTTGTTCATATTTATAGGTATTCAGTCTTCTATTGTGCCTTTGTGTTTGTGAATTGATTTTTGAAAATGCCTCATGATATTGATCCCACATGGAACTTTGGTGAGGCAGTTGAGAACAACAGGTTGAAAATTAAATGCAAGTTTTGTGGGAAAGTGACCAATGGGGGCATTACAAGATTCAAGCACGACTTGAGCCACATTTCTGGCAATGTTGCTGGCTGTACCGAAGTACCAAGGGAAGTCAGTGAACAAATGAAAGCTTTGGTTGGCCAAAACAAAGCTAGAAAACTAGAGATAAAAGAAAAGAGACAACAAGATGTTGATGCTGCCCATTATGATGTATTTGGGGATAAAGGTTTTGAAAATGAAGATGCACAGATGGAGGTTGCACGCCAAGAGTCCATCATGAGTCACCAAGAAGAATATGAACGTCGTGCATTTGCTGGAAGCAGCAACTATTATGATGCAGGGGGCTCATCGGCTGTGCCAAGCAGGGGCAAGGGCATTGTGGGGGCCATGCGTAGGGCATTTAGCACCCGAGGGGAACGTGATGTTAATGTACAAGTTATTTCTACCCGAAGAGCAGTTCCTCCCCCTATTAATCCTCTAGCACATAAAAAAGAGGGGGCGAGCTAAACAACCAAATATATCAAGTGTTATGAAAGGGGTGATGAAGAGTGCAAGAGATAGGTTAGCCAAAGCTACAGCAAAATGGCTAATTCACAAGAACATACCACCTACAGCAATAGATTCCCCTTATTTCCAAACAATTCTTGATGTTGCCGCTGAAGCTGACCGAGGAATACAGTCGCCCTCTATTTATGAAGTGGGCACTAAATATCTCAAAGAAGAATATAAAGAAATAAAGGCATGGGTGGAGAACTTTAGGCCCATGTGGCAACAGAATGGGGTCACCATTATGTGTGATGGGTGGACCAGCGGCACACAAACACAATTAATAAACTTTTTGATACAATCAGTTGCTGGGTGTGTCTTTGTAAAGTCCGTGGATGCATCTGAACATAGACGGACAGCTAAATATATATACACTCTTATGGATAGGTTGTAGATAGTGTGGGAGAGGAGAATATTGTACAGATTGTTACAGATAATGGCACCAATTTCAAGGCAACCATTAAGATGTTGGAGAAGAAAAGACCTCATCTGTTTTGGACTCCATGTGCAGCACACTGTATAGATCTCATTATGGAATATATTGGAAAAAAAAAGAAAATTGTTGAAGTTATCAAGGCATGTAGAGGCATTACCAGATTTATTTATGATCATTCATGACTTTTAAGCTTGATGAAAAGATTCACAAATAACCATGCCTTGATACATCCGGGATCAACTAGGTTTGCTACCCATTTCATTGCGATGGAGAGCCTTGTAAGGTTTAGAACAGAGCTGATTCAGATGTTTGCATCAGAGGAATGGCTTAGTTCGAAATGGGGCAATGCAACAAGTGGTCCGGAATTTAAGATCCCTAACTTGATGAGGGACAATAAATTTTGGAAGAGTGTCTAATTTATTAAAGGTTTATGAGCCTTTAGTTAGAGTGTTGCGGCTTGTAGATGGTGACAAGCCAACAATGGGATATATATATATATATATATATATATGAAGCAATGGATCGGGCTAAGCAAGCTATCATAGAAAATGTTAGATATCATGATGAATATATAAAGATTATTGATGTCCGGTGGAACGACCAGCTGCACCATCCATTGCATGCTACAGGTACTCAATAACAATATCACTATTTGATGCTTTTAAAACAATCTAGCTCTCTTTGATTGATGTTTAATCAATTAATCATTTTGCATTTCAACTTGTTTTCAATGTAGGTTATTTCCTTAATCCCGAATTCTACTAACCCAATGCCCAATAGCACAGTGATGCAATAGATACAAAGTTGATGGTAGGATTAAGGGAAGTGTTGAAAAAATTGTTGGGAGTCGATGATTCAATCGAAGCCATCCAAGAGGTGAGTTAGTGATTGAGATTTGATATGACAAATGTATATGCTTGAGATAGGTCTTAAACATGTATGGTTGATTGATTTATTCCTAATTTTCACACCGTAGATAACTACATACACACAAAGGAGAGGAGGTGATAAGTGCTTAATTACTTGTAATCTAAGACCTAATATTATGTTTATCCTATGCTAGTTCATGTTTATTTTATTTGATTTTACATAGTTTTTGTTAATTTTTATGCTAAGGTCAAAAGGAGCAAAAAGAGAGTAATTAATGGGCGTGAATCCCAAAGAAGGACCAAGGTCGGTCCCATTCAAGATGTTTCAGATTCAAAGAAGACTTTCTAATTATTTGGACAACTTACAATTCAAATCAAAGAAGGAAAGAATTAGAAAAAGAAATTCTAATCAAAGAAGAAGAGCAAAAGAAAGAAAAAAGAGAAGAAAAAAGAAGAAACCCATCCTAGGGTTACACGCCCAAGGGGGGTCAACATCTATTACAAATAGAAGAATTTCAGAAATTAGAAGTCTTATTCAAGTTAGAAGTGGAGTTCAAGAATGGAGAAAAACAAGGAGAGAAAGAAGGAAAATTTGGAGCAAGAGTTCAAGTCAAGATAGAAGTCTTAAAAGAGGGGTCCCACACTCATGTTACACGCACCAAATAGGGCCCACTTTTATGTCAAAAGTTCAGATTTAATTCCTTGCAATTAATCTCAGATTTGTGGGTCCATGTGAATAAGTTTCTAGAAGATACAAGTGGGACCAGATATAGAAAGCTTTCTAATCAAGAAAGAAGACTCCTACTCTGTTTTAATTAGGAAGCTTACTTGTAAAGTAAGGTGGAGATCTAATCATATAAGGGAACTACTTGCTAAAAAGAGGTTGTTGAAAAGCTTATAAAAGGCATAGAAGGGAGGAGAAGTGCAGAAAAAAAAACTAACCACGTCCATCCATAATACCAGCCATAAAACATCACACAAACCATCCACAAATCAGCCACAATCATTCCAAAAAGACAGCAGCCGTACAAGCCACTTTGGAGACACCTTGGGAGCAATCTTTGGAGAGCTTTTGGAGGAGAAAAGGGGGAACAAGTTGCTGGCCATCCACTGCATCTTCATAATCTTCTAGTTTTCTTCTAATGACTCTATTTTCTATGTTATTTTTCATTAAAGACATGAGTAGCTAATTTTTTAGGGCTAGGGTTTAATTGAAACCCTAGCCTAGTTCTATGTAGTCTCTTTTGGCGTCTTTTAATTCAGATTTCAGTCTTATTAGTAGAGATTCTAAACCATGTTTTTAATTGATGAGTTGTGTATATGCCATGCCAACCATGTGATGTTCAATTAATTTTAAGAGTAGCATCTAGGGTTTAGAACCATGAATAATCTCAGTATATGCCATGCTTAGACTCATGCATTTATCTTTCCCATTGTTTTTATGCATTATGTATGTTTTGACTAGGACATATGCTATGCTTAGTTTTTGCATCATAATGAATAATTCATGTAGTATGCCACTCATGAATTGGGTTCAGGGGATTAGTAATCTAGACGCATATGCCATGGTCTAAGTTGATAGATGTCACTAATAAAATCTGATTTTTTGATTAAAAGATAATAAGGGACATGCATAGGATTGGTTAGGGGAGTAGATGAAACCCTAGATCATTCATTCTTATTGTTTTCAATTCTAATATTAGTTGTGTGTTTTAGATTAATTTCCATTTAGCTTTTGATAGTTTAATTTTCTGTTTTTAGTAGTTTAATTCAATCTTTCATCATTCAATTGTCTCTTTTAATATTCTGATTTTTAGTTGCTTTTGACATTGTTTTATCACAAGTCTTCGTGGGATCGACCTCGTACTTACAATTCACTACACTACATAGTGATCTTGTGCGCTTGCGAGTTTTAATTGTGTGCATACTAGTAGCTTATTTTTAGGTTGCTTGGTGCATACCAAGAGGCTTCACTGACCCTCTTGCAATAAGGGCGATTGGAAAGATGCCACCTGGTATGAACAAAAGACCCAATCACCCAATCTATTAGGCTTTTGTTATTTATCTCTCAATTGATTGGAACTTGGAAGAACTTAAGGAATATCTAATTTTATTTGGTTACATTGAATTTCAACTGAATGGTGGATGAATTTTGGAGAGGATACTCCAATTCTAAGGAAAGTGGCTATTCGCATCCTTAGTCAAGTTACAACTTCATCAAACTGTGAAAGGAACTGGAGCACTTTCTCCTTGATCCACACAAAGTCCAGGAATCAGCTTACCGTGCAAAAACTCAACAAGCTTGTATATTGCCATTACAATTTGAAGTTGAGAAACAGAACATGAGAAAGGAGGGCAAGGGATAATCCGAGCTATTGTCCTATTAGTTTGGATCACATATTCAGAGAGGACGATCCCTTGCTCCCATGGATAGCCGAGATAGAGGATCCATTGCCAGATTCAGATCCGGGCTTTCAGGAGGAGGTTAGAAATTTGCTTGATGAAGATATGGGCGAGGCAGAGGGTGCCCCACTTGGAGGAAAAGGCTCAAGTGCATAGCCGCAAGGCCCACAACCACAACGTAAAGGGAAAGAACCTGCTCATGTTGTGTCGTCTTATGAGAGGACAAGTACCACCGTCTCTTCGAGTAGCCATGGTGGAGGAGATGGGGGAGATGAAGCAGGAGACACTAGTAGGACAGGTGCTACTACTGAATACTACCAACATGATCTGGAAGATGTCATTCCTGTAGAGGAGGTACAGGACTTTTCGAAAATAATGGAAGGAAACCATGGTTATCAACGGCGTCGGAGAGTCTCACCACTTGCTCCTAGAGGTAGTAATGAACAAGGATATATGGGTGGAGGTGTTGGAGGACAACAAGCGGCATCATAGGCTGACCCGTGGAACCCTAGTTACAGTGGACAAGGACCCTCACAGTATTTTGACTATTTTCCATATGATCAAGTACAACAACAAGAAGGAGAAGAACAGTCTTCAACTTCAGGGCCCTACTCATATGGTGACTATGGTGAAACGCAATATGGTAGATATCCACCTCCACCCCCTCCAAGTTCTTTTGATGTGGGTGCGGCTGCCTTCTTTGGATTTGTGGATCCCAATGCTCATCAATATCAAATTCCATATGGTGCCACTAGAAATGATAACACTGATGGGGATGAGGATAACCATAGCCCCTTGAATCTTGGTAGACATTCCTTTTGGTGGTGATTAAGGTATTCCTATTTCCTTCACTAACTCTCTATTCTTTGTCATTTCTAAATTGGTGTTGAATGTTGATTGTTAATCACTTCATAGTTCATTCACTTGATTGAATTTGAACCTTGAATGTTAAAGTATTGAACTATTGATATTTGATTGTTTAATGTTCACTAATGAGTATTGAGTAGTGACTAATGACCTAACTCTTAAATCTTCTTAATTCTTATGCCTTTATTTCATGTTCTAGTTTTTTTTTTATGAGCTTTCCATTACTTTTTAAGTAAGCATGACTAAGAAACATGAATACATGTGAAAAAACTAATCATTACTATTATTTTCTATTTATACAGTGATACAGGACCTCATGTATTGAGGGCACCGCTACGCCCCCTTTTCTTACTTACTTTTGCAAAAGAACCACATTTTCTTTCATTTTACAATTTTCTGGATTTTCTGAAATTTTTTCAGATTTTTTTGGCGATTTTTTCAAATCGCACTGTTACGTATCCCCGCTACGCTACGTATCGCCCGCTTCATAGCGGTTTGGCAGCTATTTTCATCCTTGATCCCACCCTCTATATAAACCCATATAACTCTCTTTTATTCTTAAAACAATAATTTTTCAGATTTTCCTTTCTCAAATTACGTGGTTTGTTTAACCTTCCCCATGTGACGACTACATGGGCATGCTTTTTTGTGATGACTCTGGAAACCAGAAGATTAAAGCAGACTATCTGATGATTCTAAACCTTCTGACTCTCCATTAGGTTCACATATGGCACAAAAAACATGCTGATTAGGTTTTGTACATTACTTCATATGTTAGGACTTAAGAGGGGCTAATCTCTATCATGTTTAATATAATTTTGCCAACAGGAACAACTTAGGGTCCTGCTTATGAAGAAAAGTAGTTCCCCATTTACACACCTGTTCATTCGGATTTGCAATTAAAATAACTGTTTACATAAATAGGTCAGGCTTCCCTCTAAACAGTATGGGTATAAGAGAAATTCCAAATTATGCTAGGATAAAAACATCATGAATTACATTACTATGGAAAAGAACATAGAAATTTGATGAATGCATTGGGAAGAACCTGGAGGCACATTATGTCAGGAGACCATAATCCAAGCTCAAATATTATGCTTCTCTTCCTCCATTCCCAGTCCAAAATATAGGGAGGTATATGAAAATAAAGTTGGGGTCGGTGATCCTTAGCAAGGTAGTCTGCGAGTATATTATATGAAAGCACTACAAAATGCTCTGAAAATTATAAAAACAAAATAAACACATCAAACAAATATACAAATATAAGTATAAAAGAAGAAGAAGAAAAGGCCAATACCAAACACCTGAAGTAATGAAACTGCAACAAACACTACTTCAAATACTAGAAAAGAAACCTATTTAGGGCCTGTATTTTGGAGAATTTGGGAAAGAAAAGATGGGGTGGAAATTTCATATTCCTGAGAAACAAGGAGGGGTAGAGGAATATTCTTGTATGGGCGCAAGAGTATTTACTGAAAAAAAAAAAATAAAGGAAAGTTCTTGTTCCCTCAAAATTTTATGCGTGGTAAGGGTCTGCTTCTTTCCAAGCATTTCTAACAGTAATTCAAGTGGTCTGTGAATTCCTGTCAAATATTCAACGTTCAATTACTGAAATTCCCAGCATTTGATGAGTAGCATTTTTAAATTCCAAAAAATTGGAATTCCTAAATGACAGCCCTAGCTCCAGCATTTCAGAATCCAAGACTTCCAAGAGGATTTGGTGGAACTCTGGCTATCCCAACGGTCATCATGGATCTTCTCCTTCAGGCCACGACAACAAAAACAGGTATTCTTCCTTTGCATCCCCCCCCCCCCCCCCCCCCCCCCGCGCATGCCTCTTTTATTTATTTTAGGCTGGGGCTGGGAGAGAGGTTTGGTTTCATGCTACTGTTTTTTTGGGGGTTTAAATGCTATGTCTCTTCTTTTCTCTTCTTTTTTTTTTTTTAATGGAATGAGAAGAAAAGGAGGTTTTGTGAAAACTAATCGGTTTTTTTTTTTTTTTTTTTTCATGATACTATTTTTTGGGGGTCTCATGCTACTGTACCTCTACTTGCCCATCCATCACTTTCCCACAAAGCCCATTTCCCTCAAGGCAAATACAACCTGATGAAGGAACCAGATTCAGTATTCTTGCCCAAAGAGGAATGAATAGAGCCGAGTAAGCCCCCTTTTCTTAAAAGGATTTTGTTTCTGGTGGTTTTTTGAGTTCTGGGGTGAAGGCCATTTTTCATATGTGGGCTGTAATGACAATCTTGCCACAAATGCTTCTTTCTTGCAAGAAGGGCATCTTATGGTGGTACTCGGGGTACTCGGTAGTATATCATAAAAACCTTGTTTCAATTTTCACTGAAGAACTTGCTCCTTTTGGGGTTTTTAAAGTTTTTATTGCAAGACAATCCAATTCCCCAAATTAAGTTCTGATTTTATTTTTATTTTTTTGTTTGTTTGTATTTTTAATTGCTCGATGTTATCATATCAGGGAGATTCATCAAGTTACTGAAGCAAATGAGTTGCTCTCAGGATTCTTTTGCAAGAAAATGCAGTTTCTGTAGTGGGTTCTCTTTGGAGTTTCTTTTGAGGCTATTGTAGTTGCATTGAAATCCAGTTTGCTAGAGTAGGTTTTCTTTGGAGATCCTCTTTCTTCACATTTGGCAATGGAACAAAGATGGTGTTAACAGTTAACTTGATGCAAATCTCTTACATGATATGGATGAAAATTTTCTACTGATAATGCGTCTTCTTTTATGGTTGGACCATGTAGTTCTATTTACTCCATGGTCTATGTATTTGCTGAACATCGGGTATGTAATCTTGAAGTATCTGATTATTATGAGGTGGATTTGGTGGGTGTTATAAATTTCAACCACCCATTCATGTTTAAAATGTGGACTTACCCTTAATTTTTGCTCATGGTTTCTTACATTTTGTTACAAAGGAATTCCATTTTCTTCCTTTCTAAGGTTAGCCACAAGTTTGAGTGATGCACTTTGTCATTAACAGAGACCCATATACTTACAAAATAGTGTATTCATGACCACGTTAGCCTTGAATATGCATACACATGTCAAATTCCAATCAGAAATTCTAGTAGATATGAATGCTAGAACCAGAGTAAAAAAAATGAAATTTCTCGAACACAGAAGCGTCAACAAATACCGCAATTTGGAGGCGGCTGCGACAATGCACTCTCCCAGTTCCTGTAATCATCGGGCCGCGGCCGTCGTGGTGGCCGAGGACGAAAAGGCCGTCCTTGAAATCCGCCGGGGAAACGGTAATCCGCTCTCTGTCCCTGCCGAAATCCACAAATCGAGTCTCTCACATTCCTGAAATGCAAATCGCCACTGACGAACGCTTCTTGTCCACGACCGCTCCCTTCGCTTCCCGGGCGGTTGGAGAGCCCCCGGCGCCATGAATTCCGGCCTCGGCTCTGAAAGAAAGGAGAAGAGTTCAGAATCTAGGGTTTAGAGAGAGAAGAGAGGTTAGGGTTTTTGTAGTTACTGGAAATCGGGAAGAGGAGGACATGGTAGCGTTAGTTGCAGCAGCAGCGAGGCGTTGGAGAGAAACTGATGGAGATGGAGAGAATCTCATCGCTCAGCTCAGGGGGTTCGAGAACAGTATTTTATTCATTATCAAATACGCATTTGAAAGAATCGCATTTTATTTCATTTCAGATGCCCCGCGGACTGGGGTTTTGGGAGGTTTCCGGAAACGATAGAGATATATACAAGATGACGGGAAGGGTTTCTCCTTTCTACTTGCCACTTGGTGGTGATTCAAATATTGTACTAAACCCAAATTTTTCAATTTGATAAGCAAAAATTCAGCATAATAGCCACTTCACTTTCCTCGGTTTTTTTATAACTTTTTTTTTTCGCCGAATCCCATGATAACATAAAAAAAGTGTATGTTGCATAAACTTATAAATTTCATTATCATTGGACTGCCCCATTATATCATGGCTTTTAGGCAACATCTTATAGATTTCTTTTTTCAAATGATAGAATCTAAGAAATGGTGGTCAGATGTGTATTTATTGTTCACAAGATTTTAATTTTTTTGTGTCTATAAAAAATGAATTCGTTTGCTAGTTATAGAAAATGAATTATGCATAAATTGATAAATCCCATGATATCATGGGACTTAGGAGCGGACCTACGTTATAAGTACATGGGGTTGTCGCCCCGGGTCAGATCATGTTGCAGTGTCGGGCATCTTCAATCCTGAATGGATGACATGTCTACAATCTCTCATTTTCATTTAAGTGCTTCTTATTTAGATATGCATATATAAAAATTTTGCACTAATAATACCGCATAGCACACAAGGACCTCCAAGACGTAATGACAAATTGTTGCAATGTCTTAGTAATGAAAACTTACTAAGAATATTTGCAATGCTCATTTATTGGATATACCTCTATTTTGTTATGATATAATTAGAAAAACTAATTTCTTAAGGAATTGGCTATTATAGTTAAAAAGATTTTATAGGAATTGAGTTCATTATACTTAATTTTTTTTATAGAAAAATCATGTATTTAAATCATGCAATTAGTGTAGATAATTCGCCGTTGGCGTTCATTATTGGTAGTTGTCAATGATTTTGACTTTGTCAATGATTTTGACTTTGTCAATTAAACATCCTCCACCTCATTCAAACGGAAATCCTAATTCCACCACTAATGGGACTATCCCATGATATCATGGGATATGGTGCGAAAAAGTTTTAAAAAAAACTAATGTTGACCGGAGTCAAACCACTCTAGTGACATTATCCGGATTTGGGTTATGAAATTGGAAAAATCAGGTTTAAGGAGAACTAACATGTCAGAAATATGGCTCATTTGTTGTATGGGTCCACCAAGTTCAAGTGCATGAATTTTTGCTGCTTTAGATGTGCAATTGCATTGCTCAGCACTACGTCAAAAATCGCTAAAAACGACATTCTTTGGCTATCGTTTTTCATGAAAATCAATGGATTTAGCCGTCAATCCAGCCGCTGAAAATTTCAGGGTCGTATTGTGAAATGTATCCAAAACGACGGCTTATAACCGTCGAAAATAACCGATTGCCCACGGCATTCATTTTTTACTTTAATTTTTTAATAAGATTTTTTTAAAAACTATGGGTTTTGGCCATCGTTTTTAATTTTTAAAAAATAATAAAATATATTATTCGAGTTTTTCTAAAGAGTGACTTTTGGTAGATGAAAGCACTTTTCTTTTTTTTGCTGAAAGAGGGATTAGATTAATTAAAAAAACACTGATAAAGTGGATCACCAGGCCAATGTCCTCAAATAGAGTGTTACCCACAAGAGTTACATAAGCATATGGCAAAAGGAAATGATAAAACATAGAAGAAAATGAAGAGAGAAGATACTAGAGTCCCAATCGGATATTCTTTGAACGAGAGAACATGGCCCAACGTAAGCAGCGTTCTTCACCAACTATGAGGGGATCCTCATGAGAAGCAAAAGTGGAGCGGTACATCATGATCTCCATGTCGTGCTTGTAGTTGCGACATCTCCCGCAATGCTGAAGTAGAAAGTTGCAGTGAAGGCTGTAGCTTTACTTTGCTCTTCCTGATATAACAACCCACAGAGGAGGTGGAAGAGATGTAGCCTGGAGAGAAACAATATGAAGGCATTGAAATAAGTACAGAGAAAAATCATCACCTAAGTAGAAGAAAAAACACACAGAAAATGATCACTTGAAGTACAAATCATTGAAGGAATTGCAATAGAAGCATACAAAACGAAAAACTCATAAAAATCCAAAAATACCTTAGGTGGGTCATAAAAGGGTGCCCACATTGAGAATCACCATATCTGCCCGATCAATTTGCCCCAACAATTCTAGAAATGGAAAAAAAATAGTTTCCCTGATACAAGTCATGAAAGCCCTTTGGTAACTCCACTCAATGTTTGATGATATGGTTGGGGCTGATCATAAATAATAAAAAGACATGTCCACTAAAAACACTTAACATTATAATCAAAATGCATGTTGCTGGATTCTGATGCTATGTCCTTAACAGCAACATCCCCAGCAACATTTGCACTGAAGTTGTCAAAAATTGTGGGTACATAATCCTATCAATAAAACCCAAAAGCATAAGAGAAAGTTAGAAAAAAAAAATCCATGACTCCCTGTTCAGACCTAAAACAAAGGATTTCTAAAAAAAGTTTGAATCTTTAGACAAAAATGAGTTAAAAGTGATGCCAAACAGGCCCCTAACTATTTAATATACATATGAATGAACCAAATAAGCAGACAATGTCAAGATAAAATACATTTAATTTCCAGAAGATTCAAGTTTTTGAAACCAAAACCAAGAAAAGCAAAAGACGCAAAAAGAAAAAAGCCAGAAGGCAAAGAAAACAGATACCCCCAATAAGAGATTCCAGGATCTAAACCAAGACAAAAGATTATCCAAACAGGAAAAATGAAAAATAAAACCAAAAGGACAGATTCTGTGACATGGGTGTTAAAGAAAGTTACAGTAGGAAACTTGTTGCTCGTGTAACCAATGAGCATGCATGTCTTCCCAACTACTCCATCTCCAACAGCCACACATTTGATGAACTTTGAAGCATTCATCCTCTGATCTACTCAAATGCCCATTAATCTATATATGTGATGCACATACAAATTCAATATCCACATCCATTCACTCACCTATCCATATGGACCTACCTATAGCACAAGTTCTTTCAAATGGGATGGTGCATCAGACCCATCTCCACGAACCCCATAACTACCACTCCTCATGACTCCAAATAGGAAAAAACTATAATGCGGATGATAAGTCATCAGCACTACTCTTCCACGTATATAAAAATAAATTAGAAATCAACTTACATATACATCAATCTTGCTCAAAACACATTACTCAAATTTAGAATACATTTTAGTACAGATAAAGTAGACAAACCCAATCATCACTTTGGTCCCAAGGGGAGGAAGAGATTGACCAAACAAAATACAACCCCAAGTTGAAGGCTCAACCCATTCAAACAGTGCTCTCTGTCTGGTGTATCTTAACCAAATAATTGATATATATCCATCAATATTCCATCTGTCAATACAAAAGAAAATAAGACCATGGGCAATATAAAGTAACAGAGAACATTAGCCACACGTGAGCCAGCGCTTTGGCATTGCATAAGACCTCCCTTACAAAACCTAACAAGAAAAACAAAACTAATGTAACCACAAAAGTAATATATATAAATCCCAAATATTTTCACAATCAATTAAATCTGATTTGAAGGATGAAAATTCTATTCATCCTCATCACAGAGTAACAAGGTATAAATAAAGAAAAACAATTCAACCGATTTCATACAGCCATGTACCAAATCCCAAACATACTAACCCATTTCATAATTCATGCATCCATGTACCAATCCCAAACGGAATAACCCATTTCATGCCCTCCAAAGACAAATTTCCCAGTTCTACTTCGAACTCACATTATCAATAGAAAAGAAAAAAGTGCATCTCTCATATTTTATCCTTTGCCAAGGGCTAGCTCATAACAAGTATAGATAGGTTAGTGAGGTCAGAACCTAATCAACAATCACAAACGGCAACCATATTCCCTCCTATCTCTTTTTGAACATTTCAACATAATAAAGTGAGATCTAGTTTCAATGTGTGGGGATACAATACTTTTGTCTCTTGCTTTTAATCAATTATGTAATTTTGGCCTTAAGTTTAAAATCAGAAATCAGAGAATACTTTATATTTATCATTTGCACAAGAAGTTACATTTTATTTTGTTTAATCTTCACAGTTGGTATGATTTGAAGATTTAATGCCTTCCACTTTCAACCGAAGATTTCCACATTCAATAGGATGTCAGACCTGAAGATGAAGATTACTTGCCAAGTGTGACCTAAATCTCTATGAAAGGGGTTCAAATCAAATTACAAACTTGTAAAGAAAGAAAAAGAAAGCAAAAAAACAAAAAAAAAAAACATCAAAAGGGGAGGGGTTTTGGGGTTTTGGGGTTTTGGGGATGAATTGTCCAATTAACTATAAAAATGATGTTCCCATATACATCTCCACCATAAACCCGTCTTCACTAATCACATCTTTTTAAACCCCTTAGATTAAAAACGCTTTTACTGTTACTTCCATGAACTCTTTCTGAAGCAGAAACCAGGTTTCTTAGAATTTTTATCTTCTTCTTGTCCCCTTTCTCAATCATTATCACCAATCAAAAGACCTAAACAAACCCTCATGATACACTACTATTCATCATCGATGAAGCCTTATCCCATCTATTTAGGATCAATATAATACATGCTCATGTCGATAGCAATTCCAAGGCAGTTGCCAATGCCAAAGTGCTATCTGCAACAAAATCCTCAACAGTTGTCACTGCCAAGATGCCATTTACAAATATGGGAAATAATCAGAGGTACATGCGAATGCCCCAAAGGGTAACTGACTAGTCCTAAAATAGGGTTGCAAATATAATTTATTCTCCACTATTATCTTTGCTTGAAAAAGCAAATATGTTAACCGAGTATCGTATCCACTGGGACAAAAAGGCTAAGTTGTGTTGTTTCCTAAATTCCTAAACTAATCCTATTAGAAAACAAAGTTCTGATTATTAAACTAATCATATTACAAAGCGAAGTGTTGGTTTGATGGGTTTTGATTTCTAAATTAACAAATTAAAGACAACTTTCATTCAATCAGAGAAAAGATCTAAGGGTACGAATCCACTCTAACCTCGTACAATGGCAAGTATAGACCTAGGGTTTCACTATCAACGCTAAAAAGACTCGTTCTGGTTACAAACCTTTAGAGTCAACAAATAAGGGATGTAGATGTAAATCGGGGCATAACCTATCTCTATGCCATAGATTATCCTAGATCTAACAACACATTCATTCAAGCATCGTTATATGACTTAGTATTAAAATCTACAAGATTAGAATACCAAAGAAAGAGATATTGTATTGATAGAATCCAATCAATGGATTAACATCCTGTCATATAACCAAAAGCGATTAAAGTAAAACCCTAAACCTATACATCACCATAAATAAGAGATTAGGGCTTCATCGCAACCCAAAGATAAAGATTTAGTTACGCATGGCAAGAGGTTGACGATGAATCTCTGACGAAATCCCCATTAACGCTATTCCAAAGCTCCCAAACCAGCCTCCAGAACTCCTCCCAAGATGTGAATCACTCTAAAACGACTCTTGGTTTGCTTTATATATACTTTTGGGCTATAAAACCCCTTCAAAACGCGAAGAGGCGGTGTCCCCATCCGGTCCGGGCGTCCGGACGCTCGGAGGCAGTGGCCTCCGGGTGCTTGCTGTGGTCGGGCGTCCAAACGCCAGCTTCCAGGCGTCCGGACGCCAGGACACAGTGTGTACTGGTCATCACAGCGAACTTCCTGAGGTCATATCTCCCTCGATATAGCTCCGATTTATACAATCTTGGACTCCACGGATATCTACTCGAAAAGATCTTTCCAACGGTATGTAGATTTCACTAATCCAACACGCAGGTTGAAAGTTATGACCATTTCAACTTGATGCCCCTGAAAATTTCGAGAATAATCGTGCAATTAAATTAGGAACTTCCATATTGGCATGCTATGGGGTGAGTGAGACCCATGTTGGACGTCAAAGGCATGTTTGGACTCTTGCTTTGCTTTATTATTTGAGTCTCTTCCCATATTTGGCATGCTTCCTCACTTGCAACTCCGGTTTGTCATGCTTTGTGTTGTTTCTTCCATTTTAGCTCTGAAATTCGCTTCTTATATCAGTAGTACCTACAAACAATAAAATAACATAATTAAGTAATTAATCTCAACCAACGGTATAACCAAGTCCTCATTGAGGGGCCTAAAATGTATCTTTTAGGCTCTCATCACACACTCTCTCTCTCTCTCGATCGATCAATCGACCCTTTTTTTTGTTTTGTTTCGTGGCCCTGAGTGTCAAAACAATTTAAATCTGTTCGCAACTCAGGGCCGACTAGATTGCGACGCAATTGCTTCAAAGTGATGGAAAAAAAAAGACTTCCCTATATGCACCTTCTCACTACCGAAATGATCACAACGACTGGATGTCGTTTCCTTCTCACTACCGAAATGATCACTACCAAAATGATAATCCTCGGGGTTCAGGTTAGGCTAGATAACCCCGAGGACCCTTTTGATGGCCATACCTTCACCAACGACTGGATGTTGTTTCCTTTAGTGACCATAATAGAGGGTGGGATCCGGTTTCCCCTGCACCCTCTTCTTAGGACCTGTCTAAGCAAATGGCACCTCTACCCCTGTCAAATGATGTCGAACGGCTTCAAGATTATCATGGGCTTTGCCGAGCTCAATAGGATCCTCGGCATTAACCTCGGTGTCTATGACATCAAGGACGTCTATGACTTGTGCAAGTCCTGAGGTGATAACAACTATTACCTCCAGGTTAAGGTAAAGCGGGAGTGCCTCATCAACGGTTTGGAGGACTCCAATAAATATGGCTAGGACGATCGCTTGTTCGTCTCGGGTAACTGTGAGTTCGGAGCGGCCGAGACCGTGATGGAGAGGGCGTTCAGAGTTCCTCGTGACTTCGGGAACCCTCCGAGTAAATACTCACACCCTTTTAGATTTTTTCTTTCTTTGCATTTTTCTTTTTCTTTTTCTTTTTCTGCCGAACTGAAGTCTTTTGTTTGCTGTGCAGACATCCGTCAGAGAAGGCAGGAGGCCAAGCGGGTCGGCTGGTCAAGAAACGAAGACTGGTTTCGGGCGCTGTATCGATACCGAGGTCATTCCGACCGCGCCGCATACCTTCTCCTGAATTACGAGCTGAGGTACCAGTCTTTCATCAAAAGGAGGACCGAAGAACCTCAGGCAAGGGAAGAACATACCGAGTGGGATCATGACTCCCATCCCAAATGCCAAAGAGAAGGGTGTTGCCGAAGTGGAGCGTCTCGGAGTAGTCCTATATGCCCATAGGACACTCAGAAGTTCTTCCACCCATCTCCCCTTAGCTCGGTCAAGTCTCTTCTTGAGTCCATCAAGCACCACCTTGTTCGAGATCTCGGCCTGACCGTTGATTTGTGGGTAAGCTGGAGTGGAATAGTTGTTTCTGATGCTGAGCTCCTGGCAGAAGTTTCTGAAGATGTTGGAGTCGAACTGAGTCTCGTTGTCCGAGACCAAAGCTCGTGGAACACCAAACCTTGTGATGATGTTCTTTCATTCGAAGTTTTTCAAATCTTGCTTGGCTATGGAAGACAACGGTTCGGCTTCTATCCATTTGGTGAAATAATCGGCGGCTACTATTAGCCACCTCTTATTCCCTGGAGCTCGGTGGAGTGGCCCCATAATGTTTAAGCCCCACTGGGCGAAGGGCCATGGGCTAGAGAGTAGGCTCAGATCCTACGCTGGGCGATGAATGGAGTGAGAGAACTTCTGACACTTCTCGCACTTCTTGGCATATAACTGAACGTCCTTCTGCATGTAAGGCCACCAATAGCCTTGGCTGATAGCTCGATATGCTAGTGACTGACTTCTAATGTGGCTTCCGCATATTCCTTCATGAATTTCATAGATGAAGTCTTCGACCTTGGTTGGGTGAACACACTGGAGGTAGGGCCCGGTGTAGGACTTCCTGTAAAGTTTGCCATCCGGAGACAACCAAAATCGAGCTGCTTTCAGCCTGATTTTGTGAGCCTCATTTTTTTCGTCAGGAAGTTGATCATCTCTGAGATAGGAGACGATTGAGTCCATCCAGCTTGGACCGAGATCAACACATAGAACCTGCCGAGGTGGCTGAAGCTCTATGCTTGGTTTCTCCAACGTTTCCACCTCGACAGTCCTTTTTCTCCTAGCCTCGATTGCAGAGGCCAAGTTGGCTAGAGCGTCGACATGAGAATTAGAATCTCTACCAACCTGTTTGACTTCAACTTTCTTGAACTGAGCAAGGAGTTGTTTTGCATGAGCTAGGTAAGCCGTCATCCTTTCGTCTCGAGCCTGGTAGTCTCCGTTCAACTGGTTCGTCACCAACTAAGAGTCACTGAAGACCACCAATTGCCATGACCTCAGAATTTTAGCACTGTTGAACCCTACAATCAGTGCTTCATACTCAGCTTCATTATTGGACGCCTTGCAGTCTAGTGTTTAGGCTTGTTCGATGGCTAGGCCTTCTGGAGATTGGAGGACTATACTAGCGTCATCCCTTTTGGAGGTTGAGGATCCGTCGACGAAGACCTTCCACACTGAATCAAGGAACTACTTCCAAGATTGCTTTTCTTTTGTCTCGGCGACTTCAGTCTCGATGACTTCATCCTCATCCCCTTTGCCCCCCAGTTCGGTTTTGAGCCGGCTCGGTGCCGAACTAGGAGAGACAAATTCCAAAATGAAGTCTACCAAAATTTGGGCCTTTGTGGTTGTTCTGGGTTGATACTGGATATCGTACTGCCCCAGTTCGACGACCCATCTTGAGATTCTCCCAGAGAAATCCGCCTTTCTGAAAAGGGACTTAAGTGGGTGTTCCGTAACAACCACTATAGTGTATGTTTGGAAGTAGTGAGAAAGTTTGCGAGAAACACTGGCGAGTGCTAATACAAGTTTCTCCAATGGTAGGTACTTGGCCTCGGCATCAAGAAGGATTTTGCTCGTGTAGTAAATGGGCTTCTGTTGCCTATCTTCCTTTCTGATGAGTACCGAGTTCACTGCTTGATTCGAGATGGCTAGGTATAGGTAGAGCACCTCTCCCTGCTTCAGTGTCGAAAGCAGGGGTGGTGAGGCCAAGTAGGCTTTGAGCTCCTGCAAAGCTCGGTCGCACTCCGGAGTCCATTGAAATTTCGAACTTTTCTTCAAAAGTTGAAAAAAGGGTCAGCACTTGTCCGAAGCTCGGTTGATGAAGCGGATGAGCGCGACAGCCATGCCAGTGAGCCTCTGAACTTGTTTTGCCGTAGTTGGACTCTATATCCCTTGAATCTCTGAGATCTTGTCTGAATTTGCTTCAATTCCTCTTCTCGTGGCTAGGCTTCCCAGGAATTTGTCGGAGCCGACACCAAATGTATACTTGGACGTATTCAGCTTGAGCTGGAATTCTTTGAGGATATCAAATGTTTGACTTAGGTTTGTCAAGTGGTCTTGTGACCTTTTAGACTTGACAACCATGTCGTCAATGTACACTTCCATTGTTTTGTTGAGCTGGGCCCGGAACATCTTGGCTACCAGCCTCTGGTAAGTTGCCCCGCATTTTTTAACCCAAATGGCATTACTCTGTAGCAGTAGATGCATCTAGGTGTTATGAATGCAGTCTTTTCTTCATCAGGCCCATGCATCGGAATTTGATGGTAACCTCGGTAAGCATCGAGGAAACTCATCTTGTCATGTCCGGCGGTGACGTCGATCATCTGGTCGATATTCCGGAGTGGAAAGCTGTCATTGGAGCATGCTTTGTTGAGGTTGGTGAAGTCCACACAGACTCTCCACTTTCCATTCTTCTTTTTTACCACCGCTGTATTGGCCAACCAATTCGGATAGTGGACTTCCCTGATCGCCTTTGCTTCCAGCAGCTTCTGGACCTCCTCGATCACGGCTTCTGTTTGTGGGATCCCCGTTCTGCGAGCCTTCTGGACCACAAGCTTGTGCTTCGAGTCTATGTTCAACTTGTGGCACATGATCTCAGGGTTGACGCCAGGCATTTCATAAGGGATCCAAGCGAAAACTTCCTTGTTCTATAACAAGAAGTCTAGGAGCTCGGACCTCTCAGGTTCGAGGAGTTGGCTCTCGAGCTGGAAATATCTTTCAAGATCGTTGGGATCGATCATAATCTCAGTCAGATCTTCAATGCTCTTTTGGTCTGGGGTTCGACCGACATCTTCGAGTTCGGCTTACCTCTCAAGCTCGGCCATGTGCACCTGCGTTGGCTCTGCTTCACCAGGCACCACGGCCATCAAGCATTGATTGGCCATGTGCTGGTCGCCTTTGACTGTGATCACCTCGACTCTGCCGTTCTCGTTCTCTAACGGAAACTTGAGTTTTTGGTGATGTGTGGAAGGTATTACCTCCATGTTATGCAGCCAGGTTCTCCCCATTATTGCATTGTATGGGGATGGTACGTCTACCACAAAGAAGTCGGCTAGCATAGAGGCGCCTTCAATTTGAACTTTTAGGGAGATTCTTCCCTTAGGGTATACTGACTTTGAGCTAAAACCCTCCAAGGGAGTGCGGGCTTCCTGCAGGTCCTCTTCTTTGAGACCCATCTTCTTGAAGCAGTCAAAATTGAGGATCTCCGATGAGCTCCCAGGGTGTTGGATGTGAATTTTGATCCCCCAGAGGAGGGAAATCGCCATTCATCTATATGTGCTATTTAAAATTTTCATCGAAAATGAGGATTCCGACTACCCTCAAAATCGACGGATCACAATCGCCAGTTACGGTAACGGCTGTAACACCGTTCTTCGACAAAAGCCAAAGAAAAATGGGAGAAAATAAGTGGGTGGGTTCTTCTCTCGTCTAATGTGCTGCCGGCAACACACGACGGTTTTCCTGTCACATTAATTTGGGTCTCTTTGAGTCTCTTTAATATTGGGTCAATTCAGGGTTATGAGTCAAAGTCCAAATAAGGTTAATCCTCGCATAGCATAATCATGGTGTATCCAAGTAGAACAAAATGATTAAAATAAAGAAAATGAAAAGGGGGAGGTGCCAAATATTTAAGAAGAGGATCGGCCCCGTTCCCGGGTACCCCCTTCTAATTCCTTGGCAAAGTAGGGTTTAAAGGCTGACTTTTCAAATCAAGATGATGACGCAAATGAGACTTTGACTTGTGATTTTTGTATTTTTCGTGTGCGATACATGAGTGATATAGTAAAAAGCCGATGGGCCGGTGTTTGTTTTAGAGGGCCGATGGGCCGTGATTGATTTAGAGGGTGGCCGATGGGCCGAAATAAAAATATGTAAAGTGTGTGAAATCACTCATCTCATCTAATTATTCTCATTTATTCAATTTTTGAAGTCAGTTCTTTGTTCCATTTTATCATTAAGTTCAATTAAATATTTGGCACCTGAGGTGGAGGAAGAAATAAAGGAAAAATATTTTTGGGTTTATTTTGTTGGTTTTATAGTTTTTATGGATTTTTGATATTGGGGCTAGAAGGGCCTATCTAGGGAATTTTACATTGGATTTACGTGATTAATGCTTTATTACTGATCATCGGATTAACCCTAACCTAAGGTCCTAGACCGCCCACATCAGCTCTCCCGATCCTTTAACGGGGCCCCAGAGAGAGTGGGACTTAACTTATTAGAATGAAAGAAGCTAAAAATAGTCTAACCTGACTAGAGGGAAACCTAGAGCTGTGTATGGGGTCTGACCTAATCAGTCTAAGCTATTACTTAATTTCTAACTTTATTATCTTTAGATTTTTAATATCTTTTACTTTGTTTTTGGACTTTTGGGTTTTTATTTTTATTTTTTATTTTGGTTTTATTTATAGAGTCTAAAATCTCCTAAACTAATTTGTCTAATCTTAATGAAAGGGGAGGAGGAGAGAAGGGGATAAATTACTAATTTTTATTTATTAAAATCAACCTAACTAACTTAGAATTTTCTAAATAAATTCCCTAATCCTAATGAGAGTGGAGGAGGAGAAGAAATTAGTTATTAAACCTAACCTTATTATTTTAATTAATCTAATACTAATATCTACGGTTCTATTTTTGTTTGTTCTTTTCTTTCTTCTTTTTGTTCTTTCTGTTTTTGTTCTTTTTTGTTCTTTTTAAGGAAATTATGCAGCATTAAATTCTATCTAGTAAAATAAGAAATAAAAATACAACTAAGTTATATGATGCATGAGCATGTTGAATGCATGGACATGTTTGATACTAACTAGGAATAATTTAAACAATAAAATTAAAAAGTTACTGGATGCATGGGCATGTTAAATACACGAAAAACTTGATAGACTAGATGAATATCAAAAGATTAACCTTGGCGCATGGGCAAATTGAGAATTGAAACAAGCAGCAAAACAAGGATTTTAATTTAGATACATGGGCATATTAAGATGCATGAAATGTTCTAAAAAGAAACAATAGATAGATATGGAACTAAATTTCAATGCAAGAAAATAGAATAGGCATGCATGGGTTCAGTTTAGATGAATGCGCTACGCAGGTGGGCGTACTGAGATGGGGCAGCAAATGGAATTTGGGTGCAACAGGTGGGTGCGGTGATGCAGACAAGTTCGGGTGCAGAGAAGTGGGCTTAGCATAGCTACAGTTGTGGTTGGGCCTGATTTAAAAGGTATTCGGTCGAGACTGGGCAGCAGGGGTGTTGGATGGAATGGGTTCCAGTGGCTGCAAGACTTCAGGCAGGCACTTGGGATGATGAAAGGCGAGTGTAGTTCAGTGGATGCAGTAGTGATGGAGGAATACCCAATGGATGTGCAACAGTGCAATGAAAGGGAAATGGGAATGAAGGTGTGGTGCAGAGGTGCTGCAGGGGAGTGTGCAGGGAAGGATAAGAAGAAGAGGAGGGAGAAGAAAATGGAGGGCAGAAAAGATAAGGTGATGGGTCCAGGGGGGTGCTGGTGAGAAAGAAGAAGATGGGGAAGAAGAAGAGAAGGAAAAAAAGAAGAGAGAGAAAACAGAGATGGCTCGGTGGGGAGTGTGCAGGGAGATAGATGGGTGTGTGTGTGTGCAGCAGCAACGTTGCTATGCAAGGTGGTGAAGATGTGTACTATTGTGAGCGTGAAGAGAGGGTGGAGAAGAATATGTGTTGTGCAACAGGTGGGTGCAATGTAGGGGGGAAGAAGATGCAGTGGAGCAAGGTGAGTGCAGTGGCTGTGGCAGGAGGATGAAGAGAGAAGAGGAGGGAAGAAACAGAGAGAGAGAGAACGGGCAGAGAGAGAGAGGGTGCGGGTTGAGAGAAAGGAGGGAGTGAGGGTGAAAGAGAGAGAGAGAGGGAGAGTAGAAAAGAGGGAGTAACAGAGAGAGAGATGGGTGCGCAGGTGAGGAGAAAGAGAGAGAAGAAACAGGAAGAGAGTAGAGAAGGTGAGGTGAGGAAAAGAAAAGAAAGAAGAGGAAAAAGGAAGAGAAGGAAGAGAAGGAAGAAGAGGAAAGGAAAAGAAAGGGAAAGAAAACAGTGAAGGGGTATGTGTACTGGTGAGTGGGTGGAAAGAGAAGGGAAGAGAGGAGAGAGAAGGAAGAAGACGAGGCAGTGTGTGCGCAGGGGGAAGAGATGCAAGGAGGAAGAAAGTGAAGAGAGAGAGGAGAGGGAAACGGACAGAGAGAAGAGAGGGCAGAGAGGGTGAGGAATGAGAACGAGAGAGAGATGGGGAGCGAGAGAGATGAGAGCAGAGAGGAGAAGCAGAGAAGAGAAGAGAGGGGAGAGGGAGGCAGAAGGTGGGGAGAAAGAAAAGGAGGGAGGAAGAAGGTGGAGAGAGAGAGAGGAGAGGGAGAGAGAACGGGCAGAGAGAGAGGGAGAGAGAACCGGCAGAGAGAGAGGGAGAGAGAACCGGCAGAGAGAGAGAGAGAGAGAGAGAGTGCAGGCTGACAGAGAGTGGGGCGGAGAGCGCAAAGAGAGGGAGAGAGAGAAGAGGAAGAGAAAGAAGGAAAGAGAGTTGCAGCGAGGGGAGAGAAGAGAACGAGAGAGAGACAGAGATGAATGGAGAGTGCAGAGAGAGAGAGAGAAGGGGAGAGCAGAGGAAGAGAGGAGGGGAGAGCAGAGGAAGAGAGGAGGGGGCGCGAGAGAGAGAGGGAGATGGAAGAAGGAGACGGAGAAAGGGAGAAGACAGAGAGATAGAGAGCGAGAGATGGGTGTGCAGGTGGAGAAAGAGGAAGGAAAGAAAGGAAAGGGAGTGCTGTGTGTGCAGAGTGCGGGAGGAAGGAGAGAGTCTACCTGGTCAAGGAGGCGTCCGGAGGAGGAAGAAGGTGGCGCTGGTGCTGCGTGCAGGGGGAGAACGACGGTGCTGCAAGCGTGCTGGCGTGCGTCTGGTGGTGCTGCCGTGGGATGGAGAAGAAAACCGTGAAGATCTGGGAGAGGGGTGGTGATGTGGTAACAGAGATGATGAGACGGAGAGGGGATGATGGGTTGCAGGGAATGGATGGCAGAGGAGATGGTGGACACTGCCCGCTGTGAGGAGAAGATCAATGATGTGGATAGATCCGGAATGGAAGAGAAGAGAGGATGATGGAAGGTGGGTGACGGATCGTGAGATGGAGATGATACCAGGGACTACTGCGTGAGGGAGATGAAGATGGGAGGTGGGTGGTGATGGGGCTGTGAGATGGAGATGATGAGAAGGAGAGGGGATCATCCGTCAGAGATCTGGGATCTGCGCATGTATGGGATGAGGATAGCCAGAGATCCAGATCAGGACGTTTGGGATAGAGAAGGGAAGAGAGATATCAGGGGCGATGGAGAGATAAGGAGCGAGAGATAGAGACGAGGGAGAGTCCTACCGTTTGGTAAATTTACTAATAAAGTCAAGTTAAGTTAAACATCCCATCAAAAACACTTTTTACAAAAATTCCCTCCATCTTTTCCAAAAAAAGTCAAAAAGCAACTACATTTACTTACTAAAAGACAAAAAATCTACATTTCCCCATACAAAAAGTCAAAAATATTCCATTCCAAACAACTAAAAACAAAATATCATCATAACTTACTTATATTTTATTCATTCTTTTCATTTCACTTCACTTTAAAAGTAAATTACCAAACGGGCCCCGGGAGGAGGGAGTGGGAGAGAGAGAGATATCAGGGGGGAGGGGAGAGTCCAGATCTCGAGGACTCTCCTCTCCCATGCAGGTGATGGGCCAGGCGGGCCAGGTCGGGTCTGGGTCGAGTTTAGGTTGGGCTTTAGGTTTGATTAAGATTAGATGGGTTTGGGCTTGGTTTTAATGGGTTGGATTCGGTCAGGTTCAGGTTTGGATTTCGGTTGGTTTTGGATTGGTTTTGGCTCGGGTTTAGACCAAAGGAATTGGTTTGGGCTCAGAAGGTGGAGTTTGTTGGAGTTTGGTCGGGTTATCATCGTCGGGGCCCAGGCTTTGTAGATTTTGATCCGCTTGCTGGATTTCGACGTTCTATACATCGGCGGAAAGCTCTCGGCGTGTAGGTCACGATGAACCAATTTTCAAGGCGATCAGAGGTCTAGAAATGAAAAGTGATTTTTTAGGCAGGCGCCTTTGGAGTATGGGACCCACTGTTATGATTTTTCGATCCGCCCGTCGGATCTCAGAGTTCTATATATGGATGGAAAGCCATAAACGAGCAGATCGCAATAAACTAACTTTCAGGGTGATCGGGGGTTCAGAAATGATAGATGACCTTTGACTTGGGACCTAATCATGACACCATTAAATAGGGTGGATTAAATTACCCCTCATAGGGTGCCAAAATGAAGTGCCTACGCTATATATCGTCGGAAAGCTCTCGATATGTAGAATCTTTTGGTCTATGCATCATAATGATCAATGGTCGGGAAAAGGTAGGGATATCTGGATCAACGATCCTAGCTTCCTAATTCATGCTAATCATATCGTACTTAGGCAAACTAAGTGTAATATCTTTAGGAACAACCTGAGTGTGTTCTATGTAGTCTGGAAGGGGTTTGGATAATGTTGTAGTCCATCCCTTATTTGAATAGTGGGTTGAACTCGAGATCCAGACGCGATTCGGCCTTTTCTCTCACGAATTTCTATAGATGTCGAACTAAGTCTAAAATTATCAACAAGCATCTTCATCGTCATTAATTAATCTGAATTATGCCATTAACCATTCAATTATGGGTGAAATGGGGGCATCGTTATATATAATAAGTGTTTAAGGCTATCATAGGGGGCCAAAATGAGGTGTCTACACAGGGTCCACAAGAATCCTTTGCACCTTGAAATTCTTTAACCTTAGAGTCACAATCAGTGGATCGTTGTGGGGGAGCTAGACACCATCTAGATCCTTATCTGAAAACCAGATCTTGTGCCTCTCTTTCCGAGCTTTCTTGGCAGCTGGTCCTAACTTAGCTGTCATCACTTGTTTGCTGTGCGAAGCCTTCCTTGCCTCGGCACGAGACTGATTGCTCCCCTTTGGTGCGGGAGTTAGGTGAATAACATTGATGATGCCCTCCGACTCATTGCTATCCTGATCATCATCATTTCGGCGCTGAGCTAGGTTGTTATTCCTGCCTTCTTCTTTGGCATAGTCCTTTAAGTGCCCGTCCTTGACGAGCTTTTCAAGGTGTGACTTGAAGGCCATGCAGTCCTCGGTTTTGTGCCCATTTTTCTTGTGATAGGCACATAACTTATTCTGATCTCGAGTGGAAGGGTCACCCTTCATTGGCTGTGGCCATTTGAAGAACGATTGTGACTCGATCCTATCGGGGAGCTTATAGATTGGCTCCTTGAAGATCGTGTTCACAGCCTTGTAGGAGGCGACAGCTGGCTTGAACTTTTTGCTGCCCCCCGAGGTGGGAGCCGAGGCCTTCGCTGAACTCGTTGATGCCTTGTTTCGGTCCATATCCTCCCACCGAGACAATCTCTTGTCTCTCTTGGGGGGTCTATCTTCTTGCCAGAGGCCGAAGCTTTCCCGAGCTCAGGTCTTGTCTTCTTCTTGCTCAACTAACTGGTTCACCCTAGCCATCAATGCTTCTACTATGACCACGGGGAACCGAAACAAGTCCTTTTGGAGCTCGTTGCTTGACAGCAGAGCTTGTTTGAAAGACTTGAGAGCCACCTTATTAGTAACGTCCTCAATCTGGCTGTACACAGTCCATAATCTTTTAGCGAACTAAGTGATGTTTTCGGTCGCCTCATTCTGATCGCCATTAGGTCATCATCTGTCTTGGGGATGACCCTATGGGCTAGGAATTTCTCCATGAAGGAATTTCGCAGCTGCCGCCAACTCGAAATTGATTCCTCTGGGAGTGCACAGAACCACTTTAGGGGAAGGTACCCTAAACTGGAGGAGAATACTCTCCAGTTCAGGTGATCTGTATCACCCCAAACTGACATTCTCTGAGTAAAGTGGCGTAGATGTGCAACTGGGTCCGAGGTTTCATCGTAAAGGACAAACCTCGGGGCACTGAACTTCTCTGAGAGAAAACTCCTTATTTCCTGAGAGAAAGGAAAGGTGCCGAGATCCTCAGTGTCGTACGCATTTAGCCGGTCTCCGGTGAAACCGACCACCTCCATGTTTCGCTGGACCGTTTGCTTGACTTGTCGGTCCAGCCATTCTCATAGGTCATCATTGTCCTCCGGTCTTTGCCTCTTTGAGTCTTCGTTTAAGTGGTTGCTACTTGAGACCTCGTCGTAAGCTCGGTCACGCCTCTTGTTATCCAGGATTTGCCTCAAATCCTGGTCTTCCGAAGGAGACCGACCGCATCTACGAGGCGGAGCCGGGGCCTTCTTGTTCTCCTGGAGTTGCGCTGAAGCTGACGGATCAACTCACCTTGCTCTTTGATAACAAGGTTTTGAGCCTTGATATTCGCAAGGAGGGGGTTGTTGTCATTGTTAGCATCAACTTGGCAATGAGATTTATCTTGTCGGGGACGCTGCGACAGAGGATCACCTTGCCTGGAGTGTTCCAGCGTAGGGTTATCTCGTCGGGAAGGTGTTGTCACCCCCTTTAACGATGAACCCGACTGAGTCACAGGTCCCTCTACGCTCACTGCACCAGATCTTGCCCCGGTTCTCCTCTTGCGAGGAGCCGGTGACAATGGCTTTGGTAATGCTGGTGGTAGTGACGGGGCCTTTGATGGTCCTTCACCATTTTTGGTTTTTGGAGGTATGATGTTTGTAAATCTGGTTTGATCGACTCCCCACAGACGGTGCCAGTTATGAATGCCTAAATATTTACGGGCTTGATTATATGGATAAAGAACTTTTAAGGAAGGTTCAAATGCCTGGGACCTGAAAAGGAAGGAAAAATAAAGGTCAGAGACCGTGGTTGTAGTCAGCCAAAGGCACTCCGATGCCTCGGTTAGTTCGGCAACTAGATAGGGAAAGAGTGAGTGGAGAAGAAGGAAGTTTAGAGGATGGGTGTGAGTGTTGTATTAGCATACATTCTCTGGAGTTGCTCCTTGCATATATATAGGCCAAGAGTTGACTTTTGGAGGTAGGGTCCCGTCATGCCTTATCTTGATGCTTTGGGAATAGAGTCCCAGTGGACCTTACCCTGGTTGATCTTAGAGGCAGAGTCCCATCGGACCTTACCTTGATGTAGATGTAGCCGTCGGGTAATGATAACTTCTTATCGTAATCCGAAGCATGTCACCATGAATCAACACATTTCGTAACGTAGTTGAGTCTTTTCCATAGGAGTATAGTCACAGCTGACTAAGAGTCAGTGCCCGTCTCGGTTGACCGAACCGAATTGGAGATGAGGCCGAGGTCAGGCGTGACCTCTGTTTGGAACCATTCTGGCAGTATTGTTGAGATGGAAAGGGGGAGAGATTAGATATGCCTAGCTGGTACCCTTACCGAAACTAGCATAATCTCAGTATTAGGAAAACATCCCACACAACAATTTTAAGGGTCCCGCTGAGGATTTTAAAATTCGTGGTCAACCTCCTTACATTGTAATTAAATTCAAGTTGGATGGTCTCAACATAAAAAGATCAATTACTGAAACTGAACAATTGAAAATGCATACAACAAATGTTATCTAAAATATAAATGCTAAATTTCTGTTCAAGTTATTTAAATAAGTCTGAAACTAATTGCTTGTTCTTCAGTACTCTTGTCTGCATTTACAATATTCACATCTTATCCAATCTTTGCATCTTTGCCAATGATACAGTTCCTCGAAGAAATACTACATGCTTTTGTAAATTCACTATGATTGCTGAAATTGAATTGTATACATAAATTTCATGTTTATGCCAACACCAATTGCAACCGTCCTTCATCAAAAAATGCTATCTCCATTTGGTCGTAATTCAGCACCCACTATCATAGTATTCTAAATCTTAAGGAGTAGCTCAGTCAGTCTAGGACCGCGGTTTGTATCCCGAAGTTGTAGGTTCGAAACTACACTACCACATTGGGCTACAGGGGAGTTTATCCGGCTTCCTTCTGGGCCCGGAGGGATTAGTCCAGCCCTAAGAGTTGGGAACCCTTCGATAAAAAAATAATTCATAGTACCCTTAAAAAGGAAGTTCATACATTTTTTTATTTTAAAATAATTAGGAGCTAAAAATGTAAATAGAAGGTAAACAGTTTAATATACCTCGACTTCATATATGACCAGTGGATCAATATGGTGTAGTAAATGTTGTTTTGAATTTTTTTTTTCTTTTTGACGGGCTAGGTATATTGATGATTTAGAGACAACATAACAAACAAATAAGTTCATTTGGAACCTTATTAAATCAGGAAACCATTGTAGCAATCAACAATTTAAAAAAATGGTGATTGCAACTTAATATCTTTGATACCGCCCATTAAAGAAAAACATATTACTTAGAACTACCTGAAAGGCATGAGTATCCATGGTCGGCCCGTGAGCAATGCTGCCACATTTAGGCTACATGACCCAACCGGCACCTCTCCGGAGAAAAGAGAAAGCGAAGAAATTAAAAAGAGCCACCAACACAATGGAATTAGTCAGCAATCTAAAACATAAAAATTACAATAAGCAAAAAAAGCAGATTTGATTGAAACATGTGTGAAATTGTATGGTCTCAATCTAGTGGATGATGTAAATAAATTAATGTATTTTTTAATTAATTTATATAATAATGCTTTTATTCATGTGATGGATAGTATTTATTTCATGGGATGAATGGTATTTTATTCCCTATTTGCACATGACCAATACAAAATGACGTGACGGTTCATGAGATGAACCAGTGTCCACGAGTATATTATATGTGATCCATATATGCAGATGTGGATGCAAATGAGATCCACATACAGGAGATATAGATCACAAATCTTATACTTGAATTGATTCGCAATCTATGATGAGATTGAGCATCTCATCTGACAAGGTTGCAGCATTATGATTACTGTAAAATAGTGTGATTTGTCTCAATCATCAGAGTATAAGACTCTAGATTATTGTGCTTGTATTGAAGGACCATGAGTTACACCTTATGCAAATCTGTTTTTGATTTAAGGTCTGCTCTCATAATTCTCTAGCAATAAGCTCGTAATCCTGAGAGATTAATGAACTAAAGTTCCTTGAGAGATTAATGAACTCAATTTCCTATTTTACATTTACTTTGAGTCACCAATGAGTGAGGCTAATTGTAGGTCAACACCTCGGTGTTTGAGAACATGGTAGTGGGACTGCGGGAACATATAATTTTCAAGATGGAATTTATTATCTAATAGATATATCCCCTTGTGTTAGTTAATGTATTTATCATTGGTAAGTACGCACCCATCTCAATTAAGAATGAATTGGATGCACCGATAATCACTGTGATTAAATGGGTCACAAGAATAATAAGATATGAATCTAATTTGGTTGGACAGATTTAATTCAATTGATCCACATATATAATTGATGAGGGGTCTATTTGTAGTAATTGAGAAGTTTAAGGTCTTCTTATAAGGTGAGATGAATTATGTGGTGAAGTAAAGTGGGAGAGAGTAGTAAAATAGTTGTATTTTGTATTGACTTTACTACACTTTACCATAGTTTTATGTGATAAAGATTGGCTTATGGTATAAAAAACGTGCAATTAAATTCTTTCAATGAATATTACCCAGTAATATTAATTTAGATTTGAAAAATCAATTCAATTGGGGGTGTATTACTAAATACATTTAAATCATAATTACATTAAGCATTACTTAAAACTTTTTGAAAATATAACTCAATGGGGTTGGGGTGTATTACTAAATACATTTAAAATATAATTACATTAAACTTTACTTAAAACTTTCTGAAAATGTAACTCAATGGGGCACAATAACATCAGAAGTAATAATATATATCCTCACAACGAAATTAAACCATGATAGCCTCCATTGATCTTCAAGTTAAAATATAACCTACTAAGATCTAATTAAGTTGATGTGTCCATTCATAAGCTATGATACTCGGACACTTGTGCATGCCATACCAATGCTGCTAGGATACAAGGTTAGCATATGTTACTTACCAAATCCATAGTCCGTTTACTTTCCTTCTCATTAATTCATAAGCTTGTTTGGCAACTCTACCCTTAGAGTCAAGTAAGGTAAAGCCCAATTTCTATAAAAAAAAAATCACACCAAAACACTTTAATTCAAATTTCCCACCATGTTTTTCCCAAAAATGTCAAAAAGTAATCTCATTTCTCCACTAAAAGACAACAAGACAAAATAAAAAAGATTCAATCACAAACAACTAAAAATAAAATACCATCATAACCCGCTTATATTTTATTATTTTATCAAAATAACCTTTAGTAAATCCCCAAACAGTAGATGTTCTTCAAAATGAATAGGACAGCCGCATCCTTATCCCAGATACCTGGGCATCATATCATAGTTCATAAGCCTCCAATTGCTTTGTCATCCTGGTTTTTGATTCACTGAAAGTGGACCCTACTTAATCCACTTAGTGATGCTTCAATAGTGCTCAATCTAAGTATGGTCAGTCAGGTAAAAACTTCACAAAATTCGATGCTGTTTGAGCCCCGCTCTTTATTCAAGCTCAAACTTGATATGTTTTGTCAAGCCAAGTTCAAGCCTTGCTTGGTTGGGCTTTATTTCTAATCAATTGTGTGCTCAAGCTCAAGTTTCATTTAGTACTATCAAGCCTAGCTCCACCTAATTTGAGTCAGAGTTGAGCTAGGCAGAACTCAGCTCAGCAGGAGCTTGATGCGGCTTACTTAATGTCAAGACAAGCTCAAGCCAGGCTAAGCTCAGCTTTGCTTGTTTACACCCCTATGGTTGTGTAGCAAATGCAACCACAACACTCAGCTGCTTCAAGATCTTGTCATCCTATTATGTCCATCCTTCCTGCTTATATCGACTAACACCCTAAAGCTGGTTGTCTTCCATCCCCATTTCTTTATAATAAATAAATAATCAGAAACTCCAGCATTTACGTGATATTGGAAAGCCATAAACAAAGGCAAAAATTCCTGTAACTTAGCATTTACATGCACATTAGGCAACTGATTAATAAATGCAAAATAAACTATTACACCCCGACCCGATTTAACTTTGATTAATACTAATTAAGTATATTTAGTTAAATTAATTGTGTTTAGTTATTAATTATGGTACTTAATGTTGAATTAACCTTTATAGACTGAGTTAGTCGAGTCTTGAACCGTGAATAAGTGAAGAGAAATCGTGTTGACTCAATTGAGCTAAGTCAAGGACTTTTTCGTAAATATGAGTTTCACATTTTTCATGGTTTACACATCATATTGACACCATCGTATGTATTTTGACGAGTATGTCAATTTTAATACTGGCCTTTATCTCTTTTGACCAACTAATAAGAGATTGGACCCTCATTTGACTCAAATTAGAAATACACTACTCTTGGTGGGCTTTTTGGCAAAATGAGCATCTTATAAACCTTTACCTTCTTTTCCTTCATTTCCACTCTCTCTACTCTTCTTCATCTCTACTCTTTTCCTTCATTCCTTCTTCTCTCTTTATCACTCATCAAGAGGAACCTAATGCATGTACTTTGAGAATTAGGAGGGCACATCTTCATTCTCATCTTCTTCATCTTCCTTCTCCATGGTGAGCTAGAAGTTCCTCCACCATTTCCCCAATTCTTACAAATTCGGGATTCTTGCTAAGAGGTAGGCATAAAGCCCTTTTTATTTAGGCTTTGAGTTGGAAAAGAGTCAAAAGACTCATATTTAGACCAAGCATGCATATTCATTCCTTTTTCCATGTATTTTGTGATTAGGGTTTAGATTAATTGTGGGTCTTTGGCCCTTTTGAACCAAGAGTGTGTGGAAGAGTGAGTAAAGCTCTATTTAAGGCAAGTATAAGCATTAATTTGGAAGTTCATATTGTTATTTCCATTGATTCAAAGGAAATCTATCTTTCATGATTTTAATTCTTATTACAAGTAGACTTAAGTCTTTTATTTAATTTGAATGATAAATGAATGAGGAATGGAAGGAAGAATTATTGGTGTTTATGTGATGAATGAGAGCATGAAGGCTCCATTCTCTTTTGCAGGTTTAGTAGTGGAAGGAGTAATGTAAGGGAATGAGGAATGGAATTGAAAGGAATTCAGAAGTCTGGGATTCTGGACATTTTGCTCGAGCGAACTGGACACATTGCTCGAGCGAACAAACCGTTCGAGCGAACTAATAAGGTCGCTCGAACCTTCAACTCTCTGGAAAGGGTCCGCTCGAGCGAACATTGTCTGCTCGAGCGAACCTAATGCTGTAGCTGGGCCATTTTTTTTACCCCAATTTTTATGGTGAATTATCACCCTTAACCTATCTTAACCCACCTTAAATGTTCCAAATGAATACTTAAGGTGCTTACCCTATTCCATAGGAAATTAGTAACCCTTTTGACTCCTAAGATCATAAAATGGAACCATTAACCTCAATAAATTGCCCACTAAATAATTATTAGTCCAACATTATGCCATGAAGGTTGTTTGGAAATTTAACGTAATTCTCTTAATTAGTGACACCGAACAAGTAGTAATACGTTGACTTTCTGAATTCACCTTGTATTGGACGGTGAAGGATTTAATTCAATAGTATAATAGTGTATTGGTTAGTAAATTACCTTGATTCCTTTAAAGTTGGTACATTTCATATTGGAGTGCAATTTCTTCACAAAAACATCAAATCTTATTTATTAAAATTGTTGCATTACGTTACTCCTTGAAGTCCAATTGTTTATATTCAATTCGGGATTTCAATATGTATATCAATTCAGTATTCGTTGCAAAGGAGACGGATTGAGTGAGTAGAATGACATGATACATGAATGTGATCCAATTTGATTATGGATATCCGATCTTAATTCGATTTATATTTGATTCGATCGAGTCGACACTACTTAGCTTCGACCTTGTGATACTCGACGGGGTTACACTTGGTTTAGTTATTTGAGACTACTGCAGTAAGTCATCTGGAGCTCCGGAACTCCAAACCCGGGTAGCCAGTGAGCCTTTGGCCAGGCCGCTGGTGACATCCCAACTAGATTTGCTCTCTGATTGAGATGATGGGCTTAACGTTGTAGCCAATTAGTATGTTTTCATTTTAATTGATTCAGATTCCATAAAGTACTTATTTTGCACAACTTGCCTAGTTAATACTTACTATTGGCATCTAGTAATTGATTCATCTCAAAATTCAATTGATACATTATGTAATTTCCTATTAATGCCTGTACTTGCTTAATTGTTATATTAATGGTACTACTCTTGGTGTCACAGTCGCAGATCTAGCCTCCGGTCCTGAGGAGGTCCAGGAGGGAGCGTCGGTTACCAACGAGGTACCTTCAGGATTAGAGGAATGGCCCGAGCTAGGCCCACATAGAATTCTCCTTCCTCGGAGGGCGCAGATGAACATTTTGGAGTTTAATAGTTCGTGTGGCTAATCCCTTTTTGTGCGGGCCACACTTAGTTTGAATTATACTTTTGGTAGTGAATTGTAAAGCTCTTTTCATACCCTCGTTTGTAGAACACTGTTCATAATTGAATAATTAATTGTGTATTAAATTTGATATGTTAAATGGGCTGAATGGGAAATGATACCCTCACAGGGATGCCGTTATGAATAATTGCAAATCACGGGTCCAAATGAGTTATCACTCACATGTATGAAAGGTTGTTTCCTCTCATTCGTGTGTTGTTTTAGACTCGAGACAGGTACAACACACGGGAGTACGTGTGTCTCACCTCGGGGATTACCCTAGGCCAGGGTGATTCGGGACCGGGATGTGACATAAACTCAATAGGTGGTTTTAGAAAAGCCAACAGGTCTCTTTCTGTCTAACATGAAGCATTAGATGTATTGCACATACAAAATCTCTAGCTGAAGATATCACGTTACCTGCTAACCACACTAGGAACAAGAGAATTGTAGTGCTCTCCGAGTCCAAATGCATGCCGGTGTTATGACAACATGATGCTTGGATTAGGGGAGCTGCTCCCACTTTCAGACTTGTGCTCCTTTCCCATCTCCACATCAGGGAATGAGCCTGAAAATACCACCATATGTTTTCTGAGGCAATGCGTAAGAGCGCGTAGTTCAAGTTGTCCTCCCCAAGCTACCGTTGACGCCACCTCCGTACAGTAGTTTTCGAATCTTGCCAATAATGAATCTGGTTCTGTTTCATTTTCTGTTAGGAGGAATGGGGGAAAATCTGATTCATGTGCTCTCATATAAGTAACAACCATTTCTCGGAGCTCTCGATAGCTGTAAGGAGCACTTCCTGATTGAAGGGACAGTTGATCCTCAACGGCGCGATAGAGGCAATGCCCATCTGGCTTGATTTCATTAACTTTCAAATCGAGGGGCTTGAGTTTTTTCTCCAACTCCTCATTTTCAATCATACGGTCTCTGATAATGTTGCTCTGCTCTTCCTGAATTCTCTACTCTCGTGCTGCTTCTTGCTGAGCTCTTTTCTCACGCCTTTTGACTCTCTTGCCTGGTTTTGAAGGATCACCTTGGCTAGAGACAGAAACACCAGTTATTGCCATAACCAAATGGTTGACATCACCTTTCTCCTTGCCATTGCTATTTGTATAACCCAGCGGGGCAAGCTCCTCTGCTTGCTTTGCCTTCTGTTTCATTTAAAGTTGAGAGATCTCGTCTTCCACCTGCTTTTTTTTTGCCTTCTGCTCAACCTTGCTACCTCTAGCAGTTGCCTTTTTCAAGGTCATTTACTTGTTCTGAAGCTCGGCTATCTCACGCCTGCAAATGAATGTAAGTGGTCTGATATGTACTGGTATGACAGCCATATATATTCAAAAGGAAATAACCGAAAAAATCGGAGTTCAAAATAGACTCATTGACATCCTTATATTCCCCAATCAACGAAACTATATTTTTATGGATAAAACTGGCATGAAATCATGATTTTACTGGAAATAAAACTGGTATGAGATCTTGATTTGATTTGAAATAAAACTGGCACGAAATCTTGATTTTATTTGAAAAAGTTCATATTTCTTTTCTTCTTCATTTGTATAGATATATCACTTTCATTCTCCAAGTAGCAGTTTTGTCAAAGGAAGATTCTTCCAGATAAACTACTAACTGCACCAACTGAACACCCATGCACTGGAACACCTCAAAAATCTTTTCGATCTGGACAATCCACTCATCAGCAACAACGGGGTCCTCTACACCATGGAACTCTGGTGGAAACCTCTTCCTGAATTTCTCAACCAGCTCGTTGAGATCATATTCCTTGGGCTGTGGCTGACCCACTTTCTGCACCAGTTCAAGCATATGGGCCTGGAATACAGTCTGACTCTCATTCTGCCTTTGACTTTGTTCAGCCAAGTCCTTTTGGGACTGAATGAATGCTGCCATGAATTGATGAAATTGATTCTCAGGGTCATTCTGAGAAGAACTACCCTCTGGTGGTGGCTCGTTAATGGATCGGGTGGGTCTACCGTCCATTGTCCTGTAAAATATTCAAGGTTAGTTACAATAAGCCTCAATCTAACATCACAATGCTAGTAATAGAACTAGGAAATCAGCCTACTAACTAACAGAATCCTCACACGCGTCCTATGGCTTCTACAATTTTTACCCTGAGAAACCATCCATTGCACTGATACCATTCTGTCACGTCCCCCGAACCCGATTAGAGAATAAACCGGATCCGGGGAGTGAAATTTAGGACTAATTAAAAATTTTGTCCTTTAGGCCCAAGGATCGTAAGTCCGCTGTGAGGATATAATATTTCAAGCCTCAAGTAGTAATAAGAATTTGCAGAATTCATACAATTCTAGGAATATTTGGATATCAACAAGGGACAATGAATCTCAATATATGTTAAAGTTGAATAAGGAATTAAATAAAACTTAAACAAAGAAATTAATTTATTACAATGGCCATCCCACTAATCAAGGCCATTAAAAACAATAGTGAACTCAATAGTGTGAAAGGTTCAACGAGAGATAAAGAATCTAAAGAAGTCCCAATGAATCTCTCTGGTGCCAGGTGTGATGACACTACTTTACGTCATCTGCACACCACTCTCGTTCCTCCTCAACCGGTTGGAGATCCTTTGGGATCTCCTCACCTGCCTGCTCCTCATAGTAGTATTCACCTGAGGTGTCTGCACACCAACGAACAGAGTGAACGACATATTGAGCAATAGATAAACAAAGTATAAATGTCATGGCATGCATCAAATATGGAATAAGGATATCATGTGAATACAAGGAAAGCGAGACTAGGCATAAAGCATGAATAATAATTATATGAGACAATGACAGAAATCCTAACATCACCTAGAAATAACCACTTATCCAAATAATGCAATGTAAGATACAAGAGGGAGACTCCGAGGATGTCCAAGCCACCTCCCGGGGTACCAGCAACAATCCAGACCGGACTACTGATACCAAAGTCCGACTCCAGTAGGATCCAAGCTCCTGTTCCTGGGAATAGCAGCACCGTCCAAGCCCGCTCCCAGCTATTCAACGCCATGGACGCCGTCCAACGCCAACTGCCATCCCGATGTTCGAGTAACCGGCCCATCAAATGAAACCCCAAACTGCAGATGGCTATGACATGCAAATAATAATAAAGTGGTGTTGACACGAGAATAGACCAAGACAAGCAAGCATTGCGAGATCAATTTACAAGACATGTTCATAGGGATTATCTCATTCAAAACAACACAAGACTAGTCAAACACTTGATAACCCCTCTCCTACTAGCCAGTCATGTTTATCAAATTCATAACGCAAGGTTCCTACGACACACTCTAAGTCAGGTCCATATTCTAGTCCTACAAGGATTTATGTTTCAGAATTAGTTAAGTTTTTTTATGCCAAGAGAGTGTACAAGGAATTATAACAACGGATACAATTTACAAGTCAATGAGGAATTACAATCCAAACCTAGGCAAGTGGTGTCATCCCTGTACTCCACAAGTTTTAACGGAGAGCAAGTGGAAATTGGATCAATAATGCTTCTAGGGAAATCCCTTGGTGTACAATCATGTTAAGCATTGTTCGATTCAATTCCTTATGCATTTGGTTACACATTGTGAAATAAATGAATATCTAGACAACCCATCGAAGCACACCAAGTCACGTACTATGATTTAATCCCCATTAATGGTCAGGTGATAGTAGATTCATGGTTTCCAACTTCTAAGGCCTAAACATAAGTTATTGATCTCATTTCCAATAAAATATAGGCTGGATCAATAATCTGAGTATTTACATCACTTTCCGACCTCTGATCGGGATGAAACTAGAACCATTGTATTCTACATCTCAAGGGCTTTCCAACGGTATATAATATGTAGAAATCCAACGGGGGGGTCAAAAGTTACAAGTGTTCGAAGTTTCCAATTGCTGTCAGAAAAATGTCATCCGATCGATCGGACCCTTTTGTCCGACCGATCTGACTGTAATTCGTCTCAGCTAAAAATTCATCCGATCGATAGGTTTGAGATCCTTCTCAGTTAACTAAGACCAATTTCTATCCGATCGATCGGTCTGCAGGTCCGATCGATTAGCATTGTAGACTTGAACCCCGAAAAATGAGTTTTTCTCTCCTTTTTCCTCCGGCCAATCCATGATTAATCTGCAAAAAATGAGCCTCCGTGCTCCCATTTCATCACATTCATCATTTAACATCCATTATAACAATTTAAACATTAAAGTTTACCAATTACAAATTAATTTAAACCTAAATCCCCAAACCCAACCTAACATGTCAATCCCAATACAATATCAACAACAAGCTTGGAATTTGGGTAATCTAACAAGGATATCATTGCAATCAATTTAAAACAATAAAGACAATGATCAATTATAAATTGCATATCTACTTGCCTCAACCAAGAAGATGATTAGAAATTGGGAAAAGCGTGAGAATGAGCTTTCTACCGCGAAAACAATCTACCCCGCTCAAAAGCAATCTAGAACACCAAGAAGAAGAAAGAAAGGAAAAAAAGATCAAGATTCAACCTAATCTAAGCAAAAGAGAAGACAGAAGGAAAAGTTGCTGATGGGAAAAGGCTTACCAACTAGTATAAATGGAGATAGGAGATCGAGAGGAAGAAGATGTGCGGTTCGGATCTTCGAGATGATCTCTCTCGGAGGGGGTTTGGGCTAGAGAATATGAAGAGGGAGAATAAGGGTTGTTGTAGCTCTCGTTTGTTACAGAGATGATTAAGAGATTAGGGTTAATCCCTGTTTAAGAAGAAGAGAGGGAGAAATGACTGAACTGCCCTTAAGTGGGTCCGATGATGAAATTGACCACTTAAAGGGTTTCTGGTCATCGGATCGTGACGAGCCAGGAGACAAAAATAATCAGCGCGACAAGACCTTTCCAATGAACCCAAAAAATCACGGCGTTTGGAATTTTTGGAAAAACAGTCAATTTTCCTTAAATTGTAAACTACCCCCTTATTAGGGTCAAATGCACTTGGAGTCGCACGAAACTTCGCAGACACCACTCTAACACTAGAAGAAACTCGCTCAAGATCTAAACCCACTTAAATATCTAAAATACAAATAATTATAATAATAACAAAATAAATGGGTCAACAGGCCTACTATTGGGCCAAACTGACCCAATAAGGTCCTGGACCTTACAAAAATCTCAACAGAAAATGAGTGATTGTAAATTGGACGGCCCGTTTAATGTCCAAATACAGCTAACTCTACTTTTTTTTTCTATACATTTGGAAACAATAAAATACTGATATAGTGAGAAAAATGAGATCTCAAAAGACAATCAATATAGAATTTATATAACCTTTTAAAGATATAAATCACTTATTTTATCATGAATGTGGACAAAGAAATTTCAATTTACTTTATATAACCTGTCTGGTCGACTTATCAGTTTCCTAGTAGACTTGACCTGCTAAAGTTGGAGTCCAGTCGAAAGCATAGTCAAATTGATAACCTGCAGTTTTATAAAAAATAATAATAAAAACTAAGAATCAGATGAGCTTACTATTCTAACCAATTACCATGAACATTATATGTTCACTACAAAATCATATTCTATTAAGGAAAAAAATTAATTATATCTTACCTAAGGACATCAGAATAACAAAACTGAGATGGTGGTTTTAGTCTTAACTTACAAAGAATAATAACATCTCACACCGACCATCAAGAATAATGAAGTAATCCGGCTTGTCCTCAAGCGACAAGGATTAACAATGGTGGAACTATGATAATGATATGAACTCTGACGACTAAGATTTACAGAGCACCTGTTGATCAATGTAAGACCCCGACCCGAGAGATCTCGATTAGTACTAATTAAGCCTTGTGTTAGTTCTAAGCTTGATTAGTGATTTTGGCTAAGTTGGGTTTGGAAAAGTTTTTGAATTAGTTCTGGAGAATTTTGATTGCTTTGTGTTAGTGGGGCTCTTTGGGGGTTCCTTTTTATGACCTTGCATGCGCTTGAAGATTTATCGGAGATTTTACATTCATTGTTTTAATCTCATCTTATTGGTATTGTTAATCCCTACGACTTTTATGTTGATCCCGTCCCCGTTCGAGATCCCGAAACCTGATTTCATAGCCTTGAGGGCAAAACAGTCATTGTGCACAAAAATCTGTACCCAAAACTTGATATTCCCGAAACCCGCGAACATATACTTTTTGAAAACTAGATATTTCGACGATCACTTTTCTCTTCTTCGTCGAATCCATTAGAAGCCCCGAAAGCCATGTTTTCAGCCCAATTAGATTGTTAGTAGTGGAGCCCACTCCCCACTTGTTTATAAGGAAACCCCTTTCCCTTCCATTTCCTTTTTCCAGCACAAGAGAGTGAATCTAGGGTTTTCCATTGCCTTCTTCTTGCTCTTGCTTCTCCATCCTCAATCCACTCCCAAATTTGCACCAATAGGAGATTTGAGGCCATCATCTTCTTCATCTCCTTGAGAGCTTTCTCTTAATAGCTTTTGTGGAGAAAACCCTCCATTACAAGACTTCCTTTGAGCTCACCTTGTCCATTAGAGGACCTTACAAGTAAGTAATCATTCCCTCCTTCTAGATTTGTGTTCCTCTAGCCCTAGAGATGCTTCACCTTCATTATTGAAAGGTTTCCTTTGCTATTTCAATGTTTGACCATTTTAGGGTTTGTTTGTTTTGGGGGTTTTGTTCATAGCTTGGATTCCTTGCTTGGAAGAGTATTAGAGCTTGATTTCATTGTTTAGAAGACCCAAGGCAAGTGGATGATTGATTTTTATAAGTTTTCAATGATTTTGGTATTTTTCCACTTATGCCTATTTATTGCTTTGCTTTGAAATAAATGTTCATGATGGTATTATTAATGGTGCATTCATGGTCATAAAGATGTGTTGGTTCATAGCATTTAATTTCCTCTTGTTTTGTCACAAATGCAATCTTATGTGAAATGGTTTCCTTCTTTCTTCCCTTGTATTGAATGTGATGATGATAGAGGAGAATGGGATGGGTGTTGTGTGAGATTTGATGTGATTTGAATGAAGTTTTAGACTCCTCATTGGATGTATAAAAGTGGCTAGAAAGTGGTTGTAGAAGGAAGAGATAGAGAGGAGCTGAACTGGTCCGGAATCAGTTTCTGGACAGTTCGCTTGAGCGAACATGACACTTCGCTCGAGCGACCTGTCCAGAGAGGGGTTCAGAGCAATACAGTAGCTTAGTCGCTCGAGCTACCCTTGGTCGCTCGAGCGGACATCCCAGAACCTGTTCCAGAGAGTTGTTCGTTTGAACGCACTAAAAACTCCGCTCGACCCGATGAGTTCGCTTGAGCGACCTCAACTTCGCTCGAGCGAACCCACCCAGACAACCATTCCAGAGAGCTCCTCGCTCGAGCGAACTCTCTGGTTCGCTCGAGCGATGAGGTTTGTCTGTCATAGGCTATGTTTGGGATGAAGATGAGTTGTTTAAATGTTTTGGGACTATCCATTGAGAACCCCTTTATGTCGAGAAGATTTATTAAGCATTGTATGAGGCCATTTGAGAAAGAAATCATATCACGCGGATGTCATTCGAAGTTTTCAAACTTTAAAGTGTATAAGGAGCCCGGAATGTCCTCGAATTCAAATAGTACCAAATTGTTATTAGATCGACATACTTTAACCGAAATAAATCTTGACCCCGATACTTTAACTGAAATCCCAATTGTTGATTGTACCTTATTGATCTCGAGATTTATACTACATGTCTTGTTTTCCCGAAAGCATTGATGTATACTTGAAATTGTTACTTGACCCGAAGTGCATTGCACCACATGAAATGACAGTGTGCCCTTGAGCACCCCCGTCTTGCCCGTTTATTTATTCTACTTGATTTACTTGCATATGTCTCGATTGTATTTGACCTATGAGTCGGCACCACTAAGCTTCGATAACCTTGTTGGTCTGATCCACCGACTTGGAGATCCCCCTCTTGTCCCTCCAACTGCAGTTTGGATCTCGCTACCCGGTTATTACCGTGTTCTTGTCCCGATGCCGCAGATTGCTACTGTGGTCCCCGATGCCCAGCTCGCTACCGTGGTCATGTATAGTATATGTATATGTATTTATAAGATCCACTGTTTCTCCTCACCTCGAGTGACTGAGATCAGTGCCTAGTTATTGCTCTATCACTTTAGTGATAGAGGACTTAGCTTCGTGTGGTTGCCATTTTGATTGTTTCCCGTTCCCTTGGTTACCTTTACATGTTTTATGATGCATATCCGTACTTGAATAAATGTTTTATCTTGTTTAGAGAAATTGTCATTTAAACAGGTTCAAATGTTTTTGGAGGTAAATTCATGTATTTTCATATTCTCATTGTGTTTTACCATTTTCCAAACCATCGTGTTTGACCTACTCTTTGGTACTCAGGTCCCGTTGTTGGTTACCCCGAGGAGGAGCATGATGAGGCGGTCGTAGAACCGCAACAGTTAGTTGAGTGGCGTGCTGATGACGTCATGTAGACGTTTGGTGGCTATGAGAGACTTTATATTTTGGGAAACTATTTAACCATTCTTTGGATTGGTATTTTGGTTATATTGGCATTGTGGGCCTCTATTTTTGGGAAATGTAATTAAATGATAATTGTATAAACTTTAACTTACTTTGGGTAACGTGCTAATGATCATTGCTCATTCTGATACGGTTTACACTCATGCTATTATCTTTATAATTTGAGATGGATTGAATATTTGATTTGCTACACGCTTCCGCACTTAAAAGAAATATTCATTTATGGTTGTGATATCCTCATCGCGGACACCTGTGGGAAATTAAATAAATGTATAAAATCATTAAATGTTGTAGTATCATCCCTATCATCATTAATAAATGTCCCGATCCCGGAACAGTCACGTCGGGGCCCGGTCCGGGGTCGCGACAATCAATATTAATATTTAACATGTGCTTTGTTTTATTTTATAAGACGGACCACTATCAGGTAAAAAGAGGCAATACCTCTCCAAGAGTCAGCATCTTTTTTTGCTTGATACAAAGTGTTATATTTTATACCCTGTAACAAATGGATAATACAAAGTAATCATCGAAGTTCAGTTAAATGGAAGCTCACAAATAGAGATATCAATAGGGGAAAAATACCAAAAAACAAAAAACTACAAATACAAATCCGCCAGAAGAATTGGATATTCCTCTTAAAAAGTACATAAGAATGTAACCTAGGTATTCCAGATCAACTCTTCTGCTTTGTTCTGTATAAAGGATGGGAGTGCTGATCAAAATAAAAAAAATTCGAAACGAACAAAGACAAACTGATTTTGTTGCAACTTAGCATCAAATACTTATTTTAGTTGTTTACACTTAAAATGACCACTTCATTCATTGACTTTGAAGTTAGTAGTGATGCTAGCATAACAAGCAGTTTCTATAAGATTCTCATTTTCCTTTTAAGGAAAGACATGACGTTTCATTGAAATATATGAGAAGAAAAAGAAGAAGAAGAATAAGAAGAAGCTTGCAATGAAGAAAGAAATAAATGTGTTAGAAAATTATCAAAGTTTTTCAATTTAAGCCTCATGAGTAAGAGCAATAATAAATAAATATATTCATGCCCTTGAAATCCCCTTTTATAATAAAAAAAATAAAAAAAGTTGTATATTAAAAAACTAAAAATTGTACTGAACAACAACAATTTTACGATAGTAATCTATAAGACCTACCACTAAATTGCATTTATGATATTATCTTTAGCAATCACAAATATCAGAAGAGAACCAATATTTTGTAGTAGTTATCACATTATCCAACTTGGGATTACTCTTCTAACAGGGGTATAAATCAAGATCAATATAACTATTATGTCAGATTGAAAACTCAATTATTCTAACTAAATAAAATACAAACACATGAAGCAAAAGGGAAAAGAATATTTTTTTTAATAGTAACTTTCATTAAAAGAGAGAAAAAAACAGGGCAGACATAAAATGAGTTTAAGTTTGTACATTTCATTTTCTTATTTATGATATTTTGTTAGTTGCTACTTTTTTCTAAAAAAGAAAAAGAAAAAACTAAACATAAAGCAATAATGCAAACGAAGTACCTGTATATATATGATGGGATTATAAGTTTTGGAGGTCCCTATACCTTTTTCAAAGGCCATAATAAATAATATACAACTGAAGGAACATCAAATTACAAATATTTAAGGTTAGTGTACAAAAGATTAAAGGGTTAAAATTTTAAAAATAATAATAAAGGGTTACATCCGTGCTAAGAAAATAATCTCATATCTTCCGGAAACCTACCAGAACCATCTGATGTTCTTAACTCTCAAATTTCAAATACAAATACCACTCAAGTATCTTTTAGTTCCACCAAAAAATAAAAATATAAATAAATAAATAGATAGAAACTATTTGCACAATTAGCATTGTTTCAGGGAAAAAAAAACAGAGAAGGTTAATTCTCTCATGTGTAGTCAATTTGGTATTTGAATTATAACACTGGAAATTAGTGAATAAAATGGTTCAATGAGAACCACGAATGAATGCTTATTGGTCTTATCCCACTCTTGAGGGATTTGGAGGTTGACAATTGAAAAGGACTTGGTCTAAAGCAGGACAAATAAACAAAATAAAATGTCAGATTCTTATACAAATATAAATTATGGTTTTGGCCTTTTGAATATTAGCACTTGTACTGCTTAAAAAAAAAGCCCTTTTCCCTTCGACTCTATGGAGAAGGAAAACAGATTCTGACAGATAATGGAAGGCTCTTCCATGCTTCGTAGCATCGCTCTTTTAGTTATTGTCTACTTTGCTTTTCTCAATCAGGACACTTTATATTTGAGTTTTCCATTTTCCTATCTCACATAACAAAACAGTATCAATTTTACGTTTTAAATGCTATGCACAAATTCATATTCCAAACATAGAGTAAGAACTAAATACAAAGTTCTACCATAAGGAAACACGAAACAGGCACAATTTGAAAGCTTGCAATTAAAATTCAAGAAATAAAAGAGACATATAATTAGAATTATCAAAGCACGAAGGCCATCAATGGGCCTAACTTTGGCCCAAATTGGAATGAGAAAGAAAAAAATAACTCTCCATCATCATTTTCTTAACTCTGGTTGCACCCATTTTTCCTGGAATGAAGATTTTATTGCAACATTTAAAAAAAATTGAAGAAGAAGACATAATCAAACAATAATAATTTCAGTAGACAGTGCTCACTTACATGTATGAAAACTCTCTTCATTCCAAAAGAAGTTAAGAGTTAATGAAGAATCTGTTAAAATATCATGTTCTTCCTTACACAATTACTCACAGTGGAAAAACCTCATACCCACAAAATTCCCTGCATTGAAAATCTTGTAGTATCTGAATAAGAAGAATGTTAAAAGAAATTTTAAAAAAGAAGAGAGAAAAAAACAACATTTGAGATATTGATTTTAGATAGATTCCAATCTTATCCACATTTTCATTTTATTTTCTCCACCACCTTAAAAAAAACAAAGAAATCGAAAAAAAAATTACTCGATTTATTGAAATGCATTAAAACGAAATTTTATTGCGTTTAAAATATCAGCATCTACTCAATATAAGAGATTAAAAAAATTATTAGGATCGTGTGTGCCAAGTTTGGTTTTGATCCGGGTTCATTTGGGTTAAATTATTAGGTTCGTGTGTGCCAAGTTTGGTCTGGATTCATGTTCATTTGGGTTAAATTATTAGGTTCGTGTGTGCCAAGTTTGGTCTGGATTCATGTTCATTTGGGTATAGTATTGGGTAGTTAGCAATTTTCCAGAGAATTTAGGGGGTTTTTTCGTAATTTTAGATTTTTGATATTATGGTACCGTTAGGTAGATATTTTTAATTCCTAAACTTTAGTCTGCTAGATCATCTTGATCTGGATCCTTAAAACCCCTCTAAATCCAAGCCTGACCCAAATTCTATTTTAAACAAATTGGAAAATTCCCATTATGTCCCCATCTTTATCCATATATAAAATACATATACATAATAAATATATAAAAAGGTGGGCCCTACAACTTACATTTCATTGGCTATGTGTGTAGTGAAAAAAGTAGATCATCTTTCTCTCTTTTATTAGAGTAGATTCCAATCTTATCCACATTTTCATTTTCTTTTCTCCACCGCCTCAAAAAAAAAATAAAGAAATCGAAAAAAAATTACTCGATTTATTGGAATGTATAAAATGAAATTTTATTACATTTAAAATATTAGCATCTACTCAATATAAGAGATTAAAAAAATTATTAGGATCGTGTGTGCCAAGTTTAGTTTGGATCTAGGTTCATTTGGGTTAAATTATTAGGATTGTGTGTGCCAAGTTTGGTTTGGATTCGGGTTCATTTGGGTATCATAAGGGGGTAGTTAACAATTTTTCATAGAATTTAGGGGGCTTTTTCGTAATTTTAGATTTTTGAGATTATGGTACCGTTGTGTCGATATTTCTAATTCTTAAACTTTAGTCTGCTAGATCATCTTGATCCAGATCCATAAAACCCCTCTAAATCCAAGCCTAACCCAAACTCTATTTTAGACAAATTGAAAAATTCCCATTATGTCCCCATCTTTATCCATATATAAAATACATATACATAACAAATATATATAAGGGTGGGCCCCACAACTTACATTTCATTGGCTATGTGTGTAGTGAAAAAAGTAGATCATCTTTATCTCTTTTTAAGGGTGGGCCCCACAACTTACATTTGATTGGCTATGTGTATAGTGAAAAAAGTAGTCATCTTTCTCTCTTTTATAAGAGTAGAGATATAATAGATAATAGATAATAGATAGTAGATATTTGGGGGTGGGCCCCACAATGGTGTAGTGAAAAAGTTTGTAATTTCTCAAAATAATATATTATGATATTATATTATAATATTTGGGGGTGGGCCCCACAATGGTGTAGTAAAAAAGTTTGCAATTTCTCATAATAATATATTATTATACTATTTGGGGTGGGCCCCACAATGGTGTAGTGAAAAAGTTTGCATTATAATATTTAGGGTTGGGCCCCACAAAGGTGTAGTGAAAAAGTTTGCAATTTCTCATAATAATATGTTATGATATTATATTATAATATGTGGAGGTGGGCCCCACAATGGTGTAGTGAAAAAAGTTTATAACTTTCCCTCTTTTATAATAGTTGTAGATAGTAGAAGTAGATAGTAAATAGTAGATATTTGGGAGTGGGCCCCACAATGGTGCAGTGAAAAAATTTGCAGTATAATATTTTGGGGTGTGCCCCACAAAGGTGTGGTGAAAAATTTTGCAATTTCTCAAAATAATATATTATTATATTATATTATAATATTTGGGGGTGGGCCCCACAATGGTATAGTGAAAAAGTTTGTATGAGATTGATAGATAATAAGGGTATAGATATTATATTATTATTATTATAATATAATAATATATGATTATATTTTATTATAATATTTGGGGTGGGCCCCAGAGTGGGGTGGTGAAAAAACCATGCAACATTGTCTCTTTTATAATAGTAGATAGATATAGATGTTATACTATTTGGGGTGGGCCCCACAATGATGTAGTGAAAAAGTTTGCAATTTCTCATAATAATATATTATAATATGTGGGGGTGGGCCCCACAATGGTGTAGTGAAAAAAAGTTTGCAACTTTCCCTCTTTTATAATAGTAGTAGATAGTAGACAGTAGATATTTTGGGGTGTGCCCCACAAAGGTGTAGTGAAATTTTTACAATTTCTCAAAATAATATCTTATTATGTTATATTATAATATTTGGGGGTGGGCCCCACAATGGTGTAGTGAAAAAGATAGATAGATAATAAGGGTATAGATATTATATTATTATTATAATAATAATGTATGATTATATTTTATTATAATATTTTGGGTGGGCCCCACAGTGGTGTGGTGAAAAAACCATGCAACATTGCCTTTTTTTTATAATAGTATTATATAATATAAAACTAGTGGAGCGCTGCACGTGAATGGAGCATCCTTTTTCAGTATGATAATCTGAAAAAATGAAGTCATTGAAAAACTCAATATTAACTATCCCAATGGAGAATGACCAGTTTACATATAGCTCATTTTTTTGGAAAATTAAGTAATTTACAATCACTCATTGTTCTTATGAATTTAGTAAAAGCTTCAATAGGAAAGAGTAAAAAGATGGAATAACAAGATATATGGAAGGAAACTAATTTTAAAAAAAGGTTGAAAACCAACCTTTTCTGGCCATACATGATTAGGCAAAACACTCACCAATTTCAATATAGATCGATAGTCCGGCCTATTTCCTTTTAAAATTTATTTAAAACCTAGCGCCAAATACATACCAAATTCATGTTGAGAAGCATTGAATGACAGTAATACCAATACAAATAAATTTGAATATCATGGAAAGAAACAAGATTATTATGTCAAGATGAGGGCCAGAGCAAAAACTTAAAAAGCTTTCTTGAATTAAGATGACATCGCTACCAAATTTTGAACCATGTACATTTGTGGAACTTCTGTTAACTTTTTATTTATCATAAACCAATTTTGTTACATTCTAATTTTGTAGTTAGTGAATCTTTGAAACAAATATCATAATTTGAAGCAAGAGAACCAACTACAAAGAGATCTTTAGCCATGCACTCTCAGGGTGGGCACAACTACCTTCAAACTTCCTAAGAAAATTTAATGAAAAATTCATTATCCTAGCATTATAGTAATGTGGTTGCAATGTTGGACAGGAATCAAGTCCAAGAGTAATACTTGTTCGACTTGAGTTGATGCCTTGGATGATGCAAGCAAAATCATAAAGAAAGATAATTAGCACCCTCAAACACAGTTTAGCACGTAGAATGATAATGAAGAATGCATGTTGCCAGAATTGCCTAAAAAAAAAAAAAACAGGGGCTTTAAAGCAGTCACTTCAAATCAACATAAGAGGGTGGATCTAAAAACATGAGTTGGCATATCATAATAATGGGTTCCATTACATCATACTCATAAAAAGTTGAAAGGAAAAATAAAATACCTTATCATAATCTAAGAAGAAATAAGACAAGCCATTAGTCACTTGCATTGGATGTTGGTTTGATATAAAGCAATAAAATTCAAAAGAAAACCAACTTGCATGGAATGAAGAAATCAAGAAAAGGCTTACATAACAAAAATCTGAATATGATTGTATATTCACAAAAAAAGTTTCATGACGCAGAGATTATCCGGCTACTAAGAAAATGAAGCATATAAATAGACCTTAAGCCTCTCTACAGCATCTCCGTTTCTTTGGCTAGTGCACCCACACATCAATGAAATATCTTCCTCATTTCAACCCACTAATGTCACCCAAGTCCTCATCACTAAGCATGAAAACCATGGTTTAAAATCACGGTTCGCAGTCATCGCGTCGCGGTTATCAGGGTTCGCGGGCATCGCATCGCGGTTCGCGGTCATCGCGGAGCGAATTTTTATTTAACCCCAAAAAAATCCAAAAAATCCAGAATATTATAAAATGATAGAAACTAATGTTTTTTTTCCATTAGTGCATACTTAAAAGCAAAATAACTGTCCCCTCAAGTTATAACATCCTGCATTCATTGCTGTATCGATGTATATACTAAAATAAGCTGAAATATCATAAATTTGACATAATGCAACCATAATTTTGGGCAAACTAATAGTGTTAACAATTTACACTTAAACATTTAAAGTCTACAATCAAGCAATAAATACTAATAGAGTTAGTGCATGTGCCTAATGCCAAAACGAGTGGCGTCCTGGCTCGATATTGTCATCATCATCATTATTTCTTGAAGGGTAGAAGGCACCAAATTGTTGTGTTACATAGCCTCCACTCCCATGGTGCCCATAAAATTGTTGTGCCTGTGGATGTGGTTGAGGAACGAAGATTGCTTCATAAAGTAAGGCCGAGTCATTAGTAGACTGAGATGACTGAGGGTAGTCATGGTACTGCTGATAAAATTCATGGGGAAGTTCAAGTTGCTGATTTGGATGTAATACATAGTAATCACCATACATGACTTGTTGGTGGCCAACATCACCACCACTAGTACCCTCTCCCCCGCCATATCCACTACCACCAGCACCTGCATGTGATGATTCGATTGGTGGGACAATTCTCTGGTACCCACAGGTCGGGTCTATGTTACCTGAAGAAGGAAAATGTTCTACTGTCTCCATCATATGGGGTGGTACCTCACCACCGTCTCCACCACCATCACGACCGCCATCCCCATCAGAATCATTCGGCATATCTAAAGATGAGCTAGTACTGCTGAGGCTAGTGTCCTCATCATCATCAACCTCATCTCGCATCTCCTGAGGGTCGACCGCACGCCTTCGTTGATGGGTAAGATTTATCTCGCGTAGGCGCTCGACAGCTCTCGTTGGCTCTGGCCTTTCCCTAGTCAAATCCTGGACCATATCACCAATCTGTTTATCATGATCTAGCACTAGCTCTTCTACCTCTTCTATCCATTGTGCCAACACATCATCATTCTTTGAAAAAATATAGTTCAGATTGATTGGGCAGAAGTAATCTATTTGGCCCTCAAACTCTCTCCTTCTTCTTTGTCTGTTGTGGAGCTTAATGTTGTAATGTATATACACCAATTTGTTCAACTTTTGCATTGTCAGCCGATTTCTCACTTTAGTGTGAATGAATGAAAAGGTGCTCCAATTCCTCTCACAATTTGATGATGTAGTTGTTTGACTAAGGACTTTCATTGTTATTTTCCTTAGTATTGGAGCACTTTCTCCGTAGTTTAACCACCACTCAGCTGAAAATAAAATGGAAGTATATTTATTAATTAAATCATACATGAGTAACATGACTCAACTTTTAAACGGACGTAGAATGAATGAAATTACCATGATCTTTACCTGGAAATGACTTCATGATAGCTCGTCTGGCGGTCGGTGTCCCAAAACTACCAAAGGCTTCATTGTATATATTCAATCTGGTGATTCATTGAAAATAAAATACGGATGAAATAACTCTTTATGCTCTTTAAAAATAATAATAATAATAAAAATATCCCATTAGTCCATTACACTTACTTGGTTAATAGCCTCACATGCATCATCCTCATTCGCTGCAAGTTTTTCTATAACATTTTTTAAACCTACACGTATCTCATCTATTAAGCTTCTGTCTTCATTTTCACAGTATCGATACTGTGGGTTGAAAAAATAACCTGCAGCGTGCAAGTCATGATGGAGTTGTTTTTCCCAACGATTGTCGATGATCTTCCAATAAGCCTTGTAGTATTTGCAATTTGCTTGTATGACTAACTTAGCTCGATATACGGCCTCGTACAAGAAGCCCATTATAGGTCTATCATCTCCATCGGCTAACCGAAGGACCTTTATCAAAGGCTCTAAGACCTTTAAGGTCTCACCAACAAATGGCCAATATCTCTTAGATTGTACAATCACTACAAAAAAAAGGACTTTTAGTCTCGCTTTTAAAATGAGCTTTTGTGTCGCTTTTACAATAAAGTGACACAGTATCGTCTGATGTGTCACTTTAGAGGAGGAGTAAACGAGGAGGAGGTTTGTTGTGTCACTTTTCTGTAACGCGACACACACAAAACAAATCTAGATCTCGATTTATTCTTAAAGTGACACTAGCGAAGTAAATTTTTAAAATAATCCAAACTAAAATTTTTCCCACTAAACAAATGTGACACAAGAAGTTTCGCTCTAATAGCCTCGTTTGGCCTCTCAACTGGCAATCCATCTCCTCCACCTCCCTCTTTTTCCTCTACAAAACCCTAATCCTCTCTCTCTCTTCTCCTCCTCTCCCTCTCCCTCTTCCTCCTCTCCTCCCCTTAGCCCAACCTAGCCGCCTCTGCCCCCTATCTCGCCCGCAGCCTCCTCCGCATCCTCGTCAAATCCGTCGTCGCCAGCAGCTCCGCTGACTTCCATCGCCGTGTTGCCAAATCCCTAAGCTTTCTCACCTTCGTGATCCTGTCCGGGATCTTAAGGTTCTTGTCTGTTGTGTCAGTTTGCGATGGAGATGAGCTACTTGATGTTGTGAGGTTTTTCAGATTGGGTTTGAGAGGGATTGTTCTTGGGATCTGGACTGCGGCAGGGGGAGGTTCTTGGGGTTTTCATTGATTTGCTTTGTGGTTCTTAAATTTGATGGGTTTTTTTGGGGTTTCTGTGTTGGGTTTTGTTAATGTTTTGATTAAAAGTCTGGATTTAAGATTTGATTTGGGGTTGAGTATTTGGGTTTCTAAGGTGTAATGTGATTTCTTGACAGGGAGCCTCTCTCCCTCTTCTCTGCATCACCATCGCCCAGCAACCTTCTCATCTCGTATAAGGTATGGGTTTTTTCTTCTCAGATTACATGTTCTGATTTCTTCCCCCTTTTAGCAATTTTCAGAATATGTTGTCATGTTCTGGCATTTCCCCTATTGATGGCTTCTTGTACACTTGATGTTCTTCTATTTCCTTTGTACTGTGATGTTCTTCTATTTCCTTTGTAATGTGATGTTCTGTTTAGATTGAAGGTGAAGAGGGATTTTGGGGGTTCCTTTGTATCGGAGGTTGGTTTGATGTTCTGGGTTTTGACTTGATTGAGCTTCCGATTTTTGAGTTCTTTAGATTTTGACCTAGGAGCCCTCAGAGATATAGTGCAGCGTCAGCTATTTCTGTGTTAATCTTTTTGGCTTTTTTGTCTCCCTTTCTCTGCTCTTGTTGAGCCAAGATATATCAAGAAGCATAGGATCTTTCTCCTACATGATTTCCTTCCTGCTACCAGCGGCTGGTGTTTAATTTTGTTCTGTTTAGGGGCGCAAGCTTTTAGCCGTGCAATAGGATCCCCTTCAATTTTTGTTGAGCAGAGTTCTGTTGTTTACCATGAGTTCAGCAGTATTTTTCTTTGTTTGAAGTGGTGTTCAACAGTTCTCCCCTCCTGAGCCAAAGGAGTGGCCCTCTTGCGGTCCTAGAGTTGGTCCTGCTGTGCTTTTGTGAAGAGCTGCATTCCCATGCTGTGCTGGTTTACTTTGTTGTGCAGTAGTGCAAGGTTTAGTTATCGAGCCTTGTTGTGTTGCTTTCTGTGTTCTCTTGTTGATCAGAGCGGTGTTATTCATCCCTACGCTGTGCTGCTCTGTAGTGCTTCTTTATGTTGTGTATAGCTTCTTGATGGGTTTGTCTCTCCTGTTCTCTGTTTTCCTTCGTCTCTTTTTGGGTATTCTTGCTTTTCTGGGTTGGCATTTTTTGTGAGCCATCCCTCTCTGTTTTGTCTTGTTTTTAGGGGTTCTTGCCTAGTTCCTCTTTTCTCCTAATATTAATTTACCTTTCAGCAAAAAATAAATAAAAAAATGATCCTGTTTGGTTGCAGTTTTGATGGGGGAAGAACTCAGACCAATTGGAGTTTTCTTTGGTATGGATAAGCTGATTAAATAGCCGAGTGTTTGGAATAGGGCAAAAATGACTCTACATTTGCTGAGGCTGAGGGCTCCACAATTTCTCACTTTAGCAATTTGAATGGGGTGCCAGTCTCTGAAAGAGCTGGATATCATGAATCTAGCATGCAACCACTTGGAAATGTAGGGAAGAGAGGCGGGGGGAGGCAGAGAAAATGGCAGAGGGAGGTTATGAGTCACATGAACTACTTCTTAAGGTTTTCGTTTCCATATATGCATTGGGTTGCAATAATATTGAATTATATTTAATGCATTACACAAGGTTGCATTTTGGAATTATTGTTTAAAGGAGGCTAACTGAATGTTCTTCATGATCTTGTAGTTCTGTTTGATTCTTGTGTTTTTAGCTACTGTTTCTTTCTTTATAACGTCAAAAACAAGTAATGATTATTACTGCCTACATTAAGTTGGGAGGTGTTGGTAGTTGGTATACAATTTCTCTTCAAAACCCTTAGTATCAATTGGACTAGTCTATTTCAATGTATGGATTTTATTTTACACCAGTGGTTTAGAATCTAGAGCGGCTTTCTTGTTGGTTTTGGTTGCTTTGCTTTTGGCTTTTTATGTGGGGTACTTAAGGAACGTTTGATGACGGCTGACTGAGTTGTCCTATTTATTGGCTCTAGTTTGCTCATAGGAAGTGTATTCAAAGATGGTGCAATAAGAAGGGAGACATCACCTGTGAAATCTGCAATCAGGTTACTACTTCCTCTCTTTTTTCAACACGGGTATTTAACATTAGTGTCCTGAGAAAACTGATTCATTTATCAGTATCATTCAGAAACTCAGAACTGAGTCTGCTTTGGTTAATTGGGTAATTTCCAAAGTCATCTGTCAGTGTAATCCATCGAATAACCAAATATGACCTGAGTTTTCTCTCTTGCGATATCATACTGAGATTACTCATATAAAAATGAGATACTGAAATTAATATGATTGTAAATTTATTATTTTTTCCTTATTTCATTTTCACTCAATGCTTGAAAATTGTTAGTATGGTGATTATTTTTGGATTTGGCTACGATGGCATTGGGGAGTGGCAGTGCCTGTTGCAAGGTTGTTTTGATACTTCTGATTTCTTAGGAAAATCTCTCCTCATTTAAATTTGTGACAGTTCTTGCAATGCTGCTTCTTATCTGGATATAGTTCTTCCAACAATACCCATTTTGATGCAACATGCAATTACCCAACGCAAGTTGTTATGCATTGCATTTCTTTTGGAAGAAATTGAAATGCCAAAGATGCTGTAGATGGACTTATAGCAGGTCATCTGTGTTTCTTTATGGTCAGTTAAGAAGCTAATAGTTTGTTCCTGATATTCGGACGTTCGGTCAAAGTATTCATATGGTCTTTTCGCTTGTGTGGGTTGTCCTGGTAGAAATTAAAACATACTCCCAAACTTTGCTCTGGCTCTTCTCATCTGGGAGGCTTCAAAGTTTAGTTTCTTAAGTGTATTTCATGTATTTGGTTTCTGGCCGGTTGAGAAGCTAAAGGTCTGATCCTATGTTTTGGTCATATAGCAAGGACTCATATGGTATTTTCTCTTGTGTGGGTGGGCCCGGTAGAAATTAAATCATACTCCCAAACTTTGCTCTGGCTCTTGTCATCTGGGAGGCTTCGAAGTTTAGTTTCTTAAGTGTATTTCAAGTATTTTTCTTTCTGGTCGGTTGAGAAGCTACAGGTCTGATCCTGTGTTTCGGTCATATAGCAAGGATTCATGTGATCTTCTTTTCTCGTGTGGGTTGGCCTAGTAGAAATTAAAACATAAGTAATTAAAACATACTCCCAACCTTTGCTGTGGCTCTTCTCATCTGGGAGTCATTTTTTAAGTTTCTTGAGTGTATTTCAAGTATTTCCTTTGGGTGGCATTGGCAAAAAGTGCCTTATTTTCGTCTTTTTGTGTTTTTGACAGGTCTATGCACCGAATTATTCTCTTCCACCCACCAGACCTAGTTCTGATGGCATGGCAATTGATATCAGGTATCTTCTAAAATCTTTATTCTCTATCTGATTTCCTAATCATTTATCAACTGAATATGTGCATATTATGAAATTTCAGATCCTTAAAAACAAGCTCCTTTCACAGTAAAACAGGTAAGACCTGTTCCTCTCAATGTTGATAGTATTCTCCAACAACCAGATCTACTGATGTAGTCCTTTTTATTGATCTGAATCTCATTAGAAAATAAGTAAATGAATGAATGTTGATTTGATGATTCACAGGAGAAGTTCTGCAATGATGCTTGTGTGGAGAGGTTTCTGAAATCTAAAGGTGACAATGTGAAGAAGGCAGCAAAGCATTTGAGATCATGCCTCTCTTGGAGAGAGAGCATTGGGACTGGTATGAGCGTTTGGTTATACTAGAAGCCGAAAAGCATTCAAAGTAGATAGATTGGACCTTTTTTTTTCTTTCTCTTGAAAGAAGTGATGACATCTCTCTTTTTCTTCTTATTTGAAAAACAGAGCATTTGATAGCATGTTGAACCTAATGCTGGTGTATAGGGTGCTGTGCTGGGTGCTTGTAGAGCTCACTGTGAGGTCAAGGTTGCAGAGTATGTAGCAATCCGGCTCTTCATTCGAGGGCCTAAGAGTGTTGACTTGTTGCATCATATTTGGTGATGGCAAACATCTATGAAGCTGCCGGGAGGTGGGAAGTTGTTGCAAAGATACGAGCAATGATGAAACACAACAGAGTGAAGAAATCATCAGACCAGAGCCTTGTTCAAGTGAATGGTCATTGTTTTCATTTACTTCTGAAGATAGGTCTCATTCAGAAGTTCTGCAGATATATGAAGATTTTTAAATGAAGATTGTAACATAATGTATCTATGTAACTGGCTTCCTACTAACTCCCTAATGAGACTGAGCCCTTATTAGTTATTATTCTTTAATAAACTCTTTTCTACTACTTTCTTTTTCTTCTTGTTTTTTGTCAAGTACCTAATTTGTAGCATTTGGGCCCTTATTTTTAATCTTGCAAAACCGACAAAAGCTACAGGATAAAAACCATTAAATTGGCCATAAAAGTGAAAAAAATGTCCCAAAAAAGGGGGAAAAAGAAATACTTATTTTTAAAAAATGGATGGTATCTCGCTTCTATGGAAACTGTCACAACTGATGACTACTTGTGTCACTTTTGGTCCGAAAACAACATATTGATCACTACTTTTGAAAAGCGAGACAACAAAGTCATCTTTCTTGTGACGCTTTTAAGTTATTTCAGTGTCACTTTTGGGTTTAAAGTGACACAAGTAACCAATTTTTTGTGTCACTTTGATAACAAAAACTGACACAACAAATGTATTTCTTGAGACGCTTTTACGAACTTTTAGTGACGCCGGCAGATAAGACGCTTGCATAGTAATCAGAAAAGCGACACAAACTACTTTTTAAGACACTTTAAAAGTGACTCATTAAGACATTTTTTTTGTAGTGAATCTTTACAACTTGCTTTGCTTGGGGCGTCGGCTTCTTCCCCCACTTTGATTCCAACCATTCTTGTGATGTAAATAGTTGGTGCAGCCCTCCTCTGTATTTATAAAGGCTTTCTAGAGCTATAAAGTGGGTGGCAAATCTTGTAATGCCGGGCCGTAATAGCTCATGGTTGTCCATATATTTCTTCATCATCGCTATGAGCCTGTTTGACTGATAGATAAAATTAGTGATCTTTTTTGCCTTCAATATCACACCTTTTATCATTTTCCTCTTAGCAATGTCTTCAATCATTAAATCCAAGCAATGTGCAGCACATGGAGACCAAAAAATATTGGGCCTTTGCTGCATGAGTATCATTCCTGCCTTTTTCATGCTTGCATCATTATCTGTGATGATCTGAACAACACATTCTGCCCCAATATCCTCAATTACCTCATTGAAAAGCTTATTCAAGTATGTCGCATCTTTAACGTACTCAGTTGCATCAACCGATCTAATAAAAACAGTCCCTAAAGATGAATATACTAAAAAATTCAATAGGGACCGTCTGGTGATGGTAGTCCACCCATCACACATGAGTGTGCAACCCCTCTCTCTCCAGATCCTCTTAAAGGTATTCACCCAATCCACCGTCTCCTTATATTCCTTTTCAACACAATAGTGGCCAATCTCATATGGTGTGGGTGGCTTTATACCCGGACCATGTTTTGCAGTCGCGTCCAACATGGTCTTCAAATAGGGTGAAGTTGCCTTATTTGGTGCAATGGCTCCATCAAAAAAGAATTTACCAACTGCCCTAACCAACCTGTTTCTTGCATAACCCATCTTCCCGCTCAAGGCTTTGGCTATAGAAGGTTGCTTTGCAGATGGAGACCTATATGCAGCAGGGTCAATTGGACCCACAACTTCTGGTCTACGAGCCTGTTGTGTGGGTGATTCACCTGACTCTAACCAATCCGGTGGTCGACGAGTCTGTTTTTGACTAAACATCCGACGCAGCATCCCACCACCACCACTAACTGAGCCAGAGCCACCCCCCTCTTCATATTGGCCCCCTCTAGAAGCAAACTCATAAATCATTCTTCTCCTCTCTTCTTCCTCATTATATGATCTCATGCTCTCTCTCCTTGCTCTCTCTACATCTGATTCCCCATCATCATCATCATCTGAGTCAAGCACCTCCCTAGTCCCATACACCTCTTCTCTACATGCTTCATACTCTACCTCTCTCCTTTTCTCAGCCACTACTTTTTTTTGCTTCCCTGCATTTAAGAATGCTTGCATTTCATTCTTTAACTCTGGGGATACCTTGGTACACTTTGCCACATTTCCCGATTTATGTGCCAAGTGTTCCTTCAGTCTGGTGATTCCCCCAGTTACCACCTTACCACAATAATTGCATTTAATTCTACTCTTTTTTCCATCTACATGAACTCCATGTTGCCACGCCGGGTCAACTTCACGTACCATTGTTCCTACCAAAGAATAACAGTAAACACATAATCCATAAAGCAAAGTAGTTTAGAATTTGAAACATAGAAGCTTAAAATCAAATGTTTTATATCCATGAATTAGGAAGCTTACACAATCTTTAAAAAAAAACCTAAAATAATTCAGATTTAAATAATGAAAAAATGAAAAATATTACAAAAAGTGCTAAAACTCACACTTTTTTGTTCCAAAAGTGTAGATCTATTTTAAACTAGCATATTATAAATGCATTTGAACACTAATTTGAAAAAATGTAAATGATATCAAGAAAAGCCCCAAATTTTGAAAATAAAAAAATCTAGATCTACACCTTAAAATACTAGATCTAGGAAAAAATTAGTGAGTAACATCATATCTAACTCAATATAAAGCATTTGGTTCATGAATTAGTGTATTACACAATCTTAAAAAAAAAAAAAAAAAACCCTAAAATAATTCGGATTTAAATAATGGAAAAATGAAAAATATTACAAAAAGTGCTAAAAGTCACACTTTTTTGTTCCAAAAGTGTAGATCTATTTTAAACTAACATATTATAAATGCATTTGAACACTAATTTGAAAAAATGTAAATGATATCAAGAAAAGCCCCAAATTTTGAAAATAAAAAAAATCTAGATCTTCACCTTAAAATACTAGATCTAGGGAAAAATTAGTGAGTAACATCATATCTAACTCAATATAAAGCATTTGGTTCATGAATTAGTGTATTACACAATCTTAAAAAAAAAAAAAAAAAACCCTAAAATAATTCGGATTTAAATAATGGAAAAATGAAAAATATTACAAAAAGTGCTAAAAGTCACACTTTTTTGTTCCAAAAGTGTAGATCTATTTTAAACTAACATATTATAAATGCATTTGAACACTAATTTGAAAAAATGTAAATGATATCAAGAAAAGCCCCAAATTTTGAAAATAAAAAAAATCTAGATCTTCACCTTAAAATACTAGATCTAGGGAAAAATTAGTGAGTAACATCATATCTAACTCAATATAAAGCATTTGGTTCTTGAATTAGTGTATTACCACTACAACAAATTGCATATTTGCCGACGAAACTTTCCGACGTAGTGTAATTACGTCGCAAAAAATTGGTTTAGCAGACGCACCACAGCGTTGGCAAAATAATTACGCGACGCTACCTTCTGCGCGTCGGCAAATCTCGTCGGTAAAGAGGATGGCGCCATTAGGGTCTTGGAGTGAATGTTTTCCCGACATGAATTAGATTGTTCCCGATGCACTATAGCGTCGGGAAATAATTGTTCGGAAAGGCGACGCACTAACTACGTTGGGAATTATGAATAACTAGTTGCCGATGTTGAGATGCGTCGGCGAAGGTTTTTAACAATAATTAACGACGCGCACGTTGCGCGTTGGGAATGTGTTTTAACCTAAACCATGGGATTAATAACCTAATTAAATCTCAAAAACGTGCAACACAACTATTCATCGTCTCTTTCACTCTCTCCAGCCGGAATAGAAGCTCTGTATTTTCCCTCTTCCCAGACGTCGGTTACCCTTCAATACAGGTATGGGTTCCTCACTCTCTCTTCCTCTTCTCCTATCTCTACTCCTTCATTCTCTTCCTCGTCATTACAGCCCTGCCCCACGTTGTTTATGCACCACTACCAGCCGTCCAATACCAGAAACCGCAGCCCAGAAACCCAGCCCATTCCAGTGGCAAACCCAGCCCCATTCCGGTGGAAACCCAGCCCCATTCCGGTGGCAAACCCAGCCCCAGTCCGGTGGAAACCCAGCCCCAGTCAGATGGAAAATCCAGCCCCAATCCGGTGGAACCCAGCCCCAGTTGCAGCCCAGAAACCCAGCCCCATTCCGGTGGAAACCCAGCCCCATTCGCAGCCCAGAAACCCAGCCCCAGTCCGGTGGAAACCAGCCCCAGTCGCAGCCCAAAAGCCCAGCCCCATTCCAGTGGAAACCAGCCCCAGTCCAATGGAAAACCCAGCCCCAGTCCCTCCCTGTTGGTTCCCTGCCTCCCCTACAAAACGCTCCCTGCCTCCCCTGCGAACCACTCCTTTCCTCCCCTGCCCTGCTGGCTCCCTGCACCTAGCCCCAGGCCCATCATTCAACTAAACACCAGGTCCCCTGCCCTGCTAGCTCCCTACACCGAGCCCCTGCGCCTGCAACTTTTGGCTCCCTGCATGCCTTACCTGCAACTTGGTGTGTTTTGAAGATAAGTGCCAGATGCCTCTTTTGTTTGTATAAACCCCAGCCCAAAAACAACATGTAATGGCATGTACATGCCATGTGTCTTATACTGATATACTTCTCATAATTGTATGAGTTATGTGAGAGCATGTTTTTTCCTACCTACTATATAACATGCCATGTGTCTTGTGCTGATATACTTCTCATAATTGTATGAGTTATGTGAGAACATGTTTTTCCTACCTACTATATAACTTGATCATATGTAGAATTCTCAAGGAAGATTTACAAACATCATAATGTATGTCTTTTGGCCGGGTTGCATCAATAGAAATGTGTTTATCTTGTGATGGAAGCCCATGCACAGAGTGTGTTCTCCATCATAGCCCTCACCTTGGAGTCAAACACATGTGCATAAAGGAAGTCTCTTATGCAGTACCTTTAAAAATGGCTCTACTTTCCATGTGGCACTCAAACTCATCTACACAAGCAAAAAATGAAGCAAAATGTCTCAAATCCCAAGGAAACAAAAGGGGCTTTCCCTATGGTTTAAAACACAAATAACAACATAATATCTTAATAGTGTAAAAGTTGTTTTTTGTATGCCTTTAAAAAGGGCTCTACTTTCCATGTGGCACTCAAACTCTTCTACACAAGCAATATTATAGGTTGGTGTCTGAAACCGTGGCGGCCACCCTGATTATAGGTTGGATTATGCTAGAAGTAATTATGCTAGATGTTGTTCTTGTTGATATATTTTTCATATATTATGTTGGTTAACTAGTGTGGATGTGGTTTGCATATACCCTAGTATGTTGTTTAATTTGTTTAATTTGAGTTGGAAATCCATATTTGTTCCACAACATGAATAGACCATAGTATTTAGTAACATTGAAGACTTACAGACATTGGTGATAATAATTATGATCTATGATTGATTGTATTCATTATCATAAGTACATGTGTTTGTGTGTTATCTCTTTAATAATGTGATTAGCTTATTGATTATCCAGTTTTAAGATATGGACAAGATTTGGATGACACTGGATAGTCCAGATCGCATGGCGATCAGAATGGGTTGGGAGTATCGTGACGGGGTGAAGTCATTTATTGAATTTGCAAAGGCGAATGCTAGGGATGCTACAGAAATTTGGTGCCCATGTAGGGTTTGCAAGAACAATCGCCAGTATGACTACGAAACTGTGAACTTTCATATTTGCCGTTGGGGTATGCTAGCATCCTACAAGATCTGGATTTACCACAGAGAGATAACAACTCCTGTGGATAACATTGTCGAATCAGAACATGGGGGTGATAGTGATTATGAGGATCTGAATGAATATCAAGAAATGATGGAAGACCATTACATGGGAACTTACACTAACGCTGAGGCCATCCATAGTAACGCAATGCGTCACTTTGAAAGGATGCTGGATGCATCTCAGCGCCCTCTGTACCCGGGTTGCTCACCAGACAACACTTTTCTAGATTTTGTCATTAAGATGATGGAGCAAAAGGTGGAGGGAAAGTGGAGCAACAAATCATTCAACAATGTGATGCAGATACAAAAAGCACTCCTGCCAGACAGTAATTTGGTTCCAGATTCAATTTATGCAGCGAAGAAGATACTGCGTGACTTGGGACTGGGCTATGAGCACATTGATGCTTGTCATAATGATTGCGCCTTGTTTTGGAAGGAGAACATAGATTTAGAAAAATGCCCAGTATGCGGGGAGTCCAGATACAAACTAAATAATGGGAAGGGAAAGAAGAGCCCGCATAAGGTTTTACGATACTTCCCGTCGATACCAAGGTTGCAGAGACTTTACATGTCCAGAATGACTGCCACACACATGAGATGGCACAGTGATAAACGCAAAGATGACGGGATATGTAGGCATCCAGCCGATTGTGAGGAATGGAAGGGTCTTGATAAGGAACATCCGGATTTTGCAGGGGAGGCCGGTAATATAAGGCTGGGGCTAGCCTCTGATGGGTTCAACCCTTTCGGGGACATGAGCACGTCTTACAGTATGTGGCCTGTCATACTTATGCCGTACAACTTGCCACCATGGATGTGCATGAAGGAGTCATTCTTCATGATGTCATTGCTTATTCCTGGACCGCATCAACCTGATAATGATATTGATGTTTATCTTCGACCCTTGATTGATGAGTTAAAGGAGTTATGGGAGAATGGTGTCGCAACTTATGATGCCACTAGCAAAGAGAGCTTTAAAATGCGCGCGGCTGTGTTGTGGACCATAAACGACTTCCCTGCATATGGTAACTTGTCTGGGTGGAGTACCAAAGGCTACAAGGCTTGTCCCATTTGTAATGAAGATTCCTTATCGATTAGGTTGAGAAGAAAGATTGGTTACACGGGCCATAGAGCTTTCTTGCCTAAGCGGCACACTTGGGGACGTAGTAAGGACTTTAACGGAAAGGTAGAGAATCGAGTGAAGTCATTGGAGTTACCACCGGTGGAGAAAGTACATGCACAATTGGAGCGGCTTCCAGATACAAGGTTTGGGAAGTACTCTAACAACAGAAAAAGACCACGTGACTCTGAAGAATTGAACTGGACAAAGAAAAGTAATTTTTATGAGCTACCATACTTTAAGAAACTAAAGCTTCGACACAACATTGATGTTATGCATGTAGAGAAGAATATATGTGAGAGTCACCTCTGCACAATGGTGAGCTTAGACAAGAAGAGCAAGGACACAGAGTATGCACGTCAGGATTTGGCAGATATGAACATTAGGCCAGAATTGCATTTACGCAATAGAAGCAATGGAACACAAGAGAAGCCTCGTGCATCCTACACATTAGGCCCGAAGGAGAAAGATGGTTTTTATCAATACTTGAAATCGATCAAGTACCCAGATGGCTATGCTGCAAATCTCTCGAGGTGTGTGACCTCAAAGAATGGGAGATTAGTGGGCTTGAAAAGCCATGACTGTCATGTTCTACTACAACGTCTTTTTCCAATTGGTATGCGTGGGTACATGAGCAAAGAGATATGCACAACACTATTTGAGCTGGGTTGCTTTTTCGAGAACATTTGCTCAAAGACGTTGAAGCGGAGTCACTTGGAAGAATTGGAAAATAAGATAGTCCTCATACTGTGTAAGTTGGAAAGGATTTTTCCTCCGGCATTTTTTGATGTGATGGTCCATTTGGTAGTTCACTTACCGCGTGAGGCTATGCTTGCTGGACCGGTGCAATATCGATGGATGTATCTAATCGAGAGGTGATTGTGTTTACCATTCTTTAAATTGTTGATTAGTATCGTATTTCATTTTTTTTATCTTGATATTGATTCATGTGTTTGAAGGTTTCTCGGAACACTGAAGGGCTACGTTACCAACCGAGCTCGGCCAGAAGGTTCAATCGCCGAGGCATTTATTGCCAAAGAGAGTGTTAATTTTATGAAGATGTACTTAAAAGGAGAAGTTCCTGAAGAACAGAATGACGATGAGGACGAACGAGGCCCAGAGTTGGGTGTGTTCACCCAACGCGTCTGGCCCTTTTCACCTATCACAAGGGCTCCTAATTTGTCCGATAGGGAACGCAACATGGCCCATTGGTTTGTGTTATATAATACTCCCGAATTCATACCTTATCTAGAGTAAGTGGTTCAGTTTAACTAATTATATGCATTACATGTAAACTTTCTGATCTTCCTATATGTCACACTGATTATGTGTCACTAATACCCTGAGTAGGGAGCATAAGAGGCAAGTGAATGAGCCCAGGGGACGCAACATCACCAATTTACAACGGGAAGAGTTTTCTGGATGGTTTAGAGATCATGTACGTATAATACATGCCGAATAAATGTTATCAACTCTATATAGGTAAATCCAGTTTGAACTAATTTTAATAAACTAATGCAGATAAACCAACTCAGATCTCAAGGGTCTCCAGAAGAAACAGATGCATTGTGGGCATTAGCAAATGGTCTTAATTGTTTGGTGCATCAATACTCGGGTTGTAGGGTTAATGGTGTCCGGTTCGTCACCAAAGACCGCGACGACCGTCACAAGAGCCAGAATAGCGGGGTGGTCGTCGAAGGGGACCACAATGAGGAAAACATTGATTTTTTCGGTTACGTGACCAACATTTTTGAATTGTCATATATCAATGGTTCTATGTTGTTTTGTTCAAATGTGAATGGTATAATACTGGTCATAAATCGAAAATTTATATCGATGCACATGTCACAAGCATTTACATTAGGGATCGATGGTATGAAGAGGATCCCTTTGTCTTGCCAAATCAGGTAAATCAAGTGTTCTATGTCAATGATACGAAATTAGGCCCAAATTGGAATGTCATGGAATGGGTCAAGCATCGGGGTGTTTGGGATGTACAAGAGCGAGATGAAGAAAAAGAGCCAAATGTGATAAACGAACCGTACCAACAAGAAGAAGCCATTGAAACTGTCTCAGTATCTGTTGCTGAGGATTTTTCCTTTTGTTACACCCGGGATGACATTGAACCAGATATCATCCATGAGGATAATGAACCAACGGCTGATGGTGATGAGCCAATTGTCGATGATGGTGGTGACGATGACGAAACATTGGCAGAGTATATAAATGAAGAGGAAACTGATCAGTCTGACCCTGATATGGAATTATGATGTGTAAAGTTTATTTCTTTATGTGTGTAAACAAGGATTAAATGCAATGGAATCATTAATTTTGCTTTCAATTAGCTAACTATTGTGCTCTTTTATATTTTTTATATATGTTTGATCCCTTTGTCATTTTTTTATCATAGTTGTCAAAAAATGCCGAACAAAAGAAAATTTTGTGTCAAACCTGGCGCATTTGCTAAGAAGAAGAATGCTTATGAGTCAGCTAGAAGTAAGAATATTGAAAGGAACATTGCCCGAATGAGTGAAATTGGCGCATGACAATTGGTACAAGCACTTCAAAATCCATCTCAGCGTCAACTCTCTCTCGAAGACGAGCATGATGACATCGACAAGGAGTATAGACCATCCGGGCATAGTGAGGAAGAGTTGAATTTGATGGATGAAGAAGAGTTAGAAGATGAGGTTGTTATATCTAATATCAAAATTTAAACAATTGTGATATTTCTTGCATTTATACTCACTTATTGTGTTTTTTTTTTCGTAATTCTTGAATTATACTAACTTATTGTGTTATCCAGTTCGCACACAAGCCTCAGGGAGACGCAGACAATACAGTGCAGAGCCTCAGGTATCATTCGCAGATCGTATTGCTAGTCAGCATGAGATTGATGCCGGCCAGCCCGATAAATCTAGCCCGCCTACTACGGGCAGCATCGTAGGTAAGAAATATTTGGCCCTATTATCTTTTTCAAGTTTATTAGCCAATTTTTTTTTTTATGTTTAATAACTCATATTTGTTTATGCTGGTTGTAGCAACATCCTCAAGGCGTGCACGGGGTAGGGTGGTGGGCCATGAGTCGGAGAAGAGGATGAAGATTTTGGGCAGTCGAATTTCTGTTCCACTAGGTGCACAATCGGGGGCATTTGAGGGTGCAAATGCCTCTACATTTGCAATCGAGATGGGGAGTCATATTCGCCGACTTGCACCTTTGCACAAACAAACATGGGGAGTTATCGATGATGGGTGCAATGAGGCAATCTTTACTGCAGCTGCGGTAATAAAAAATCTTTTACTTCCCAATCTATATTAATTGGCTTTATTGTTTAATTACCCCACTTATGGGTTTGAAATGACAGCAAAAGTATGACTTTGGCAACTGGAAGACCGATGCAGATGTGGCAGTTGCAATCGGAAGACTAGCGATGCATATTTACAGGGAGTTTAGGGCGGAGCTACACAGAGCATATAAGAAGTTGTTGGAAAAGGGGCAAGATCCGAAACAGTGCCCATATGATACGCAAAGGGCAGCCCAGTGGATCTGGCTGATGGAGAACAAATGGGAGACACCTGAGTGGAAGGTAACTAAATTATATTTAGTGTGGGTGTGTGTATGGGGGGGGGGGGTATTGCTTTTGGTTTTGGTTTTGGTTTTGTTTATTTATTTGATTTCGGTACGCGGATTAAATTAGTCATTACACTATTGCTCTTATTTTAGCTATCTTGATTATTATAATTTTTTATGGTTATGTTCCCTCAAGTTTATTTTAAATAAGCTAACTACATTGTTTATTACTTGTAATTTTCAGCGTAAGTCACAGAGGAATTCAGAGAGCCGAAGCAAACTGAAGACGCTTCATACATCTGGATCTCGATCATTTGCAGCCCAGTTCTCGATCATGCAGGCAGATGAGCAGCAGGCTCCTCCTTCTGAAGCTGATTTATACCGACAACGACACTACAGCAAGAAGAAGAACAGATGGATCACAGATCATGCTGAGGAGACACGTGTGAGTTGTTTCATTAACAATATTGTATATCATTGTTTATTTCAATTTCCTAACGTATGTAAATTACATGATAATATTTATTTGCTTTGATAATGCAGCAAAGAATGGAGACGGCACTATCGCAATCTGAAATTAACTCTCCAGCGGCTGAGCAACAAGTGATCGAGAATCTGCTAGGGAAGAGGGTCGCAAGGAGGCAAGGGTACCATTCGAGGGGCCCATCATCATCTTCTACTAGTATTTCGATGTCGTCTGAGATGAGCACCTTACAGCAGCAACTAGATGATTCGTTGAAAGCACAATAAGAGTTGCGGCGACAATATGAGGACTCGCAGAAGCAAGTTAAAGATCAGGCAGCTATACAGGTTCACATGCAGAGTCAAATTCAGTTACTGTTATCCCGGGTCGGTATGGACGGTTTGGGCGACTCCGAAAGCTAGAGATATTTGATGATGATTGGATAACTGATGTGGATTGGATTTTAGTTGGGATTTACTTTATTGAGATATTTGACTTCATTTGATTTAGAATATTAAATTTATGTGACATGGACAAGTTTTATCGATGGTTTTAGTTTATTTATGATTGGTTCTTTTTTATTGTTTCACGATGAATGTGGAGTTATTTGTTGTTTATTAATGCTTATGCTTGTGGAATGTTGAAAATGTAGATTTGGACAGGAAAATATTGTACAGGAAATTTTTTTTTTATTTTTTCAATTATTTTTTAATCGATAAAAAAACTATTTCCCGACGCACTCTGCGTTGCCAAAAGTGGATGTTACATGCGTGGTAAATTTTAAGAATAAATGCCCGACGTGCTTTCTTTAAGCATTGATGACATTTCTCGATGCTTTAACACGTCGGAATATATATTACCGACGTTGTTCATGCGTCGTTAAATACTGTTTCCGACGCTAGCATGTGTGTTGGCAAATGTATAACCGACGTTGTTATGCATTGGCAATGAGGTGAGACTAACTAGTAAATTCAATTTTTTCCCGACGCTGTTGGCATTGCAGACGTTAGGGACGACGCAATTGTGCGTCGGGGAAATGACTTTTTTCCCGACGCTAAACATTAATACGTCGGGAATAGTTTAGCCGACATCTGGTAGGCGACACTATGCAGTGCGTCGGTAAAACCTTTCCTAACGTGGAGTTTGAAATGGTCGACACGTATTGTGCATCGGCAAATATGCAATTTGTTGTAGTGCTTCCTGCCAGAGACTAATAGCATCATTTCTGGCTGTATTTCTTGAAATACTGTGAAATTATGGTTGACAGCATTTCTGAACCCATTCTTCAAAAAACTCATTTTCAACAAAAGAAAATGGTAATTCAGATAACAGAATCATTTTAACAAGATTTTGTCTAGCACTTTGTGCATTAAAAGAAAAAGACCCAAACTGTTACTACTACTACCACCACCAGCAGTAGAAATTTGGGTCTATGAACTAGGTCTTCCTGTCTCTGTTTCCGCCGGCTTATGTAAGGCTAAACATTTTTACCTATGTCTTGTCAAATGGCCGGTACCCGATTTTGACTCGGCACCATAAATCTTACTACAAAAAAAAATTGCATTTTGCCTTTTCAACTTTCTTTCCATTTTCAATAATATCAAACCTTGTAAATATCTCTCAAACTACTAAAGTTATATTCCTCTTGGTTGGTTTACGGGAACTCTGAGGAAAGGGGGGTGGTCAATCACCTACTTCATCTTGTAATTTAATAAAATTTTCTTCTACCCCTAAATTAATGGAAGAAGATTCTGTGGGAAATCTTCTAACCATATTTCAAAAAATAAACTTTATAAATAATAACAGTAATAGGCTCTAATAGCCTTCTTTTTTGATAATTAATATAAGAAAGGGGAGAAAATGAGAGTTAATACAATATAATATAAACTTATATATGTGGAATCTCAAATTTAAATAATATAAATACTTCTAAATCTTTGAAGGCCCCTTTAATCTTGTCTCTTGATGACTTGATCTTTGGCCCTCCAAGAACTTCTTAGAGAGAGTGAAAGAGTTGAATGCTTTGAGAGAGAGCTAGAGAATGTATAAAGAGTGAGAGAGTTGTGTCAATTGGTGAGGAATGGGAATGGGAGGGTTAGGGTATTTATAGACTTTGTAAAATGGAAAATGACACAAAATACCCCTTATATGACCCTTTTTTTAACTGTTAGGGGGGTAAAATGGACATCTTTTCAAAAAAAAAGGGCACTTAGCCGTTGGGCAAGCCTGGCGGGCTAGCGAGCTGGCTGGCGGGCCGCAGGTGCAAGCCCACTTGCCTGGCGGGCCGGGCCAAACGGGTTGTGCCATTGACTGGCGGGTTCGGCACGACCTGGCCCATTTGACATGCCTAACCCCACAAACCATTGTTACCATCCAATCATCGTTAGTTGCCAACTTTCGGCCCTTCAAAGCAAAATGACAACTACGCTACTTCGTTCTTATTGCCTTATTAGGAATTTTCTTTTCGAAGACCTTCGATGGACCCCTATAACTACCATTTCCCTCTCAAGAAAAAACTATTCTCGACTTCCTACCATTTCCACCAGCATCTGAAGTTTTGATTATAATTACCAAACCATGTTTCTTTCCAACATCCATTGTCCATTGGATTAGGCTCTCTTAGCTTTTGAATATCGTGTCAGTGGTGAAGACATTAGTGAAATCCAAAAGGCACTCACTGGCACCGGTTGAATCAATATCCTAAAAATATGATTAGAAATTCTTAGTTTATCAATGCACGAGCCTTTACAACTGTGCAGTATTATACTGCACGGTTTATATAGGCCGTTCTTAATATATATGCTCGGTTTCACATGGTCGTTTAATAATACTTTGTCCAACATTATAGTGCCGTGCAATATAACTATGCACGGTCTTCACCAGCTGAGCATATCTTTAGAAGCACAGTTCTTGAACCCCGAGAAGGACGCGAGAAAAAAAAACTGGTGGAAACGAAGTCAAAACGTATACCTCCTCTTGGTAGATCGTCAACTGCTTGTCCATATTGAAAATGCCTACTTTCAATACATAATGTGGTGCAGGGAGATGAGTACTTTCAAGATCGTTAAAGAAATGGAGGAGACTTGAGGATACTTCTAAGAGTTGAAAAAGATGTTGAGGAAGGAACTGAACATCAATGAGGAGGAAGGAGTGCAGAGGAGTAGTGCGAAACAATGAATAAAAGGAAGAATAAAGAAGAAGAAGAGGAGATGAGATGAGAGTAGAGAAACAGAAAAGCTCCACTCCACTGCAGAAAAACCGAAGGAAAAGGAAGGAGGTTGATGGTGAAGGGTGATTTCGTCATTTCACTTGAGGGCATTTTGGTAATTAAAAAAATTAATTATTGGTGTGTTCTGGAAAACCCATGGTGCGTTCAGAATCACCCTCGATGTTTAAAAAGGTTTTGGCCGATCGGAGAAGGTGACGATGGCCACAAATTAAATATAGATTTTGAAATCAATGGGATTCCACAATGGCCCCACATATTAATCCCCTGTAATTTTGAAGAAAAATAAGGAGAAAGAAACATAGCAAAATATAGAGAAATTTTATTTGCACTCAATTTCCCAATAATGCCCAAAACACCCTTTCCTCTTCTTTTCTCCTCTCCTCTCCTCTCCTCTCCTCTCCTCTCCTCTCTTCTCTTCCCCTCCCACTTGCTGCGACCGAACCTTGACGGCCGCCCCATCACCGGTGACCATCTCTCCCTTCAGCAAGCTCCCCTCTCTGCGCCACCATCACCGACATGCTCCCCTCTCTTCTCCCACCGGTGAGCTAGGTGGTTTCTTCTCATCTTCTCGTGTTCTCTTCTCCTCTTCTCTTCCCCTTCCACCTGCTGTGACTAAACCCCGAGGGTCGTCCCATCACCGGTGAGCTCCCCTCTCTGCCCCACCATCACCGGCGACCGTCTTCTCCTCTTTCTTAACATGTATCACTCGTCGGTGGGGTGCATGGAGTTTCGGGACCGTGCACATAAAGGGGTGCACGGCTGTGAAAACCCGTGCATATAGTAAATGTGCACGGCATTTCACACCCGTGCACATGAGATATGCAAGGAACTTATGAGAATTTTCGACATGGGCATTTTGTTAATATTTTTTTCTTTTGAAAAGTGGGTGTGCTAAGTTGTTTTCATGGTGCAAATAGAATTTCTCCAAAATATATTCATTTGGCTATGAAGTTGTCCCTAGTAAATAGTAACTATGAGATTAGAAAGAAATAAATTATAAATTACTGCTTTCACAATAGGACCCACCTATTAATGGAATTTGGAGTGAAAAAAAGAAAAGAAAAAACTAGCTTTGACGATTGGCCCTGATGAAAAACCAAAAAGACGAAGCTAGCTACAATCTATAAGTTGCACCTAAATTTCAGTGGCTTGGATCTAACATGAGGGTCCACAAATTGATTAAGACCAAGATTTAACCCATTACCTCATAGAAACGAAATCTCTAGGGATTAAGACTAGAAATAATTAAATTTGAGTTTCCTAAATATTATGAAAGAATATATCTCATTTGAATTTGAATGTTCTTAAGAAGATGTGCATGTGTAATGCCATGTGGACCACAAGAAACAAACGAAGCACTAGGTGTGGCTCTCCCATGAGAATGTTTGTTGTATATATATATATACATATATATATATATATACATATATATATATATACATATATATATATATACATATATATATATATATACATATATATATATATATATACATACATACATACTAGTGGAGCCTTGCACATGAGACAAATGACGGCACACCAAATTTTATAGAAATTACGGGCCCACCATTAACAATCTAAAAACCACAAAATTAATAGGTTCAAAGAAGAAAAGACAATAAAAAAAATTGATAAATCAATAGTAGAGAAATGAGACCTTTCCTAAATTTTGCTTTATGAAATAGTATCCTAATTTCCAACAATTACACCTCAAATTACCCAATGCCCACCATCAACCACCTCCTCCATAAAAATCAAACTCTAACACCACAAAATCCACAAATTGAAAGCCGAAAAGTAATACAAAATAAAACAAATCAACAGGATTCTCTACTGATCTTAGGGGCTAGGAGACAGAAGTGTACAAAGAAGCGCGCGCTCTCCTTGATTTTCTTGATGAATCTTGGAGGGCATATCTGAATCAGAGGATGATGTCGATCATGTGGTTCTTCTCGAGTCCAAGAGGAGTCTAGATCGGGAGACCGGGAGACCAAAATTCATTCTCAAAGCAATAATAGAAAAGGACCATAGTACATTAACAAAAGGACCAACCAGTTCTTGAAACAATTATGTAACTATGGACTTTGCACTTTCATGTAACAAACTAAAATGAATAACATTTAAGGCATGATTTAACTACCCATATAAACAAATAAGAACCAGTGTGAAAGTTAGCAAAATATCAAGTTATGACTGAATGAATAAAGGCAAGAGAAAGAAAAGGGCCATCTCATCACCTGGCATTTAAAAACGCAAACAAAGTTAGCCACTCCTTCCATGGGGCCTTGTTCTGAAAAATAAAGTCCATGGGAGCATGAGGCACATATATAACATGGTTGAAAATCCTAAGTATGCCATTGGTTTTTAACTATTTGATGTAAGGTAAGAATGAATTTAAAAAATGAATGAAATAAACACATCAGTAACCATTGATCAAAAGAAAGTACATTTTTCAACACTTTAAAATTTTCTTTTAGTGTACATTTTCTTTACTCATGCCAAAATGGCATTGATGCGGAGGATCATCCAATTCAATCCACCTAAGCATGTCACATCTATTTAGAGTTCCACCTGAATCAATTCCACACTAATGCAACCCATATAAACACAATCTCCATCAGCACGCCCAAAACTCCATTTACGGCCTACATTTATAACCATTATTAAATACAACCCATCCATGCCATCTCCATTCAACTATGGTCTAAAATAGACTTGATTTCATGAATACGACAAAATATACTTGTGTTGATTTTGATCCTTCGAACAATACTAATATAACATCACCAAATAAGCTCCACTTCACATATTCTCTGAAAAAGAGATTGAAATAATGTTGGCAATTATGTTCTTCACAAATCATGCATGAATACAATAAGCAATTAATCTATGAAAAAGTACACTTGAGTTTCCGCTTAGCTATATGTTCCTTGTTCCCATTTCATTTATTTATAGCAGAATCCAAAACAAAACAACAGTAAAAATAGAAAGAAGCAAAATGATAGACCATGAAAGTTGATGAGTAACAATAATAGAAATCACATACTAAAACCATCAATTTCTTAAAATCCCATCTGAATCAGTAAATACCAAGAACACCTAACCAAACAAAAGAGCATGAGTTAATAAAAAAAAAAAGGTGATCAAGTAAGACAAAAAAGAACAAGTAACCACACCAAAATATGAGCAAAAGTCAAAACCCATCAAAAATCATAGAAATAAAAAAAAAATACATTTCAAGCACTCAACTTTCTCTTCCTTTTTGTACAGGAAGAAAAAGGCAGGTAAAATTTCTAGTTGCTGGAGAAATAAAAACACAATATACATATTTGAAATATGATATGCAATGGAATAGTAACATTTTTCTTGCAATTAAGTAGTTGGTAGCATAATCTCATAGCAGATAAATGCAAGTTGAAAGGAATTCGGAATTAGCAAGATGATTTCATCATTTGCTTCATACATGTTAAGTAGTTGGTAGCATAATCTTACAGGAAATAAATGCAAGTTGAGAGGAATTCAAATCCAATCGAGGAATTAGCATGATGATTTCATCAGTTGCTTCATACACATTATACAAAAAAAAAATCGAATTCGAGAAAAAAAAATCTAGATGGCAAAAGAAGATATAATAGAACAACACACATAACCACCAATAAAATTCAAGAAAATAGACCTATGGATCACAGGCACATGATGGGAGTATCCACTTACCATTGCTCCTGCATTGTACAAAGTATAAACTAAATTCTACAATGAGAAGGGGCCAAATTTTGCCCATAAAACACTACTCTCAATCTATCATGCATATGTACTTCTACTTTATAGATTTTGATCATATTCAACAAATTCAATAATCACTTAAAAAACCTAAAAAGTTAGCCACAGTAATCTTAAAAAAAAAAAAACTCTTTTGGTACAAGTGGACAACGAAAAAAAAATCAAGAACTAATTTTAACCATCCCTTTTGCAGCCCATTTATTCCATATATTCAATATATCAAGTCCATCTATTTGGTATATCAACCGCACTGGACAAGGCACAAGAATAAAGTACAGACTTTGACTTCTCTTTGTATGAGTTATACTACATTTTCGTTTCGGTCCACCATATTTTTCCCTTTGAACTGAACTTCTTAATGGGATTTTCAAAAGATAATTTTTAGACAGTTATTTAATTTATTGGATCATCCTAATAGATATATTTTGTCATTAATCTTTAAGGGTAATCATGATTAGTATTTTCATACACATTATGGAAATTGGGTTACTCAAATAATTAAGCCTGTAGAGTCTCTCATAGAGTTACCTAGAAGTGAAGGTTAGCCTGATGAAGATGATAGTTAGGAGCTTATAACAGCTTTAGTGCATGTGATGAAATCTCTTTTTGTTTAATCACTAAAGGTTAACATTTACAGTTTGTGTCATTCTGATATGTTAACTTTTTAGGTAACAACAATGCATAGGTGTCAGTTCATGTATGTATTCACTTCTTCTTTTTTTTTTTTTTATGTTTCTCTTGATTTCTATCCAAGAAATAGCTCATATTGTTCGATCCAAGGAATAGCTGCCATCTTCCAATATTGCGAACTTATTGTATTTTCAGCTTTTCATTTTCCCGCATAGTATATATGAGAGATGTTTTGTCATCTTTGAATTCACAAAAGGAGATTATACTAAACAAAGACTTAAGGCTCATAATATGTAATCAATTCCATTGGATAAAATCTGGATGGACCTCATGTTTTGATTAGTTATGAACTAAACCAATCATAGTGGGTTTGAAAGTAGTCATGGCCATGCTTGCCATCATGATGGAGATGCATTTGACAATTGATGATGATGATAGAAATGAGATCATCTGTCGAATGACAACAACATATTACTGAGAGGAGTTTGGATATATTGGTAGCCTGATTTTAAGAACAGAGTTCAAAATCATCCTTAGACGATTGCAAAACTAAAGGTAAATTTGACACTCAGAAGAAGAGAAACGGAAAACTCAATTTTATCCTATAATTACATAAAACAATCAATCTGACTTAGAAATAAAATAATTAGGAAGTACAAGAAAAAAAGACTGAAAAACAAGCGCCTGATAATCCAAGAGAAGGCGAAGGGCCTTGAATATTGAAGTAGATCGTTAGGATGGCACACGCAATAACGAAGGTTCTTGAGACCGTAGCATTATCTTTAACTGCGAGACACTTTACCAATCCCAAGACAGATATAACTAAAGGAGGACAGGTCGACCTTTAATAAAATATTCCAGAGAGAGAGAAATACAGTTCATACATGAGATGAAGAAAATGAGAAATCTTTAGATAGCTATGATTTGGCAATCGGCTGTAGAAGAATCTGATAAAAAAAAGAGGGAGATAGAGTGAGAATTGGGGGAAAAGAAAATAAAGAAAAGATGAGCAAGATGCTTTTAACAAGACCATATCTGGATTGCTTCCTCTACTGATCATGATCCGGCAAGGAGTTCTATTTGAGATCAGATCAAACGAAGAAAGATGGACTCAGGGCAAAGGAAACTATGAGGCTCGGTGGAAGTTGGGCCCACACCAACTACCTGGCAAACATGCATCAATCACAAGTGCAGAGAATATGTAAAGACAAACGTTGAAGCATGAAACCGGCAAGTGGCATCCATCCCAAGCGGCCCCCAGGAGAAGACATAGGAGTGGGCCCTACGAGAGTGTAGTGAAATTCATCAGCAAGCAGCTGAAAGGAAGCATGACACCTTGCATCTAATTAGACACCTAGCATTAAAGTGGGCCCAGGGTGTGTAAAGAATTCATCAACAAGCAGGTCAAGCAGGAAATAAGGGTGATATATATATATAATTTTTTTTTCCTCCTCTCCTCTTCTCGTTTTTTTTTAAATTTTATTAGGAATGGAATTTTACTTTATTTTCTTTTATTTATTTTTATATATATGAGTCCGGAATGGATCCCATGCTGGTAACCGTGGCACCATGTCCATCGTGAACTCGTATGATATGAATGTGATAATCTCGGACATTCAACGTGAATTCCTTCACTAAGAAGCAAAGGAAATGGAGTTTCAAGAATTCCTAGAGTCATTTGAGATCTTTTAGGTGGCTAAAATTTTAAAATTTTGTAAATGCTAGTTGACAGGCCATCACATCATGTCGTATTTTGGAGTATAATTAAAGTTGGTCCCACCTTAAGATGGACTAACAAAACATGATTTATGAATAACCATACACCAGCCATTTGATACTATATAGTACCAATATGGATATATACACACACACATGGGGGTGTTCATGGATCGGCCTGGGCCGAACCAGCTTTATCCCAAATTTGGTGCTTATGTTCTAGATGATGGGCTTGGCTTGGGGATTTTTACGTGGCCTGTTTAACAGATGTGTTGGGCTTGGGCTTAGTGGTAGACAATGGCGGACCTACATGCATTGCCCCCACCATACCTGAGAAAAGCCCATAAGGGCTATATAGTCCATTTGGCCCAACCCCCATTTAATAACCCATCGAAGCCCCCTCCCTCTCCAACTCCAAAATATCCTTGGCAATCAATCCCTCTCTCTCTCTCTCTCTCTCAAAGTCCCCAAGTTGAAAATCCTCTAATCAATATCCGGCTCTGGCATTGGCATTGGCATCCGCATCCGCATAGGGCACATTACAGTCTACCTCTTCTGCTAGCATTCCTATTTGGCTCTCCCTCTCTCTCTCTCTCTCTCTCTCTCGTGGTGTGAAGCTCTAAGTTTGTGTGTAATTTTTCAAAATTGTTAATTAAATCATAGGTGGAATCTTCTTTTTTTAATTTTTTTTGTCATTTCATGGATTTGTTAAATTATATGAAATAGTGTCTGTGTTAAATAGAGTGTGTAAAGTCTCTTCATTTATTTAAAAAATTATGTGGAAAAAGTGCATCGTATAAAAATTTCCATTCCAAGGTTGTTTATTTCAATTCATTGGAAATTTCTCATTTTAGACTAGCCTAACTTCACTTTATATTTCAGGCTCACTAAATCTTTCTACTTTTTTTCCATTATAGACTGTTATTTGTATTAATAAGTACGATCAATCATCAATCTTCTCTTGTTCTCCTTTATTGTATATTTCAGTGTATATTGGAGGGTCTCTTTCTAGAAATATCAGAGTTTAATAGGACATTATTGCATTGCATAATCTTCTCAACTATTCTGTAGTCCAGAAAAGACTCTCATTCCAAATTATTAATATAAAGAAAGTATATAAAAATAATGATTGAAATTTTCAATTGATGATTGTCAGCCCCCCCTCAAACAAAAATCCTGGGTCCGCCACTGGTGGTAGAGAGCCCAAATCCCAGCCCAACTTGAATATAAAAATAATTACAAGGGAGTGGTAAAGGAGGGAATCAACCACATAACCTCTTATGTAAGGTGGTATGGCCAGACATGTTGAACTGCAGCTTAAAGTATAACCTCCCGTATTCAACATACTATTGGGTCCTCGTCGGTCTTATGAGGTCCTATGGGGATTTTTCAAAAAGTTTTCCCTTTAAAGTAATATGTCAATACCATTGAGATCACCGGATACAAAGGCTAGTGAATTAGTTATCTGAAAAATAAATAAGTAACTTTTGTGAGATCTACAAAATATTAACTCACCCCTATTGCATTAGGTGGGCAATGGGCCTTACTATCATCCAACACGTACAATTTTTTGGTGAAAACCGAAACCGCTCAAAACAAAAGCCCTCACCTTACCGTGATTTCCCCAAATTTACTTCAATACAAATTGGCCCACTCTATGATTGACAAGATGATGAATGATGTGATTAGTGAATATGATTCACTACACCAAAAATCGGAAATTGGAACGGAAAAGCGTTCCTAATCCTCCCGTTCCTAATCCGTTAAACCGTTCCAATTTCCGTTCCAATTTGGATTAGGAACGGTTGGTACCAAATTGGAACGGAAATTGGAACGGTTTAACGAATTAGGAACGGGAGGATTAGGAACGCTTTTCCGTTCCAATTTTCGATTTTTGGTGTAGTGATTACTAATATAAAAGATTGTGTTAATTACAATATTCATCTTAGTGAAGAAAAAGAAGGCAATATTGGGTTCTTGATGGTGACCAATGAGAGAAGACGATTATTGTCAGCAGCTTCCTCTTCTGCATGCAATGGCCATATGAAGAAATGTCCGTATCGCATTCGTCAGAGCCCGAGAATACGAGAGACAGAGAGAGATTAAAAACCTCTTTTGTGGATCTGCGTCCAATAGAAGTGGGGGCCTTCTCCGATTGATTGTAGTTCAACCAAGTGATTTTACTTTACTTTATCTGTAAATAAATTATGTGTTTTGCTCCGTAGAAAGGCCCACCTCTTAAAAATCAATCTAATCGGATAAGCTCTTATAAAAGGGATAGCAATGAATTGAGTTTAAATGGGTGACCCGCTCCAACCTGCTCCTAATAGGACTGTAGGGGCAAGGCAGGTCAAGCACACCCAAAATCTAAACCCCCTTGGAACCGGACTCGGGTTAACATCTGAAGGGTTTTTATCCATACATAAGCTCGCCAGTATAAGAAGGGTTTTTATTTTTTATTTTAATATAAAAGTTTGACAGTAGTACCACAACCTGACCCATTTACAGGTCCGGTTTCATATTACCCCCAGTGGATTGGATTGGGTTGGAACAGGATATATGTCAATCGGGTCGAGTTCAAGTCGGCTTGAACCCATCCCCAACCTGAGCCGCTGACATTCCTCCTTTGCCAAATTATACTTTAATGATGGTACCAATTTCATGGACATTAGATGGCATCGTTGCTACGTGCACTAGAGTTAATAATACTTGGAAGATGGCTAATTAAAAAGGCCTCATGTAACTAGTGGTGCCAATTGCAGGCCAGTGTGGAATGTCCCGAATTCCACCGTACCCATCTATAATCCAGATCGTTCAAAATATATGATTAATAATGTATAAGATTGTACTAATCACAATATCAGTCATGTGCCCAGCCTTACAGTGGGACCAACTTCTTTTGAACTCAAATTTGTTGATATGGTCCTAGAGCGCGTGGAATTCACTTCAAAGGGTCAGATTATCGATAAGTGGGCCCACAGTTAAGTTTCGCACATCCCACTCAATGAGAAGCATGTGGGAGACACTCAGAGGATCAACCTGCCATGTCACACAAATATGTGTTGCTCTATGGGGGTGTGATAGCCCATACAAATCAATTGAGGATAACAATTAATTGTAGACACCTCATTTTGGCACCCTATGAGGGATGATTCAATCCACTCTACTTAATGATTCCCTTATTCGGTCTCGAGTAAAAAATTACCTACCATTTTTAGACCTTCGATCGCCCTAAAAATTGGTTCATCAGAACCTACTCGCCAAGAGCTTTCCGCCGATATATAGAACGTCGAAATCCAGCAAGCGGATCAAAATCTACGAGGCCTGGGCCTGGCAATGATAACCCGACCAAATTCCACCTAACCCTATCTTCCTGGCCCAAACCAGTTTCTTTTAAACTCAACCCAGACCCACTAAGCCTAGCCCAATGAACCCGACAATCAGCCTCTAAACCGACACCCAAATCCATGGGCCTGATCCAAACTCGGACCTAAACTCTAGCCCAAACCAACCCGGGCCCATCCTTTCAGGCTGGATCCAAGCCCGAACTCACCTAACCCATTACCCCAACCTGTACCAGACCCAACCCGACCCATCAAACCTGGGCCTAACCAAACCCCTCAAGCTAAATCCAAACCAACCCAGGCTGAACTAGACTCGATCCAACCCATTAAACAAACCCACCAGGCCTGGCCCAAACTCACCAGACCCATAACCTAACCGAAGCCCATCTGACCTGACACGGGCTGTCGTTGGATAAGGGATGGAGAGTCCACGAGATCTGGACTCTCCCCTCTCTCTGAGATCTCTCTTCCAACTCCTTCATCCCTATCCAAGGCTTCATGCGCAGATCTCTCTTTCCCCCTGCATCGACCATCATCCTCTCCCCTAGATTTCACGCCTCCCTCACTGCATCTCACCCATCATCTTCCCCGTTCCCTGCACAGAAGCCCCTCCACCTGCCATCTCCTATCATCATCATCCCCGCCGTCTCCATCTCCCACCATCACTAGCACGGGCGCTGAACACCCATCTATCATCTCCATCTCTCGTCCTTCATCTCCCTCAGATCTCTCCTCCCCATCATCATCTCCCATCACGCAAAACCCAGCTATCTCCATCAACCTCTCGCCTGCGCACTCCCAGACCCTGGCCCTGTGCAGATCTCGTCGCCCATCTCATCCTTTCCCATCTTGTAACATCCCGTCCCCTAATCGCCTATTAAGTATAATTAATTGTGTGCTTAGTTAGTAAGTGTGTTTAGAGTCTAAGTAGTCGGGGTTAACGTCGAATCTCGTGTGCGAAGTCTCGCACGATTCGGAGTGCGTTTGGGTAGGATAGAGGGCTGTTTTGTTAATTTGGTAAGTTTTCAAGAGATTTATGAGATTATGAGTGTTGTGAGTTGGGGTGCATCGGGTAGGTTTCGTCGTTTCATGACCTTTAGTCTTCGGTCGCGTTTCGATTCGATGCGTCGAAGAGGCCCGAAAGTCATCAATTATACACATAGGCCGACCCGGAACTTAACCCAAGCCCAAGGCCCATTCCCAAGATCCAATTACTTATATTAGGTCAACCCATCTCTCTTTCTCTCTTTCATTTCATTCACTTCAACAACAACAGCCACACCCCTTCTCTCTTTCTCTCATCTTCTTCTTCACCGTCAACGGTCACCGGAACTCCGGCGAAGACATCCAATCTGTTCATATTCTTTCTCAAGCCTCCAAGACTCCAAATATAGCATTCTCTAAGCTTTTCACCCACAACTCATTTTAAGGTAAGCTCCTAAAGCTTGTAACCCATCTCAACTACTTCTCTCTTAGTTAGAAATGGATTAGGAAGACTCACCTCAACCCTTGGCATGCATTTGTAGGAGTGATTTGGGTTTGGAGAGTTGTTTCATCACTTTGGAGCTTTTAAGAGTTTTCATTCTCAACTTTCTTCTTGATTTTTGATCTAGCACATCACCAAGGCAAGTACATAGTTATATTAATGATTGATATGTTTGTCTTCCTTGATTTGTATGAGAAAATCATGTTTTAGATGTTACTTGCTCAATTGATACCTTAGAGGTTTGAAAACATGATAATATGGTTTATTAGTTGAATGTAATAGATTTAGAGGTTAATGACTTGATTAGTTAGTTTTATGTATTGTAGTTAAATTGTTTTTATCACTACATGAACTGTTTATCAGGTCCAAGAAGAAAGGAAATGGATAGGCTCCATTTCAGTACAGAAATAGAACCCAGGCTCTGTTTCCACAGTTCACGTGGTCGACCAGCCAGGGACCTCGATCGACCGGCCACACAGGATCAGGTTCCTTGGAACCTGATCAAAACACTGTTCCTATTTTCTACTTACAACTGCAGGTCGACCTGACTTCTTTAGGTCGACCGAACCCCCTGTGTACTCGGTCGACCGGCCAGGGGCGGGGTCGACCCTGCCAACTGTAAATTCCTTCTGGGAAGGAAATTTTACCCTATTTTGGATGGACTTTGATGGAACATGGTTAACCCTTTTGTGGACTCATTTGACTTATAGTAAAGATGTTTGAGCAAACATTCTTTACAGTTGCCCCGGTTACATCGGGATCCAACCTAGTTCAATCTTGAATGGTACGGGACAACGGGATACTCTTCTTTAATCTATGCACGAAGATTGTCGCCTGAGTATCGTGAACCCTAATCCCTTCGTTAACTGAATAGGTTGTATGATGCTACAGGATTGACATTATACTTAGGATTGGATTGTTTATCGTCTTTGATTCTGCATTGTACCTTCTGGTACTATCTACATGTGACGAGCATATTCTTTAGTTCTGTTTGCTTTACTTTATTAGAGGATCACTTTGAGAACTTAGATGATGGACTTAGGATCCCTTTGTTGTTTCGTTTGCTTTGATGTTCGTTTGAAGTATTGAGGCTAGGGAGTTTTGATTGTCAGGCTTAAAGAGGACTACTATTGATGTTTTTTTTAGGTTTGATTTGATTTGGAATAAAGTAGTTCTCTTATGTTATTGAATTTTGCTCGCACAAGAAGCCTAGCCCTTCACCGATGTCTTTAAGATTCTTTGTGTCAGGCACCACTCAGCTGTTAACGCTCAACACAGTTGGGGCACCATGTGTGAGAGGACTGATACTATCCTCAAGTTGTTTGTTCCTCTAGGCAAGATAGAGCCAGAGCTCACGGAGCCCGAGCTACTTGAGCTAAGGGTTGTTTGTTCCTCGAGTTGTTTGTTCCTCGAAGCGAGACAGTGCCAGAGCTCACGGAGCCTGAGCTACTGGAGCTACGGGTTATTCCTCGAAGCGAGACAGTGCCAGAGCTCACGGAGCCTGAGCTACTAGAGCTACGAGTTATTAGCAGATGTGGACTGCCTACTTTGATAGTTTGTTTATGATTCAAATGCAATGCATCTTCTACGAGCAGAGTGTTATGCATCTCTTATAATCATGTTTACTTGTTTAATCTCTCTAGTACTGCATATCTATATTGATGATATATCTATTGCCTTGTCATCCGTTGTGTTGATGATGCTACTCTTGGTGCATAGGTACTGAGCCTTTCTACCCCGAGGAGGAGGTGGCGACGGAAGAAGTTCAAGCAGATCAGTCTGATGACTTCCTACAGTATAGTACGGACGGCATTGTATAGCCGTGATAACCCCGTACATGAGAGCCTTCACGATTCATCCTCTTAGTTTCATCTTTTGATACTTTTGTTGAGGCCTAGTTTTAGAGTGGCCTTCTTTTTTGTAAATAATATTTTGATAACAGTCTTAAACTTTAACTCTAATTATGTTAGCCAGTATATTGCTCTTAAACTATACATCTTTAAGATACCTCTTGCATTATGAAGCTTCCGATAATTGTTTTACATATTTGAGGAAATGTTAATACCTCACAGCGGTCTTCGATCCAGATGGAACATGATTAGGGCAAGTTGTATGTGCTTATAGTTGGAAAAAGTTTTAATTAGCCCTAATCTCACGCATAACCCCGGTTGCACATTTGGGGGCGTGACAGATCTCACGGACCCATCTTCATTCCACCTGCGCAGAACCCCTCTTCCATTCAGAACCCATACGCAGCAGCCCATCATCATCTTCCATCTCCCAGCCCATCGTCTCAGGCAGCAGCCCCATCATCACCCTCCATGAACGCAGGCAGCACCTCCAGACGTCGCCCTCTGCAGTAGCACCGCAGCAACTCCGGACGCCTCCCCACCAGGTACACCTCCCTCCCCACTCACTGTCACCAGCACCCACTTGCGCACCCATCTCCACCACCTCCATCCTCTTCTTCCTCACTGTACCCCTCTCTATTCTTCTTCCTTCTTTTTCTCTCTTCTTTTTATCACTTCTTCACTCTTTCTCTCTCTCTTTCCTCCTCCTCCCCTGCGGATCTGCACCCACTGCACCTCTCCCATTTTTCCTTCTTTCTTCTCTTCCTTTTCTTCCCCATCTTCTCCTTTCCCTTATCCATCTCCTTACTGCACCTGCACACACCCACTCTGCAGCGCCCAGCCACCCATCGCCCCTGCAACCGCACCACCTTCACTTGCCCACACCCACTTCACTGCCTCTACACCCACTCCACTAGCACCTCCCTATTTCTTTCTTTCCTCCCTCTCTCTCCCCCACCGGGCCATCTCTGTTTTCTTTCCTTCTTTTTCTTTTCTCTTCTTCTCCCCCATCTTCTTCTTTCTCCACCAGCGTTGCTCCCTTCTTTTCTTTCCTTTTTCCTTTCCTTTCCTCCTTTCCTCTCCATTCTTTTCCTTCTCTTTTTCCCCACCACACCTGCTCACTGCTGCACTCCACACACCTACACCCCCCCCACACACACACACACACCAGCACTCCACCCCTGCTCCCCTTCGTCTCCTTTCTTCCTCATTTTTCCTCCTTCTCTTCACTGCACACCCCCTGCCCACCTGCACAACCAAGCCACTCTCTCTCTCTCTCCTCTACCTCTCCGCTCTGCCTCTCTTCTACTTTCCCTCTCTCTCTTCCCTCTCTCTGCCTCTCCTCTCTCTCTCCCTCCCGGCCCGCACTCTCTCTCTGCCCTCTCTCTCTTTCTCTCTCAATCTGCACTCTCTCTGCCTCTCTCTTTCTCTCTCAGCCCGCACTCACTCTCTCTCTCTCTCCCCCTGCGCACCCATCTCCTCTAACCGAGCCCAGCACACCGGCACCACGTGCACCCCACCTGTAGTCCTTCACCGCACACCTCTGCACCCATTTACCTATCCAAGCGCAATCCAACCCATGCACACGTAGCCCTTTTTATTCTATCTATTTACTATCTAACTGGTTTGTTTGTTTTTTTCAGCATTTTATTTTGTGCGTTTATCCCCTATTTACTGTGTTGCATTTATTTTCCTTCTTTTTTAACACAACATGCCCATGCATCTAATATGCACATGCATTGAGCTTAATTTTCCTTTTTTTTATTTGTTCTAAATCATTTCTAATTTATGTGTTGAATACATGCCCTATGCATCAAAACATGCCCATGCATTAATATGCATATCCGTCGTATAATTTAGTCGCATTTATTTATTTTTCTTTTCATTTCTGTTACATGAAATTTGACATTGCATAAAAAAAGAACAAAACAAAACAAAACATTACACAAAAAAAGAGTTATTTTAACTTCCAACAAAAAAACAAAACAAAACAAGAGTTAATTTAATTCCCAAAAGAATAAAAATAAAATTATGAGTATTATGTAAATTAAATCAGTTCGGTTTAATAATTAAATTCTTCTCCTCTTCCCCTCCCATTAGGATTAGGGAATTTATTTAGAAAAGTACGTCTAAACTAGTTAGGTAGATTAATAAATAAAAAGGTAGTAATTTATCCCCTTCTCTCCTCCTCCCCTTTCATTAGGATTAGGAAAATCAATTTAGGAAATTTTAGATTCTAAAGCCAAAAACAAAGTAAAAATAATAAAAACCAAAAAAACCAAAAACAAAATAAAAAATATTAAAAACTCAAAAATATTAATAAACTGGAATTAGAAATTAAATAGTGGTTTAGGCTGACTAGGTCATACCCCATACCCAAATCTAGGTCTCCCCCTAGCCATGTTTGACTACTTTTAGTTTCTTTCATTCTAATAACTTAGGTCTCACTCTCTCTCCGGGCCCCGTAAGGGACCAGGAGAGCGGTTGAAGGCGGTCAGAACCCTAGGATAGGGTAGAGATCCATTTAGGGAAATGGATTATTTAGATTAAATCCAAGTAGGAAAAATCCCCTAGTTAGGCCCTTCTAGCCCCAATTATTAAAATCCCAAAAAACATAAAACCAACAAATTAACCCCAAAAAAGATTTTCTTCTCTTTTCCTCTACCTTTGGTGCCAAATATTCATTTGAACTCAAAATTAAAAGGAATAGAGGCTGATTCCGAGAACCGAATTAATGAGAATGACGAGACGAGATGAGTGATTTCACACACCCCAATATCATTTTATTTGATTTTGGCCCATCACCGACCACCCCAATATCAGTTTATTTACTTTCGGCCCATCATTGGCCACCCTCAATAAACCCCCGCCCATCATCGGCCATTTTTATTTATTTCCGGCCCATCATCGGACATGCACTTCTATCACTTGTGTATCGCACGCAAACCCACAAAAATCACAACTCGAAGTCTCGTTTGTATCGTTCTTTGGATTTGAAGAATCAGCCTTCAAACCCTACGTCGTCAAAGGACATTGAAAGGGGTACCCGAGAACGGGGCTGATCATCTTCTAAATATTTGACACCTTCCCCCTATTTTCTTAGTTTATTTCCATTTTATTTCATTTATCCCCAGAATACTTGGATTTAATTTTAATTAGTCTGTATGGCCCTGAATGTTGATTTCCCCTGCCTAGTTCACTATGACCCAAATTTGATCTAAATTGAAAGATCCAAATTAAGTGACAAGACAACCGTCGTATGTCGCTGGCGGCACATTGGACGAGAGAAGAACCCATCCCATTTTCTCCCGCTCTCTTTCGACTTTCGTCGAAGGACGATGTTACAGCCGTATCCGTAACTGACGATCGTGATCCGTCGATTTTGAGGGTAGTCAGAATCCTTATTTTTTATGTAATTTTTTTTTTTATATCTCATTTAGTTGAATGGCGATTTCCCTCCCCTTGGGGGATCAAAATTCACATCCGACATTAATGTCCTAAGTCAGTTGATCAGACAACTGTAAATGCCAAATAAAAATTGTTTAAATAGATTTGTAATTCAAAATCTCCAGCTGTAATTCATAGAGAGAGTGGGTTCCACCCGCATGCCACGTGTTCAACAGTGATGCACTTAGCCCAATGACATGAACTTTCCAAGTAAAAAAAACAGTTATTTTCTTCCTTTTATTTGTAACACAGGAAATAGAAGGCAAAAAGATATACTCTAAACCTTCTCAAATTGAGAATCAGTAATAAACGAAGTTTATTTCTTTCACCTAATTCACATCAATAGCTTCACCACAAACAACCTGGTTTTCAAATTTTACTTTTGTGGCCCAACTAATTTGAACATAATGTAAACACATATACAACTTCCTATGCAGAAACACAGACAAAAGGTGCACATCCCATGCATGAGAATAGAACTATCACTCCATGAAAAGGTAAGAAAAATAGGTACCCAAAACAACATCATCCTATTTTCAACACAACACATCCCATGCATTAAATAGAACTTTCACTCCATAAAAACGAAACAAAAACTCCATGAAAAGGTAACAAAAATAGGTACCCAAAACAACATCATCCCATTTTCAATACAAAACTCAAACATTTCCAAAGTCCAGAGCTGTAGCTAATGAAAAGAGTCAGAAATGAGAAGCTCTCTTCAAGGGCTTAGTTTTTTCTCAGATGATTTGACTAGTGTCGGAGGTGGCATCTCTAATAAAAAAAATATGCACTTGCATTTGGCATTCACCCACAAGCTCAAACATGCAGACATCTCCTTCTCTAAGATTGTTACCAAGTGAAAATGCAATCCACTCTCCTGAAAAGGAACCACGACTTGTACAAAGAAGAATCACCAATCATGGTCATCCCTTTGGATCAATTAGGGAAATTGATGCTTTTCCTTTAGGAAGATATTTCCTCACAAAGTAACTTGGTATGCTCTGCATCAGCAAAATGTTATTACTAAAAGACTGTAATAAAAAACAATAAAGGATTTTATACTAAAAAAGAAACATATGCACACAGAAACTCATCACAAGGATCTACATGGTTCGATGATTTACCTACATTCACAGGTTAGATGCAAGCTTTCACTATTTTTGAGAAATAAGAGGGTTTTTTCTTCTTCTTTTTTACCCAGCTATATAGAGGCTAGGACCCCGCCCTCAAGTGAGGCGAAAGAGCCCTCGGGTGAGGGAAGGTGGCAAGCCCAGGGTTCAGTCAGGTGAGAACTAACGCCTCTTACCACTAAGGTGAGAGGTCGTTCTCAAGAAATATGAGTTATAAGGCTTCCTTGGGGGTGTTCCTTTGGCGTCTCTCAAACTATATAAATTCAATATGAAACTAAAACTAAGTATCTCAACTGTATATAAACATTACATCAAATACTAACAATGCCTCCAAAACCAAACCCCCCTCAACTAGGGACTATTATACGGTATGTCACAAATGAACAGTCTTCATAGAATACATGACATCTAAAATACCAAAAAGCCTTTTACCTTAAAGCATATGAAAGCAAGGACTGAAACTTAAAAACAAAAGAAAAGAAAAAGAAAGATGAACTAAATATTAATTGAGGTTTGCTTTTGGTTTTTGCCCGGTTGCTTGCTTATGCAATGTTGATCCAGATAATATCATGCAGAAGAGTAACCTATGTGTCACGCCCCCGGACCGAGACCTAACAAAACGTGTCCCAAATCTGGGGCCAGAAAATTCCGCTCGCACACGCTGGTTTCCCATAGGTTTCCGCGGAGAGGATCCTCAAAATCAATCCATCACGGTACAAAATTTCTTTCATCATATATAAACATCGCGGAAGCAATGTAGCAAACATGTATTTCAATAAATAACATAAAATGGGTGATGAAGTCTTGTATCAAAATGAGAAATATATCATTAATAAGCCCATAATAATTCAAGTTTAGTACAATAACAAAAGTTAGTTAAGATTTACAATTTTCCCAACAAAAAGCCAACAAAGGCTATAACAAGTTCCCAAAATGAAACATCTATCCCAAAAAGTGATTCGTCTCATAACCCAACCCGACGTCTAGACGACATCGCTGGGTTGCCACTCTCGTCTAATCGGCGGCTCGCCCGCCTCCAAGGGGGCAGGGTCGAAGTCTGACACCAAATAGTAAAATATCAGACGCAACGGTCTGGCAAGCAATTAAACAGATAACAAAAGACAGAGTTTATAAAACATTAATAATTTCAAGAAACATAATAAATCAAATAAATCCATGACAATCGAGTAAAAAATGGCGATCCACATCTGCAATATTCTCCTATTACCGAGGTAAAAAGAGCACTCAATCAATAACATACCTCATTATTAAAATAACAAGAGTATTCAATCAATAACGTACTTTGATGGGTCATGCCCAAATGACTTAGTCCACAATGACGGGTCAGGCCCAAGTAACCCGAGTCCACGATGAGCCCAGGTCTGAACCCATTCGTTGAAAGCCGGGTCCGGATCCACGAAGCGACGAAGTCAGCACGGCGTTCCATCTACCTGCTTTTACCAAGTCTTGCGGAGAAAATCCTACCCGCCTCTTCTGTTGGGAGCGGTTCGAAGACTCCGCCAGATTGAATCGTCCGTTGCTGAAGAGTCTCCCCATCTGTTAGGGGAAGACTATAAATCACCAAGCCCCACCAGCATTGGGGGGCAAGCGATCCTTCTCCATTCTCACACCGTCATTGTAATCTTCTACTTTGTAATCTCTTCCCCAGAGCAGTAAAGTCATCAATTGAAGTGGACGTAGGTCACACTGACCGAACCACTATAAACTCTCTCTCTCTCTCCATTAATTTTCACATTAATTGCTTATCACTTGACCGGTGGTGCCCGAAAACCACTTTTTGGCATCATCAGTTTGGTGCCGTTTGTGGGAAACGAAAAGAATTTCCTTTTTCCAAAGTCATGCCGATCACCACAAGGTCAACAAGGCGACAAGATGGTAATTCCTCGCGGGAGGGCGAGGGTAATCCTCCACCGACTAACCCTGCACCGAATGCTCCCGCTCCCTCTCCTTAACAAATGCTAGAGACCATGCAGCAGCTAGTGACTCAGAACCAACAAATATTGCAGCTCATGCTGGCAGGACAGGGAGGAGCACTAGCTGGTGCAGGACCGCAGGAAGTACCGCACCCAGAGCAACCAGTTGCTCCACGCAGAGGGGCACCTCACCCGGGCGCCCGTGCACATGGGGCTCGGGGCCGAGGCGCCGTCCGACACCACCCTCACCTGGGCGCCCATTCCCAGGGTGCCCAAGGTCGAGGAACACACTTCGGCGCCCACGCCCTCGGTGCCCATCCTCATGGCACCCTGGGCGTCCATCCTCATGGCGCCCACGCCCAGGGCACGTCTGCTGGAGCTCCCCCTCCTGTCCCACGAAGAAGACTCTTGGTCGACCCTCAAGGCCGCGCCCATCTCGACGTGCCTCCACCCCCGGGTGGAGCCCCACCGGGAGGGTCAAATCGCGGTGGACTTCCACCTCCTCCCTCTGCTTCCAACGATGAAGATCCTCATTTCCAGGAGGGGGGAAGTGAAAATCACAGCCTGGAAGATGAGAGTTATTTCCAAGGCCAGTCCAGAGAAGCCCCCAATTGTTGGGATGAGAAGATCAAGGAAATGCAGAATCAGATTGGCGATGTCTTCAATGCCATGAAGGCACAGGCACCAGAAACAATTGACTACCTAGTACAACAAACGGACACACCTTTCAAGCCCGGCGTGGCGAACTACCCACTTCCTAAAAAGTATAAAATGTCAACTATGGAGACCTTCGATGGGACAAAGGATCTACTGGATCACCTAGAAACTTACAAAACTTTAATGCAACTACATAACATCTCCGACCAGATTATGTGTAGAGCATTCCCAACCACATTGAAGGGTTCCGCACGGCAATGGTTCTCCAGTCTAGCCCCAGCCTCCATCTCCACCTTTGCATAGCTAAGCAAGTCCTTCGTGTCGCACTTCATTGGAGGACGCCGCCACCAGAAGCCTGCCACACACCTACTCAGCATAAAACATGACTGAGATGAGAGTCTGAGGAGTTACCTCACTCGTTTTAACGAGGAGGTCCTCCAAGTCGAGGAGCCCAATGACAAAGTCACCATGACCGCCTTTCTGGGAGGCCTCCGCTCATCCAGTTTCCTCTTTTCAGTAACGAAACGACCACCAAAGAGCATGCCAGAGCTGTTGGCAAAAGCTCAAAAATATATAAATGCTGAGGAAATCAACAGGTCCAGGCGAGGTGAATCATCTCGTGGATCGCCAAAAGCTTGACCTACCTCTGCACTGTTCTTAAATAGGCAGTCTATCTCCAGCTTAGCGGCTCTCTCGAGGGTCACCAAAAAAGCTTGGCCTACCTCTGCACTGTTCTCAAACAGGCAACCTATCTCCAGGTTATCGGCTCTCTCGCGGGTCATCAAAAAAGCTTGGCCTACCTCTGCACTGTTCTCAAACAGGCAACCTATCTCTAGCTTAGCGGCCCTCTCGCGGGTCGCCCAAAAAGCTTGGCCTACCTCTGCACTATTCTCAAACAGGCAGCCTATCTCTAGCTTAGCGGCTCTCTCAGGGTCACCGGAAGCTCAGTCTAAAAAACGTGCAGCTCTCACATGAGCAATCCTCAAACGCTGTCTTTGCTCTCACGCAAGCAATGCTCTCTCTCTCTCCAGTGCAGACGAGGCCTGCCTGCGCGAGGTCCTCAGACAACGCTCCTCCATCGCGATCAGTAAAATCGCCTCTCGAGCAGCGCCCAACCCAGGTGCCCAACATCTTTCAGGCGCCCAGCACCTCTTAGGCACCCAACGACTCGCGGGCGCCCAACCTTGGCGCCCAGCACCTTAAGCATCCAACACCACAGGGGCGCCCGCGCCTGTAGCAACGCCACAAGGGGCCCAAGGGGGCGCCCCAGCCAGCAGCCTCACCCGCGCCCAAGGGGGCCCCCCACCAGCAGCAACGCCAGCACCCAAGGGGGCGCCCCGGCCAGCAGCCTCACCCACGCCCATCAGCAGCGAGGGCTGCACGCCCGCCCCTGCCTTCTTCGACGACCAGCGCCTCACGCGCAGCAGTGGGGGCGCCCAGTACGGCGTCGACCAGTACCTTGCGCCCAGCAGCACGGGCGCCCGCCTGGGCACTCCGTCCGACGTCAGCAGGTGCAGCAGCAGGGGCGCCCAGGCGGGCGTCCCTGTCCGTCTCCGCCCCTGCCCAGCCCTCCATTGCGAGCAGCACACCCTCTCCATGTGCTCGCCCACAAAAAAAAAAAAAAAATGAAAAGAACAAGGGCGCCCCTGCCCTGGTTCATCCACGTGCTCGCCCACTAACAAAAAATAAGAAAAGAGTATGTATTATTTTGATCCAGGGAACAAAAGTAAAAAAAAGACATATTCCATCTGTCATATGATATTTTGATCCAGGGAACAAAAGTCAAAGAAGACATATTCCAACTATCAAAAATTCTAAAAAGATGCTAGCAGCTGCTATGTTCTTTCAAAAAGTGCAGCTGGCAACTATTGGATTGATTGAAACAAATCCAAAAATATGGTTGTCCCAACTCCACAGCAGCGCCTGCACCCATGGCGCCCTGCTCTCCATTGTGCACTGCATGCCCAGCAGCCCAGGGCGCCCCTACCCTCGGTTGTCGCAGCCTGGGTGCCCAGCACCAGCAGCGCCCAGCACGATGCCTGGGCGCCCAGCACCAGCGCCCACCAGCAGCCTGGGCGCCCAGCACCAGCGTCCACCAGCAGCGCCCAGTACCATGCCTGGGCGCCCAGCACCTCCGTCGCCAGCAAGATTTTTTACCACCGCCGGGGGACACCCCCGGACCCCCTCTGCGAAGTACATTTATTAAAAGGGGAACGGCGGAGACGGACCGTGTCTAGGAAAGCTACAAATACTCGGCATAAAAAAAAATGGCCTTATATCCAAAATGCCTCACTTTCAAAGTTTCATTTGGCGCAAGGCATTGAGGGGCAAATGATGGGTCATGCCCAAATAACTTAGTCCACAATGACGGGTCAGGCCCAAGTAACCCGAGTCCACGATGAGCCCAGGTCTGAACCCATTCGTTAAAAGCCGGGTCCGGATCCACGAAGCGACGAAGTCAGCACGTCGTTCCATCTACCTGCTTTTACCAAGTCTTGCGGAGAAGATCCTACCCGCCTCTTCTGTTGGGAGCAGTTCGAAGACTCCGCCAGATTGAATCGTCCGTTGCTGAAGAGTCTCCCCATCTGTTAGGGGAAGACTATAAATCACCAAGCCCCACCAGCATTGGGGGGCAAGCAATCCTTCTCCATTCTCACACCGTCATTGTAATCTTCTACTTTGTAATCTCTTCCCCAGAGCAATAAAGTCATCAATTGAAGTGGACGTAGGTCACACTGACCGAACCACTATAAACTCTCTCTCTCTCCATTAATTTTCACATTAATTGCTTATCACTTGACCGGTGGTGCCCGAAAACCACTTTTTGGCATCATCATACTTTATCACCGAAGTAATAAAAGTATTCGATCAATTACCGAACCATATTAAATGGACAGAACGATCTAATCGTAGCCATGGCCGGAACAATCAATGGGGACCCAACTGCAGTTGGCAATAATTTTTAAGGATTCCAAGTCGGGTGATCAATCCAACAAAGATCCCATGCTTAGTGGTGCCGATCAAAATTTTAAATCAATATATCAAATCATTTCAATACATCATCATCGATAAAAATAACTACTCTAAACACTAACAAACGAACAATAGCGAACAAATCAAACGAGTAGTCTTATCGATATTTCCAAACGTGGCGAACCACTCAATCCATTTCAAATCAAATTATAATCGAAAAACATATAAACTTTGTAACTTGGAATGAATTAGTGTATAATGGTCCATTGGCTTACCACGAGTCGTCTCAATATACACTTAGGCTCCTCATGTCGATAAAAAATGAGGAGGTTGGTGCCACTAAAGATCTCCGACAATTAAGGGTATAAAATGTATGTTAAGACTTTAATAAGTTCCCGGGTAATTCTAACATCAAGCAATTCCATCACTTTTCCCATTTAAATTTCACGATTCAAAATTATTCAATTCAATGTATTCATTCCGGACTTCCATGCGTCAATAGGGGCTAAATGGACTTCAAACAATGGAGGAAATGGGCTGGAAAAATGGCTGAAAATGGGCCTGAAAACAGCCCTGAAAACAGGCATGGGCCCTGCCCAGGGCCTGCTCAAGCGACCCAAGTCCTGCTCGAGCGGGCTGGGTTGCTGCCTGGGTCCGTTCGAGCAGCCCAAGTCTCGCTCGAGCGGGATGGGCTGCTACTTAGGTCCGCTCGAGCTGGCCAGGCTACTGCCTGGGCCCGTTTTAAGTGCAGATTTTGCCCTTTTTCTTTTCTTTTTGTGATTCTTTTTCCACTTCTTCTCTCCCACAATCAATTTCACACATTTGGACTTCTCCTTGCCGCAACAACTCCATTAACACATCCATACACTAATTTATTCCATCTTTCCAAACAAAATTTTGATACAAACAAGGCATTTTCATTCACCACAAATACACTAACATTGAAATGTTTAGGACTAACTTAAGAAGATTCTTTGCCAAAGAGTTTCAAATTGTTGAAACAAACACTTAGAAACAAAAATGTAGATATCAACAAATCATTTAAACAACCTAAGAATTAGTCCATAAATTGAAAGAAGAAAAACAATATGAGAGAGAGAGAGAGAGATTCAGAAATTTTAAGAAATGAAACCACTAATCTTTATAAATAGTATGTAAACATATTATCTGAATAGTTACTTGCCTTGGCTAAGAAGAGAAATAAAACACTCCAAGATGATCTCTCAATAGCCCAAGCTCCAATTTGCAAAAACCCAAAAAAAAAAAAAAAAAAAAACCCCATGAAAACATCCTAGAAATCCAACATTTTTGCAAATGAAGGAAGCTCTTCAAGAACCCCTTTGCATGTATGAAAAAGAAACTCTAAAAGTAAAGAAAACCATGATTTTCAAGAAGGGAAGCCTTTGCTAACCTTTTTACAGCTCAAATCAAGAAGAAGGGCTTGGAGAAGAGGGTTGCTCCAACTCAATGTTCTTGAAAAAGGTATCCTTGGAATGCTTGAGGGATGAGGAAGAAGTGAATGAGATCAAATCTCTATTTGGTACTAAAGAAGCAGTCATGCAAGAGGAGAGAGAGAGAGAGAGGCTGGAAGAGAGGAATAGTAAACCCCTGTCTCAGCCAAAAGATTGCAGGAACAATGAAATGGAGAAGAAAGAACCCATCTTGGGTTTGTTTAAGTGGGCATGTGGGTCCCAAAACTTCAAGTGGCCGAAACTAGCACTTGTGGGTCCCAGACGAAATCGATGAAGAAGACAAAATCGATCATCGGAATATCTAGTTTCCAAAAAGTATATTTTCCCCAATTTTTGCAAATTTCGAAATTCATGCATGGATTTAGTGTGAAAAGTCGTTTTTTCCCTTTTTCTTGAAAAATGTGATTTCTGAGTCTCAAATCCAATCGGATAAAACATGAAAGATGTTAAGATCCATAAAACAAATCAAAAGGAGTAAAAATCGGAATTTTTTTTCTGAAATAAAGAACAAATTCCCCAATTCAACACACGTCACACGGGCGCCCCAGCCCGTGTCAAACTAAGTCCAATGGCTCTCAAAATTCCTCAAAGCTGTTGAAAAGTCTGATCTAACTAAAAACTAAGTTAATCATCCTCTAATCCCACTTAGAGACTAATCACGGCTCAAACAATAATTAATCATACTAAACATGGGTCGGGGTCTAACACTATGGGAATTGGGATAGTCAGTTCTAAGATGTAAATGTTGATCATTAAGAAAAGTCTTCGGGCCACTGTTCATTTATTACACTTTTAGATCTTGACCTTGGAGCATTTTTACACAAAAAACACGTTCAAATCTATGATGCTTAGATACACCATGGATCTGATAGGATACGCTATAGACATGGCAAAGACACAGATTTTACACATAAAAAGTGAAGTATTGGGTATGATACAACCCGATACGTTGTCCATTTCGAAGTATCCATGATCATAGGTTCAAATTAATACGGGTTTCAGGCTTCTTCAATATCAATAAATTAATATGCTTTTGATCTGGAACATGATGCTGAAGTCCCAGACCCACGTGCCCAGCCATTGACATCTTTGCTATGGGTCTTAACGCTCAATGTTTTGAATTTCTTTTGAGAAAAATTAACCATTCAACATGGACTGCTCAACTTGAGGGGGCATATGGAAACCAAGTGAGCAAATCCTTATGAAGACCAAGACAACAAATGGTCAAATCCTCTAACATGGCAATCCCTAACTATCAGGATCCATTGACTACACACCTTCCATGTATATCCTATACAGCTATATTTCCAGCCTTACAAAGATGCCCTCATTGTAATCCTTGTAGTTCTTGACAACACAATACTTACTAAGTTATAAATGTAAAGTGAGAAACCACCATGTATTCACAGTGGAATGTTTTCAAAATGCATTTATTTCTCTTGTAGGAATAAACCTTATAAAAGGGACCTCTTCCCTCTTCAAATATACACTGAAAATCTAAACGAGAAAATTATGATGACTTAGCAAACCAAGGATCTCTTTCAATGTTCACCAGCCTCATGACACTCTTTTCAGTGGTAACCCTTGAATTTGGACATGGTTGCACCATCTTCTAGAATAGATAATAGATACACTTCGTTAGTTTTGTGGTGACAAAATTTAGCATACAATTTAAATCTTGAACCTTCACTATCAAAGGAAAGACATAAGATTCTAAGAGTAAAGTCAAAACTAGGTCCCACGTTCACTAAAGAGATAATTTGAAAACAACATATATATATATATAAAGAGAGAGAGAATAGCAAGCTACGCTCAAGTGCTATTATAAATTCATGCCAATTGCCATATATTGAATTAAAAAGAGAGAGAGAGAGAGATCTTCGAGTATAGCAAGCGATGCACAAGCGCTGTTACAAATTCATGCCAAACATTGGATATTAGAATGAATGAACAATAAAATATCGGCACTATCTTTATAAGAAGCAAATAGAAACTCACCACCATAAATCCATAGGTCATACAAGTTTTCTTTATAACTTTTAAAAATTTTGGAAACTTGGAGGATTTTGAAAAAGCGTTAGCATTATCAAATGCTTTTGTTCTCTCTTCTGTTGTTGATGACTGCTTTTTCAAAGTGTGGCAATTTCCCGTAGAATAAGAACATCTTTTAGACATGGTCAACTCACCACCCTTTGTTTTAATCTTCTTAGACTGATTGATTTGAAATGTAGGCATATGTTTCTCTGCATTATAGATGCAAAGATTACCTAAATTATTAAATATCTAGTCAGACTTAGACGTAAAAACCATTAAAAGAAGCATTTCAAAGGTGAATGAAAAAGAAACACAAATTTATATATCATCAAGAACTTTCTTACTTACATTTATTTTAACTATAATGAACTTTGGTACCTTACCAATAATAAAGTGGCCATGCCTTGAGCATGTATATGGTTTAGAACATATCATAATGAACTGTGACATAATCTCAAGGTGTGTATGAAAAGGTCGTCATAATTAGAGTCTTTAGCATTTATCTATCAAAGCCCTCAATTTCAAGTGCATCACGCCAAGCCAGGTAACTCTAGCAAAACTTGACGAATCTCCAACATTGGCTTTGGCTAAACCGTTAATGGCTCATAGTGTGCTAAAATGTTGTAGGCGCTTCATACTTTTAAGGTAGCTAAGATTTGTTGCCTGTTATTAACAACAAAATGGATAGACATGAAAATTGCGTCCCACCTCAAAAGTTGGGATGACAACAAGATGGGTTTGGCTTCGGTTGAGATGAACCCAAACCTGCCCAAACTCATGCATCCGGACTACCCAATACTCACCGTGAACTATGAACATGGTTTATTTTATGTGGGTCCAATCCAACCTTGTTTAGATTGGATTCAATACCAATTATTTTTAATATTTTATTTTAAGATAATAAAAAAAAATTTTCATATGAGCGAAAGCTCTAAGGAGGACTCAAACTTGTAACCTCACAACTCCCACTTTTTTAAGTATCCAATACTAACTGAGCTAGGAATGCTTTGCATATCATATTCTATCAAAAATTATATATAATGGGCATAACTAGGGTCGGTGGATCGAGGTAGCCAAAACAAATACTCGCCCCGTGTATGGGACAGACAAAATGTGAACCTTTCTTCTTCCCTTATTCTTTTGCAAAGACTATGGGACAGACAAAATGTGAACCTTTCCTTTTCCTTTATTCTTTAGCAAAGACTATGAGGAGAATTTTACAACGGTGGTCGTTTTCACTTGGTTGGTCCAGTTTGGGGGTATTCTTACTATGGATAATCATCGCCGAAGAAAGGAAGTTGTAGTCAACATTGCAAAGCAAACAACGGATAATCTCCTTCTCGACATCAAATTTTTCGCCACAACCTAAGACTCAATTTTAAGTTTGTTTAATTATTGTTGGGTGATCCTTCAATCCTTCTTTGATCTCTTACAAGCTTGGAAGATGGCAGTGTGTTGCTCTGGAGGCTGGATTGTGTGGAAATGTTCCTTACTATCAGTAATATGTACAATATGGAAAGAAAGGAATGCTAGGTGCAATGAAGAAACCCCCTCCTACATTGATTCCTTGATTGATAGAATAAGATTCACAGTTGTTTCTTAGGTGAGTGGTGACCGTCCTTCTTATCTTCCGAGGAATTTTTTTAGATCTCATCTAGATTAATCGGAAAGAAGTGACTCTTTCTTCAACTGGCTTTTGAGTTCTTCACTTCACAGTAGCTAGTTTTAGCACTCCCCTTTTCCCTATGTTGATGTTCTTATTTTCCTTTTTGTTTTGCTTGTCAACATTTATTGCTTGTACTGCTTCGATTTTTAATGGAAGCCGTGATTTGAAGAGAAAAAGAAAAGAATTTAAGTAATACAATTGAAGCCAATTCACAACTCGTAGTTTGAGGGCTTTCACTTCAAAGAACCAAAATTAAGGAAAACTTTTATTTAGTGGTTGTTTATTTTTGGTAGGAATGATCTCAAAACGGTTCATAATGCATGTGTTTGAGAATATATTGCATTATTTGGGTCATTAGCAAGTAATTTGGAGTTCTTAAGTTCATATAAATAATTGTGAACTTTTTTATAAGACTACAGAGATGCAGTCTCTGTCATCACAGCAAGGCAGCTCATCCATTCCTTAGTTTAAGGGATATTTATAATATGTAAATTAACTAAGGAATATTTATCATATGTAAATAGTATATACAGTCATTGATAATCCGTAATAGCTCAATTCAAGGATTGTGATAATCATTGTATCAATTGTCAATCTCTCTAATAAATATAATTTATATCCTAAGGGCCCGTTTGGTAATTTACTTTTAAAATAAAGTGGAGTGAAGTGAAATGAAAAGAATGAATAAAATATAAGTGAATTATGATGGTATTTTGTTTTTAGTTGTTTGGGACGTAATATTTTTGACTTTTTGTATGGGGAAATTGAGTTTTTTTGTCTTTTAGTGAGTAAATGTAGTTGTTTTTTTACTTTTTTTGGAAAAGATGGAGGGAGTTTTGGTAAAAAGTGCTTTTGATGGGACATTTAACTTGACTTGACTTGACTATATTAATAAAATTTCCAAATGGGCCCTAAAGGAAAGATATCTAGAGGAGTCATTCAACACAAGACTCATGTCATTGCCATCATATCTTTACACTTTTAGAATTTTTATAAAGACAAGAAATTTTTCAGAAAAAAATAGTGCTCACAAAGAGCATTTCCTTAATGTTTTCCTATCCTAGATTTCTATGCTCCTTAGATCTAAGCATAGATATTAACTAGTAAGTAAGCAGTAGCACTAATTATTAAATGATAAGTCTTTGGTAGTAAATATTAAATAAGTACTAACATACTACACTCATGGTACATAGACATGACTGATGATTTCATGATACTACACCCCACATACTTAGTATATAATAAATAATGATCAAATTTTAATTTAGCTTTTTGATCAGTAACATCTTAATAGATCTCAACTTAATACAACAAAGTAGCATTAAAATAGGTGAACAAATACATTAGTATTGTTCTTTTAAAATCGTACAACTATATAGGACCTATCACACAACAAAAGGTCCGGGAACAGTTCAACTCTAGCCTTTTCTCTTCTTACAAAACCCATAGAGCCTCATTTCTACACCAAATTGGGAGGCTCAAAACCTCCTTCAAACACCATTCAAGCCATCATCAAAACCTCCATAAATATCCACCCAATCTCCTTATTTCTATATACATTCAACCACAAGAAAGAGAAAGGAAATCTATCATTCACCGAGATCCATTAGTATTCTGAACAAGTGCTAGATAAGAGATTGTATCAACATTTCCAAGACATTAAATGAGCTAATAAGACTCTTTCATGTGCATTTATTTCAAAATCAATGCAAGTCAAGAATAGCATGAATAGAAATAACAAGTCAACCATATTTCTCATAAAAACCATTCAATGCTCATAATATTTAATCATCCACTTGCCTTAGGTCCAAGCTTAGAAAATCAAGCTCTAATCACTCTTCCAAGCCAAAGGTTCAAAGCTACAAACAAAACGCCCCAAAACAAACCCTAAATGGTCAAAGTCAAGAACAAGAAGAAGGAAGCTTGTAATAGTAGAGATACAGTTTCTCCAAGGCTATAAGAACACAAATCTATAAGATTGAAAGAGAAGCTTACTTGTAGAGTCTTCAAATGGACAAGAATGGCTCAAAGAGGATCTTGGAATGGGTGACTCCCTCCACAAATGGTGTCACTAGAGAGCTCTCAAGGAGAGTAAGAAGGTGATTACATGCATTTCTCCATTGGCAAAGGGTTGGTGGAGATTGGGAGAGCAAGAGGAAGAAGAAGAAGAAGAGAAAAGATAAATCCTAGCCTGGGGGTTCAAGCTTTAGAGCTGGAAAAGGGAGAAGAGAGGAAGGGTTCTCTTTATATAACAAGTGAGATGGGCTCCACCACTAATAATTCTTATTGGGACCTCGGATGAGTTCGACAAAGAAGGGAAAAATGATCGCCGAAATATCTTGTTTCTAAAAAGTATATGTATTTCAAGGGTTTCAGGGACATCGAATTTGTGTCCAGATTTGGTGTAAAAAGACTGTTTTACCCTCGATGTTAGGAAAGTCAGGTTTCGGAGTTTCGAATGGGTACGGGATCAACAAGAAAGTTGTAGGGATTAACGGGAAGAGTCAAACGGGGTTGGAACACGAATTATTAGGGTCTCGAATAATCCCCCAAGTAAACGCAAGGTCACAAAAAGAACCCCTCAAAGGGTTCCACTAATTACAAGAGCACTCAAAACTCCCCAAAGCTATATCTAAAGTTATTATATTCCAAACTTAACCAAAATCCACTAATTACGCTTAGAGTTAACACGCGACTTAATTAACGTTAATCGAGGTCACTCGAGTCAGGGTTTACAACATATGCTTGAGAAGTCAGTGTTGATGGTTCAGGCATCGGTTTGCACTTGTTTTGACTTATAAGTATCAGTTTTGTTTCGGGTATCGGTTTGCACTCATTTTGACTTATAAGTATCAGTTTTGTTTCAGGCATCGGTTTGCACCTGTTTTGATTTATAAGTATAAGCTTCATTTTGGATTTGCTTCAATAACCGAAAAGGGGATCACTTCTTATGTTTCGATATGTTCATAGCTTATGCTTTGTTTTGATAAGTAATTTTTCCTTGTTTTCGATCTGTCTTGTATATGTTTCGCTTGGTTTTGTACATTCATGAATTTAGGTGAATACCACTGAGCTTGGACTACCCCTTCAGTCTTATCCACTTGCCCGGGGGTCCTTAAACATATGGACTATCTGCAGATTAGTCGTATATTTATAATATACATTTCTGTTATGTTTTTGGTTCCGTGGCCAGTCCCCGTCTACCTCGTGTGGCATGGGATTCTATTTAGTTATGTTTAGTTATGTCCTGTTTACGGTTGTCATCATGTATGATAGAGAAATGATGGGCTCAATGTAGATTTACTAATCATGATATTATATGTATTCATGCTAGTTTCCTTTCGTATATCATTCATGGACTTTCGTTTCTTCGAAATGTATCTTAGTCATGTATTTGTTTTAAATTCAGTAAACTGTTTTAACATTGTTTGTTTTAAACTTTAATTTTGTTTATGCTTTGGCCTAATTTGATCACCTGCCAGACTGTCGTGTCCGATACACTATACTTTGGTGCTTTAGGTAACAAGTTCTCATCCTGAGCTAGTTCGTGTGCAGTTGGCTGTAGAGGCATGAGTTTTGCAGGTTTGTTGTGTCAGTAATGACATATAGACGTCGTGCTTGACTCCGAAGTTACGTTACACACTTGGGCAGCATTTGTTCTTAGCTTGTTATTTTGTACGACTTTTGTTAGCCTTTTTCCTTGGGATTGTAATTAATGCACTTGTTAATTTATAACTTCAAATGCATGGGTAATGAGCAGCCTGTTGCCGTCAGCTTTGTATATTTTGATATCATGATTTGTTCAAATCTGAGTATAAGCATTGTTATGACAGCTTTATGCTAACGAGTTGAGTGCGACACGGAATTCGATGGTTACGGGCGCCGGGTTGCAACGCCACATAAGTTTCCGCAAAATGTTTTGATATGTTTGGTAAATTTTTGTCTTCCTCACACATGCAGATCCTGGGGAGAAATATTATTGATCACTTACTCCCCTTATTCTCGTCCCCGGGGTCGGACTGCTGTGGGGATTCGGGTTCAGGGAAGTGACACCTTCTAATGACAAAAGTCACACGGTAGACATCTTTCCACTACAAAACGGAATTAGTGGCGGTTTTCTGTCATTTATTAGCGGTTTTTATCCGCCACTAAATGTAATTTTTCTTGTAGTGTTATTCCCAGATTTGTAGAGGAGTAGAAACTTGTAATGGATATAAATCTCAATCTAATCGTCGGATCGACGCAATTTACCAACCAATAAATAGCTTATTCATAGTGGATATATGTAGAGCCCAAAATCACATAAATTGGAGCTTAAATGAGAGAGATATGACCTCCGAAAGTTACTGCTGATATTTATACTCAGAAATACAATTGTCAAGATGGAAAGGGACCAACACTCTTGGATGGACAAAGAGAGTTCTCTCTCTTTCCATGTGAAACTTCTAGAAGACCTATACTTTGATATGAGAAGATGAGATGAAGTGTTCAAATGTTTTTGAAATTTAAACTTGTTGCTTAGGGATGAAGCAAAGGAAAGAGAGTCCAAGTACATGAAGTCTCTCATCGAAAGAGAGCCCAAAAACTATTTAAGGAGGAGCACCCGCCTTGGTCATCCAAGCCATTCCACCCCACCATCCCACACGTCCTCTCTCACTCTTTCCATCCCACATGTCCAGCCACACACCTCTCTCTTCCCCCTCATCTTCTTCTAGTTAGTGTTGGTAAAGACTTCAAGCGATGATGTATTCCATGTCGGATGCTCCCTTGACTTGGTGTTTCACGTAGCTAGGGTGGTAGGTGAGTCTATTAGCTTTTCTAATTTCCAAACTTTTGTTCATGTAATCTTAGAGATGCACATGGAATAAAAAAGGATTTGTGAGTCACATTAATCATTATTAATGGATCAACATAGCGTGTTTGCTTAAGGTGACAAATTATGCTTGGTGTTGTGTTTCTGATTTATTATCATGGCCCTAAGCATGGGGTTTAAGTGTTGGAATTAAATCCATATCATAGCTTATTATATTTTAATTAATTCTGATCTTTTTTCTAATAATAATGATATCAACGGCCTAATCAATCTATTCTTTTGTGGTCTTTAGTATTAGTGTAGTCTAGGTTATTTTTAGATTAGGCCTTTTTATTTAAAGTTTTAATTATTTGATGAGATGTAATTAATTTAAATTTCAAACTTCTATTTTAGTAGTTCAAATTGATGCATAGTTTTTTTTTAAGCTAGTTCTGGTTTTTTTTAGGAAGGTATGAGTAAAATACTCTATGTGGATACGATCTCGACTCACCGAATAAAACAACAGAATTGATGGCCTTGCACTTGGGGACAATCGATTAGATCAAAGATCACACAAAAGACTGAAATTTTAAGTAAAAAATTATCTTCTTTCATTTTCCCTTCTCATCACCTTTTTCAATTTTTTCACTTGCAATGAGTTCAGTACCTTCCTTACTCCCATGATCCTCTCTTGATTTCTCACTTATTCCCTCCCCTTATCCCCTTCAAATCAATAAAGATATGATGGTAAAAGATCATTCCTTTTTGAGGACTTTGCATGCCTCTTTGGTTTGCACATACCAATGCTTAAATCATCGGAATAAAGACTAGTAGGAGTGAAAGTACTAGTAAGAAGAGTAAAAGATAAAAGATGGTGCTTGACTGGGGCAGAGATTTTGAGTAATGGGCATCAAGGATTTTCAGTTGATCATCTTCCTTATGGATCTCCTATTTTGTTAATGTAAGATGTTTTTTATTTCGGTTTTTTCAGTCCTAGAGAAAATTTCTTTGGTAATTATGTTGGTTATGATGCCGTCTCTTGAAATTTTACTGTAATACGATGAGCATGCAAATTCAATGGCTTGATTTCTCCTATACCATGCAACATTTACAACTATGTTGTTTCAAGATTGTGGGTACTATGGGTATTGAGTGTTGATGCACAGAGTAGTGTGAAAGCTATTGTTATGTGCCGGCAGCATCTGTAACTTACTCTTTTTTTTTTCTCGGACTCACTAGTTATGGTTATTTGATGAAAATAACATTTTAAGACTTTAGACTAGTGTTCTTTCTTTTGAAACATTAATCAGTTTTTATATTTTTTTTATGTACTACATGGTTCATGAAGTCACTCTAATGATTAATAAGAATTTTCTTTCCCCCATATGGAAAGATATTTGTTAGAAAACTACTAACTTTGTGATTGCATTGTTTAATCAGGATGGTTCTCTCCATCAGTATCATCATCATCATTTTAGCTCTTATCTCATTAACAATGGGTCAGCCTTATGAGTCTATAATTTTTAACCCCAAAATAAGTTATGTTCACAATGCTTATCTTTCTATCCAGTTTTGTTCTCCCTGGTTTTCAAAAAATTTGCCACTTTTGTCATTTGATCGAGTGTTTTGTACCATACAAGAATTCTACTCATTGCTAGGTCCCTAAAAACTAAAATTAGGTTCTATTTTGCCTCCTGTGTGGGGACGTTTCCGAATTCCAAGATGGTCTCACCCGATCTCGGCACGAGCACCAGCCAGGGTCTCGGCCATGGCCACGGAGTGACCCACATGCTTGCTCTTACACCACTTCGGCTTCGGCATCCCTTATGATGGTCCCGGTAAGAGCCATTTGGTCTCAATTCGGCCATAAAGACAGTCCATTTCGGTGTCGGTTGAGCGCCCGTAGCTGCGCCACGAACCGACCTACCAGGACAGGGCCTGATAGCCACGCCCCACATAAGGGTGCGTGGCAGGATACATGCATGCGCTGACAGGACAGATACATCATCCAGTCCGTCCATTCCCACTAAATCCCTGACAAAATCACACCTGATGGCTGCAGCCATATCCGGACAGGACCCAAGAAAGGATCCGATGGAACCTGAGCTGCCAGCAGATCAGAGAAATATCATGCCCAATCTGACTGGCATTAAATACAGCATGGGCTATGATGAACCCTCATTCAATGTAATGTGGGCTATGATGGACCTGCATTAATGACTCTAAATGTGGGCTATGATGGACCTGCATTAATGACTCTATGGGCTGCATTAATGACTTTGTGGGCTGATGAGACTCCAATGGTCAGATCATCAGGCCCACTCAAACAAACCCTATATAAGGTAATCAACCACCCAACGAGGAGGTAAGCATTCTTACATGCAATACACTATCTGAACCTTCCTAAACTACTCTTCTCTAACCTGCACTCACTCAGGCATTGGAGAGTCTTGCGCTGCCCACGGCTAGGGTCCTTTGACGCCTTCTTCTTCTCCTTCTCCCCTTTCAGGTCTACAGATCAAGCAGCCCTTTCTCTGGTCTTTTGGATAAGTCCCTTGAGGCACCTCTCTACTCTTGTGAGTATATTTTTTTACACTTACAATTGGCGCCGTCTGTGGGAACGATTTACATTTTCTTCCCTGTCACCATGACAAAGAAAGCTGCGAAAGGCGGAGGAACATCCAAGACACAACGTGCAGGACCCTCTTCCGACCTCCCTCTTGTCCAAAGGAGGTCTGGAAAGGAGCCTGCTGTGACGAACTACGACGAGCGTGACTCTGCCCAGATTGACGTCCAGAGGCGTAAACTTCGCTCGGAGTCTGCTCTCCAGCGGGGAAACACTCAACAACAGCCTGGAGGAGGTCTCCTGTTGGATCGCGATCAGCGGAGCAAGTCTCCAACGGTCGACGGACCGACTCCCTCTTATCATATGGAGGATGAAGATGAAGACTATAACCCTGACGATGACTTCGACTCCACCCTTGAGGAGATCAGAGCGCAAAATGATACCATCAAAGAGCAGAATACTCTGATCCGCCGGCTCCAGCAGCAGCTGGAAAGGGCTGCGGGCTCGGTCAGACAGCAGCAGTCGCGGCGACAGAAGTCCCCCGAGAAGGATCTGAGGATTCACTTGGATAAAAAGAGGCGCGACCGAACTCGCGACGAAGGCTCGAGCACAAGCCATACTTGTTCGAGGAAGGTGTTAGAAACTATTCCGAAAAGTAAGTATCGTACCCAAGAGTGGCTGGATGAGCGCATCAGGAAGACAGTCCAGCGCAACCTGGAGGTGGCTGGTCTCGCCCGAGACCAACGGGACGCCTGCGAAACTATTGATCTCGGCGCATCCCCCTTCTCGTGCGACATCAGGAGATTCCTTTTGCCGAAGAAGTTCACCGTCCCGAGGTTCGTCACTTATGACGGGACCTCGGATCCAGCTGCGCATCTTCGACACTTCTCTCAGAGGATGTCTGTTTGGGGGGACGAGGGTCACCTGAACTGTCGAGTCTTCTCCTCCAGTTTGGGAGACCTCCACCTGAAGTGGTTTTGCGCGCTCCCCGAGGAGTCCATCTCAAGTTGGCAACAACTCCAGCAATCCTTCATGAAGAAGTTCCAGGCCTACAGAATCTTGCCAAAAACGGACGCAGATATTATGGCCCTGAAGATGAAGTTAGGGGAGAACGTCACTCAGTTCGCAAAGCGGTTCTGGACGGTCTACAGCCAGATCGAAGGTTCCAAAGATGAGGTGGCAATCTTCACATTTCGGAATGCCCTGCTACCAGAGAGTGATCTTCGCAAAGATCTGGCCAGGAACCCAGTGTCCTCTATCACAGCGCTAATGTCCTTAGTAAACCACTACATCGCCCAAGAGGACGATCAAGCCCGGGCTCGGGAAAGCCACGGGCCCACACAGAAGGATCGAGGTGAAAAGCCCTCGATGAAAGACAAGGAACCATCCCGAAGAGAGGAGCCAGACAGACGCTGGGCGCCAGCCAGTTCGGCAAGGGCACAGGTATTCACCTCGGGAAGGAGCAAAAAGCCCGGGCTGTACGAGGAGGCATACCAGACAGTTAACACAATCTTTAAGGAACCCATCCACAAGATCATGTATAAAATCCAATCGAAGCCATACTTCAGCTTGCCGGAGCCCATGAGAGGCGATCCTTCTTCCCGAGACCAGAGCAGGTTTTGTGCATATCACAAAAAGAGTGGCCACAAGACCGAGGAATGCAGGATACTGCGGTCGCTTCTGGAGCGGCTCGTCCAAGATGGACATCTTAAAGAATTCGTCAAGGCGGACACCAGGGGCGACACCCGAACTCCTCGCCGAGACGAGAGGGGCCACGAAAGCGACGGGTCGGAGAAAATTATTAACACCATCCATTTAGCTCCCCCGCCCAAGGGGGAGTAACCGAGCTCGTGCCGAGGCCAGGCGGTCCTCCCAAATTGAGCAGGTCATGGCCGCCGAGCTCAGATCAGCTCCAAAGCGGACTCGGAGGGAGCGACCCGAGATCAGGTTTTCAGATTTGGACTTGGGAGGGGTCCAACTTCCCCATAATGACCCGTTGATCATCACTCTGAAACTGGATTGCTCTGAGCAGGGCATGAAGGACTGCACCATGCAGAGGGTCCTCGTCGACTCCGGTAGTTCATCCGAGATCCTCTACTTCGACGGTTTCCGAAGAATGGGTTTGACCGAGAAGGATCGGCAGGAGGCCCGAATTCCCCTCATCGGTTTTAGCACCAAGCCAGTGTATCCCAAGGGTAAGGTGACATTCAGAGCTGAAGTCGGTGGCGCATCCGTCGTCACAACCTTCTTGGTGGTCGACGCACCCTCACCTTATAAAGCTATAGTGGGTAGGACCTGACTCCATAATATGGAGGCAGTCCCCTCAACCCTTCATCAGAAGCTAAAGTTCCCGCAAGAAGGTCCGGATGGCAGGATAGAAATAGTCACAGTTCGGGGTGATCAGCAGACGGCCAAGCAATGCCTGACAGCCGTGGTGTCTGGCGAGCGAGAGCCCGAGGAAGTCAATGTGGCTGAAATGGACAAAAAGCTAGATAATATCGATAAAAAACTAGAGACCAAGAGCGTGGAGGACCTGAGCGAGATCAGAATCGACACAAACGGCCCGGAGCGTTTCTTCCTTCTCTGCAGTCAGCTCGGAGAGCCAGAAAAGTCCGAGCTGATCCAATTCCTGGTGCAGAGCAGAGATACCTTTGCCTGGACACCTCAAGAGATGCCCGGTATTAACCCTAAGGTAATGTGTCATAAACTAAATGTGGACCCTAACCATAAACCGATGATCCAGAAAGCTCGCAGGACCGGGGTGCCACAGGCCGAAGCCGTGGTCGAGGAAGTGGACAGGCTGCTCGAGGCCGGCGTAATCAGAGAGGTCCAGTATCCGACCTGGTTAGCCAATACAGTGGTCGTCAAAAAGAAAACAGGCAAATGGAGGGTATGCGTCGACTTTACCGACCTCAATAAGGCTTGCCCCAAGGACAACTTTCCTCTCCCAAAGATCAACCAGCTAATTGATGCCACTGCCGGACACGACAGGATGAGCTTCCTTGACGCATACCGTGGCTATCACCAGATACCACTGTATGGGCCGGATGAAGAGAAGACAACCTTCATAACTCCCAGAGGCACCTACTGTTACAAGGTGATGCCGTTTGGGCTGAAGAATGCGGGTGCCACCTACCAGAGACTCGTCACCAAGATGTTCCACGACCAGCTCAGCAAGACTGTTGAGGTCTACATCGACGATATGGTGGTGAAATCCAGACAAGCACAGAGCCATTTAAAAGACCTGGCCCAGGTTTTCGATGGTCTAAAAAAGTTCAAACTCAAACTGAACGCCTCCAAGTGGGCCTTTGGTGTCGGTTCCGGCAAATTCTTAGGAAGCTTGGTCACACGCAGAGGGATCGAGGCAAATCCATACCAGATCTCGGCTATCCTCAGGGTACAGAGTCCCACATCGGCCAAGGAGGTCCAAAAGCTCACCGGAATGGCAGCTGCACTAAATCAATTCACCAGCAGATTCTCAGATAAGTGTCGGCCTTTCTTTCAGCTTCTTAGAAAAAATCTGAAATTCCAATGGACTCCGGAATGTGACCAGGCCTTGCAGGAGCTCAAGGCCTATCTTTCTTCACCCCCTCTACTATCAACTCCGATTCACGGAGAATTTCTGTACTTGTATCTGGCGGTCTCGGATCACGCGGTAAGCTCGGTCCTCATCCGAGAAGAGGATAAGGTCCAAAGACCGATCTATTATACGAGCAAGACCCTCATTGAGGCCGATACCAGATACCTGCCACTTGAGAAGCTCGCGCTGGCACTCGTTAGTGCCTCGCGGAAGCTCTCTCATTACTTCCAAACACACACTATTGTGGTTGTTACAGAACATCCGCTTAAGTCTGTTTTTCGAAAGGCCGACTTTTCAGGAAGAGTCTCCAAGTGGGCTGTGGAACTCGGACAACATGAAATTCAGTATCAGCCCAGGACAACGATCAAGGCCCAGGTCCTGGCAGATTTCCTTGTCGAATTTTCTTCTAGTTCGGCATCGACCCGGCTCGGCCCCGAACTGGGGGCAGGGGGCACGAGGCGCCCATGGGCCCTGTACAAACACAAGGCCAAGCCCTCACCCCAGTTTGGAAAGTCTTCGTCGATGGATCTTCCACCTCGAGAAGAGCCGGTGCAGGAGTTGTCCTCCAATCTCCGGAAGGACTGGTCATCGAGGAAGCTCTAACGCTGGATTTCAAAGCGTCGAATAACGAAGCCGAATACGAAGCCCTATTAGCCGGACTGAACAGCGCCAAAGTCCTCGGAGCTCAACAACTGATGGTCTTTAGTGATTCACAGTTGGTGGCGAATCAGCTGACTGGGGACTATCAAGCTCGCGACGATCGGATGTCCGCATATTTAGCCCTGGCAAAGAAGCTGCTCTCTCAATTCCATACAGCCGAAATCAAACAGATAGGCAGAGAATCAAACTCTCACGCAGACGCTCTTGCAAACTTGGCCTCAACAGTTGAAGTAGGGAGAAAAAGAAACATCGAAGTAGAATCACTGGCCGCACCCAGTATTGAGCTTCATCCATATCGGCAGGTGACATGTATTGATCTCGACCCATGTTGGATGGACCCTATCATATCCTACCTCAAAGACGACAAGCTTCCTGAGGACGCCGGCGAGGCTCATCGAATCAGACTCAAAGCAGCCCGGTTCTGGTTGTCTCCCGAAGTCAAGCTCTACAGGAAATCATTTACAGGTCCGTACTTCTAGTGCGTTCATCCAAGCAAGGTCGAAGACTTCCTCTTCGAAATACACGAAGGAATCTGCGGGAGTCACATCGGAGGGAGATCCCTCGCTTACCGAGCCATCAACCAAGGCTACTGGTGGCCATACATGCAGAAGGACGCACAAGTGTACGCCAGGAAGTGCGAGAAGTGTCAGAAATTTTCCCACTCCCTCCATCAACCAGCGCAAGATCTCAGCCCGCTCTCCAGCCCGTGGCCATTCGCCCAATGGGGGCTCGACATATTGGGGCCACTTCACCGAACTCCAGGGAATAGGAGATGGCTAATAGTGGCCACTGATTACTTCACCAAATGGATCGAGGCGGAGCCATTTTCCTCCATTACGGAACAGGATTCTAAGAGTTTCGTGTGGAAAAACATTATCATGAGATTCGGCATCCCCAAAACTTTGATCTTGGACAACGAGACTCAGTTTGATTCCAACCTCTTCAAAAGCTTCTGCCAGGAGCTCGGCATCCGAAACCACTACTCAACCCCGGCTTACCCACAGAGTAATGGGCAGGCTGAAATTTCTAATAAAGTGATACTCGATGGGCTTAAGAAGCGGTTGGACCAAGCTAAGGGGAGATGGGCAGAAGAACTTCCAAGCGTCCTATGGGCCTACAGAACTACTCCGAGACGTTCCACCTAGGCAACGCCTTTTTCACTCGCCTACGGCCTGGAAGCGGTCATCCCTCTGGAGATCGGCCTCCCGACCCTGAGGTCCGAGCTCTACGATCAGGACCAGAATGAGTCACACTTAGCTTTGGAGTTGGACTTGGCCGATGAACGAAGGGAAGCTGCTGCAATCCGATTGACCGCCTATCAGCAACAGCTGGCCAGAGGGTATAACCAGAAAGTTAGAGAGAGAAGATTCTCAGTGGGGGAGTTGGTGCTCAAAAAGACGCTCCCAAACGACAGAGACCCCAACCAGGGCAAGCTGGTGCCAAATTGGCATGGACCCTTCAAGGTAATCTCTACTGCCGGACAATCGGCCTATCAACTTGAAGATATGGCAGGAAAACAGCTACCGAGACCATGGAATGCGTCTCATCTCAAGAAGTTCTATTTCTGAAACTTGTACCCTGTATTTACAAAAGCTCAATGAAAGAGAATTTCATATTAAGGAGAGCCAGCAGTTCGGCTAATAATAATGATGAGATCGTCTCGGATCGGCTACGTGCCACCCAGGCGTGAAGCCTCTGGGCCAAATGATGAGATAGTCTCGGGTCGGCTACATGCCACCCAGGCGTGAAGCCTCCGGGCCAATGATGAGATCGTCTCGGGTCGGCTAAGTGCCACCCAGGCATGAAGCCTCCGGGCCAATGATGAGATCGTCTCGGGTCGGCTACATGCCACCCAGGCGTGAAGCCTCCGGGCCAATGATGAGATCGTCTCGGGTCGGCTACGTGCCACCCAGGCGTGAAGCCTCCGGGCCAACGATCAGATCGTCTCGGGTCGGCTAAGTGCCACCCAGGCGTGAAGCCTCCGGGCCATTGACGAGATCGTCTCGGGTCGGCTACGTGCCACCCGGGGCGTAAAGCCCTTAAGGCCAATACAGAAGATCGTCTCGGGTCGGTTTGACCGCCCAGGCGCAAAGCCTTTATGGCCGCTACCGAAACCGCCTTTATTCACCAGGGCGCGATTCCACTTCGGCCTCGGCCAAATTTCACCACAATTTACCAAAGTGAAACATCCGTAAGGTTGACAAAGGCCCCTGAGGTTTTCACGTCACTCCCGACTAATTCCTAAACTGAGCAGTCTACTCCTACCGAGCTCGTATACTTGTGGTGAAAAATAGCAGCGAGTCATAAGGAAACAGAATTCGAAAATGAAAAGAATGATCTGAGGCAAAATGAGAATTTCATTCATGATTCCAAAAAATATTGTACATCCAAAAATAGCAGTTCCATAAATGAAAAGAGATTACATTTCTCATAAAGAAAACAAAACTCAAGAAGATAGCCCCGCTTCTGTGTCTTCAATGATTACTACGGCATCGCCTGGAGGAGCGGCTTCGGAGGAATCCGGTGTCGGCTCAGCAAGGCCCGGCGTTGGCTCAACAGTTTCTGGCAGAGCCCAGGAGTTTCGGCAACAGCCTGGGTCGAGGGTACGGCTCCGAACTCAGGGAGGTTCTGGTATATCGGATGATCTTCTTGAACTCCCATCTCCTTGAGTGCGGCAATGCAGCCGAGTCGGAACAACTTCGAGTTGAGTGTCTTTATCTGATCGATGTAGTTCCGGCCCGCATCCGCTGCCCCATCCAGAAAGGCGGCGTCGACCTCAGCTTGTTTCGACGCAAGGAGTTCCTCCTGCGCCTTTTTCTCTCGCTCAAGCTCGGCCGTCAGCTCGGCCGATCTCTCCCTTTCGGCGTTGAGCTTCCCTTGTAAAACAATAATCTCAGATTTGACTTGGGAAAGCTCACACACCGCCGAGACGATCTGGGAGTCCAGTTCGGCCCTCTTGGCCTCAGCCTCCTTCAGCTCCTCGGATCTGGCCAATAAAGCATATTCGGCTTGCTGCTTTTCTTCCACCAACTGGCCGACCCGAGCCTCTTCTTCAACGATTCTGTTGAGGACCAGTGGAAGCCGCTGGATAGCCTACAAGAAAACGAATGGGAGTCAGCACTGCACAAAATAAAAAAAATAAAATCCAGAAGTACTGCTGACTTAAGGACAACACTTACCAAGAGGGAGTGCTGCAGTGTCCTCATAATGAGCTGTGTACTGTCCTCCGCCCGGTGCCTCTCGATATCTTTCAGGAGCGCGCAGGCCCTACTGAGGGTCGCGATCACGGCCGAATTCCCCACCACCTTGTCCTCGACATTCAACGGCCTCCCTGGCCACAGGTCGAGGTCCGGTTTGAAGGCCACCCAGTTCAGCCGAAGTCACGGCATGGGGCGATTCGGGGCGCCGCTCCACCAGGGCCCTGGCCTGAGTCGTCTCCTCGTCCACGACCCTCTCCCTTGTGGCCTCGACATGCCGTTGTCGATCTCCTCGGACATGGGATTTTCCCTTGGCCTTGGCCCTTTTTCTAGGCCTCTCTAGTTCCGCATTCGCGACGGGCGGGACCTCGGTAACGGGAGCGACAGCAGAAGAGGATGGGGGAGGATCGGTACAGGGAACGGCCCCCTGCTCGCCGAACAGGACATCCTCCAGGTTCAGCGGCTGATAGGACGGCCGACGCCTTTCCATTTCCTCAGCGCTTGGTGAGGAGTAGTTCTCGACCTCTCTCAAAGGATCGTTCTCGGCACCAGCAGCCGATGTGGAGGCCTCAGCACCCGAGACGACTCTGCTCGTGGCTTTGGCTAGAGCAAGGACGATCTCCCTAGGACGGCTCAATTTTCATGTGTAGGACACGTCTTCGGCTCGTACCCGAGCAGAGAGAAGGCAGCTCTGTTGTGGTGGCCTCGGTACCGGTAGATTTTATCCAGCCAGACTGTGTTCCTCCGCCAACGATCTAGCTGGGCGTCTCGCCTTCGCTAGTAGAGGCCTACAGAAGAAAAGAAAATAAGTCAGGACAAAGCATAGAAATGAACAAGGTGAATCCGAAACCCAAGAGGGATCAATGTTTTACTCGGTGGGGTCCCGAAGTACCGTGGAACCTGGACCCTCCACTCCGCCTCGGTCTCGACCGCGCCGAACTCCCAGTTTCCTGAGACGAACGGGCGATCATCTCCGGCGTACTTGTTGGAGTCCTCCAATGCCGTAACGAGGGGCGAGCACTTTACTTTAACACGGAGGTAGTATGTGCTGCCTTCTCGGGTTTTGCAGAGGTCATAAACGTCCTCAATGTCATGGACGCCGAGATTGATCCCCAGGATTCTATTCAGTTCGGCGACGCCAATGATGATTTTGAAGCCATTAGGCATTAGTTGGCACGGACATAGGTTCCAGGCTCGGAGGCAGGTCCTAATGAGAGGGTGCAGGGGGAATCTAACCCCACCTTCGATAATGGCAATCAGGGGGAATGACATCCAGCCATTGCTAAGAGTATATCCGGATGACCTGTCGGAGGCCTTTACCCGGACATCCTCCGGGATCTTGAAAGCCCTCTTGAGCTCTGCCAGGGCCGAGTGAGAGTCTATCCAGTGACTATAAGCCCCCATTTCTAAGTCTAAGAAACCCTAATGAAGCTCTAAAGAAGGGGCAGATACAGAGCAGAGAAAGGGACAGGCTGGAAAACCCTAAAAACTAACAGAGGATGTAAACAAGGAAAAGAGGATCGGATAGAGAGACTCACTAGTTCGACGGAAGCAAGGGCAGACTGCGGCGAACGACGCTGGTCTGGACGATTGCAAACAGGAAGACACAGAGCAGATCAGAGGTCCTTTTACTAGTTCTAGCTCTGGTTCTGGCAGATGAGTTATAGCAAAAAGTAAAAACGGTGAAAGAGAAGCCAACCCAAATATAAATGTCAGAGACAGGCGCCATTCCGAAATTCAAAAAGGAAACGCATGCGAAGTGTCGCCTCGGTTCGCTCCACATGCCGCCTTAAAGTGACGAGAGACCCATCAAATGATGACGCGTGGCGAAGGCGGCCCGTCTCCCCACAATTAATCATGACCTCCGCATTTATTACGCCATTGATCGCCTCGGGCAAGTGAGGCGGCGGCGGCACATTGAATTAAGGTAAAAACTAGCCGATTTCGGATTTCCAGCTCAGCTATCAACCTCAAATGGGGAGCCCTAAAGGTCAAGAGCTGGGGGGCTATTGTGTGGGGACGTTTCCGAATTCCAAGATGGTCTCACCCGATCTCGGTACGAGCACCAGCCAGGGTCTCGGCCATGGCCACGGATTGACCCACATGCTTGCTCTTACACCACTTCGGCTTCGGCATCCCTTATGATGGTCCCGGTAAGAGCCATTTGGTCTCACTTCGGCCATAAAGACGGTCCATTTCGGTGTCGGTTGAGCGCCCGTAGTTGCGCCACGAACCGACCTACCAGGACAGGGCCTGATAGCCACGCCCCACATAAGGGTGCGTGGCAGGATACATGCATGCGCTGACAGGACAGATACATCATCCAGTCCGTCCATTCCCACTAAATCCCTGACAAAACCACACCTGATGGCTGCAGCCATATCCGGACAGGACCCAAAAAAGGATCCGATGGAACCTTAGCTGCCAGCAGTTCAGAGAAATATCAGGCCCAATCTGACTGGCATTAAATACAGCATGGGCTATGATGAACCCTCATTCAATGTAATGTGGGCTATGATGGACCTGCATTAATGACTCTATGGGCTGCATTAATGACTTTGTGGGCTGATGAGACTCCAATGATCAGATCATCAGGCCCACTCACACAAACCCTATATAAGGTAATCAACCACCCAACGAGGAGGTAAGCATTCTTGCATGCAATACACTATCTGAACCTTCCTAAACTACTCTTCTCTAACCTGCACTCACTCAGGCATCGGAGAGCCTTGCGCTGCCCACAGCTAGGGTCCTTTGAAGCCTTCTTCTTCTCCTTCTCCCCTTTCAGGTCTCTAGATCAAGCAGCCCTTTCTCTGGTCTTTTGGATAAGTCCCTTGAGGCACCTCTCTAATCTTGTGAGTATATTTTTTTGCACTTACACCTCCCAAGTCCTAACTTCTCCCTGAAATTAGGTTCTATACACTACGAAACACTAGCTATACAAACCACATACAAGGATCTAGGAACTAGCATGTTCTAAAGAAGCATTAAGAAACTAGAGATGGAGCATTTTACCAAAATGATGGTCAATATTACATCTTCAAGTATACAAAAGCAATCACAGAATCCTTGATGCCACATGTAATCGTGGGCGGACACTAAAACTCCAAGATTCTTATAGCACTAAAACCAAGAATTTTGTTTTAGTAGTTGAAAGGGTTTTAACAAAAAGAGAAATCATGTGAAGCATGGCATCATTCATATCAAACACGCTTCAAAAGTAATCAATATTCTAAAATCATGATCTCATTGTTACCAATAAAACAAGATAGAGGCTAAGAGCATATTAGCCAAAAAATTATGTGAGCAAAAAACAAAAGCTTGTTCCATAGATTTACAAAAACAGTGACCACAATTAAAATCCAAACTCGAAGACGACCAATTTACAAAGAAGTGTTGAAAGCTCGCCTCAAAGTCGTCTTTTTTCAAATGCAATGTTTGATGGGTGATGACAGTTAAGAACATGGATGAAAATGAAGGATTGGATGATGTGATTAGAGTGATCATTGGCCAGCCCCTAATCCAGACCCTAGTTTTTTTAGCATTTTCATGCAAATTTATAGAATCTATAAACTGATATAGATCATGACGATTTTCTTCGGAAAAGTGAGTGAACTGATGGAGAAAAAAAATAACGGAGGAGAGAGCTCAGAGATGTGATTACCATCCATGGAGGCATTAGTGGAGATTGATTGTGTATTCTCTGGTGACAACTTCTTTCTTCCTTTCCTTGGCCGCTTTCTCCACCGTATCCCAGCTTTGATTCTTGGTGGGCGAATGGAGTGGTCAAAATCTAGATTTCGTAATAGTTGTAGAAGGAGGAAAAAGGATGCAATGACCGAGAGTGGGGAAAAAGGAAGAAGAGAAAATCAAAGGGATGACGACAACGAAATTGTCCATATGGAAGAGAGGGAAATGGTGAGAATGTGATAGAAAACACTGTTCTTAGATATAGAAAACGATATCGTGTGGGGTAAAATTGTCAAGAAAACTTATACAAACTACAATCTGTGGTTTTTATGTGTTTATATTATTTATAAATGAATTTGGCTAATCCACGTCTAGAAACAATTTTTTTTTTTTTGTAAAAATCTTTTATTTCCTTCATTTTTTTTGGGTGGCGTTTGGTCGGAAATTCCTCAAAGTGTGACTTTGTTGCAAATAGTCCACAAAAATAAGTCATGCAGTCAAATATCCTCTAACACATTCTCATACTTGATATGTCTAATTTACCCTCTCTTTAAATCATATCCCATGATTGATGGGATATCCTGTTAATAATGGTTAACTACCATTTAATTGACCAAATAAATTTCAAAACATCCAAATAAATTTCAAAAGATCCAAATAAAATTTAAAAATGTAAATAAATTTCAAAAGATCCAAATAAATTTAAAAAAATATAAATAAGTTTAAAAAAATGAAAATAAATTTCAAAATATGTAAATAAAATTAAAAAATGCAAATAAATTCAAAAAATACAAATAAATTAGAAAGACTGCAAATAAATCTAAAAAAACGCAATAATTTCGAAAAACGCAATAAATTTCAAAAGAACGCAGAGAAATTTAAAAAAACGCAAATAAATTTCAAAAGATCCAAATAAATTTCAAAAAATATAAATAAATTTCAAAAGATGAAAATCAATTTAAAAAGATGCAAATAAATTTCAAAAGATATAAAGAAATTTCAAAAGATGAAAATCCATTTCAAAAGATGAAAATCAATTTAAAAAGAAGCAAATAAAATTTTAAAATATAAATATATTTCAAAAGATGAAAATTAATTTCAAAAGATCCAAATAAACTTAAAAAAATTGCAAATACATTTGTCACAAACTTGGATAAATTTTTCCAGAACTCAGATAAATTTGACACAGAACTTAGATAAATTAGGCAAAAACTTAGATAGATTTGTCAAGAACTTAGAGAAAATTGTTTCAGAACTTAGATAAATTTGAGCAAAACTCAAATAAATTTGACAAAAAATGGAAAACTCAGATAAAATTGTTAAAACTCATATAAACTTGATAAAAACTTAGATAAGTTTCACAATGGGGCCTACTTGATGACCCAAGGAAGAACATATGATATTCTTCTTCTTCAACCATTATTTTCTGCAACCAAAACAGAAGAACAACCCTGCTATCTTCTCCTTTCACGGCAACAGCGCAGCGGCGACGGCGGCGATTCCGGCGTTTTGTTAGATTCGCGAGCAACCCTTCTAGTGTTCACCCCTTCTTCTTCTATTGACACGCAGACCTCTCACCGTTCAGACGGTGCGGCGGTAGCCTATGATCATTTTGCAATTACAAATGGTGTAGGTAGCCCATGATCTTTCTGCAACTTCAAATGGTGCAGCGGCAGGCGATGATTGACTATCTTCTTCTTTCAATGGAGTTTTCCGGGACAATAGAAAATGAGAGAGAACGAATGAGAATGAATGAGAGATTTAAATTTTTAAAATTCAAAATTTCATGCTTAAACAGTTGAAAGATTTCATGTCTAAGCAATTGAAATGGCAAATAAGTCATAAAAATGTGAGGTGGCGTATTTAGGGACCTCTAGCCGAAATATGTCCAAGTTGTATGGACTACCGGCTTTAGAAGAAAATTTAATGGAATTCCTCTACGAGGGACTTTGACTGATTTTCTATGTTTTTTTTTTTTTTTTCCCTCACCCAACATAATTTTACACTTCTAATTCCACCCTGTGGGCCCCGAATTCATCCCCACCACCGTGACCACCGTGCAATACAAAGAACAAGAACCCCTCGGTCGTCTTCGCGGGACTACTTTTTATAATATATATATATATATATATAAATAAAATCTCACGCAAGACGCAAGCGTTTAGTCCTCCTGGCTCTTTTCATTCCAATTTTCATTTCCCCCCAAATTCAGTGCCCCCCGCATCCAGCTCACTACAACTGCTCACTTTTGCTCGAGCGAGCGATTTCAAAGGTCTCTCTCTTTCTCTAATCCCCCATCCGTCTTGTTTTTTTACTCTGCAAATACAAATGGCTAGGAGGGGAGCGTTTTTTACCTGCCCTCTTTAGCCAACACAGCAAACTAACTAGAAAACCCTAGTTTTTTCGTGATTAGGTTTTCTATTTCCATGGAAACCCCAAATCTGCAGAATCGTAGCAGTATCTTTCCTTTCTTTTTTTTCCCCATTTGTTTCTAGGGTTTCTTCCCAAATCCTCTTATTCTGATTCTTCCTTTTTTCTTTGATTTGCAGTTGCAGGCAGTGGTTGAGTTGAGACTGACGCCTTTGGTTTCACTATGTATATAAAGCAGGTTAGAAAATGCCTCTCTCTCTCTCTCTCCTTTTTTTTTTTTTTCATTGGAATTCATTTTGTAAGGTATCTCTATCTCTCATCGTTTGTTTTCTGTTGTGAACTTTAGGTTATTATTGAAGGGTTTAAGAGCTACAGAGAGCAAATTGCCGCGGAGCCCTTCAGCCCTAAAGTTAATTGTGTTGGTAATGATATTTTTTTGTTTCTGTGAATTCTTTTTTCCCATCGCGGGGGGAGTTTATTTTTTATTTAGTTGGTTGGTAAATAGTAAGTGAATTGATGTTTGAGGTTATTTTCACATGTGAGGTAAGGTACTGCTGCAAGAGATAAAAAATTAAGCCCCTTTTTGGGACTCACCTGGTTGCATTTTCACTCTCATCTAGGCCGCAAATGGAACTTGCCTGTAGAAGGTTTTGGCTCTCGCCCACCCTTATTTTCGGTGGAATTTGCCTGTAGAAGTTTTTGGCTCTTGCCCACCCATATTTTCGGCCTTGATATCCACATTGTCTGTCTAACCTTTGATCGGGGTGATTTTTGGACCACCCCCTATCTATGCATAGACCTTTTGACCCCTTTCCCTGTTCTTAACCAATCAGCCCGGTGGGCTCCACAGGGCTCTTGCCCACTATCTTTTAATATATCTGTTATTATACATGTACACACAGATACACACAGCATATATGAGGCAATTTCTTCAGATCTAGGATCTGCCCCAAAATGACAAAACCAGACAGGGAAAAGAAGCTTTCCAACTAGGGATGATAACAGGACAGATTAGGGCGGAACATGGTGAATTTGGACAGTCTTTACAGACCCGTATCGAACCGACTCGGAACTTGTGTTGTATCCGGATCATGCATCAACTTTCAGTTCCAGATTCAGATTTTAAATAAGATGGGGAGTGCATCAGCATAATTGGATAAAGGAGCATTAAAATTATTATTTTTTAAATATACAAGTGGGGCTATTATGTGGCTTATTATTTAAGCCAAGCGGACTCTCAAATAGAAATATAACTATAACTCAAGCTATGTTAAAACATATGTAAATTATAACTGTGAATGTAATCGTCCTGGACCTAAATCCTTAGTCGGAACATACATGGTTTTGGTTCCGGATCCAAATTTCTCCCAGATCTGAAAATAGGTTTCATGCTTTATTCGGAACCAAAAGACTTTGGATACTAGGATAATCGGACAGCCATTTGCAACCCTATTTCCAAAGCTACGATTCATTTTGGATGCCAAAGGAAGAACACTACTACCTGAACAACTCAGGGCTCGTTTGGCAAATTTAATTCAAACAGTTCTGCTTGGTAGACCATCTGGTAATACACATAGAATGTATAGAATGTCTGGTTTGAGTAAATCTAATTGGAAAAGCTTGTTTGGAAAAATATACAAATTAGTGGTTATTACTGGGGCATTTGTTGTCTTCTCTTAAAAATTAGGTTTCATTCCCATTGCATCTCCAGTACCACAGGCGGATCTTATGTATAGATTCTTCTCAGCCATTGTATATTGAATCCCTTGAAGTCTTACAAATGCTAGATCTTCAGCCCATAAAAACAAAACAAATCAATGGTGGAAGTAGTAGCTGCTATGAATGCAATGAAAATCAAGTAACACAACACAGTCATTACTGCCGAGAGAAATAAAGAAAAATCAATGCACATATCCATAAAAATGGGTTTCCAATAGAAGAAACAAACCCCACTAACAAGAAAGCAATAAATATCAAGAATTAAAAGGCAGAAACCCATAAAAGCAGAAGAAAAAAACATAGTTGTTAAACTCGATTCAGTTCAGCCTAATAATTTAGGTTCTGCCAGTGAACCAAATTGAAACACACCCGCAAAAAAAATTCATTTTTCCTTTCCTTTCCTTTTAAACTTTGGTGGCTTTTGTGTTAATTTCTTACACACACACAAAAAAAAAAAAAAAAAAACCACACACTTAGGTCCAAAGCCCAAACTCGCTTCCATCAGGAGGGGTGCTCATTGCTGCTCCTCATGTTCTTTTTCAGTTTTTTTTTTGGGAAAATTTCAAATAAGGCCTTAAGGTTTTGCCTTATATAAAAACACGAGACATGTTTCAGAACTTTTCAAATTAGGACCCAAGTTTTTCAGAAAGTTTTCAATTAAGGACATCCGGGCTCCGGCCATTTGAAGGTATTTTCTTGTGACTTTTTTCTCAATTTTTTTAAATACCCAAATCTTTCATTTAAAGCCATGGCTTGCTTCCGGCAGCCACTACATGCCATTGATCACCATGGGGACATTGGTTGCTGTTGATCACCACGAGGACGTTGGTGAAGGAGAAGAGGAGAAGATGGATGAAGTGAATGAGGGTTTTGTTTCAATGAAAGGTAATTTGGGTATTTTAAAAAATTGAGGAAGAAAGTTGCTGGAAAATACTTTTAAATGACTAATTGTCCTTAATTGAAATTTGAAAACTTATTGGAAAACTCAGACCCTCATTTGAGAACTTTTGAAACTTGTGTCCTATTTTGAAATATGGCAAAAACTTAAGGTCCTATTTGAAAATTTCCCTTCTTTTTCTCAATTTTGTTATTTCCCTCCTTTTTCCTCTATTTTTCCCATTCTTCTATTTTATCCATTTTCTCCTTTTTTTTTTATGTTCTTTTGATTTTTTCTCCTCTTCTTATTTTTATTTTTTCTATTATGTATGCCTTTGTAAATTATGCTTGATCAATAACATGCATGCTTATTTTCCTAGTACCTGTAAAATCAAAGAACTATATGAACGTAGAATTTTCTGAACAATGTCCAAATAAAGCTTCTGAAACTCACACGCCATCTGAAATTAGCAGTAATTGATTTACTAGAATAATTGTTGGTAATAAACTAAATATATAATTTATATTTTATTTTTGAATTCAGTAATTTTTATGTTTTTTACATAAATATTTTTATATTAATTGATTTGCTAGAATAGTTATTGGTAATAAATTAATTATATAATTTATGTTCTATTTCAAGTTTTTATATTTTAATATTTTTGACATACGTATATTATTTATATATATATTTTTTGAAATAGATTTCTGAAGTATCTCATCAAAATTCTGAATTGGTCCAAACATTTTAGTTTGGAGACTGAACCAAAACAAGAATCGAGACAAAATTGACAACTACGGAAAAAGGGTAGAAAAAAATTTCTGCATAAGAAGAGATTAGCCATGATTTCAGCAAAATCTATTAAAAAAAAAAACATAAACACAACCTTAGAGCATATAATGGAAGAAAAAGATAAGCATCATATTACATCCACTTAAAATGGATAAAAGCAAAAAGAAAAGAATCTTCATAAAAATAACACAATCTCAAACACCGACTTAATCATTTCTTTGAAAAAAAACCCCAATACAGACTAAATTGAAAATTCAAACAGGGATTTTTTTTTCCTATTGCAAACCTGTTCAGCACGACTGCCAATATATGGACATTTATTGGATGCTCCAAGAAGAACTTCATTTCTATCGCATCACCATCATTGTTTTCCCAAAGCTCACTGTCGCCACCCACATCATCCCATCCTTGAGCAGTATGTTTGTTGCACTGTGGGACATGTAAATCATCTTGCACCCTTAGGCACCACTCAGTCATTGCCATTGGCACCCAAACATCAGTGAAGTGGACTTTGTTGATGGGTGGTTCTGTTAGGGTTTTCTGGGCCCTTTATCGATATGCTTTCTGCTAAAGAGATTCCTTTAATATGATCAAAGTTGTCATATTGTAAAAGTTATAGAAGCAAACTTGTCCAAGTGAAAGCCAAAAATGTCTATCCACTTTAGGGGCACCCCTGTGTACAGACCATTTCCGTCGAATGAGAAAATAGCCACGGGATCAAAGTCCATGGTAAATGGATACCAAGGAAAAAGATCTTTGTGGAAGTTAGAAATTCATGTTTGGCGCAATTGTTTCCCTCAATGAATTGGTGCCAATTATGTTTGGTTCAGCTGCGGTTTCGTTGGGTTAAAACCAGTTTTTTCTATGCTCAGCCACGATCAATGATTCCCACTCCACAATCCATCTTCAAATCCATTATCATCTCCTCCATATCATCAACCTGCCGATCATCATGATCATCCTTGCAAGCCCTCATTATCGAACCTGTAAACCACCACCATCGCCCAGCCACCAAGCCCCATACCCATCATCAGACCACTCATCAACTTGGAAACCACCACCATCTCCCAGCCACCAAGCCCCAAACCCAAACCCAAATCCAAACCCAACTGCAAATCCATAAACCTGAAACCATCGCCTTGCCACCAAAACCCTAACCCAATTGCAAATCCATCAACCTAAAACCACCACCATTGCCTAGCTACCAAGCAAAAGCTCAACTGCAAATCCACAGACCCTGACTACCCCAACCCAACTGGCAACTACCCTCTGCCTCTTTCTAAGCCCTCTTCTTTGCCATTCCAAACCCAACTACATTCCATCGAACCCAAGATCATTTTCTTGCACCAAGAAGGGAAGGGAAAAGAAGTTGGGGGGGGGGGGGGGGGGGGGGGTGGGGCGTTCTTCCTTCACTCGTATTACCATTTCAGCAGCTAGGTCTTTTTATTAATACTATTTTAATTTTTAATCAAAGGCGAGGCGAGGAATTGGCTTCAGAAAAAGGTTATATATATGGGGGCTGGATTTCCCATTGAGAAAGAAACCACCCCCCTCCCCCGCCCGCAGGAATTGGAATTCCAAACTTCTCGTGGAAAAATCTGGCGTGGCGAAATCTCGTTTCCACGGACTTTGCTTCACCAAACACAGGAAAACCTCCTTTCCGCGGAAAATCGGCATTTCTTTTTTATAGCAGAAATAGGTTACAAAAATTTGCCCTAGAAGTTTACATTTGATTGAAATCTCTTCCTTTTTGTAACCTTTTCAAACATAAGGAAAATCTCTTATTGCTGATCCAAAAATGGAGGGAATTAGGCATTTTCCCAGTAGTCTAAAGCACCCATCCATCCCTATTTTCTGTTTTGAGTCAAGTAGACCCAAGAAATGGGTTTTTCAAATATGACACCTTAGCCTAATTGTCAGGCTCTTCTTCATATTATTATTATTTTTAAATGGTGACTATATATTACTCAGAAAAACTATACAGTATAAGAGAACTATACTGACCACAAAAACCCCAAACAAAAACACAGGGGAGAGTAACTAAACCAAAAAAGAGCCGAAGCCCCAAACGATGGTTAACAAGCCAAAAACAAAACAAATTAAGGAGGAACATAAATGATCAAAGAAGGTTAAAAAAAGCTGAAGCCCCAAACGATGGTTAACAAGCCAAAAACAAAACAAATTAAGGAGGGACATAAATGATCAAAGAAGGTCCTCTTTGGCAAGTTGGTTCGCCTCCGCATTGGCTGATCTCATAATGTGATGGAACTGACACGTTCAAATCTCCCGACAACTGAAGCACCTCTTCTATAATGTCTGCAAGAAACCAAGGAGGGGAAGAGGGCTGACTCGCCTTCCATTGGATAACACAAAAGGAATCCCCTTCCACAAGGAGCCATTGGGGAACAAGGAAGGAAGCTTCCCGAAGACCTATGTTCAAAGCTAGGAGTTTCACTTTATTAATTGAACAAACACCTGCCGAGCCAAAGTAAAACAGAATAATGTTCCCATCTTCATCACGGATAACACCACCAACACCTGCCATACCCAGATTACCACTAGCGCTTCCATCAAAATTAAGATTCAAAGCTCCATGTGGAGGTGGGTGCCATCTAGGAAAGATGCGCCTAGAAGTAGGACGAGAAAGAGCCACTACATCCCAATTGAGAAGAATGGAGCTTATTAGAATACCTTTAAATAATGGCAGAGGGGAGACCCAAAGAGCCACAAGATGCTTAACATTATCCACTATCTTGAGCCACAAGATGCTTAACATTATCCACTATCTTGCTTACAACTGATGATTTTCCTTCAAAGCACCTCAAGTTTCTTTCTTTCCATAAGGACTAAATGGCCGCTGAGAACGAATTTCCACATCACTTGTCCTCTTTTTGAGCCCACCCCCAATCTCCAAAAGCCCAACAAAGAATGGATAGAGTTTGGGAGAGGACCACAAAATTGAAACCAAGTAAAAATCGATCTCCATATGCGTTGGGCAAGGGAACAATTAAGAAGCAAGTGATCAATAGATTCCTCATTTGTGAGGCACGTCGGACTAGCATTAACTACAGTAACTTTATGTTGACGTAAGTTGTCCATCGTTAGTATCCCACCAAGCAGCACAATCCACCCAAATGCTATTACTTTAGGTGGTGCTTTCATTCTCCACAAGCTGTCCCAAAAGGAATGGCTTTCCTCCACCTCTGCAGACATTGAAGAAAAGAAAGAAGACACTGAAAAGAGGCCATCAGAGGACGCCATCCAGATTCTTCTATCTATGCCCTCCCTAGGGATGAAGACACTTCCAAGGATTGTCAACATAGAGCGGAATTGGGACTCCTCCGTATCTTTTAAATTCCTTCTGAAAGTAGGCCCTCAACTGATATGATCACCTTTCCTCTTTATGTATTCGATAACTTTAGCTTCCTGGTTAGTAGCACAACGAAACAACTTTGGGAAAGTTGATGCCAGTGTGTTCTCCCCAACCCAAAGATCAGTCCAAAAACAAATTTGTCCCCCTTGCCCACTTGTAACATGACCTGCTTCATAAACACATCCTTTGCAGCAAGAATGCCTTTCCACAACCCAGAAGAACGGGGAGAGGGATCTCGAATAATCTATGCATCCCTGACAATGTCATTTTTACAGGTAATAACATCCTTCCACAGCCCCTCAGTCTGATCTTCTTTATATTAGTTTCGAGATCAAATAGCAATTCAAGCACCTGATAATATGCTTAAAATGTATCAACCTCCATCTTATCAAGGGATCGAAAAGGATTATATCTTCGCAAACTGTAGATGAGTAATTGCTACTCTAGTTGTTCAGTACACCAATAACCCCATCTCTTTTAGCTAGCCTTCATGATAAGAGCTCTTAAATCATCTTCTGTTTGCTGCTATGGTAGAAAGGAAGGAGGTATTGGATCTACTTGTCTTAACTCTCCAAGGCCTTAAAGAGGTAAGGAGAGCCATTTACTGGCATGAATACATATTATGAGATCCAATACCTCTGCTTAATAGCAAAACTCCTCCATATGGTCATGTTCCTTCTCTCTCTCTCTCTCTCTCTCTCTCTCTCTCTCTCTCGTTTTGTTCAACAACCCAGTATGGAGGATACTATTCAATGGGCAATCCAAGATGAGGGCAGTAACATGTTTTAAAAAATCGGTCCTATGGGGCTCGGACTTGAATCATGGGACTTGGCCAAGTTAGCCGAGTCTGCATACTCTCTCTCTCTCTCGTTTTGTTCAACAACCCAGTATGGAGGATACTATTCAATGGGCAATCCAAGATGAGGGCAATAACATGTTTAAAAAAATCGGTCCTATTGGGCTCGGACTTGAATCATGGGACTTGGCCAAGTTAGCCGAGTCTGCATAGTGATGGATGTCATATGATTTAGTCAAATTTTTTATTTAGAACTCTCTAATTGTAGTTTCTATGTGGGTTTTTTTAGTGACGTCCAATCCCTCCCTAAGCATGAAACAACAGAAACTAAAGAGAACCTCCAACTTTTTTACAATTTTAACAAAATCTTTTGTTCTACTTCAGTGTTTTCAGTTTAATCCATGCATTGTCTTTGCTATAGCTATACTTGGCCATGGACCCATACGATTGGATATTTGACTTTAGCGATCCCAAAATAAATTTTTTTCTTGGTGTGCATATAATTGTAGAGAGTTCTATTGTTAGGCATACTGATATCAATGGATTTATTATTGTGAGGTTAACCCAGGGTTTCGATAAGGATGTCAATGGACCCATAAAATTAGATTTTTAACTGTAGTGGTCCCTTTCACTTTTTTTTTTTTGTTTCTTTTTAATAAGATTTTTAGTATTTTTTTTCTAATTTTTCTGTGCATTCAATTGGGAATCAGATTCGACCCTGACCAAGTCGGGTCCCGAGTCAATTGCTTATTTTTTTTTCCTTGGGCGGTACTTCTATTCGCGTAATCACTTATGCAGAAACACAGCAACAATCAGCAGAATCGGGTTAAATATACCTATCCAAGACCCTGTGCATGATATCTCTAGTCTCAATGAATGATGTGTGATTATTTTATTTTTTCTTTGTGCCCTGAAGTCAATTGCTTATTTGAATTTAAAAATGATAATATGGATGAAATTTTTTGATGATGCTGTTTGGTCATTCACAGTTGATTAGTTTCTAACTTAGTACAGTTGACTAACATGATTATATGTGGACAAAAAAGATGAGTACTGTTATTTTATGATCGTACAATGTACTGTACCTGTATGACAATGAGGGGTCTGAGAGCCCTCCTATCTTAGTTACTGATTTTTTTTTTAAATGGTGACTGTATTAATGTATGCAAGTTTAGTCAAAGTAATGCAAGTTTAGTCAAAGTAGGACACTTGGTAACTTAGAAGTAAGTTTGGGCACACAAAAGATTGTAGAGAAAGAAAACTTTAGGTACCTTGGATCTATGGTGCAACAGGATGGAGAGATTGATACTGATGTAAGTCATAGGATTCAGGCCGGGTGGACCAAATGGAGGAGTGCTTCGGGGGTCTTGTGTGATCGGAAAGTCCCCCTCAAGGTTAAAGGAAAGTATTATAAGGTGGCGGTACGTCCAGCGTTGTTATATGGATTAGAGTGTTGGGCAGTAAAGCATAATCATGTTAAGAAGATGGAAGTTGCGGAGATGAGAATGCTAAGATGGATGTACGGGATCACAAGGAGAGATATGATTAGGAATGAGGAGATTAGGGGCAAAGTAGGAATAGCACCGATTAAAGATAAAATGAGAGAAAATCGATTGAGATGGTTCGGCCATGTTAGAAGGCGCCCAACGGAGGCACCTGTTAAAAGGTGCGAAAGCATGGAGATTGCCCGGAATAGGAGAGGGAGAGGGAGACCCAAGAGAAGTTGGAAAGAAACTATTAAACATGACCTTGCCTACATGGATCTAACGAAGGACATGACCTAAAAAGATTTGATTGGCGTTGTCAAGTCCATATAGCCGACCCCACCTAGTGGGAAAAGGCTTGGTTTGGTGACTGTATTAATGTAAAAAATCTATACAGTATAGGAGAGGTATACCGAACAGGGGAACACAGAACAAAGAGGTATACTGTACTACTGTACTATCTTAGTCACTAATGGGGGAAAAAAATTAAATTCTAACATTTTCCAATAATGTTTTTTGGATATTATTTCCTGCTTTATGCCCTAATTTTCAATTGGCACCGATAACAAATATGTATTGTTTTGGCCTCCAGCTGATGCAACCACTGCAATTTTTATATTCTTGATCACCTTAAATGTTTGAAAAAAAGGAAGAAAGCTTTGAGTCTTTGAAATGAAAAATATGCAGGTCGAAGATGCCACTGCATGATATTCTCCATATTGGTAGAGGGCTGAAGTGTGGAAAAATTCTTCTTTGTTGGAAACCTCAGGTGCTGATGTTAGCTTTAGATGTGCTGGGGTCAGCCCGATACCTGCTGTATGGATGGAAGTTATCTTCTAAACCTCTTTTTTCATTCTTGCAAGTGGGCATTGCTCCAGTTCCAAGCTGTTTTCTCTAATTTATGAAGTTGAGAAGAATAAGAGAGGAAAAGTCAAGAAAGAAGAAAGAGGAAGAAAGGAAAAGGTGGAGAAAAAAGAGCACAAATTGTCTGGCCATTCCAATAATGAACTACCTGACCGCCATATTATTTTATATTATTAAAATTCTGAGTTTTCACAAGAACTCCCTTCAGTGTCTTAGAATTACAAAACAGTCTCTAAAGTTCCATCGGTCCTAAATGCCTTCAGACATCAATCACTTAATGGAATCATGATAATTGGTTACTTATAACCCGTGTAAATTCTGTTGCTCTTTTCATTGTGCTTATTATGACAGGAGTATATTTTACTTTGTTCTTTTGTCAGTTGGTGCAAATGGATCTGGGAAGACAAACTTTTTCCATGGTAACTATTTAATTACTTCTTTTTTGTTTGTAAGAAGTTTTTTCCTCGTATAACTTGATTAATTTTGTTAGATGGTAATTTGGAAAATATCATTTTGTTTTATTTTATTGAGACCTTAAATTTCATAGAGATACATCTTACATGATACTCACTTTTGGTTGGTGTTGGTTTGTCAATTCATATAAATAGCAATACGTTTTGTCCTCAGCGACCTCTTCCAAACTATGCGAAGTGAAGATAGGAGCAAACTTCTCCACGTAAATTCTTTTCAGCTTCCCTTAGATTCTTCTACCATAATTTTCTCTGTTTTTGGGCATTTACATTTTATTTTTGGAACTGATGAACTTGCCAGGAAGGTGCAGGCCACCAAGTTGTATCTGCCTTTGTGGAGATAGTGTTTGATAATTCTGACAATCGCATCCCTGTAAGTGTCATACTATGATATTTTAGTTAGTATTGAAATTACAAAGTGTCTGCATACTCTTTTAATTAATCAACTAATTATGTTTCTTAACTTATGCTTTCATTCATTTATGGTAAACGAATTTGGGCATGGTGACACAAATGCATTAATGTTTATACATGGATTAAGGAGTGTGAATACTCTAGTTGTTGCAGCTGGTGAGTGCCTTAGCTGGCAAAGTTGGCAATCACTTAGGATGGAAGCAGCCAATCTGTTTTATAAGGATGGAAGAACACTTCTTTTATTTATGTTGATGGGCGCATTTTTTTGCATTCTTATTTATTGATTTCGTCATAGTTTGGATTGGAAATGAAAAAGAAGTCCAGCTAGAACTAGAAAATTAGAAATGTGTAGTGTTGGCATATGAAAGTGTTTCTTAAACGTGTTGTACTAAACATCAGCTTACTTTTGGACTTGGTACCTGCTGTAGAGATACAGATAATGTGCGGTCCACTATTGATAAGGTGAAAAAAGACTGAATCAAACATGCCGGCCAAATGGACCTCTGGCCCAATATGTCTTGCGGGCCTGTGCCAATGGATAATGTATTGGGCTTAGGACCTATGGGTTAGAAAACCCCATAAATCTGTCATACAAATTAGGTAAAGCTTACGTCAAGTTGTTATTAGTAAGGATTGGGATATTCTCTTGAGATTAGGCCACTTTTACTCTATTTTTGGTGTCTGTAAATAAGGTTGGTGGCATCCAAAGAGACTACTGAAAATTCTCTCTGAGTTTTTTTTTTTTCTTAATTCTTCTCATTCCCTCCCCGTTTCTTCATTTTTACATGGTGTCAGAGCATCTGCGACTCTAAGGGCATGTTTGGTAAACATAGAAGAATCCTATGTTTAGAGGATTCTCTCCATCTCCAAAAAACCAACACCTCCTCAGGTAGGATTCCCAATGAGAGTTCTAGGTTTGGATGGAGGGAGGATTCCTACAATTTGTAGAATGTATGATACAATGGTTATAAATGTTTTTTTAAAAATTTCTCGTAATCCATGAAAAATCTAGACCTCAACATTCACCTCAAAGTTGTCTGTGGTCATCTATAGACTTTGAACGGTTTCGATCGTGCAAAGGGGGGGCCCACATAAAAAAAAATATTTTAGTGTATGGACGTTGTTACAAATATCTCAAGATATAGTAAGGATGTGTGGGATCACAAGGAGAGATAGGATTATGAATGAGGGGATTAGGGGCAAAGTAGGAATAACGCCAATTAAAGATAAAATGAGAGAAAATCGACTGAGATGGTTCGGCCATGTTAGAAGGCGCCCAATGGAGGCACCCGTTAAAAGGTGTGAAAGCATAGAGATTGCCCAGAGTAGGAGAGGGAGGGGGAGACCCAAGAGAAGTTGGAAAGAAACTGTTTAACATGACCTTGCCTACATGGATCTAACGAAGCACATGGCCCTAAACAGATTTGATTAGCGTCGTCAAATCTATATAGCTGACCCCACCTAGTGGGAAAGGTCTTGGTTTGGTTTGTTTTTTTGGTTATAGTAAGGATCAACAGCTGAAATTTGGTCACCTTGCCGTGTTTGACCATCCCAAACTAATTACTGGTTCCGATCATGATTGTGGACCCCATATAAACCAGAAAATTTGAAAAAATAGACTGTTTTTATTCCCGTTATACCGTAAATGGTCAGGATGTTTTGGCACATATCTCAAGATATAAGAGGAATCAACGACTGAAATTTGGTGAGTGACTGTTCTGGAGTTGTTAAAGGTGACTAACGGTTTGGATCTTGATGATGGGACCCAAAAGGTACATTTCCAAAGAAAAAACTTATTAATCCACATTACCGCCCTATGTTACTGTAGCGGTTGCTGTAGCTCCGTGTTTCTCTCCTTCCATGGATTTAGCACGCTTGAAGGAAATTAGGAGTGGTTTTTTTTTTTTTTTTGGGGGGGGGGGGGGGGGGGGGGGGGGGCGCATCGCGTTGCCCTAATGGTTGCCAAACGTGCCCTAAGAATTCATGATTTTTGGTCAGTAGGGTATTTCCTTCTAGCTTTGTGATGCTGGCCATGGCCGGCCTAGTCCATAAGCCCAACGAGACATCCATTTAATTAGGAATCTTATTTTGAGAGTTGATTTATTTGGGAGTATTTAAAATTAGGAGTTTTATTTAATTTGGATTGTTAAGAAAGTTTAGTGATTTCCATTTCAAAAAGAAAGTTTAGTGATTTAGTTTCCTTTAATTGTTCACGAAGGTCTTTGTGTCTAAACCAAGCTACATAAGGCTCATCCTCCTCTTATATATATGGGTGGACATCCTCATTGTAATTCATGCTATTTACAAATAATCAAAGATCATCCGAGTTTTCTTCAATTATGGTGTCTTTTGTGATTTTGAGTGTGCCCTACTACTGGAATCCATCTTTGGATTTGATCAATCCCTTCGGAGATTGGTCTATCTTTTGATGAGGATCCGGGGCCGCGCCAATTTGGTATCAGAGCCGAAGCCCGATCGCCGGGAAGACATTGTCCTACCCGGATTTATATTTCCTGCCCCTTATCTACTTGTCCTACCCAGATTTATATTTCCTGCCCCTTATCTACACCCATCTTCACAACCCCATCCCTAGCAAACATCCATCCATTCCATTCCATATCCATCGGCCCAAACTCAAATCCACACCCCTTTGCCACCCATCCCGGCACAACATGTCAACACCCCAATTCCATCTTCACCGAATCCTTTGCTACAACTCCCTTAGGTCTATCACACCCAGCCAAACACCCAATTGAACCCAACGCACCCTAATCCCAGCTATCTTCAACCATATTCCAAGAAAAAAAAAACCCCCAAATACCGATCCCTTACCCAAACTATATTTCACCACCGGACCCTCTGCAGAACCCAAAACCGCCTCGAAATAACTCCTACATCCCCTACCGAAACCCATCCTTGCCAAAGCCAAACCTAGAACCGCCACCCCTCATCCCAAATCCCGTTTATGACAACACCAGCCAACCTTCCAGCTCAAACCCATCATTGAACCTCAAGCCTATCACCAAATCAGAACCCAGATTCGCTTCACATCAGACCCTGTCGAACTCCGCCAACTCCATCAAAACCCACCCAATTCATTCAAAAATCCATATCAATCGAATCCCTGACCTAGAAAAAAGAACGTTTGAGTCACCGGGAAGAAGATTGCCTCTTCCAATGTTGAGATCGTCCGAGGTCATCGCATCCACTATCCTCGTCAAAGTTAGCAAGAGCAACATCCTTCTCTACCTTCCTCAAGTTTGCCAGGGCCCTGCCTCGTCATCACCGAACACTAGTTATCTTCTCCAGAGCACACAGTGGTCGTCATCTCTAGAGCAGTCGTCCTCTCTGAGACCATTGCCCACATCGTTTCTTACCATTTCTTCATCACACTCTAGGCCCAAATAAGAGGCCGACTTTCTTCTCTTATTTTAGTCTTTGCACACCAAACGAGGAACATGAACGAAAAAGAGAAACGACTTCTCTTCACATGTGCCATTCTCTAGGCACGACGTGAACCCAACATAAAAACTGTTGCGCTTGAACTTGAGTTTAGATTCAACCTGAATCCGATCACAACGTGTGTGTATAAGAAAACTTTATTGCAGATCAGGTTAGACAAACCCACTGGGGAGCTTCCAAAGTCTAGCCCATTCTACACAAGCATTGACTTTTAGCCGTTGATCTTTGAATGGTGATATATGGACCATCTGGAACCCGATTGACGATTTGTCTTCGCCAGTGTACTCTAACCAACAAGAGCTACACAATAGATTGGTCCATTCTTCAAAAGGAATTTTTTTTTATTTTTTATCATTGCTTCCACTTATCCAAGTCATGAGAATTTTTGGAAACTCTAATGAAATACTAGACATTTTGTATCAGCTTAAATATGGCGATTGGTATTTTGAGAACGAGTTCTATGAACAATTTCTTAATTTGAAGCTAGAAGAATTGACAGTTGATGAATATACCCGCTAATTTCGAGAGTTGCAAGACATATGTGGACTAGAGGAAGATGAGATACATTATTTGGTTCGTCATATCAGAGGATTGTGGCTGGACATCTTGCAGAATATGAATCATTGCAAAAGCTAGTCAAGAAGCATACATAGAAGCATTTTGTATTGAGCACATGCTTAAATGGTCTCGTGTGAGACAAGGTAAGCCTGAAGAACAAAAGTTTTCTCAAAAAACAAGAGCCCATGTTGTGGACTTGTGGCGACACATGTTGCTGTAGAAGTTAATCCCACACTCGTCATACGTTGACTTCTCACCACAAATGAAAAAGGAAGAAGAGTGGAAATAGACTAAGAAGTTTCAAACACGAGTAGGAGTCAAAGACACATCAGCTAATTTGGTGATTGGCCTATGGTGTGTGTTATCTGAAGGGCGAAGAGGACATGCTTTTTCGACCGTGGTGGTATGATTGCCGGGCCCTCTCCTCACTCCGTAGTTCAAGTCAAACTTTTGGCTTGCTACAAGCTGGGCTCAGGGGCTGCAGTCAGCCGCTTCCCCTGTAGTCGTCAGCTTGTTCTTGATAGATCCGATCGGGTGTTCATAATCCGGAGTAAAAGGATTTGAACTTTTGCATGTCGGTACAAAAAACCATTTTCGTGACCCCGGACCGGGCCAGCGCCTAATCCAGGATCGGAACGATTTTAATGTTGCCTAGTGCATTTATTTATTTGGCTCTCTCTACGTACATGGATCAAGAAAGAATACAACATCCGTGCACGTGATTTCCCACAGGTTTCCGCGGTGAGGATGTCACACACAATACAATCACAATCAGGATGTGGAAGCATGTAGCAAACCATGTTTGTAATTTCATTCCATAATAACAAGACTGATAGTACAAGTATTTAATTCATGATGTCAGAGTGAGCAATGATCATAAAGCATTCCCAAGTGTAAGGTTAATGTTTATACAAAAGATCCGTTAATTAGTTACTCCCCAAAAATAAAGGCCAACAAAGGCCAGTTCAACCAATAAATCCCAAAATGTGTTAGTCACTATGCTAAAAGATGTTCGCAACTAAGGCTTGACTGAAAGTCGACACGACATCGTCGGCCTGCCATTCTCCTACGCGTTACGGCTCTCTGGTCGCCTCCTTCGGCTGCTCCTTGGGGATGAGGAAATTTGGACTTGAGTACCAAAACAGTGGGTCAGACACGACGGTCTGGTAGGTGGGTGAAAAGATATAACAATATAATAAATTTGAAGGTTACCTTGGAAAACGATTAAAAACCTGCTTGAACAAGAATTTTCATGAAATAAGATGCATCATTATTCCAAAAACACGTGCAATATAAAACATGTAAAGGTACCAAAGGACAAGAATTAGCAAGATGGCAACCACACGAAGCTAAATCCTCCATCACTAATGTGATGTGAGCACATTTGGGGCGTTGGTCTCAGACACGTGAAGTGGCGAGCAAGGATGAAAATAGCGGTAGCCGCGGGCGTAGCGGCCCGCCGCCAGCGATACGTAGCGTAGCGGGGATATGTAGTGGCGTAGCGGTGCGATTTAAAAAAATCGCCAAAAAATCTGAAAAAATTCCAGAAAATCCAGAAAAGTTTAAAATGAAAGAAAATGTGGTTTTTTTTTTGCAGAAGTAAGTAAGAAAAGTGGGCGTAGCGGTGCCCTCAATACATCAGTGCCCTTAATACATAAGGTCCTGTATCGCTGTATAAATAGAAAATAATAGTAATGATTAGTTTTTTTACATGTATTCATGTTTCTTAGTCTTAGTTATGCTTACTTGAAAAGTAATGGAAAGCTCATAAAAAAAAAAAAAAAAACAACTAGAGCATGAAATAAAGGCATGAGAATTAAGAAGACTTAAGGGTTAGGTCATTAGTCATTACTCAATACTCATTAGTGAACATTGAACAATCAAATATCAATACTTCAACATTCAAGGTTCAAATTCAATCAAGTGAAAGAACTATGAAGTGATCAACATTCAACATCAATTTAGAAATGACAAAGAATAGAGAGTTAGTGAAGGAAATAGGAATACCTTAATCACCACCAAAAGGAATGTCTACCAAGATTCAAGGGGCTATGGTTATCCTCATCCCCATCAGTGTTATCATTTATAGTGGCACTATATGGAATTTGATATTGATGAGCATTGGGATCCACAAATCCAAAGAAGGCAGCCGCACCCGCATCAAAAGAACTTGGAGGAGGTGGAGGTGGATATCTATCATATTGCGTTTCACCATAGTCACCATATGAGTAGGACCCTGAAGTTGAAGACTGTTCTTCTTGTTGTACTTGATTGTATAGAAAATAGTCAAAATACTGTGAGGGTCCTTGTCCACTGTAACTAGGGTTCCACGATTCAGCCCATAATGCCGCTTGCTGTCCTCCAACACCTCCACCCATATATCCTTGTTCATTACTACCTCCAGGAGCAGGTGGTGAGACTCTCCGACGCCGTTGATAACCACGGTTTCCTTCTATTCTTTCCGGAAAGTCCTGTACCTCCTCTACAGGAATGACATCTTCCTGATCATGTTGGTAGTATTCACTAGTAACACCTGTCCCACTAGTGTCTCCTGCTCTATCTCCCCCATCTCCTCCACCATGGCTACTTGAAAATCTCTTTTTCCTCTTGTTTTGTACCTTATTTTATAGGTCATCATATGTTTTGGTCTTGGCATCCTTTACTCTCTCCTTTTTTTTTTTTTTTTTTTTTTACAATTTTTTGCTTTGCCATCTTATACATTGGATATTTTTTGTATTCCCATTCCCCTGCCAAACTTTATAGCACCGTTTTTTTTTTTTTTTCAATCTCGAATGTCTTAATGAACCTCTACACTTCACCACCAGGTTCCTTTGTCAGAGTGTCTTTTCTTTTAACTCTCTAAATACCCCTTTTGCTGCAATCCTTTAAATACAGTCAGCTATTTGATCCCACATCAATGTAAGTTTTCTCTCCATAATCCATATTCCATTATTGCCCCTCTTATCACTTAATGCTTAAATGTTGCTGGCCGTTCCCTTTTCAAATCCCTGCACCTCTGGGGCACCTTTTATTTACTACCCTTCTTTCTACTTCTAATGCAAACATCTGAAACTTCTTTCTGCTGTTGAGTGGTCAAACTTTTTTTAGGAAGCTTATATTCTCTGCGAATGTTTTTTAAGTTGAAAAAGTGCATCTGTCTTCTTTTAGTTCCAGTTTTATAGGTAATTAAATGCTCCTCTCTCTTTAAAGTGGGCATTTGCTATTAGAAGGTCAAATTCCAATGCAAATTCCAGGATGGTGATTCTCAAATCATTCCTTTCTTCAAATTGTGATCCTCCATACACTCATACCCTCTGTTTTTTTTTTTCCTCTTACCCATTTTAGTCTCCTTACATGCCCCTTTTTTCTTATATGCCTATTCCTTTCTTCAAATTGTTATCCTCCATACATTTGCATAGCCTCTATTTTTTTTTTTCTTACATGCCCAATTTAGTCTCCTCCTAGGAAAGTGTTTTCACTAATTGGAATTTGTTGTATTAAACCCTTCCACCAAAATTGTCTTATAGCCACTTTCATCTGATTCTGCTTGGGGTGCATAGGCACTAATAATATGAATTATATCTTCCTCTAGGACTAGTTTAATTGTTCTAAGTCTATCTGCCAACCTTTTTACCCCCACAATCTTTTCTTTTAAATCCCAATCTACTACTATGCTTACTCCATTTCTGGCATTTTTCTGAGTTTCCCTTTGATGATTTGAAGATCCTGCATCATGCCAGATACCATCCATCACTTTTTTTTAAAACTTTGGCCAAAAATGTTTTTCCTCCATCGCAACAACTGATTTTAATGGCCAAACAGCCTTCCAGTGCTACTGAATGCACTTGGGCAACAGGCTTTCCATGTAGAGAACAGTGTGAAACCAAAAGCCACACTGCTTTAGGTAAGACGACATGCTGCAAACTGTAATCACCTTGCTGCCCATCATAAGTTATTGGATAATTTGTGGACCTGGAAGAAAGATGAAAGGATATTCTACTTTTTTAACTGACGTGTGTCAAGAATGCACTGTACATATCGATATAAAAGAAAAAAAGGAGGATCACTAAATGTGAGTTATAGCTATTGTTCTTAAATCATGGTTAAGAAGGAAAACTTACTATAGGACGTTTAACACTTGAATAAGCTACTAATTATTGCCACAATGTTTTGTCTATTTCTGTATTAATAAGTTACTAATTTATTGCCGCATTGCTGTGTGTATTTCTGTTTTAATCTTTTATCACGCTTTTGAACTTGTTGAAGGTTGACAAGGAGGAAGTGCGCTTGCGCAGAACTATCGGACTGAAAAAGGATGAGTATTTCTTGGATACAAAACATATCACGTAAGTTTAATCTTCCCGAATATTACGTATTTTTTCTTTGGTTAGGCCACAAATGTTCTCTTTAGGGGGACTAGTCATTAAATGTCACTGAATGTGAATCTGCCATGTTTGCAGAAAGACCGAAGTTTTGAATTTGCTGGAGAGTGCTGGCTTCTCTCGCTCCAATCCGTATTATGTTGTTCAGCAAGGGAAGGTATTCAAGTTTTATTTATGCTTGACCTTATTTCATCTACTCATAGCATTTTAGTTCATTGTTAACTCGTTCATGTATTTGTGCTTTAACGTGGTTCAATAGATATCGTCATTGACACTAATGAAAGACTCAGAACGGCTAGATTTGCTGAAAGAAATTGGTGGAACACGTGTCTATGAGGAGAGGCGCCGTGAGAGTTTGAAAATTATGCAAGAAACTGGCAAGTCCACAGTTTTTGGTAGCATTTTTACCAGCTACTTCCGTAATTTACCTTACTGGTGATGCTTACGCACTTGGTGAAGCAGGTAATAAGAGGAAGCAGATAATTCAAGTTGTTCAATACTTGGAGGAGAGATTGAGAGAGCTTGATGAAGAGAAAGAAGAATTGAAAAAATATCAACTTCTTGACAAGGATCGGAGGTCTTTGGAATATGCCATTTATGACAAGGAACTTAATGATGCTAGGCAGAAGCTGGCAGAGGTCAGTTATTATTCATAATAATAATAATGTTATCATTGTCATTTTTTATCTTAATTGGTGAATTTATAGAACGAAGAGAAAGAGAAACACAATTAGGGACAGAAAAACCATAAAAAAGGAAAAAAAGTATAAGACCAATATAATACATAACAAGAAACAAACAAAATGCCACAAAAAACTACAACAAAGAGAAGCAACTACCATTGACATAGAACGGCCCTTCTTTGGTCAACCTATCGACCATATCATTGAAGCTTGAAAGAGGAGTGCTTGATCTTGCTAACAACATATTGAAGCTTCCAAAGGCCCCCAAATGAACTTGCATCCAAGAAACCGTGTTGGACAAATCATTTCAACAATCAAAATATCTTGGAATGAAGGCACATATATCCTCACTGCTTCCAAATAGCCAATGTCTCTTCTTTACTTTTATCTCCAACTCCGACAAGCTATACAGAAAGAAAGAGCTTGACCTTTGAAATTGCGGAGAACTCCACCAATATTGGCACTACTAGGCTTACCTTTAGCTACTTCATCCACATTAAATTTCAGCGAGCCTATGGGAGGAGGTTGCCACTTTTTCTTCATAGTACCATTTGAAGCGCTTTATCTTGTGATTGTAACATGTGCTGCTTTATATGATATCATGAAACTCGGCTGGCTCAATTGCTGTAGTTCATGATTCTTCTTACGCTTGTCAGATTTGGTGTGGCGGTGCTAACTGTATATTTTGATAGCATCCCACAAATGTATATTTATTTGGATCAAGTGAAGAAATAGAGAAATTTAGTGGAGTGGTTTGTTTGACCCTTTGCTGGGTTTGATCCTTTTATATAATATCTTAATCATTATTATAGTTATTTTACATCCCTAAATTATGTCAATTAGTTATCCAAGAGTTGCTTTAAGTGTCTGGTAGTCTTGGAGATTACACTTTTGTGAAATCCTCCATATTTGTTATGATGCCCTTGGAGTGTGTGGATTCTGGTGCACCATCATTTTGACACTAACCCTCAAATTGATGCGGATGGTCAAGAAGCATCAACATGTTGGAAGTAGGTGAGCCTCGCGGATAAGTTTTCAAAACTTTTGACCCACTTGACTCAGGGATCAAGTACCCATAAGGCTATAAACTACATCCAGGATCCAAGACCTCAATCTCATCAATCATAATCAGCATAACACTATCTCCAAGATAGTAAATAGCAGCCAACGAGCAACCACAAAATCCGCAACATACAAGGAAGTAGATTATACTTTTGGAGCTTGGTTGTGCTCTAATGGAGAAGTTGACAACTTGCTAGATGGAGAACTTTTCTTTGTAGCAAATTAGGATCTTCAAAACCTAATTGTCTTCCACGTTATGACCCGTATCAAATCTCTTTTCTCAAGGAGAATGGTGGGTTCTCCAAAAGAAACCAACTAGAACCTCAAAGGCAAACTGGAAGAGAAATTAGAAGAGAGAGAGGAGAGGGAGATGGGCGTGCAACTCTTGCACACTTCTTGGGCGTGAATTCCAAGGAGGAATGTGTTATTGACGTCCAAGGAGTCTCCCCTATATATTGCTAAAGCAACCTCCTCTACTTGCTAATTCTTAGAAGTCTCACTTCCAATGTAATTAGTAACTTTTTTCTTTCCAATTATTATTAGAAGTCTCACTTCTATAACAATTAGTAATTTTCTATTTCCTTTCCGTTTGAGTTCAAGTAGAATTAGTAATGATCTAATAATTGAGCTAGCGTGGGGACCACTAGGGATTCCATAGAAAGCTGGCTCCAACTGGGACACCCCGACTCCACATCTCATGTGCAATTTGGGCCCACAGTTAATTGCAAATAATTCCACTATATATATGCAACTGAACTCCAGTCTTAGGAATAAATTACATAAAGACCCTAAACTTCCCTATGACCACAAGTCGGCCGCTCCATCTATATTCATGAATCAATTGGTCCTGTCCACCAATTTAGATTCATATCTTATTATCCTTAAGACCCAATTAATTATAGTGATCATCGGTAACTATTCAATTAACTCTTAATTGGGATGGGTGTGCACTTACCAATGATAGATTCATTAATTGGCACAATGAGATAATGATGATAGATTCCATCTTGACCATTGAATGTTCCCACTGTCTTACTACTATGTACCCAAGACATCGAGGTGTTGACCTACAATTGGCCTCACTCATTGGTGATTCGAAGCAAATGAATAGACAGAAACTTGAGTTCATTAATATCACATGATTATGAGCCTATTGCTAATGAATTATTAGAGCAGATTTAAAGTAAAGACAATGTTTTATAAGGTGCTTCTCATGGTCCTTCAATACATCCAATGTACCAGTATGATGATCCAGAGTCTTACACTCCGATGATCGAGACAGATCACACTATCTCATAGTGATCATAATACTGCAACCTTATCAGATGAGATGCCCAATCTCATAACCGGTTGTGAATCAATTGAAGTATAGGATTTGTGACATATGTCTCTCGTATGTGGATCTCATCCACACATGTATCACATCTAATATACTTGTGGACTCCGGTTCATCTCATGAATCATCATGTCATTCGTATTGGTTATGTGCACGTAAATAATAAAACACCAATCATCTCATGAAAGGAAAGCATGATTATAATGATAATTAAAAAAATAAATCAATTTATTACATCATCCACTGGTTTGAGACCTTATAATCTAGCACAACATGCGTCATAGTTGTCAATTCCGTTCTAGTTCCCATTCTGGTTTGGCCCTATAGTGGAATTCTCTGGCATTCTAATCAATTCTGGTTTTCTGTTTTGATGAAGACGCATGAAAAACGGAAAAAGCTACAAGAATAACTAAAGTTGAAATAAAAATTAGAATGCCAAAATAATACTAAAAATGCATACTTCCATCATTTAAATTAAACTACACTCTGCAATTTACTTTTTTCTAGTTTTTACTATGTACTTAAGAAGGGGGGGGGGGGGGGGGGGGGGGGGGGGGGGCATTTCCATTTTGTCTGGAATGGACCGGGATCGGGCGGGTATTGGGCCCGTAACAACAGGAATCGGAAGTGGGAATCTTTTAGGGAAATTCCGTTCCACCATAAGCCAATTCTGGAATGTTCCGGCTAACTCTTGGCTAGAGCAGAACGAAATTGACAACTATGATTACCCTATGAGAAAGTGAAGTTGATCTCCAATCATTGCCTTAAAAAAAATGTCTACAGGCTGAAGACCAGAAGGCAAATGTGGAAGATCGACATGCTAGAGGTATTGACACAGTTTGTGTCGGGCCCACTTGGGACCCCCCTATGATCCATCCAACCTTGTCACCCACTACCACCCCACTTTGAATGTCACTGATCCCATTTTTTTTACATCAATCCGAATGGGACCGACTATTGGAATGAAATAAAAAAGAAAGATGCCTTCTAAAACTGTTAGACATGAGAGCCATGGATCAAAAGGTTAGGATGATTGAATGAACTTAGAATTTTTTCGCACAGGTGGGTCCTATCCATTTCTTTTGATCACCCATTCCCATGATTGGCGGTGGTGCCTCAAGTGGGAGTAGTTTGCATGAAATTCCTTGTGAGAAGTCTGTGCAATAGCAAGGCCTTCTATATATAGCCCGGATCCCCTCTTGTGTGACCTTATCTTGCACGCCCCATGCGTACCTCATTGTGGGGCCTAATGAGGCCTCGCCAATCAAGGGGAAGGTGCGGGATTGAAAGATTTGATAGGCTCTACCTCTCTGCAAAATCTTAGGCCCATTAGATCATTCTAATCCCTTGATCCATGGCCCACTAGTTCAATGGTTTTATAAGAAAAAAAATATTTTGACTCTCAATCTAACAGTCCATACAAATTACCCAATACACCTCTGTTCCATGCACAGCCCTGCGCACCTCATAGTGGGGTCCCCTTGGGTTTGCATCCGTCCGAATGGACTGGACCATTGGATCGAATGTGCACTTGTTTTTATTGGTGAACATTTGTGGGTTGGGATGATGGGTTACAATGATCATGTGAAACCCTGTCACCATACACTGGTAATGCCCACCCAGATCTTCAAATCCCCCCTCCTGTTCCCATGGAGGCCCCACAGTGAGGTGTGCATGGAAAGCTCCATGCGCACCTTGCGTAAAGGATCACCACCGTATGTATGTCTGTATTTTATGTTATTTTCTGCAAAGAGTTACTTATCACGGATTGTGTAAGAGGTAGAACTCTAAGTTCGTTGTGGGGACCCACTCGATGCATGCCAGTCATGTGAGGATAGTTTGATGGGAAGGTCTAATTGCGGATATGATTCTGGCTAGATCATCTCCATCAGATCATTACAACCATTGATTTAGGGACCACAATGGTAATGGTTTTTCAAGATACACTTTTTATGAAATTTAATCCAACAGTGAATATAATTCAGCTTAGGGTCAAACTAGAGTGAGTGCCAATTCAGGGTGGTGGATTATTGTGAGGTGGGGTTGGATTGATCATGGGGGGGTCCTAAGTGGTGTCAAAAAAGTTATCTCATACAATTCTTGAGAGCTACCTCCAAGCAGAGAGAAACCTATATGCGGTGGTTGAGCCAGGATTTTCTTTCGTGGGGGGGGGGGGCTGGGCAAGTGATAGTCAATTGATAATATTGTAGATTTATCAATTTATTACTACTCATTTCAAATTATTATTATTATTTTGCATGATTTTTAATAATATTAGAAGAAAAGACCAAAATGTAAAAAAACTCTGTAAGGGAAGTTAAAAATATGAAACTGATAGCGTTCACCGTAATGAATCCAAATTGCTTAATATAATCATTTTCTCCTTATTTTACCATTGAGATTTATATCTGATGCAAGCTGGACCCATAGGCCAGCCAGCCCATTGGTCCCAATATAAAGGCCCAACAGGACATCTAGTTTGTAGATGTTTTAACCAATTAGGAGTCTTATTTGAGAGTTTTGATTTATTTAGGAGTCTTCAAACTAGAAGTTTACTATGATTTGGTTTCTTTAGAGTTTTAGTTTCCTTTAAGATCTCGTTTCCTTTATTACTTAGGAAAAGTAGAGTCCCGGTAGGAAAAGGGATGTCCAACCCTTCGTATAAATATGTAATCATATTACCCTCCCTTGGGACGATTTATGATTTTTCAATAAGGACTGTTATGTTTTGTGTCATGGATTCCCTATGGTTGGGAGTGCTTCTCTTTGTAGTCAGAACGAACACTCGTTTGTGTTGAGTCCCGAGATGGATTCGACCAATTCCCATCCATGGAGTTGGTCCTTAACAAACTCTTTCGTGGAGTTTGTCTACATTGATTCCATATCCCCATTGTGGATCCATCATATGAAGTTGGAAGGAAGTGGCATTCTCATATCCTATCGAGTCTTGCATATTATGTAGGTGGACGGCGACTCCTTCAGGTGCCTTAAAACTGAATTTTGATGGGAGTGCTTTAGGCAATCCAGGATCTGCAGGTGTAGGGGATGTAATCTGCAATGATCATGCTAACTTGGGTCCCGCTGATCTATGCTCAATCAACAAAGCTGAAGCACTAGCGCTAAATATTGGCCTTTGTGAAGCTTTGCGATTCAATCCTCATCTACTGATTATTGAAGGAGAATTGTTAAGTGCGATTAAGTGGGCTTCTCAAGAATCAAGTCCTCCATGGTACCTTGCAAATATTATAGAAGAGATTGTAGAGATTTCTAAGACTTTGAAGACCTCTTTCCACGACATCAAGCGTAAAGATCGTTTGGCCAAAGAGGGGGTTTCTAGATTCTCTCTGTTTATTGTGGCGGATTGTTAATATGTTTCATTTTGCTTTGGGTTAATGCCTGAATTTTTGGGGTTTTCAGGCTTTTATAGGATTGATTTATTTTGCCCTGTTCTTTTATGTGGTTTTTTGATCTCATTATGGATCTCTTATAATGTAAATGCCCTTTGTGTTTTAATAGTCGTCTTTTCGAAATGTATTTCCATCGTGGATTCGAGTCTATGTCAATTGGTATCAGAACCAATGATCCACTCAAATCAGTTTGATTAGGTACACAATCCCTTTCCTCGATTTACTTTTACCCCCATCCATCCATCCCCCACAACCCCGCCCCCCACCCCCACCGATCCAAAACCTTCATCAAACCCAACCTCTATCTGCCACAGTCCCTAATCTCATCCCCAACCCCATTCGCATCCAAACTGTTGTTCATCTCTAACCCAGTCACCATTCCACAGAATGTCAAATCCAGCCCACAGCCCACCTTCAGACCCCTGCACTGATTCCCCAAATCCCAAACCCAAACTGACACTTTCCTTTCCCAAAAACCCCTTATTCAAATCCTAGCCCTAAACCAAACTGTGCATGCAGAGACCAAACCCATCTTCCACTCCTTGTCGTATCCCTACGTCCAATGTAGGCAAGCCCCACTCCCTGCCTTCTCCTTCAAATCCTACACAATCCCAAAACCCAAGCCTGCCGAATCAACCTAAAAATTCATCTCAAACCACCCCAAATTCCCCCCTAAATCCCATCAATCCAATAAAACCTCAAATTCTCAAATCACCAAATTCGGAACCCTAAATCATCTCCCCATTCCATCAATCCTCAACCCTAATCTACCAATCCAAACACCTAAATGTACCCCACTCCTTCAAAATCACTACCGAACCCAAAATCCTAATCCCAACCCCATTTTGTTCCAAAATTATCTTAGACGAACCAATCCAACCCAACCAAACCCTTCAAACCCTAATTCCTTCAAATTTCCCCAAAATCTGAACCCACCCCATTCCGAAACAAAACCCACAGCCCATCCAAAACTGTAAGAACCCAAAAACCCTTTGACCGAACCCAAACCACAATCTCAATCAATCTCAACCCATCGTCATCTCTTATCTGTAACCTAACCCGCCATTTGAACCCTCAGTCGACCCATTTGAACCCCATTCCCTTTGACTGATCATCAAAACCCTTTTCCCATTTCAAATTCTCAAAATACCAAACCCATAGTTGATTGCACCCGTTCCCCAACCCATTTGGCAGCAACCCAACCCAGAGAGAGAGAGAGAGAGAGAGAGAGAGAGAGAGAGAGAGAGAGAGAGAGAGAGAGAGAGAGAGAGAGAGAGAGAGAGAGAGAGAGAGAGAGAGAGAGAGAGAGAGAGAGAGAGATTTCACCTGCAAACTCCAGACAAAAATATCCACATGCCAACCCATTCTTTGTAAAGCATTATAATTTTAAGATCCTCTTTCGTCCAAATGAATGTGATAAACACCAGACAACTCAAATGAAACTCAAAGAATCTTGTAAATATGGAGATTGGTATTTTCAGAATGCAATCTACTTTGAGCAGTTCCTTAGCTTCAAGCAGGAAAACTTGACTATTGATGAATATAGTGGCCAATTTCAAGAACTGTAAAACTTATTTGTACCGGATGAGTGCCCAACACATGATTTAACTTGTTATATTAGAGGTTTAAGACCGGACATATGGAAGAAAATGAATTATTGTAAAACCATTCCAGACGCATACAAAGCTATTTGTGTTGAGCACGTGCTTAGACGGTCTCAGTTGCAACAGTGTAGGCCTCAAGACGGAAAACCCTGGCAAAATAGAGGATCTCGTATTATTGAAACACATTTTCCTGGAGAGGATAATCCCAAACTTGTCGTATGTTGACTTACCACAAACGAAAAGGAAGAAAGTGAAGAAAATGCGATATTCTGAACATGAGTAAGGTGTGAAGGCAAGTTTACTAATCTGATTATTTATCGTGGTAGTGCGATAAGCTTCGTTCCGCAAGAGGTTATTGACAAGCGTCATTGGTCAATCAAGAAGCTCTCGAAGCCCTACAGTGTTGCATGGGCTAATGATTTTATCATTCTAGTAACCCATCAATGTTTGATATCTTTTAAGATTGAACAATTATGAAGATAAGATTTGGTGCGATGTTATCCAAATGAATGTTACTAATATTCTTCGTGGATGACTATGGCATTTTGATTTGAACATGCACATTGACAAAGAGAAGAACATTTTCTTTGGAAAGGACAAGGGATTGAGCTCATTTCATTGTAATTGATAACACCTTCTCCGTCTCCATTGTCACCTGTTACCAAAGAACTAATGCATGAGCAAAAGTAAGAAACAAAAGTCGTGATTGCGCCACAAGAGCTACAAACCATGACAAAAGACATCAAAGATGACATTAAGAAGCAAATCAAAGAATGGAAGTTGCCATGACAAATTTAGATGAAGCAACATGGAGAACTCCTAAGGTGGATGATACTTCAGAAGAACTAAAAGATAAATGAATTGATCTTCTTTCCATGGACAATGATCAAAAGAGGTAGAGGAAGAAGAACAAGCAGGCGTTGAAGACTTGCACTTGGTTACCAAGGAGACTGATTATCTGATGGATCTTATTGCACTGCCACTCTTATGAAAGTTTATTGGATTATCATAATACAATGACATTGTTCAAGAGATTTCGAAAGAAGTACTAATCGTTGAAGTTCCCCACATTGACTTTATCTTCGTTAATAATATGGATATTCGTGGATTGTTATCTATTATGTGATGTAAACAATTGAAGCATCTAATGGTCAGATCATACTTCCAAGCTGAATTCAAAAAGCAAAAGAAGCAACCCCTCCAAGCTACTTACAGGTGGAGGAAAAGATTGAATCAATCTTCCAAGGCAATAGTTGTCAATTCTGTTCCGTTCTTGCCAGAATTGGCTGGAACATTCCGGAATTGACCTTGGGGGAATAGAATGGCCCCCTAAAAGTTTCCGATTCCAATTCCGGTCCTTTCCGATCATTCCGGTTCCAATTCCCCTCCATTTTGGTACTTTTATTCATATGTAGTGAAAACTAGAAAATGGTCAATTGAAGAGTGTGTAGTTAAATTTAAGTGATGTAAGTATGCATTTTAGCATTCAACTATTTTTTTCTTTTCAATTTTATGTATTCTTATATATATATAATTTTTTTTTTCCATTTTCAATCGCGTCTTTTCCAGATGGAATATCATAATTGACCAGAATGCCGAAATGTTCCATTACATGGTCAAACCAGAGCGATGACTGGAATAGAATTGACAACTATGTCCAAGGCATGCAATGAAAATGGGATCAGAAGAAAAAACAGAATTTTTTGCAATTGATTTTCGACCTAGGAGGACATTTACAGAACTCGAGGTCAAGTTCTCTACAAGATGGGGGGAAACATACTCATGGGTCAGCCATCCCATTGGGCCTAGTAGACAGGCTGATCAAGACATCCAACAAGTTAGAAGTTTTAACTAATTAGGTGTCTTATTTGAGAGTTTTGATTTATTTAGGAGTCTTCAAATTAGAAGTTTAGTATGATTTGGTTTCTTTAGAGTTTTAGTTTCCTTTAAAGATTTAGTTTCCTTTATTGCTTAGGAAAGTATAGTCCCAATAGGAAAGGGGATGTCCGACCGTTCCTTTTAGTATGTACTCCCGCCATTGAGAGAGACAATTTATGATTATTCAATAAAGATTGTAATGTTTCATGTCATGATATCCCTATGGTTGTGAGTGTCTCTTTGATGTAAGAAGTCGTGTGTGTTGAATCCCTCCCGGGAGGGATTCGACCAATTCCGATCTAAGGAGTTGGTCCTCGGCTCCTCGCTTGATTTCGTTTAGGATCTGGCAAACTCTCTTGTGGAGTTTGTCTACTTTCGTTCCATATTTCCATCACGGATCCAAGGCTGTGTCAATATCCCACTCTATTCAAAGTAAAACCAATGCCAGATTGATCACATGCAAATCAATCCACTGTGTGGTTTTTTTTTTTTTTTAATGGTTACCAAATATCATCAAAAGAGAGCAAGATGGTACAAGAGTACTTGTTATAACAAAAAGACAGTACAAAAGGTCTATACTGACAAGCCCCAAAAATCAAAGAAAAAAAAACATGAAATACAAACCATGAAGCTAAGGACAAAAACTCTTATAACATGACAACCACCTCCCACCAATTATACACAATCATATCAATGGGGATGCCCAATTAGCCACTGTAAATGTTAGCTTGTCTTTTTGTCTGCACTGGAGGCTTTGTCCTTGAAACAACGGGAACTCCTCTGCTTCCCAATAATCCTAAGAACTGCAGGAAATGAGGTCTTCCACAAAATCCTTCCCTTTTTCGAACCCCAACCCAATTTTCACTCCTTGAAAATCAGTCCACCACTATTGATATGATTGTTTGATGGGCCACAGTGCCCATGGTAGGCATGGATGGTTGAAAGGGTAGGATGTAAACCCATTCACCACATCATGAAAAGATAACACTCAAGGTGTATGATATGATAATACAAAGTTAGGAGTCCGTATCCTTTAATTATCTTACTGATGTTGTGAGAGGTGTGGAACTTTATAGTGGGGCCACCTATTGAATATCTCACTCACTCAAAATAAACTCCCTCACCTTAAGTGTAATATTTCCAAGTTTTGTTCCCGTAGTAGTTCGTCTCACCTTAAGACTGATTATACATGATTAAAAATGCCATATGCTCAATTTTACAGTAGGTCCAACTCTTGTTGTCGTATAATTTGGGGTCAGCCCAATGAACCAGAGGCCCTTCATTTTAGCAGATTGGATTTTCAATTAGTGGCCACTATGGTAGAGTTCTACACCATGGTTCAAAATCTTGGTCTCGGTCACGGTATCGGCCGGGCCGAAAAACCGATATGATGTCGGTATCGGTCGCGGATATCGGTCCGTCGCGGTCATCGCAGTATGAAAATTTTTTTAATCCAAAAAAATTCGCAAAAATATCCAAAAAATCCAGAATATTAGAAAAAGCTGGAAAACAATATTTCTTTCCATTAATAACAGCAATAAATCAAAATCTCGGTCACCTTAAGCTATGAGTCCTGTCTGTGTCGCAGTTCGGTGTCTTTTTCAGTATTCCATATGATGCAAACATTATTGATGCTCATGATCAATTTATTAGTGTAAATTGTAAAATATAAGAAAATAAAGATAGCATATCAATCAACATTTAATACTAACTCAATCATCAAATAAAGTTGTGAAATTCAAGACCCTGAAGATTAGTGACTGAGATAGTTAGTTAGTGACTGAGATAGATACATCATAAAGCACTTGGGCATCAAAATGTTTATGATTTACCTGAAATTAGAGGGGACTAGTGGAGAGTAGAGACTAGAGAGAGACTGATGAGTGATGAGTATGAGTGTATGACAGATTGACAGCCTAATACCAAGTGGAGTGACGCCCTGGCTCGATATCATCATCATCATGAATCATTAAAAGAAGATATTTATGATGAAATCCCCAAAAAATGATATATTATAATTCAAATATTAAAAAATTCAAAAATAAAATAATTAAAATAAAAATCTAAATCGTGTTTATGACTATGAGTAGATGTAGATCTATCATCTACACACTATTAATAAGCCATTAAGTCTTTGGTATCACAAATATCCTAACAAGTAACAACAATTATTTTTTGGAAAACAAAAATTAATAAAGTCATTTTCAAAATCCTAAATATATAGATCTAACATAAAAGTATGTAGATCAATCATTTACACACCATACAATGATCATGAATCATTAAAAGAACATATTTATGATGAAATCCCCAAAAATTGATATATTAAAATTCAAATATTAGAAAATCCAAAAATAAAAAAAATTGAAAAAAAAGTCCAAAATCATGTGTATGAGTAGATCTAGCATGAAAGTATGTAGACTTAACTTCTAAATGAAGAAAACAACCCAAGTGACAAACCTCTATGCTTCATCTAAAAAAAAAAACAACAAAAAAAAAAAACACATAATAAAATGCTTTAAGTTGATTTTCTCTTACCTTAGATAATATTTTCTTCAAAAAATAGAAGTGGGATTTGAAAATATGCAAGAGAGATGTGTGATGGAGTGTGGCTGCTGCTATGGGTAGTAAGGAGATGAGAAGAGAGGAGAAGAAGATGATGGGGGAAAAATGAAAAAATTAGGGTTTTCACCCTTTTTGTGATATCTCGGCCGATATTTTCAAAATATCAGCCGAGATATCAGTTCCACCGATATGACCAAAATCTCGGCCGATATAGGCCGAGATTTTGGCGATTTTTACCGAGGCTCGATACCGATATGAACCAGTATTGGCCGATTTTTTCAACCATGTTCCACACCCCTCTTTGTAAAATGAGTAACCCTCAAAATTGAAACACACATGTGCATGCACACACGCGTGTCCCGAGCGCATTTGGGTGTGGGGCCCTCCAGTGGGTCCATCTGAATGGACCTGCATGCTGGGCGTAAGGTGCACATTTGGGAATGGGGCCCTCTTTGGGTCCATTTGAATGGATCAAACACAGGGGACCCTGTATTACACCGGATCCATGAGCTTTGCACCCATCCAAATGGACTGGGCCCACAGATCCATGCACTGTTTGTTTTTTTTGTTATAAAACCATAGAAACTTGTGGGTCCCGGATGAAGGGGATTGGATGATCAAGTGCCCCCCGGACTTGGTAGGGAGATAGGACCCACTTAGATCTTTTAATCCCCTATGTCCCATCCCCAGTTGGGCCCCACAACGAGATGCACATCTAGCCCATATGTGCATAGTGCGCTGGTAATCTGGACTGATGATGCCCGAATACGACTTAAATATGATAGGGATACACCATAGAGACGGTAGGGGCAAGGATTGTACACATAAAATGTGTAGTATCGGATAATAGTACGGCATGATACGTTGCGCATTTTGAAGTATTGAACATCATAGATCGGAAATGATTTGGTGAGATGACTTTTATATGGCCCCACCTGGATAGGTGCCAACCATGAAGGGCATAAAGGACCAGCTAGTGACCACTTTATATTTTATTGTGCCAACCATGAAAGGACTGGCTAGTGACCACTTTATATTTTATTCCTGTGTTGAAATGATTGAGATTTATGCTTTAGCAGTATTTGAGAGTTTACCAGATCTTTACTTATAGTTTTTGTATGGTCTCAATAATAATTACAAGATTCACTTCTACGGGAGTCTCTCTCTTTTACATTGAGCTTCTTAATAGAATGCATCTTTCTTTCTTTCTCATAACATTCAGGCATAATTTTAACTTTATTTGTAGGTTGAAGAGGCTCGGACGAATGTTTCAGAGAAGTCAAAAAGTATGTACGACAGTGTGCTGGAGGCCCATGACAAATTCAAGGAATTAGAGAAAGAATTTAAAGTTTTGACCAAAGACATTCAAGGTTTGAACAAAGAAAAAGAGTCAGTAGAGAACCAGCGAACTGAAACTTTAAAAAGGCATGCACAGATTGAACTTGATGTCAAAGAATTAGAAGAGAAAATATCCACACATAGTCGAGCAAAGGTATGGTGAAGATGTTCTTTCTGCTTTCATTTGAGGGTGATTCATATGTGGTCACTAAAAGTACTTTCCATTCTTGTAGGTGGAGGCTCAAAGACAACTTAAGAGTTTGAATAAAGAAATTGATGAATCGACAGGTGAACTAGATAAAGTTAGAACCTTACATGCTGAACAAGTGGCTGAAGAGGAGGAAATAACAAAAGAGTATGTTTGATGGGCCTTCAGAGTATGTCTTCATCAGAGTACTGTCTTCATCTATTAATAGAAAATGACAAAATTTGTTTGCTTGTTGATAATTCTTGGAAATGTAGAATTATGGATCGTGAAAGGCAGCTGAGTATTTTGTACCAAAAACAAGGTCGTGCAACCCAGTTTTCTAGCAAAGCTTCTCGTGACAAATGGCTTCAAAAAGAAATTGGTGATCTCGAACGTGTTCTTTCATCAAACTTCACTCAGGTATTTTTTTATTTTTTATTTTTTTTCTTTTTGCAAGTTTGGGTTAGTGGTACAGCACATGTGGTATAACCTACCCACCCAGGGATTGATCCTTGAGCGGCTGTGTGAGAGGAGACACCCCTTTCCAATGCGGTGTCTTATGTTTCTCTGACTTGGTTTTTTTTTTTTTTTTAACTAGAATTTTCTTAGAATTGGCAACCTGTACTATAATTGTTTAATCATTTGGTTGAGAACTTTCCCAACATTACGTTTGACAATTTTCTTTACTTTATTGGCTGATTCGTAAATACCATGGCAATGCCTTATTATTCTTGATGTAAGTTGGTACTGCTCCTTGCACATGTCAATCCAAGCCCAATTTCAGCAGGCCCATTTAGGCCCATTTATTGTATTGTACTTAGTCAAAGAATATTACTTGGTTTGTTGCTACAGTTTAGGATCTGAGATACTTGATTGATTGTAAATAGGGCATTGAGCCCCTACATATATGAACAACAGTCGACCCTCAAAGGGAGGGCACTGTATTGAGCATTCTCTCACAACTGCTTCCATTCTCTTACAATGACATGGTATCAGAGCCTTCTGTACATGCCCTAGGGCTGTAGTTTCCTCAAGTTACAGGGATCTGTAGATCCTCCAAGACATCATCCACGTCTGGAAGCCCTCGGTGTGTCTCCGATCATCTCCGATCGTCTCAGATCAGGTGTGGCCCACCTGAGATCTTTTTCAACAACTCTGCAGAACCAGCCCATGTTGGTCGACTGGAATTGCTGGTATTTGTGGTGATTTTTCAGGAATTTTTTTCCCATCCAAGGTAGGTCTTCCATCACAATTTGTGGAAATTCAATTTTCTCCCTCTGATTTCATCTCGGCCGTCCAAAATCAAGGATTGTGATTGTTTTTGGCTGAAACTTCTTCCATCACTTGCGAAAATATTCTGTGCCTTCATCCCCAACCTCTGATCTATCCTCTGATGATCTGGTGGGGCCCACGTGCATGAAATCACACTGACGAGAGGGTCGTCAGTCACTTTTGGTGCAGTTCTGTGCACTGTTTTGATTGCACAGTCCATATTTGCGCAGATTCTTCATTATTTGTGATATCATCTTGCATTCTGTGGATCTCTGCATCTCTGCTTCCTACAGTAGCACCCATCAGAGCTCCTCTCTGCCATTAGTAACTGTTCTGGGAACAGTACTGGCAAAGTCTATTGACTGTTCTGGGAACAGTTCTAGTCAAGATTTGATCTAAGTTTTATTGCTGTTGCTGTTAAGTTTTCTTGCTATTGATTGCTTATTCATCATTCTGCTAGTAACTTTAATTCATCATCAAATTACTGCTGTTGATCTAGTTCCTGCTTTCTGGGTTGCTTGCTTGTTCTGGGTACTGTTATTGCTTCTGGTTATAGTTACTGCTAGTTACTGGTCTTCCTTCATTGCTCTTATTACTCCGGTGTGAAATTTTTACTAGTCTGCTCGTCATGGGAAAATCTGAAATTGCCCTGGTTTGGTTTGATGAAAAAAATTATACCTCATGGACCTTCCAATTTCAAATTTACTTAGAAGGAAAGGAACTCTGGGCACACATTGATGGATCTGAATCTAAACCTGAGGAAGATGACAAGAAGATTTTAGCTTGGAAGACTAAGGATGCTAAAATCAAAACCTGGTTGCTGGGCTCGGTTGACCCACATTTTATCCTCAACCTCATACCTTGCAAAACTGCCTGCCCATTTATTGTATTGTACTTAGTCAAAGGATATTATTTAGTTTGTTGCTACAGTTTAGGATCTGAGATACTTAATTGATTGTAAATAGGGCATTGAGCCCCTACATATATGAACAACAGTCGACCCTCAAAGGGCACTTTATTGAGCATTCTCTCACAACTGCTTCCATTCTCTTACAATGACAGCACAAACTAGTCCAGGTAAATTCAGACCAATCTAGCAGGATTGATTGTCCCACAGACTAGTGCAAAGGCCAAAATAGACAGCGATTCAATAAATTCAGTATTCAGCAGGCTATTAGTTAAAGCATAGTTCTGAAATTATTTTAACAGAAGTTGCACAAAGATCTAATATTCCAGCTGCGTGCCAATAAAATTAATTTCGAATTCAGCACTAAATTAGTGCAATTCCATGGGATGTTAGATGTTGTCTAGGCATTGATAACATCTTTATTTGTGAATCTAATGCATGCTTGAGGTGGAGTGCTGGAGAGCATTGAGGGCATTCAGCAGTTTTCAACTCTCAAACCATTGTCCTGGCAAAGGAACTGCTGGCATCACACATAACAGGTTAAAACATGAATGAATTTTGTGCTTGATCTGCTAGAATTTATATTTAGCTCAACAACCATATTCGGGTCTGTCGTATGAGCTGTCCTGACTAAACAAATGGGAGAGTATTGTGTAACAGGACCTGATCCACGGTGAACCAAAATATGTATAGACACAGTAACAGTGTGGTTGTAGCAGAAGCTAGCAGAGATTATAATCATACTGACCATGTTAGGCTCTGTACTTTGGACTGTTCAAACTAAAAACAAGGGGCATAGTGTACAACGGGAGCTGACCAACAGTGAACCAAAATATGAAGATACACACCGATTTGGCTGTAGCTATGTAAAGATATAATCAGGGGATGCCAAATAAAGAAACACAGTGAGAAAGGCTCCGTGATATCGCACCAAAAGCTTTCCACAGAAGCTTCATGATAGCTCTAATAGAATCAACCTTGGGTTGCATAGTGTGAGAATATTTTTGAATGGACTTCCCAGACACTGTTTAATGGGTTCCAACAAAGATCAAGAAGACACCTGATTGAGAGTGTGATGAGGTAGTGAAACAATCACTCGAACATCACAGATATGCAACCCAAACTGCACAGAGCAAAGTAGCAAGCTGCTTATGACAGAAATACAGGTCAATTACCACTTTAACACCTCAGTCAGCATTCTGAAAAACTAACTCAAACCATAGCCTGGCCATAAAAACTGTCTCAAACAAGTATTATGACTGAAGTTCTGCTTTTGACAATGTCCAACTCAGATCCAAGAATCAGATCACTTTGCAACTGCGCAAAACCATATTCTGTATACCAGTCTGGTTGGTAATTCCCAACAGAATACTTAGTCGAGTCAAAACTGTTGAGATCTAAAACACTTCAAAAGAAAAAAAAAAAAAAAGAAGAAAGAAAGAAAGAAAAAAGAAAAAAATCACCAAAAAATTCTGCTAGGCCAGGGAATCAACCCATTTAACTATTGCTCTGTATTTCAACCTGCATGGTCACTGATGTCATCAGTACAGCTGTTGATGTCAGCCCTAGATTTGAATCTGAAACCCTTGATCCCTGTCCTACCTGCTTTGTTTCTGGGCCCACTTGATCGCTTCAAATAGGGCATCACTTCACACAGTGGGACTGATAAGATTGGGTATGATATGGCACAGTTACAGAAAACACCCCAACTTCCAGAGATCTATACAACAGTATGGCTGTCTATCACTGCCTGCAGCAATGTCCAAACTGAGAACACATCATCCTTAAAGAATGATAGGTGCCCGGCCCAATTGCGCGATAAGGGCTGAGTCATTGGCCCACACAAGTTAAACCTGGGGTCAAGCATGTAGGCTGATTGCAAGTTAGGAAAGTGAATAAAGTGATGATGCTTGAGTTGTCAGTTTGATTGTCCATTGACTAAGAGTGTCAATAGTATTGGATTTCTTTCCCAGTTAAGCTGTAGGATTTCTTTGACTAATTATGTGGTGATCTTTCCTTGATTCAAGGGAGATCTTTTTAATATTCTTTCTATGTAAAGGCAGCAATGGCTATTTATTAGGAGAAGAATAATAAGAGAGATATCAGAAAATTATCCCCAAACTCTGTGCTTGCACAAGCCCAGTCCATCCTCGAACTTGGACACAAGGAGGTTTAGTCCATCCTCGAATTTGGACAATTTATCCCCATCATTCAACTGGTATCAGAGCACCGATTCTGGCCTACCACATCTTCGCAGGTCAAATCCGGTCCATTCCTTCAAATCCCTCTAAAACCCGTCCCCATCTTGAAAACCCAAACCCACCGGCCCTCCACACCCCATCAAAAATAAAAATAAAAATAAAAAAAACAGAGAAAAGGAGTAGAGAAGAAGAGAGGATTCCAGGCCCAATCATGTAGCTCCAGCCACGTTGTCCTGTCCGACCGTTCGTATCGCCGTCGCCTCGTCAGCTTTTGCAAGCCTTCTTCTCAAGCACCAAACCATCGTGATCGTAGAAGGAAGCTATCATTCTATCACCACTGATTGCATTTCAGTAAGTGTACAAAAGCTTACAAAAGATTCTTGAAATTGATTAGGGCAGAAAGCTTATGATATTTACATCAACTGACATTCCTTTCTTCTTTTACAAGACAAGGCTAAAATTTTGGTTTAGTTACACCTTGCCATCAAAGAGGTGACTTGCTGATATGTGTGGAAAAGAAACAGAAAGTAAAAAAGAAAAAAGAAAAAAAATATCAGAGCATTGTTCCTGGTATAACTAGCATGACTAATAATACCAGAACCAAGGTGCTAACGACGAACGTTGACAAGCTTGATGAAGAAGTTAAACAATGCGTAGGATCGTTGCGGGACATTAAGGTTACCTTGGCAGCTATGGATGCCAAATATGACTACATACTCTCTCTTCTTCCTAAAAAGGCCGAATATGGTCCATTTCAAAAAAAAAAAAAAAAAAAAAGGCAGAATAGGGAGGTTACAGCATTAACAATGTCACGGATGACAATGGACAACTTCAACCTCGCATTGCAAGAGTGGACTTTCCAAAGTTCTCATGTGGGGAACCAACCTCATGGATCTATAGGGAAAATCAAATTTTCCAATATCAAAAGACTGCAGAAGACCAAAAAGTTCTCTTAGCTTCCTTTCATTTAGAAGGGGAAGCAATGCAATGGTTCCAATGGTACGAGAAGACCCAAAAAGAGTTTACATGGGAGATGTTGCAAAAGGCCATTTGTGTACGTTTTTGGTCAACTGAATATGAGAACTTTGACTAACAAAAAAAAATGAGAATTTTGATGAGGCTTTCTCTTGGCTTTGACAAACAGGCACAATGCCAGAATATCAAGCCCAATTTGAATGCTTGGAAAATCAGGTAGAGGGGTGGCCTGAAAGGCATTAGTTGGTTGCTTTTATTGGGGGACGATGGAATTGCAGTGGAGATCAAGATGCTCAAACCTGCAAACATTTCTGCAGGGATTGGGCTCGCTCGAATGCAGGAAGAAAAGTTGCAGAGCTTATATCGAATAGAACAACCACCACCTCAAATGCCACCGCTTTCACGAAGGGGGCCCACAGCGCAGCGGGACACTGCCTATACGACTCAATTGGTCAATTCATCCCCATCATTCAACTGGTATCATATCAAAGAACCCTTGCTAAGCTTCCAGCAGACAGATATTTTGATACATTGGCCGCTGTGGCTGTATGACCTTTGCATTCAGATCATTGAACCTGTCAAGTCTTCTTGAATGTCTTGATTTACTGCTTCATATTGACCGGGTGAACCAGGCTATGGGTTGGGCACTTGGGCTTACATAGATATACATAGATCAATTATTTAAGCTCTAGTTTTAACATGCCAGGATTGGTGGCCTAACCATGCTCTAATAACAGGTTGTGTTCGAAGAAGATTTTCTTTAATAAGAAAGAAACAAAGAACAATACTGGAAAGACTGATGGAGAGGAAGTAAGGGGTAGGGAAAAAGAGAAGTGGAAGAAAGGAGCTTTGTGCTCATGCTTCCCTGATGTATCACATTTGCACCCCTCATGCTTCCAGAAATATCAAATAGGCCCTCAAGCCCTTAAATTTGACAATTTTCTACTGGAAAAGGTTATGCTTGCACAGGGGACCCACTGAATTTAGATGCAAAGGATCTGAGATGATGAAAATATAGGCTTATTGGGTCACCTACGCAAGTCGTGCCCATATAAGCTGTCACTCATGCAAGTCAAATTGGAACTTGACCATTAGGTGACAAAGGTAATTCCTACACAAGAAGTCCTAAGTAAAGTCTGTTATGAGTTATAGTCTCTCCTCTAGGTCACTAAAAAAAAAAGTCTTATGAATTTTAGATGAACTAGGAAGTAAATAAGATTTTTTTTCTTTTGATCAATAGGAACTAAAGAAGATGATATGCTGAACTGTAAGTTTTAGATAAACTAGGAATTGCTGGGACTTGCACAACTTGGGATGCTAAATTGAAAATATCACTGCTATGGTACAAAACCTAGCTGAGCCAAGCAATTTTTATTGAAAACACCATTTTCCCTATTTCTTCTCTTTAAGAGCCATTCCTAAGGGTTTCTCTGCACTGATATGGTTCCAGATTACTGAAAAAAAACCCACAAGATTGACCATTAAATAAGATTCAATATTTTTTTGAACACTTAAAAATCCACACTACTACGCTGCTGCATGTCATTGCAGCTACGTATAGCCCATTATGTAGCATTTTTTCCACTGGTTGCTATGCTTGCCAGAACCACTCTTTTGATCCTTGACAACAATTAGGAAGAAAAAAGGAGACAACAATTGAAACTACATGCAAAATGAAGTATACATGCAGTTCACTACCATGGCCTACGTCCATAGGTAATTCGGCAATGACAATAGGTAGTTCGGCAAATGACAAATCCACTATGCCAATGAAAAGTTGACAAAGTTGCAAGGTCACACAGCACTCAAGGTCCTTGTTAACCACCAACACGCAAGGCCATTGTCATCTTTGTTGTGGTCGTCGTCGTCATCAACAACAACAACAACAATGTCATCATCATAGCATTACCCTCCTTATACCCTCTAAAATCCTTTGGAAAAGACACCTCTTGAAGACATGAAGAAATTTCATTGATTTTTCTGCCTTATACAACTACAACAAACTATCAAACCATTTCCTACAACCAAGAAACTCTCGATGCTCTGGAGAAATCTCCATTTGAAGCTTTAATGGTTGAAGCCAATAAAGAGAACCATTTTGATCTCTCCTCTCTCAAACTCATGGTTCAAAATAGCAGTTGTTATGTAGCGTAGCGGCCGTATTATCGGCCGTAGCGGTTAAGGGCGCTACGTTATTTTGAAAACAGCAGCGCTACAGTCTAAAACCTGTTAGAGCCAACTATTTTTAATTTAAAACACCATTTTTCCTATTTCTTCTCCTTAATAGCCTTTCCTAAAGTTTTCTCTACTACCCTTATATAGTTCCAAATCACTAAAATAACTACGTTGCTACGTATCACCACAACTGCTATGTATCACCTGCTACATAGTGTTTTACCCACTGGCTGCTACACCTGCCACAACTACTATTTTGATTATTGCTCAAACTTTTCAATTAAGCCCGAAAGTAGATCTTTGAATCCAACTGTATAAGATTCAAGAGGGCCCAAAATTCTTGTGACTCCTGTCTATCTTCTATTCCACTGAAATTCCAAGAAACCCTTCTAGAGAACGTTAGAGAGGAAATCCCTGTGCTTTACTTGCAAGGAAGAAAGCCAAAACTCCATTTTCCATAAGATGCTCCGCTTGTTGGCATAAAACCTATCATATCCAGATACGGATATGGATATGCACACTGATATGGGGATTGGAGATACGACTCCTTACTTTTGAAAATATAGGACACGGATACGGATACGTGTGTTCAAATTTTTTCTTTAGATCACTTTTGAATCACTGAAATTATCATTGTTTTTGTTCCTTTATAGCATTTTTTATGGTGAGAAGTAAAAATATTAAAATAACTATATTAAATAAAGGACTTTATAAGTAGTATATGTTAAACTTGTTCTCTAGAAGTATCAGTGCAATATCAAGTACTAATATAAGCATCGTATTGGTTCGATACGGATACATTGGGCTTGTACAAGTATCCGGGTATCATAGCATAAAACCTCTTTTGAAATAGTCAGGTTTTGGGGCCACTAAAACCTGACCAAGTAAGTGATTATAATGCTTAGAATGACCACCCAATGTTATATCCATGGGGAAACTCATTTCTTTAACTATATCTAAATAAGAGCGGGCCTGAATATTGATTTTGAGATTTTGACATCATTATAACATCCTATGGTTGAGCATCTTCGAAGTGGGCCTCACATGTGATTCAACCCATTCCATCATTGGTTCTTCTCTATTTTGTTATTGATTTGATAGACTCACTGAACATAAACTTTTGTAAAAGATAAACTGTTGCTCATTCCGAGCTGTCCATAAAAAAGTGCTAATAATGGTGTAGGCCATGCTTTTCTATTTTTTCATAAAACTGGTAGGGATAGTAGGAATTAGTCACCATTGTGGCTCAATCTTGGCCCGTTGACAGTCCTAATTTGACGCTCTATTTTTTTTATGACAAGTTCCGCCAACTATCCAAAAGCAACTCTTTGGGTCGTATTTACATCTGGGAAAACATGCTCCAAAAACTCTGCAAATACAACTATTATCACTACCATTTTTCTCCTTGTATTTAAATCTGGTAAAACGTACTCTAAACCTTGATGTTTAGAACTCTCTTTTGGTCATATTGAAGACTAGCTGCATTTCTCTAATTCACTTCCATTTTTCTCCTCGGTTGTGGTATTTTCCTTGCATAAATAGTTTATTTTCAAGCTAACATTTTTCTCTTGCAGTTTAGGTTTAATTTAGTTATTGGATTGCTTGTTCTTTTGAATGTAACTAGCAGTGCTGGATGTATTTTTCAGGAGAAAAAACTTTTGGATGAAATTCAGCAGCTAAAGGGTGAGTGGAACGAGCAAGAAGCATACATAAAGGGGCGTAGACTTGAGTTTCAGAAGCAAGAAACACTCATCAGCCAGAGTCTTGAAGACTTAAACAGTTTGAAGAAACACAGGGATGAACTACAGGATACACGAAAGTATGATATTTCCTTATTGTAGTATATGAATGGTCTGAGAAGGGACTTCATTGGGGTATTCATTGTGAGCATTCATTTGTTTTAGGTCCTTATGGAAGAAAGAAAGTGACCTCTCTGGTGAGATTGATCGGCTTAAAGCTGATGTTGTGAAGGCAGAGAAAAGCCTGGACCATGCCACTCCGGGTGTGAGTATTTTAATTGCATTATACTGTCCTCAAGTTCCATAAATCTTCAACATATGAAGTGTTCTTGGATATTTGGTTTGCACTTGCTTACTTGACAATTCAAGAGTACATGGGATATTTGAATTTGTTCTACAATGCTCCAAAACAATATTAAACAAAAATAGGAAGGAGAATCAAGTGTTGTCACTTGTAAATCATACTCACCACTATTGTTGGTATGCATGCTCAAATCCATCCAACGGCCAAGTTTACATGTTAAATTCTAGTGTTGAGAAAATAAATAATGCCAAGACTGATCCCAATAATGTGTTCATCAAGGTTTTAGATTCAGGCGGCTGTCCTCATGATGCCATGCGTGTCAATCATTAGAAGTAACTAAAATATTTCAAAATTTTCAGAAAAAACAAGAAATAACGAAAAGGTAAAAATGTGAAAAATAAGCTATGTAAGTGGTATATTATCTCCATTGTAGAGATCTTTAAGCTTGTTGAACGTTGACGCAATGCTCATGACTTAGGGTGTTTGGCCTTGCTTATATTCAAGAGGCGGCACCATTCAAAGAAATAAATAAATTCAAGAGGAGGTACCTTGGTGTATGTTGTTTGCAAATGATATAGTGTTGGTGGATGAATCGAGAGATTGTGTGAATGCAAAACTTGAGAGATGGCGGGAGGCTTTAGAATCCAAGGGCTTTAAAATAAGTCGTACAAAGGCATAATATAAGGATTGTAACTTGGGGTCATGTACAAAGAGTTGAAACTACTATATGATTTGAAGCTCAAGAGATACCACAAAATGCTTTAGTACAATACCTTGGCTCGATAATTAGTAAGGATGGAGAGATTGAGGAAGAGGTCGAGCATATGATAAAAGTAGGATTGTTGAAGTGGAGACTTGCTTCTTGAGTGCTATGTGATTGGCGTATACCAACAAGATTGAGTGGGGAATTTTATAGGACAATGATAGACCAGCTATGATCCGTGGAGTAGAATGTTGGCCAATCAAGAAGCATCACATACACAAAATGAGTGCAGCAAAAATGAGAATATTGAGGTGGATGTGTGGTAAAACTAGGAAAGACAGAATTAGAAATGAGCACTTTTGAAAGCATTTAGGGGTAATATCAATAGGTAATAAAATAAGAGATAGTATTCCTTTCCAATCGATACATTTCTCCTTAACCTCCTTCACAAATTTGGTCCAAATAAATGTGTTAACATCACTATTGTCGGGTTTCGATTTAGATTGGATCCGCTCACACATAGGCTTGAGTAGTATTTTTCTATTCTCCTTCCAAAGTCTATACATATTGCTGTATCCATCATGAAGAGTCCTTTTATCTTATTGCCATGGTTGGCCTAGTAGAATGTGGCATGCATGATGCATCCATTCTGGGCACCACATCACACATGGCGTTATTAAAGTAGACTCCTCCAGTAGAAAATGAAACTAAGCAACATCGACGGATGGCAATCTCATTCCCTTTCCTGAACTAAGAGAGTTTTTAGGGTCAAGGGTGCTTCTCGATCTTGAGTTGGAGCTTGTTAATGGTTTCTTTCAAGATGACTTTCTCGCAAGTACCACCATCAATGATCACGCCGTAAACTTTTTCTTGGATGATACATGGGGTGTAGAAAATATTGTTGTGCAACCAACTAACGGCTTTTGGCTTCTTTGGAGTCATGAGGCTTTTCAAATTACTGGGGTTTTATCTCCGTCTCCTATGATCCCTTTATCATTGTCGTCGTCATATACAACATCATTGGCGGCCTCAAAATTTGACTCAGCTTCATATTCCACCACCATTTTCTTCCCCTTTGAAGTGTTTGCTGAGGCGTTTTGCCATTTGCAACATCTGAGGAGATATGATGGATTTTGTTGCATTTATGACAACGTATGGTCCTTTGGCCGGTTCATCTTGCTGCCTTGTCATTGTGAGCCTTAAATCTAGCTGCTTGCATTGCATTGGGTGGTTGAGTTGGCTCCAACTTAGAGTGGCTGCCTCCCACCTTTGACTGGCTTGTGAATGAACTCCTGCGACTCTGCTCTTTCTTGAGTCGCTTTTCGGCAAAGCTAGGTTGCTGACTTGCCTTCGCAACAGTAAAAGTCAGTGCAAGGCCAATCTTATCAGCGATGGCGTGAATCACCAACTGTTCCTCTTAACTCATTCAAGTTGTTACGGGCGATGGGTTGGTGAAATTCCTCTGCATACTTCTTAAATGTCTGGTCTCCTTGTCAAATATCCTGCAGTCGGTGAAACAGGGACTACATATAATCAGCTGGTAGGAAAGCCTCACGCATTAGGGACTTCATATTCTCCCATGAAGTCACCTTGTGCTTCCCACGCCTCTCCCTTGTAGCTTTCAACTGTTCCCACCAAACCGAATCCTAGCCTCGCAGTTGCACAACCACAATCTTAACTATACAATCATCTGGGATCACTCAATACTCGAGGATCCATTCGATTGCTTCAATCCACTCGATGAAACTGATCTGCTACAAAACTGCAAAAATTTTTTGGATTGTTTTTCTGCATGAAATTTGTTTGGGGATAATTGGAATGAGTTTAGAGAATTATCACTAATTTCTTTCTTTACTATGATTTACATCCTATTCATCTTTTCCCTTTTTTTCTTTATATCCTGTTTAGGATATTCGAAGGGGGCTCAATTCCGTTAGAAGGATCTGCCGGGACCACAATATTGGTGGAGTTTATGGTCCGATTTTTGAACTAATTGATTGTGAAGACAGATTTTTTACTGCAGTTGAAGTTACTGCTGGAAACAGGTGCAATGGAACCCGCTTTTATGCTTTCTATGCCGAAACTCAATTTATATTATTGTCTTGTGGACCTGTTAGATGACATGGCTTCAGTGCTAACAGTGGATTATTATGTTGTGTACAGCTTATTTCACGTGGTTGTTCAAAATGATGAAATATCAACTAGGATAATCAGATATCTTACAGCTGAGAAAGGTGGACGGGTTACTTTTATACCGTTGAACAGGGTGAAGGCCCCACATATAACATTTCCTCACCGGTCTGATGTGATTCCTCTGTTGAAGAGACTGAAATACTCTTCGGAATTTGCTCCAGCTTTTGCACAGGTTAGATGAGACTTGTGCTCGGGATTTCATGCTTGTGTAATTATGAGTCATTCTTGTTCTCATTTGTATGCTTGTATAATTATGAACCCAAGTTGATTAAGAATTCTGTCTGATTCATGCTCTCCTTTTTCCCCCTTTCTTCCAATGAACTCCTTTAAAGGTGTTTGGTAGAACGGCAGTTTGCAAAGACTTAGACGTGGCCACAAAGGTTGCTCGAACTGATGGTCTTGATTGCATTACTTTGGAAGGTTTGCTACAAAACTTTTCCATCTATTGCGTATTTAATATTTCTATTTAGTCTAAAGCCTTCACTAATTCACCTTGAGCCATATAACAGGTGATCAAGTAAACAAAAAAGGTGCCATGACAGGAGGATATCATGACGATAGGCGTTCCAAACTAAAGTTTATGAATATAATAAGGCAAAATACAAAGTCTATCAACATGAAGGAAGAAGAGCTAGAGAGAATTAGAAATTCTCTTCAAGATATCCTGACAGAGCTGATGCTTTCATGTTTTTAATCAGAATCAACTTCTCAAGCTTCTCTCTATGTTTCATTTTTGTTTGGCATTTAATCATTTTCCTCACTCTTATCTCTTTCGGCTCTTGAAACTTGACTCCTGTTGTGCATTTCTTTCTGCATGAAATATTTTTGTAGATTGTCTGCTAACTAGAATTTCACACACGAGACATGCTGTAGTCAGACGATTTTAGATTTCACAGAGTTATTCCTCAGACTTAACGCGTTTTCGATTTATGGAAGCACCAATCAAAACATCAAATAAATTTCTTCCCCTTGGCCGCATAAAACAAAATAATGTCTTTCATATTGAAAATGAGAAGAGGTGACCTAGTACACCAGCCAAATCCTGAAAATAGTCCTACAACCATTGCCTGCAAAGACTGTTGACAACTATCGCAAAACTACATTGTGAGAGTAGATCTATATCTCATGCCCTTAGGTGCCATAAATGATCCATTGGGAGATCATCATTTCTATGATCCATATCTGGATTAATTCGGTGGCTAAGTGCTGCAATGTAGAACTCAAATTGTTTTTATAAAGAATATGATATAACCCTCCCTTTTTGGGGCTTGGGACTAGCAATGCCAAAGAAAACCATAAATGGGACAATGAAACGAGTCACTGAAAGCGGGGCATTGGAGGGGCCATTTGGAGATCTACTTATTCTGATCCAACAACTGGGCCATTGGGAGTTCAATTTACACCTCTCATCTAAGATTACCATATTGCACCCAAATCCATGTTTTGCAACAAGTACTCGAAAAATTCCCTGCTCTCCTTGTCCTAGGTCATTTAGAAATGAGAGCTGCTAAATGCACACCACTTTTTTCTTTCCAAACTCACCTGTGCGCGGGGCGGGGGGGATGGGATGGAGAGTGGGGCGGGGGGGGCGACAGGTGGCATGCAGGGAGGGCGAGGGAGTGTAAAGAGTAATTAGGAGAGTATAGATTAGGGTAGTCTAGGAAAAATGGGGTGTGCAGAGGGTAATTTTGTTAATGTTTTAACTTAAGCGGTGGGTGTAGAGAGAAGCAATGTGTGGAATGTAAAAATCAGTGTGCATTTAACAACTGTATTTTTTCAAAAAAATTATTACCAATATATGTTGGGAAGTCCCACATCCCCCAAGGCCTAAGTTGGACAGAGTTTCATATACTTGTTTGGGCCTTCCACTTATTAGCTTAAGCTTTTGGGTTGGTATATGATTTCTTATATAGTATTAGAGCTTGTTCCAATCTCATTGTTCTTGTGTAGCCCACGTGGTGGGCCCATCCATGAAATTTGTTCGGTCTAGACCTGAGGGGGAGTGTTGGGAAGTCCCACATCCCACCTCGCCGAAGTCCTGAGTTGGACAAGGCTTCATATACTTGTTTCGGCCTTCCACATATCAGCTTAAGATTTTGGATTGATATTGGTTTCTTACAATATACCCTTGTGTAAAATCCCTAAACTACCCCTCCCTCTCTCTCCCCCTCCTCCTTCCTGTTTCTCTTCCTCTTTCTCCCTTTCCCTGCCAGCCTCCACTCTCTTTCTCTCTCCCCCTCCCTCTCCCTTCCTGCCTCCCCCCGCCGCCTCCCTCTCTCCCTCTCCTTGTCTCTCTCTCCCTCTACCACCACCACCGCCGGAGGGGGCGGTGGTGGTTGGTGTGGGGGTGGAGTTAGTTTAGGTATTGCGAGGGGTGTGCTGCAAAGAAAAATTTGAAATCCCCCACACTTCAAAGGTGGGCGTAGAGAGAAAGGGATTGTGGAAAGAAAAAAATGGTGTGCATTTAGCAGCTCTCTTTAGAAATCCATCATTTATATATTTCCTAGCTTCTCTTCTCAGTGTTCTTCTTGTATATATCTCCCAGCTTCCCTTCTTGATTTATAGTTCTTCATAGATTTATGGGCCACCAAGTCACTATCTATGATCTACCTCCTAAGAAAAGCACACTTTCAGCTGGAGAAAGTACCACTTAATCTGACCCATTCTTTTTTTTTTTTTTTCTTCTTCTGAAAGGTAAATCTACGCCATTCTATTTGCCAGCATTTAAACAAAAAACTTTTACTATTTTCACCCACAAGTCTGATAAGCTGGTATTAGTGGAGCTACTCCCTTCTTTTCTGAAATAAGTAGAATAAAACTTGCACCCAAATCCCTACTCCCTCCTAAGAAAAGCACACTTTCAGCTGGAGAAAGTACCACTTAATCTGACCCATTTTTTTTTTTTTTTTTCTGATGAAAGGTAAATCTACGCCATTCTATTTGCCAGCATTTAAACAAAAAACTTATACTATGTTCACCCACAAGTCTGATAAGCTGGTATTAGTGGAGCTACTCCCTTCTTTTCTGAAATAAGTAGAATAAAACTTGCACCCAAATCCTTGCTTCATTTTTGTTGGTCATGACTCATAGGCTCCTGCAAGAATGCCACTGCAGAGAACCAGTGGCAAGTGGCGCTGCAGATCACTACTCAGCAGTTTTCTTCCAGCATTGGGGCACAACCATATAACAGTGGAGACAGCTTTCTTCTAGCGCTAATGATCACTATAATATTGAAGAGGGGCAAAGTTTTCCCTTTCCAGAAGGTTTACAATCATCCAATCGACAGGTTATAACATGTATCCAAGCAAGCTCGCTCATAATAAGAGGATACCTCTGATTTCCACAGCATCGCTGACCTGTCGAAAAGATTTCTCTTGTAATGACTCAAGTTTACTGCCTTTTCGCTGGTACATATTCAGGTCTTCAAGCTGATCTCCACATGTCAAACTTAAGGCCTTCATGCAGATTATCAACCCATCTTTTAATTTCTTTAGTAATAACTAAAGGTTTTCCTATTTTTTTCTTCAGATCTTCAAGCAAATCACCATATGTCACGTGAAGTCTTATGTAACATCAAGATGGATATCGCCAGGTCTAGCCTGTAAATTTCCTGTATCATGTGTCAAAGTATATTTCTTCTCAGGCGGGAAAAATTCCTTGCTCGGATCAGAAGAGACCTAAGTCCATGATGTCAATGACTTTATTAATTCATTTCAAACCTGCAAGGAATGAAATGAATGACTAAAATGTCTATCGTATTCTGTCACAACTTTGCCATCCACGTAAACACTTGCATTGATTTTATTTTTATTTTAGCATGGAATCTAACAGATACAGAATGACTAAAATGGCTCCTCTTGAGCTCAATATGAAGTAGATCATTTATTACTTTTTGAATCAAGATCTCAACTGATATACCTTCTCATGTCTCTTACAAAGTAACCCAGGAGGCGTTGACATATAAGCTTCTTCATAGGCAATACATACTAAAATTTCGAGACCTTAGATGGACTATTTACTATAGAAAAGTATAGAAATGATAACTCTCACTGGACTGTGCCATAGGAGGAAATGTTATTAGCTAATCGCCAACATATGTTTTAAGTAAATCCTTTTGCAACTAAACAAGCCTTCCGGCGTGCAATACTCCCAAAATGATTGTAATTCAGTGAAAACACCAACTTGCACCCAAGCTGATACTTTCCTACAGGTAACTTTGTCATATCTCAAGTGTTAGTCCTCTCCAATGCAAACCTCTCGTCTTCCATTGCTTTTTCCGAGAAGCATTATTCAGAACCTCATTTAAATTTTTGTGCTTGAAAGCCTCAGTTATATATTTAGGAAGTAGTGGAAAGGGCAATATTAGACCTATGAGAAAGAGTGGACCTCTACAAGACAGACTTGGATAGTTAAATTTAAAGGACTATGAAGATGATTGACAGCTGTGTGTAACTGAGGAAGGAACAAAAGAGAATTAGTGCTTGCAGATAAAAGTGTATTGACAATGATCAGTGAAGAACTGGATTTTTCTGAGTTTTGTCTCCTTGTTCAAATCTGCAGTTCCTTACCAATGTGTTCTTTGATGACATGAATTCTTGATTAAGAAAGCCATCAAATCTAGAACCATCAAGATTAGATAAGGAAAAACAACATCAAATCTCGTCAAGGGATAAAATGATCGAGAATAGTTTGAAAATGCATCTTTTTGCTCCTCGTGCAAATGAACAAGGTTCTACTACTGAGTTAGTATAGGATGCTTACAGAGGACATAATCTGCGGAAATATAATGTTTGTTGGTGACTGGGTTAAAACACTTTTATCCTTTATATGAGGATAAGCAATCAACGAAGCCTCCCTTGCTCATTCCACAGAATGCAATGCCTCATACAACCTACTATAATAACTGAAACAACCATTTAACCAATAACTGTGTACCCACCTGGGAGTTGGGTTTGCTCCCCATGTCTTGTGTTCGAAACCCATCCCAGATTTTCCCAGTGTGCATTTGTGTGGGTTTAGCAGGCGCCACCTGGGGGATTAGTCCTCTTGAGTCAAACCTCATGGATACCCATGTCATTAAAAAAAAAAAAGTGTAATATCAATCTATACAATCGAACACTGAAGAGACTCGTCCTTTTCCTAGATATTATTTTAAAAACAAGCCCTGGAGCACATCAATGCTACTTGTGCTATGATAACAATTTTAATTGAAAATATTCAACAAGCTTTCATGGATTAATCAAGTATGTACAGCTTAAACAAATCTATGCAAACATGCATATCTGTATTTCAGATACATACTAACCATGTCAGTATGTGGATCTTATGTGTTTTTACATTTTTTTACCTTACAAATGGTGATGCATGCAAACTTTGCTGTAAGTTTCATTGAGATCGATGGCTTGTTTCTGTTGCCATTAACTTTCCTTACAGATCGATCAAAAAATCACTAGATTGGTTAGTGAACTGCAAAAAATGGATGCAAAGCGTAGTCATGACCAAGCGGAGTTGGTTCAGATCAAACAAGATATTGCCAGTGCTAGCAAGCAGCAGCTGTCCATTTCTAGAGCTCTTGAAAAGAAGGTAAAAGGAAAGTTGTACATTTTTATGCTTTTTTTTTTATAGGTTTTCTTTTTGTTCAAAATTATGCAAGGAAATCTACACTTTTTTGCTTTTTGATACTTGCAGGAAAAATCACTTGCAAATACTAAAAGTCAAATCGATCAGCTCAAGGCTGGAATGGCAATGAAGCGTGCAGAAATGGGAACAGATCTTATTGATCACTTAACACCAGAGGAGAAAGACCTCCTTTCACAATTGAATCCTGAAATTACTCAATGGAAAGATATGCTTATTACCTGCAAAACAAACCGAATAGAGGTCTGGTTGAATATAATCTTTTGTAAATGGTTTTCAAATATTGTATACTAATATTAATCTTTGATTGGTAGACTGAAACAAGAAAGGGTGAGCTTGAGACAAATTTATCGACCAACCTTGTTAGGCGGAAAGAAGAGTTGGAGTCCATAACTCAGACTGCAGATTCTCAGATGTTGCCCGATGGACCAAAATTGAAAAGGCAGGAGTTGATGGAGGCCAAAGCAGCTGTAGATGAGGCAACACAACAGCTTAAGAGTGAGCTTCCAATCACTTGTTCCAATTTTTTTTATTTTATCAGATGCTACCATGTCTCTGATTTAAGATATTCCTTACAGGAGTTGTGGATAGCATTGAAGATCTCACAAGGAAAACAAGGGATATTAAAAATGCGAAAGATGAGTTAAAGGTAATTGTTTACTCACTATTGACTTTATTGGCCAGCAAGTGATATATGGATTGTAGAACTTGGTGTTGAATGCTGATATTGACGAAGTTTCTTGTGTATTGTCAGGCTCGAGAAGACAATTATGAGCGCACGCTTCAGGATGAAGCAAAAGAATTGGAACAGCTTTTAAATAAAAGAAATATTCTTCTTGCTAGACAGGATGATTATATGAAGAAAATCCGGGATTTAGGGTCATTGCCGTCTGATGCTTTTGAAGCGTATGTACTTCTTCATTGGATCTTAATAGTCCTTCACAATTTTTTTGCTGGCATGTTTGTGTTGGTAAAGTAAAGCCCCACATCCCACATTGCCTGAGTAATGCCTTTGACAATTTATATATACCTGTTTATGCCTTCCACCTATAAGCTTAAGCTTTTGAGTTGGTACTAGAGATGTCAAACGGCACGGCCCGCTAGAGAAATACCCTGGCACGGCCCGCCCCGACCGGGCCAGCGGGCCTGTTTTTTTTTTCAACTTGATCAGGGCCAAAAGGCCAAATCTATGGAAAAGAAAGAGGTGCTGCTATCATTAAATGAAAGATTATGTCAATCAGAATTGGCACGGTCTAATGATATGCTAATTTTATATATTTGACCTTTAGTAGAATAAAAATGCTAACATATTCCATCGGACCCATGAATGATGATGGTTCATGGTCTGGACCATCCAGTGTACAATCATTGAATAAGAGAAAAATCCAACTGACTGGATAGTTTTAAACCATCTGATCATTGGCTACAGGTTATAAAAAAAAAAAATGTAGGCACCACCTCATCATCCGTGCGCACACACACATGAGCTTTTAGATACTTTCACTTTCATAAATATATAAATAATGATATTTCACAAAGAATATGAAACAAATAAATATTTCAAGACCATCTGATTAACATAAATTTTAAGGATATATCATATTATAGGCCCTTTGGTGGGTCTACTTTTTTTTTTTTTTTAACTCAAGATTTCAACAAGTTAATTAAAGCTGAGAAGAATCTAGAGTAGAGAGAGTTTTTTTTCTTTTGGTGTGTGTGTGCCGTATAAATAACACTAATAAATTTAGAAAAAGAATAGGAGGGTTATAGTATTATAGACTTTGTCAAATTGAAAAGGACACAAAACCCCTTATATGATTGTTTTATGGCTGTTTGGGGGGGGGGTGTAAAATGAACAATTTAAAAAAGAAAAATCATTTTTGGGCAGGCCAGGCGGGCCACAGAGGGCAGCCCACGTGCTAGGCTGGCCCGTTGACTGGCGGGCCGGTTCGGCTCGGCCCGGCCCATTTGACATCTCTAGTTGGTACATAGTTTCTTATATGGTATTAGAGCGGGTTTTGATCCCGTCGTTCTTGTGTAGCCCACGTGGTAGGCCCGTACATGAAATCTGTTGGGCCTGCACGTGAGGGGGAGTGTTGGTAAAGTAAAGCCCCACATCGCCTGAGTAATGCCTTTGGCAAGGCTTCATATATACATGTTTGGGCCTTCCACCGATAAGCTTTTGGGTTGGTACATGGTATCGTACAGTTAGTTTGTTCTGTTATATTTTTAAATATTCTTTTTATTGTGTTTCAACCACTTCAATAACAATGAATCTTGATGATTTCATCTCACTTTTTGCCCTTTTCTTTCTTTTTTTTCTTTTCTAATGCTTAGTGCTCCTCTGTTTGTTAGCGGTGATTTTTGTATGTTTTACCTTTTAGTGCATTTCAAAATCTAAGATTACATGAACGATTCACAAGCCTACAAAAGACAATAGGTCATTTATATTTTTTTAAAATAAAGATTTAAGTGTGAGTGAAACTCTTCAATGTAGCCCACCTATTGAAATCCGAGCCCCATAAAATGAATGCCTTATCCTTTAGTGGACTTTCCCCAAATTCTACTCCAATGGGAATTGGTCCTACTGTAAGATTGAGCATATAATTGAGTTCCACCAAATGAAGACGGGTGGCATCATTGTATGCTCTACATTTCTTGCCCTGGTGTATATCCCATTGAAGGGGAGAGAACATTCTTTTTGTGAAGTTTGGATTTTCAGTTGGTCGGCATATTTTGCATTAATTACGTTATTAATCATTTGCTCAATATTTTGCTGGGACCAATTCCTATCAGAATAAAAATTTGGAGACTGCCCACTAAAGGTGAGGCTGTTCATTTTTTTAGTGGTTCAGATTTCCAGTAGGTGGGCCCCACTAGGGACATCCACTCCCCTCACTATGTGGAGGCGTGACTCGTGAGACTCAAAAGGATCTGGACTCCTAAACTTTATTTTTTCATATCATTTTACACATTCACAGTACACCTTATGACTTGGTGAATGGATTTCACTGCTGCCCACTCAAACATCAAAGCTAGCTGCAGGCATTGTGGCCCATGAAACTCTTAGAACTAACCAATCATCAGGTTTTCATTAGTTAACCGTGGGTAGATTGGTTTAGATGTGATCAATCCGAGAGGGGTCCTACTTTGATTGGAGTGGAATGCAACTCTTAATTCTAAAACAAGGAGACAACGATAATTTTGAGCAGTTTGGATTCATTATGGTGAGCCCTACTACTATATTTTAACTGCCCTCACAAAGTCTAGGAAATTGTGTTTCGGAAAATGTTGAGATATTTTCAAATTTAGGGTGTCTTAGTTTTTCAAAATGATTAGTATATATAATCAGTTGACCACGGTTTGGACCCACTAAGAAACCCACACCCACTGCAAAAAATCCTAGCACTGCTCCTGCTGGAAAAAAACATGTCATATTCATTCCACTCGCACATAAGATACGCTTTGCAAGTGGTAATGGGGTCAAGGTTGAAAAGTGGAAAATAAAACAAAAGTAATGTAGTCAAGGTGCAAGGTAGGTGTGAAGCCCTTCTACAGCCTAGGACCCTAGGCGGGGCCTTAAATATACCAGGTTGCACCTCCAACAATAACAATAAAATAAGCTTATATATATTTAGCTTATATTATTATGCACCACCATTGTAAACTAATAAAAGGCATCTGGCCCATTTTTCATTCTACTTTGTTCATGTATAAGAACAAGTATGAGTTATAACAAATGAGAATAGGAAAGGAACCAAGGAAAGGAACATACCAAATATTAAGAAGTAGCACATTGTAATTCATAAAATAAAGCAATGTATTAGACACACCATCAACAGTAAAATATGGAGAGTTTTAAAAAGGTTTCAATGTTTCAGGCGCATGACACATTTCAGCTAGTAAATTGTTGGGTGTGGCAAGAAGAAGAAGAGAGCTGGACAGGAGGAAAACTAGAAGGGGAAGAAGATCCCGAAGAAGAAGAAGATGATTATAGAGAACGGACTCAAAATCAGCCATGTCCAGGTTGACTCGGCCGAGTCGACTTGAACTTGGTACATGCTGATCGAGTCACCCTCGATTCTTTCTAACAGACTCCTCTGGGAAAATCCATATACACATGATTTTTTTTCCAATATTCCTGTTGGAGAAAAGTTTGGGAGTATTTTGGGGATCTTTTAAACTGGTTTTAGATGATTAAAACCACATTTTTTGGAAGATCTCAACATTCAAAGGTCTGGTGCACCGTTCAATTGATTGTGTAAAAAATAAATGACAGCGCTTGTTTTGCTTTTCATTCATACTGACACTAAAACATGATGCGTCTTAATTTTCTATATTGATGGGACATTATCTTCAATTTTTTGACTTTATCATATTTTTCTAAATTGTTGAAGGTTGTTGGGCTCTATTGTGTGACTCGGCTGAGTTGACTCAATTCGAGGGGGCCTGTGTGTCCCAAGTCTGATTTTTTAAAATCTTGCTATGGAGGGAAGGAGACATGATTAAAGAACCCAAAAATCAGAAATTGGTTGGAACAGTTCAGCCAATTCTTGCAGTTGGTCAAAACAAGGAGACCTCCCCGACATGTAAAGGAACCCTTAGTGCACCTAGACTGCTACACTGAACTAAATAGAGACCTATATTTGGATAGCTATCGTGTATTTAAAATATTTAATGTTCCATGTTAGTGAAACTTGAGAAAGGTCTGAGTGGAAATTGTCTGTTTCAAGTGACCAGCCACTTCTTTATATACAGATTTTAGTTACATAAAAAAATGGAAGTACACATCACTCAGATATCTTTGATATGTCTAATAATCCCAATCATTTCTCCTAAGATATGATTATAACTAATCTAAAGATAATAACAAGTGTGGTACACCGCAAGACTGTTTGAATTGTGTAGTCCTTCATTAAATATGGTACATCATAGGGCTATGTGATATATGTGGTTCTTCTGCTCTGTCGGTACATTTTAATTGGGAATTTAACCATTATTTATGCATATATATTTAATAATTTTTTATTATTATTGAAATGTAAAGGTATAAGCGGAAGTCTATCAAAGAATTACAGAAGAAGCTTCACAAATGCAATGAGGACCTAAAACAGTTTAGCCATGTCAACAAGAAAGCGCTTGACCAATATGTCAATTTCACAGAGCAACGGGAAGAACTTCAAAAAAGGCAAGCTGAATTGGATGCAGGTGATGAGGTATTGCCTCACAACCCAGTACCTTATAGTTATGTTTACTCACTTTTAGTTTAGCGAGCGACTTAAATCTGTGTGAGGATTTAAATTTTTTTACTCTTGCAGAAAATTAGAGAACTAATCTCGGTTTTGGATCAACGAAAGGATGAATCAATCGAACGGACATTCAAAGGTGTAGCCAGGCATTTTCGAGAAGTATTTTCTGAGCTAGTTCAAGGGGGCCATGGGCACTTGGTTATGATGAAGAAAAAGGTTGATTTTTTTTTTTCTTTCCCTTTAGTTTTGCTCCTGTGATAAGATTGTTCCGACACCTTTTGTATTCTTCATAGCTTGTTCTGATTGTCGGTATTACCATATCGCTTGTTTAGGACAATTCCTCTTTCTTTTTTTGTTGCACTAACAGGGAACATTTTATTAACATGAAAGACATACATGCAAATGAAGAGCCTGTATAAGAATATATCAAGGTTCAAAGTCGCGGTTGTGGTCATTGTCGTGGCTGACGCTGAAAAACAATACAACACGGTGTTGTGTCTTGTGGCTATACTTGGCTTGAAATTTTTTTTTAAAAAGAAATATTTAAAAATACAGAATATTAGAAAATGTTAGAAAATATTAGAAAATACAGAAAAATGCTAGAAAACTTTTTTTTTTTTTTTTTTTTTTTACAATAGTACACTGTAAGGAACCAAAATATTGGTCTCCCTAAGTCATAGCATCTTGTCTTTCTGTCTTGTCAGAAACTGTTTAAAGTTTGTTCAAATTTAATGATAGATCTACTTGTATAAGTTTAAAGTAAGCTATGACTCATAAATATGTTAAAACTTACTAGTTACTATAATGAACTTCACAAGAAATTAAACATTAGAGTAAGCAATGAGAGAAAATAAGATTAAACGTTAGAGTAAGCAATGAGAGGAACTAAGACTTATGCTCAAATTCACTAGATCTAAAACAAACCTACATTCTCAAAACACATAATTTCTAGAACTAGGCTCAAAATCACTAGATCTAAGAGAAACAAAGATTCTGCAACCAAATCTAGCTTTCTTCAAAAGTCTTCCTTCCAGCAAGTGAGAAAGCAGTGCAACGCGAGCATACGAAAAGCGAGCGATAACTGAGGTCTCATGTAAGATAATTCATGTAGTTCCTCTAACAAAGATAGGGGAATGATTAGCTAACCCTGAAAGGTCTATTCATTATTTCTCCCCAGCTCCTCAATCCGAGTATACTTGTTGTCATGCCCGTTCATTCCCGAGTCAGTCCTCTACCAAGCAAGAGGAATCTCCTTCTCTGAGCCTATCATCAACAAATGAAGAATCGTGGATCACAACAATATCCAAGCAATCTCCACTTGCTCTGATCTCAAAATGACTCAAACCCTAGGGTATGGTTGGGGTAAATAAGGTTGAAAGTATCAAGGCATGTAAATTAATGTCTCAAAAAACTCTCACAAAGAGGAACAAACCTTAAATCCACAAAGAAAAATTTTGTTGAACTTCTGTGGAACAAACCTACAATGCTTATATATAAGAAAGCAAACCCTATAATCTAAGACTCCTAATCCAACTTGAAAACTAAATGGAAATAGAAAGCTAATCCTAACTACAAGTCATTAGGGAAATAAAATACCAAATAAAGAGTCCTACTGGAATTAAAAATGTAATCAAGTTACAACTTCTTTAGAAAATAATTTTTTTTTTTTTTTTTAAACTTCCGAAAGGTAGATATGATTCAGATGAATGGAATTCTATCATCCTCAATTGTAGAGGCCACCTCGTAATGTAGATGTAATTGTATCAATTCCAGCCCATAATCTGGGGGATTACGATCCTCTATAATGCTTTAGGGCTTGTTTGGAAACTCTACCCTTAGAGTCAAGTAAGGTAAAGCCCCAATTTATATAAAAAAAATCTCACCAAAACACTTTAATTCAAATTTCCCACCATATTTAAAAAAAAAAAAGTCAAAAAGTAACCTCATTTCTCCACTAAAAGACAAAAAAAACTCCACTTTTCAATAAAAAAGTCAAAAAGATTCCATCACAAACAACTAAAAACAAAATACCATCATAACCCACTTAAAGTTTATTATTTCCTCAAAATAACCTTTACTCCACTCAACTCCATTAGTAAAGCCCCAAACAGGCCCTTAGGTGTGTTTGGCAATTAACTAGTAAAGTTAAAGTGAAGTAAAGCCTCCATTATTTAGACAAGAATAGATAAGGGGTCATATCAAAAGTACATACATTCAAAATTCCCTTGTTTTAAAAAAAAAAAGTCAAAAAGCAACCTCCTTTATCCACTAAATGACAAAAAATATCCTCTTTTTACAGAGTAAAAAAGATTCCCTATCAAACAACTAAAAACAAAAGACCATCATAACCCCGTATATTTTATTCTCTCTTGATTTGATACTTCACCTTATTATACTTCAATTCACCGTACCAAGTACCTTTATATGTAACAAGACACCCAATATTCCAAGTTCTATTATATGTAACTTAACCAACAGCCTCGTGTCTAGAACCAAAACTAGTGTCTTTTTCCAAGTTACGTAGCATCAGTGCTCCGCAATGCCAAAACAGTTCTCTTATCTTACGGACTTGGATAGATTATATTCAACTTTCTTCCATGAGCTAATTGAGAAAAACCTGGCAGCACATCATTTTTTCTTTTAGCTTTTCTGATTGAATAGACATTTCTTTTCTTGTTATAGTTGCTTTTTTTGCAATTCATAGCTTGGTTGATGAATATTATTAAAGCGAGCTGATTCTACTGCGTAATTAAGTGCAGTCCTGTCTGCTGTACAGGATAATCTTTTTCGCAATGGGTAATTATTATGTAATCTGCTTTCTTCTTGGTCCTTTACCTTGTAAGTTCTGATAAATGTTGGATTTTTTTCCCTCCTAGGATGGTCAAGTTGATGATGATGATCATGATGAGGATGGACCTCGTGATGCGGATCCAGAGGGAAGAGTTGAAAAATATATTGGTGTAAAAGTGAAGGCAAGTATCAACTTGTGTCCCCCCCACCACCCCGGCCGGCCAGAGAAAAAAAAAAAAAAAGAAAAAAAAAAAAAAAAAAAAGAACCCTGCGCTTTTATGTTGGTAATAAGATTTGAACCTGCAATCTCATGGTTCTGACAATGAGCACCTTCCCTCAACACTCAAATTGGGTGGATGGAATGGAAATCTTCAAATTATCTATGGTGATCCCATCAGAGTGATGATTGTTCACCAAGCACCGGGGCCCACATGTATAAACTCAAGGCCTGAGGACAATTGTGGACATTCAGTTTATGACTATATAAGTCCTCTTCCATTGAATTGTAAATACAATTGCTGCCCTCTAGGAAAATTGTGATGCTTGTTGCTTGTGTAGCTTCTGATTAGTTAAAGAAGTTCAATTTAACCTTACAATTGACTTGTGGTTGTTATAGGTTTCTTTCACCGGTCAAGGGGAGACCCAGTCAATGAAGCAACTATCTGGTGGTCAGAAGACTGTTGTGGCCTTGACACTTATATTTGCCATACAGCGGTGTGATCCTGCTCCGTTTTATCTATTTGATGAGATTGATGCAGCACTAGATCCCCAATATCGTACTGCCGTTGGAAGTATCCATTTGTACCATTAACCTACATGCAGTTTTCTTAGGTTCCCACATCCACATGATTCATGTAGGGGAGTATGTATAGAGGGTTATTGGTTCTAAATGCCTAAACCCATTTCCGAGGAAAAGGTTATACACACTCGTACACCTCATAGTGGGGCCCATCAGATCTGTCTGAATGGACCACACACATGTGACACCCTGGAATTATGCCCGCCTCATTTTTTACACCCATCTGAATAGTTCGACGGGTCAATTTTGAAGGGCTGAAACTTATTGGCTGTTGATGAAGGGTTATACACAGGTAGGCCAATCAGATAAAGAGATCTCCACTTGTCCCATCCCCAAGTGGGGTTCCAGGTGGGCCCCACATCGAGGTGTGCATTTAAGACCTTGTGCACTGGTATATATATGAGGAATGTTCATATGCATCATGGGGCCCCACCTATCACGGGATTGGGGGGATGGAAAGAGACATTTTGGATGGGCTCAGATTTCAAGTTTAGGGTCAATCACATGCCTCTAACCCCTTTCATCCGTGGCCTACAAGTTTAATGACTTTTGATGAAAAACGTTGTCCCTCAATCCAACGGTCCAATCCATTCAGATCGGTGAAAACTCGATACATCTAGTGTAATTAAGGGGGGTCCCGTATGTGTGGATGGTTCAGATGGACCATAAAGTCGGCCCCACTATGTGGTGGATGCATGAACATTCTTCTATCAGAGAGCACACCTCATAGTGGGGCCCCAAATAGTCACCAGACCCATGGGTTTGCACCCATCCATTCGAATGGATTGGATAGTTTGATCGATTGTGCACTGATTTTTGGTGGTGAAAATTTGTGGGCTATGGATGAAAGGATGATCGGATGGGGTTTATTTTTTGTACATAGGAGGGCCCCAACTAGATCTTTCAAACCAGCCCCCACCCCCATGTGGGCCCCACGGCAAGGCGCACATGGGATGGTCCATGTGTGCCTCGCACATAGGATACTGACTATATATATAGAGGAGCGCAAAAAAACTCGCTGGGGTTTTTTTTTAATATTATTTTTACAAAAATAGCCCTTCCCAGTGGGGCCCACTAGCGTGCATAACAACAATGGAATGCCGTTGCATCTGAAGGCCATTTGGCTTGAGGAGGTGATCGTGGATGCCTGTTTTTCATATCAAGATCTACAAAATGGTTTTGCAAATATTGCATGATGGTATTTTCATATCATTTTGTCTCCCTCTATTCCCTGATTGTTCAATTGGTTTGGTGTGCTGGGGACCTTAACTCTTTTTCAAAGATATGATCCGCCGCCTTGCTGACATGGCTAACACTCAGTTTATAACCACCACATTCCGTCCAGAGCTTGTGAAAGTTGCAGACAAGATCTATGGAGTTACACACAGGAACAGAGTTAGCCGCGTTGATGTGGTTTCTAAGGAAGAAGCTCTGGATTTCATTGAGCACGATCAGAGTCATCAAACTGAGTAATGTGAGTGCCTCTCTTTCAAACACCCACACTGGCTGTTTATTGTAAGAGTTTTTCAGTCACAGTTAGAGAATTGTACATGTAAGAATAGTTGCTGCATGGAATCTCTGCTGATGTCGCTTCAGAGTCCAATGATAAATGTAAGCAGCTGGGGATTCTAAGCTACTGCTACAGGTTCAGAACCTTCCTGTTTGTATGATATTGACCTTAAAAGATATGTTTCAACTTTTTTCCCTATATAATACTGAAAGGTAAAGTTTCTTTTCCTCCTTCCAAATAATATTATGGTGGCAGGGTGGTTGCAGTAATGGCCAAGTTTGAATTGGTTCGGCTGTTTTGTTGGAATTTAACTCCAATCAGAATTTACAGTCCCAAGTCCTGATTGGATCCAGCATGAAATATACTCTGTCCAAGTCGGAAGACGATCTCCTACAGATGATTTGTCTAGAGGCCTAAGACTTGAGGGGGCACCTGCATACTCTGCCTTGTGTCTTCTTTTTGTCGAGGGACCATGAGCTTATTACTATGATACCTGTAATTGCTTGCAGAAAGAATTTATAGAGCCCACCGAGAGTGTTCCTTGGGACCCATTTGGCTTATTGATAAACCATGGTTTGTGCGTCTGGATGAACCTGAGTTACCTGTAACATTTTTTGTTTTGCTCTTGCCAATTATTATTAATCATTTGCATACTAATTCAAGGTGAATTGAAATCAGGATCCAAAGAGGGACATGAGCTCAGGTTCTTGCATTCCTATACGTTATACACTGGGCCACTAACATCAGCACCTTATTTCTGAAAGAGAAACGAGCTATGATCTCTGTAGAACCTGGGTGAAACAGAGAGGAGCCCATAGACCTTTGGACACGGCCACTGTATTCATAGACTTAGCTCATTCACTGGTTCCGCTGCAATTGGCTTTGCTGATTCCGCTGTAGGATGGGTTAATGAAGGTGCTCCCTCAAAAACTGTACCATCATCCACAATTGGTTTTGCATTACAGCAAATGGATGGTTAGATGGTTAGAAAGATTCATATATGGACAACGTTTGTTTAGTCATCAATTTTCCTCAGCTTAAAATCCATCTGAACGGTTGGAACCTTTTAATGGAGATCGAGTCTTCCCCCACGGAGAAGAGAAAAAAACTAATCAGACATTTCGCTATGGTCCTTTTTATGTGACAAGATCACTCCAATGCATTTATCCAATGTAGATACCAAAATCTATCAAAAACTCAGTTATTGCTGCTGGTATTTGGAGAATCCTTTAAAGCTGAAATAAAGAGAGTACCCCTTAAAAAAAAAAAAACCAAATCCCTCATTAAATGATCGATTCTGGTGATCCGTTTCATTCAAGGTGCTCAAGCTTTCTCAAGTGCTTTGTTGTTACTGGTCTCTGGATTTCTTTTAACTCTTGAACTATCCATTTTACTTTTGTCTCTCTCCCTCCTAATCAGAAACTCCTCCCAATGATTGTATAGCAAAGCTTGCTGAGCTGAGCTGAGGGAGTTGGCCTCCGAGATCTCATACATGCAAATAACACCACGGCACAAGCACTAACGAAATAGGAGTCACAGTTAAGAGACAAGACAAACACAGCAGTTAATGGAAAGAAGATTTTTCTTTTCTTTCTCTACAAATTCTTGTTTCTAAAATGCATGCATTACCCTTTCTGGTAAATGCAATCACCACTGTTAAAATGTACAGACATGTGATATTTTCCACTTGCTTTGTGGAAAATACAAGCATATTACCATTCAAAGCAAACATTAAAGGAAAAAGAAGACCAACAATAACAGAAAAAATACATATCAGAGCTCTAAAACCATAAGAAATAGGACCTGGCTCCAAGAACTCACCTTCCCTTTGATCACTCCCCTCTCCCCCCATCCTTTCTCAAATGCCAATGAAGACGAGGTTAGTTAGGTTGGCCAGCAGGTGAGGTAGTGAACTTCCTATTATAGAAATCCTAAGTGGAAAAAAAAATCATTTAAACGATTTATATATATACTAATAATACTAATGTTATACTAATGTCTTTGCAAGCAATCTTGGTGATCTAATGATGAAAGCAATCTGCCAATGAAGGGAGAGAGGGCTGCAAGTAGTGCCTTCGGGCATTCCTCATGAGGAAGATGCCCACATCCAGATATTGCCACTAGACGCTGCAAGAAATACAATGAAAAGTATTGGTCAAGATAAATCCAAAGGGTCTGGTTTCACTAAAGAGCTCTTTAAAGGGGTTAGATTTCATAATCCTTCGAGTGGATATCCATGCATTGTTAGCATTAGGCATCAGAACTCACAGTGCTTTAGCCATGAGCTTGTGTGATGCAAACTCATAGGAATGCATGCATATATGGCTTGTGGAATGCCTTTAGAGTTTGATCCCTCCATGTATTGGTTACCTTCTTTCAGTGATATAGGCCCAAGAGGATTGACCATGACAAAATGCACCAAAACTTAGTCAATCATGGCCATTCGATCAACAGCATCTATCATGGTCGTTCGAGTAACAGCTTTCAAATGGGCACATGGATGCATGGATCAAAATCAAAATTCTGTGAGAAAATACTGGATCAACAAATTTTCAATAGACAGGAGAGACAGATAAATAGCAACAGTATCTTTTCTATGGGAACACAAAAGGAAAACATTGAAGAGCATGGAAATTATTCTAGGGAATTTAGGCATGGCAGTGAATCAAATCAGATTAACAGCCTATGTACTGATGATGGGCATCAAACAATGAGGGTATCCAAGAGAGACACCAAGCCTAACCTGGACCAGTTGAGGGTGTATTGGGCCCAACTGGGTCAGAAAGGCTGCTCGCTAAGCTTCTTGAGCCCAGGCAGGCCAAGAAATTAATATTTTTGGTTTTATTTATCTTTTTGTTATTTTTGCCATTACTTAGGGCTGCTAACCTTACGAAGGTTTTTTTTTTTTTTTTCCCTCTTATTTAGATAGGGATTTGAATGCTTTACAGGGTATATATAAAAGGGATTGGGCATGCATAGGGTTGGATTAGCTTTGGAGATTACTTTATAAATAAAGCTTGAGGTTCTCTTCTTCATTTGTGATGCAGGCCAGACCAATGGGCCCTGTTTGAAAGTTTATTTCAGAAGGCTCAAAGCCCATAAGTCCCCACAATAAAGAAAATTTTCAAGATTTCTCTATCGGCAGTTTCCTATTCTAATAGGCTTTCTAGAATCAGTAGATTTCTTAGAGTTGAGTGATTATTGTGATTAGGCAATCTCTAAGCTTTCTAGATTTAGGGAGTTTCTAATTTTAATGGCTTGATTACTAAATTAGTTCTTAGACTCTATTATATAAAGGGTGTAATCCCCTCTCTAGCGATATACAGAAATTAATGAAAAATTGAGTTTGCTCATCGTGTGATTTTCTCTGTCTTTGGTGTGAGACCTAGACATTTTACCCTAAGCCTTCTGGCTTGGAGTATAGCCCGTTGGCTATCATCTTTCTTCCATGCGCTACTTCAATTGGTATCAGAGCAGAGATCCGTCTTAGATCGCCAATCCAATCGCTGACCCGAGGTAATCTGCTCACTTCAATCCACTATCATCTTCATCGTCCATTATCATCACCGTCCCCACCACCCTTCGTCACAGAACCATACCCTCCATTCCCAGATCCACTGTCACCATCACTGACTCATTACATCCAATCCACATCCCTCTCCCAGAAACCCTACCTACCCCAACACCCCACGACAACCACTCCCAAATCAATCCCAACCCTAAATCGATTTTTCCCAAAACCCTAAAAGCCCCAAATCATCACCAATCCACAAAACCCCCCAAATCAGGATCTCCCCTAGCCAATCGAACCCAAATCCCCAAGTCCCTGAACCCCGTCCGAGCACCCAAACACCCTAAACCAGATCTAACCCCGCTGCTCCCTGCCCTACCCAACTCCAGCCGAAACCACCACACTCCTTCTGCCTCCCATTCGAACAACCCAAGAAGAAGAAGAAGAAGAAGAAGAAAGAGCGAGAGAACAGAGAAGGAGACTACAGAGGGCATACCTTGCACCAACGAGCCTTGGCAGCACGAGCATCACCGATGGCTCTTCTCCACTTCGGCTCCATCCAAGTTGCCTGCACCTCCATCCCAGTATTCTCCCTTCCTCATCGAACAACAAATAAATAAAGGGGATCAAAACCCTTTAGTTTTTGTTCACTAGCTTTTGAGCCCATTCAGCCCAGCCCACGTGTCCCACCCCACGTGACACAGGGTCAATCTTTTGGGCCTTAGTTTGGGTCAAGCCTGGCCCAACAGCAAGTCAGCTTGTCTACCCGATCCCGACTACCTGCACTAGAGCCATATTCAGAGGTAAATTCACGGACCACCAACATGATAGCTACATGATGGAATTAATGGACATAATGGATAGGGTCGAAGAACGTCTTTGAAGCACGCCTCATCTGGGCAACCGGAACAATGACAACCCTGGACCTTCCACCAACAAAGACAACAGTAAGGCACAAGGGGGAAACAACCGTCAGGCAAATGTGGAAAATTTTGTCAATGGTGAACCGCAGGAAACTTGTCGGCAATTTATGGAGCGCATTATGGATGAAACTGATTATGAAGACCATCATGGCCGACGAGATGACATCACCAAGAAGGTACGTGTTGATGTTCCTGATTTCTTTGGACACATGGATGTGAAAGTCTTCACCAACTGGATTACAGCCCTTAAAGATTAGTTTGAATGGTACAACATGGAAGAAGACAAATGCGTTTCCTTTGTCAAGATGAAGATGAAGGGTGCAGCAAGTGTTTGGTGGCGGAGTATTGATGATAGGAATGCTAATTGTAGGAGACGTCCTATCAGCACATGGGAGGAGATGAAACAGAAACTTGAGGATAAATATCTACCGGTTGACTATATTGATTCCCTCTATGATCAACTAGTTAACTGTAGACTGTCAGATTCAGAACTTTGAGATGAAGAGAAGATCTGGTCGATCAGTCCTCTCTTTACTTATAATGATTTCCAGCCTTAATCAAGGCAATTACAATCTTCTATACATGGAATGAGAATAAAAACAGACTGGTGATGAGTCAACTAATCCCACGTGATATATGAGTATGGGCATGGGCCTTGGGTCAGATGGTGCTAACATCCCCCCTCAAATTGATGCTGGTCAACTAGTAGCAATTTGCGAATCAGGAACTCATGACGTGGCCGAGGCAGTCCACGTGATATATGAAGAGGTCACCATATAACAGAAAAATCCTTTTTGGTCATTCGCATAACCTAAAAAGGCACACTTCGAAGATTGAGCAGATAGTTTTGTTCGTTCGACCGGGGAAGAAGAACAAAACATACACACCCAAAAACATGGAGATGAGACTAAATGGGATACTTATGAAATAAACGAAAATAAGGGGTTTCATGATTTATGCGTGGGGAGGGTATCCTATTTATTACATGAACTGCCGTGGACAGAGCCACGGGCCAAAATCTTGGTGGAACAGAGGATTCTAAGAGGAGTGACCGAACAATGTCCAAAAGATGCCTGCTTTTCCTCTTAGACACACCATTTTGTTGGGGTGTATAAGGACATGATTTTTGAGAAAGTATCCCTTTGTTTTGCAAAAAAGTCTGAAACTCATTAGAAACATATTCGCCACTTGAATCCGTGCGAAGTGTTTTAATGGATGTGGAGAAGTGATTTTCCACATAGGCTAAGAAAATCTTAAACGTAGCAAACACCTCAGATTTTGAATGCAGGAAGTAAATCCATGTAAAGCGACTGTAGTCATCAATGAATGTAACAAAATATTTAATATGAGAATGTGATATGACAGGTGCTATACCCCATACATCACTATGAACAAGATCAAAGCATTTCAATGATGAAGAAGTACTGATTGGAAAGGGAAGAGTCTTGCTCTTGCTCATTTTACAACTTGAACTGAAGGAAACATCCTTAAGGGAAATTTTATTATCATGTAGCAAACCAGATTTAAACAAAGACAACAAAGTGCGAGAATGAGGATGGCCTAATCTATTGTGCCATAATTGGCTATTATTTGAACCAGAAGCAGAAAACAAAGCAGAGGCAATCAAATTCCTATCCTGTGTAGATAGTTGTAGCGGAAAAAGACGACCACACTTAGGTCCCTTCGCTATCACCTTCCCCGACGCTTGATCCTGTATAACACAACCAGAACGAGAAAAAGAGACAGAACAATGATTATCAACTAGTTGCCCAACAGATAATAAATTTGTAGATGACTGAGGAGAAAGAAAAACATGACTCAAAGGTAAGGGATGTGAGATCTCACCATCTGCTGTATTGATTCGGAGATTTCCATCATAAGACTTTAATTGAGATAAATTATCAGAAGAGTGAGTCATATGATTAGAGGCACCTGAATCCATATACCAGGTGGAGGTTGACCGTTTGGTTTTACCTGAGAGGCCAAGAGCAGAAAAGGCATTCATGATCATCTGTTGAACCATTTCAGGTGTAAGAGAAGATGAAGAAGAAGGCGGAGCAGGTAACAATGTATTAGCAGCAGGACTCAATGCAGAAGAAGACGCATCCAGGGTTGCCAGATTGACCTTCTGAGAGGAAGTCTGAGCACGGCGCCGACATTCAGGAAGAACGTGGCCCTTGCATTTGCAGTAAGAGCAGTATTTCTGATTGCATTGAGTTGCAACACGTCCATATTTCTGACAACTATAGCACTGTACTTTGGTCATATCTCTGTTCTGCTGGTGGGAACGTGCAACATAGGCCGTAGTGAGTGGACCAGTGGAAAGTGCTTGTTGGAGAGCAGCCTGGGTTGTAAGACGTTCCTCACGAAGGACTTCTCCGAAACAAGAATCAATAGATGGGGAGGGCACTCTACTCATCAGATTTGAACGTATTTGTTCAAAATCAGGTCTAAGTTTCATTAGAAATTGATCCGTCTGACTAGTGGAATGAATGGTTTGAACCACCGCAATCGAGGCATCAGGTAGACTGGAATAGATAATCTCAGTATAGTCCGTCCATAAGTGAATAAACTGAGAGTAATCTCAGTATAGTCCTCCGTGCAGAGTTATCCTGTTGATATACCTGTTTTAGGTAGTCCCACATGCCTTTCGCTGTTTTGTAAGGCCTGAGATTCAGGATGTACTGTGGATCGACTGATCCCAGAAGCCAAGTCATTATTTTTGCATCATTGGTGTCCCATTTGGCGACAACCTTGATATCCTCTACAGGTTTTGGATCAGTCCCATCTATATGACCCCATAATTCTTTTCCTTTTAGATAAATCTGAAACTGGAATCCCCATGATGTGTAATTTGTTCCATTAAACTTCACTATTGAGAGTTCACTTTTGTCCATTTTCACTCTAGGAGTGGGCCCAAGCCAATGTAGCAAAGGACAGTAGTGATCTCAACTCAGATCTGTGTAGAGTGATCTCTCCTGGAAAATTAGGAAGTGATTTAATGTATCTCCAGACACAACTAGATCTCAAGTAGTCCAGAGATGAACAAATCCCCAAAAAAAACAAACAGGTCTGACGACCCTGTTTATGTGGTCTAAGATGGATTGTGGTGCCTAGTAGATGATGTGTAATTTGTTCCATTAAACTTCACTATTGAGAGTTCACTTTTGTCCATTTTCACTCTAGGAGTGGGCCCAAGCCAATGTAGCAAAGGACAGTAGTGATCTCAACTCAGATCTGTGTAGAGTGATCTCTCCTGGAAAATGAGGAAGTGATTTAATGTATCTCCAGACACACAACTAGATCTCAAGTAGTCCGGAGATGAACAAGATCCCCAAAAAAACAAAACTGCCGGGTTGGTTCCAAAAACAAACAGGTCTGACGACCCTGTTTTTGTGGTCTAAGATGGATTGTGGTGCCTAGTAGATGATCTGATGACTAATCAGATCTGATGGATGTCTAGAACTCCTTTTTTTCTTCGCAGCAAGCCAAGTTTCAGTCCAATCGATTACAGATCCATGATGTTATGAGCATTTGATGAAAACTTATGCACCAAAACAAGAAAACATGAAATCGAGCAGAGCTCCTACCTCTGATGAGCCAAAAAATCTGAAAAAGTGTCCAAGAAATCCAGCATGAGTGGTCGACCAAGATGGGATGACCTGCTGATGTGGTTGTGTGATCCGAGGTGGGCCCCTGATGAGTTGCTTCAAATGGCTGACGAGAATGGTTCCCAGAACCAAAACAGTACTTAGATTCCTCTGCTGAGTCAATCCACAGTCTCTGATTAACTGTTGATCAAGATTGGATGATGTCCTTGATGAACTTGGAGTGATCAGAGGTGGGCCACCAGTGATCAGACTTCAAGATATTGATGAAAACCTATGTTAACATGCACGAACAGTCACAAGCATGGTGCCTATGACTGTTATATCACCAAGAGTTGACAATAAGGTCGAAGAGGAAAGCTTATAAGGAGAAGAAGAAGAAGAAGAAAGGCTCTGATACCATGTAAGAAACCATATACCAACCCAAAAGCTTGATAGGTGGAAGGCCTATACAAGTATATTAAGATATATCAAGCCTATTACTTAGGCGATGTGGGATGTGGGACTTCCCAACACTCCCCCTCACGTGCAGACCCAACAGATTTCATGGACGGGCCTGTCACGTGGGCTACCCAAGAACACCGGGATCGAAACCCGCTCTGATACCATGTCAGATTCAAAACTTTGAGATGAAGAGAAGAAGCTTTGGAATATTGGATGATCTGGTCGATCAGTCCTCTCTTTACTTATAATGATTTCTAACCTTAATCAAGGCGATTACAATCTATGTATGAGGAAAGAATATAAGGAATATAAATTACAATCTTCTATACATGGAATGAGAATATAAACAGATTGGTGATGAGTCAACTAATCCCACGTGATATATGAGTATGGGCCTATTGTACATGGGCCTTGGGTCAGATGGTGCTAACATAGACAATGTCATACAAGATGACTCAGGCCCACTTGACTCAAGTTCAGGCCCAATATGGTGGTATCCAATCTCGTTGGATTTGGTCAAATATTTACATAGCTTTCTTTCTTCTTTAGTTAGATTGTAATTAGATTTGGTCAAATATTCTTTCATTAATATTAGATTGTAACTAGATTAGCTGATTTGTAGCTAACTAATTTGTAGAGCTGATTTGTAGCTAACTAGCTTATTTGTAGCCTTTGATAAGGCATCTGTATTCTATATAATGGGAGTATCTCCAATGAAAAGGACAAAATTCACAATTCAAAATCTCTTCTGTTAGCTACGAATGATATGGTATCAGAGCCTCTCTTGTAAAGGCTACCAGTTGTTTGTTTTTTGAAAACCCTCAAGGATTCAATTAGAGAGAAATTCTTCTCTCTTGTGCAACAAACAGATCAAGGATCTGTCTTCAGAAATCGACACAATCTTGTGTTTCAGAAGCACATCTGTAATCTTGGCATCAACCAGATCAGTGATCTGTGTTTATTGGAAGTAGATAGTCCTCTGTTACGATATGATCAACAGTGGCCCACCTGCGATCATCATGGCATCTTCAGGAATTCCTACAGAAATGGTCGACCATCTCTATTGATAATTTTGGTGATTTTTTCAACATTTTTCCGGGATCAGAGGTAGGCTTTTGGACCCCACTTGTGATTTTCCAGTTTTATCTGATCATTTTGATCACACCCGTACATAATCTTGAATTGTGGATGGATTTTAGTGAAACTTGTATTGTTGGAAAGATATTTTGATACTGCTTACATCTTGTTGATCTGATTCTCCATTTGATCCAACAGTGGACCCCATGCAGGGAAACAACAACAATTTTTTGGGTCGCCTGGACCATTTTTGTGTGCATTTTGTTCACAGACTACTATTTGTTGGTTCTGCTTTTGCATCTAGATTTTGTGATTCACATACCACTGTTGAACATAGCCTTTGTGGTTCACAAACCACTGTTGAACATAGCTTCAGCTTCTGTTGGTTCACAAACCACTGTTGCACATAGCTTTTGGTTTCTACTTCTCTTTGTTTGGCTTTAAATGGAGAAGTCTGAAGTTAAATTGATTCGATTTGATGGAAAAACTATCCAGCATGGGCTTTTCAATTTCAATTGTATCTTGAGGCCAAGGAATTATGGGGATTTGTTTCTGGTTCTGATCCAAAGCCTACAGAGGATGATAAAAAGATTTCTACTTGGAATACAAAAGATGCAAAAATTAAAACATGGATTCTTGGGGCTGTGGAACCTCATCTGATTCTGAACCTCAAACCCTATACGACCTCCAAGGAGATGTGGGATTACTTGCAAACAGTTTATCATCAAGATAATTCTGCACGACAATTTCAACTTGAGTGTGAAATTGCAGAATACAGTCAAGGCACCTTGACCATTCAGGACTACTATTCTGGTTTCCGCAATTTGTGGAGTGAATACGATGGGATTAAATATGCTTCTGTTCCGAACAATGTTCTTAAAACTATACAAGACCTTCAAGCCTCAAGTCACAGGGACCAGTTTTTGATGAAATTGCATCCTGAATATGAGACTGTCACATCGTCTCTGCTGAGTCGGAGCCCATTACCATCCTTGGATGTTTGTTTGAATGAGCTTTTGCGAGAAGAACAACGTATTCGCACAAAAGCCCATTTGGAACAAAGGCACACTGAAACCTATCATGTTGCATACTCTACTAAAGGGAACACTCCGTCTCTTCAAATCTCACAGTCTTCTCCAACTCCTCAGCCTCGAGATATGAGCAAAGTCCAATGCTACTCTTGCAAAAAATATGGACACCTTGCAACACAATGCAACCAGAAATTCTGTAATTACTACAAGAATAAGGGACACATCATTACTGAATTCGCCGCCTTCCACAAACTCGGACTTCCAATGCCTATGCTGCACGGATAGACTGTTCTCCTGTTGATGCTGCGTCCACATCTGTGCCTTCACAGCCTGGTTCTTCCCCTGCTCTCACTCCCGAATTAGTTCAACAAATGATTGTCAATGCCTTTTCTGCACTTGGCATCACAGGTAAATCTAAAACCCCTTTTTCCATTTGGTATCTTGATTCCGGCGCATCAAATCACCTTACTCATTCCAGTGCACAACTCTCTAGCTTGACAAAATATACTGGTAATGCTCACGTTCAAACAGCAGATGGCGGACATCTCCTATCACTGCCATTGGAGATATTTCCAGTATCTTGCCCTTAAAGAATGTTTATCACTGTCCCAATTTAATTTCAAACCTTCTTTAAGTTGGACAACTTGTTGAAAACAACTATAATGTTTCCTTTTCTTCCTCTGGTTGTATTGTGCAGGACCAGATGTCAGGGAGGGAGATCGCGAGGGGGCCTAAACATGGACGCTTATTTTCTCTTAATCTATCTGCTCCAATTAGGAATAATTCAGCAAATGATTTTTGTTTTTCAGCTCAAAATAATTGTCAATTATGGCATAGTAGGCTTGGACATCCTAATTTTAAAACCATGTCTCACATGGTTAATTTTGGATTGTTAAACTCAATAGGATTTTCTAAGTTTCTAAGTTTGTTTCTTTTGATTGTGCCACATGTAAGATGGGAAAAAGTAAGACTCTTCCTTTCTCTGTCTCCACTTCTAATAGCATTCAGTGTTTTGATTTAGTTCATAGTGATGTTTGGGGTATTGCTCCTCATTTGTCTCATGCTCATTATAAATATTTTGTGACCTTTATTGATGACTATAGTAGATTTACATGGGTCTATTTTCTGCATTCTAAAGCTGATGTTTTTAATGTTTTCAAAATGTTTTTAACATATGTTGAGAATCAATTTTCCACTTGTATTAAAATTTTACGTTCTGATTTGGGAGGTGAATATGTGTCTATATAGTTTCAAACTTTTTTACAACAAAAAGGAATACTTTCTCAAAAATCTTGTCCTTATACCCCTCAGCAAAATGGGGTCGCTGAAAGGAAAAATAGGCATCTCCTTGATGTTACTCGATCTCTTCTTATTGAATCTTCTGTTCCTACACGTTTTTGGACAGAAGCTCTTAGCACTGTTGTCCACCTTATAAATTGATTACCTTCATTTTCTTTAGAAAATGAGTCCTTTTTCTCGCTTATACAAAACTACACCGCCTTATGATGATCTGCATGTTTTTGGATCGATGTGTTTTGTACATTTACCTCCCTCTGAGCGTAACAAACTAACCGCCCAATCTGCTAAATGCGCTTTTCTAGGATATGTCAGTCATCAAAAGGGGTTTCTTTGTTATGATCCTCAAATTCGGCGCATTCGTACCTCCCGTAACGTTGTCTTTTTTGAACATCAAATTTTTTCCAGCAATATCTGTCGAGACCCCATCTGTTGTTTCCTTACCTGGTTTTTCGGACAAAACTCCAATTGTTAGATTTGATCCTAATTTCGTGTATCATAGGCGGAGTAATGCGGCAACCACCGATAGTCCCCCTACCGATCCCCCCACTACATCTGGTCCAACTGGAAACCCTCCCTTGCGTCGTTCATCTCGGACTTCAGTGCCTCTAACTCGTTATGGATTTACCCACACTTCCTTGATGGCTACCATGTCTTCTACATCTATTCCGAACTCATATTCTCAGGCTGTGCAACATGAGTGTTGGAACAAAGCTATGTAGGATGAATTTGATGCTCTTGCGTACATGGGATGTGGTTCCGTGTCCTCCTTCTGTTAAGCCAATAGGTTGCAAATGGATCTATTCTATCAAGCTTAAACTTGATGGAACTCTGGATCGGTATAAGGCCCGTCTTGTCGCTCTAGGTCATCGGCAGGAATATGGCATTGATTATGAGACTTTTGCTCCTATAGCAAAGATAACAACTGTTCGGACTATTCTTGCCAGCGCAGCATCCCAATCCTGGCCTCTCTACCAGATGGATGTCAAGAATGCATTTCTTCATGGGGATCTCAAAGAAGATGTCTATATGCGCCTTCCTCAGAAGGTTTCATCTATCATCACGGGTGCCGTTGCCAATCTGTGGCGTTCTCTTTATGGCCTCAAACAAGCCCCCCGAGCATGGTTTGAAAAGTTCCAACATGCTCTTCGCCACTTACAGTTCCATCCTAGTCCATATGATCCATCCATGTTCCTTCATCATGCTTCTACGGGGATTACTATTCTTCTTGTTTATGTGGAGACATCATCATTACAGGTACCGATGTAGATATGATTCAACAACTTCAGGCCTCTCTTCATGAATCTTTCCACATGAAAGATCTTGGTCCTCTACACTATTTTTTAGGTCTTGAAGTTCATCAATCTGGTAAAGGCATCGTACTCCATCAACATAAATATGCTCTTGAATTAATTGAAATGACCGGACTCCAAGATTCTGCTCCCGTTAATACTCCAGTAGAAATCAATGTTAAACTTCAGCAAGACAGTGGGGATCCTCTCTGTGATCCTACCCTCTATCGTCGCCTCGTTGGTAGCTTGATCTACTTGACGATCACTCGTCCTGACATTTCATATGCAGTCAATTCATGTCTGATCCTCGACATCTTTATTTGGCTGCAGTGCGACGTATTATTAAATATCTCATTCGGACACCAACCCGTGGATTACTTTATCCAGCCAACAACTCCCTTATACTCAAAGCATACTCAGATGCTGATTGGGCTGGTTGTCCGGATTCTCGTCGCTCTACCACAGGATGGTGCATGTATCTGGGTGATAGCTTGATTTCGTGGAAATGTAAGAAACAAGATAAGGTCTCCAAATCTTCCACCGAAGCTGAGTATCGTGCCATGCCTGCTGCTTGTTCAGAAATTCTTTGGCTTCGCGGGCTGCTTTCAGATCTCGGATTTCCTGCTGATAGTGCCACACCACTCTATGCAGACAATACTAGTGCAATTCGTATTACTGCCAATCCAGTTTTCCACGAACGCACTAAACACAGAGATTGATTGCCATTTTATATGCGACGAATACAAGCGTGATGTGATTAGCCTTCCTCGCATTTCCTCTGATCTTCAAAATGCCGATATCCTCACGAAGGGGCTTCCGCGACCTCGCCATCAGTTCTTGGTTAGCAAATTGATGCTTGTGGATTCCCCGGCATCAATTTGAGAGAGGGGGGGGGGTGTCAAATACAAGATGGCTCAGGCCCACTTGACTCAAGTTCAGGCCCAATATGGTGGTATCCAATCTTGTTGGATCTGGTCAAATATTTACATAGCTTTCTTTCTTCTTTAGTTAGATTGTAATTAGATTTGGTCAAATATTCTTTCATTAATATTAGATTGTAACTAGATTAGCTGATTTGTAGCTAACTAGCTGATTTGTAGCCTTTGATAAGGCATCTGTATTCTAAATAATGGGAGAGTATCTCCAATGAAAAGGACAAAATTCACAATTCAAAATCTCTTCTGTTAGCTACGAATGATAGACAAGGGACCTCCACTGTAGATGATTTCACAAAAAGGTTTCATGATCTCATGGTGAGATGCAAAGTGTCTGAAACTAATCGACAGGCTATCACCAGATACAAGAAAGGACTGTGTCAAGAGGTCCAAAGGGAGTTCACTACTCACACCTTTTACAGCATTGAAGAAGTTCATCGCTTGGCACTCCGCGTCAAAGATCAGTTGCGATATCCATATTCAAGGCGTTTTGGTGAACCTCTCCAAAAGAGGACCTCTGATACGACTTATCAGCGTGTTGCTCCAGCACAAAACTCAACCCGACAACCTCCATAAAATCCTAACAAGCAAGCACCTCCTCAAAATCAAGCAAGACCTGCAAATTTTGCAAGCAAAGGGAAGAACGTTGTCAATTCTTCATGACCAAAGCAGGACATCGATTGCTTTCGATGCAAAGGCAAAGGACACTATACTTCTGAATGCCCAAGTTCAAAGAATCTTCACTATGCACATAATGAAGAGGATGACTATGATACAGAGCTTGTTGATGAAGAAATTGAAGTTGAAAGACAATATGAAGAGCAAGTGGCTTGAATAAGATGATCATTCCTTCTATTAAGCTGAAACAGAAGGACGGACATTATTCATTCATCGTCTCTTCATTACTACCGAAGAGGAAGCTGAAGATTGGAGGCGGACCACCATATTTCACTCTATGGCAAAATGTCGTGACAGATTGTGCAATCTCGTCATAGATGGAGGAAGCGAGATGAATGTGATCTCCAAAAAAGTTATTGACAAGTTGAAGCTTCCAACATAAAAGCACCCTAAGCCTTACAAGGTCTCTTGGGTGAATGATTCAGCAATTCCAGTGACCAAGCGGTGCCAGGTAACATTTCGAATTGGTGGTTATGAAGATTCTATTTGGTGTGATATTATCCCTATGAATGTTACTCATATTCTGTTGGGAAGACCCTGGCTTTTTGATAACAAAGTCCAAAGCGATGGAGAAGCAAACACCCATACTTTTAAGTATAAAGGTTGCAAGGTTACTCTTCTTCCACTTAAGCCTCCTATTGCCCCGGCAAAGCAATCACCATTAGTTCCGGCAAAACAAACTGCATCACAACCTAGTTCTCGCATCCTTTCAATGCGGAAATTTGAAGAAGAAAGTAAAGAACAAGGAGTTGTTTATGCCCTTGTCCCACAAGAATTCAAAGAGCAGAAGATGTGAAAGCAGTTTCTACACCACCAGAAATCAAGTCCTTGTTGCATGTGTTTAAAGACTTGATTACAGTAGATCTTCCAAAAGAGCTACTGCCTATGAGGAACATCCAGCATGTTATTGACTTGGTCCTCGGGTCATTGCTTCCAAATTTACATGATTATGGCATGAGCCCTGCTGAACACACAGAATTGAGAAAGCAAGTTGAAGAGCTCCTCCAGAAAGGTTACATTCGTGAAAGCATGAGTCCTTGTGCGGTACCAACCCTCTTGACACCTAAGAAAGATGGTTCTTGGAGAATGTGTGTCGACAGCCGAGCAATCAACAAGATCACCATTAAGTACAGGTTTCTAATACCTCGGTTAGATGACATGCTTGATATGATGGCCGGATCTTCCGTCTTCTCCAAAATTTATCTTAGAAGCGGATATCATCAAATCCGCATTTGCACGAGAGATGAATGGAAGACGGCTTTCAAAACTAAAGATGGATTATACGAATGGTTAGTCATGTTGTTTGGCTTATCCAATGCTCCCAGCACCTTCATGAGAGTTATGACATAGCTACTACGACATTTCCTCGGTAAATTCGTCATTGTGTATTTTGACGACATCTTGATCTTCACCAAGTCCAAAGATGCACATCTTGATCACCTCAGGTATGTGATGCGTGCACTTCGCAAAGAGAAGTTTAACATTAATTTGAAGAAGTGTACATTCTTAAGTTCCAAAGTTATATTCTTGGGATTTGTTGTATCGGCCCAAGGAGTAGAAGTTGATCCAAAGAAGATCAATGCAATCATTGATTGGCCTATTCCCAAAACTATCAATGAAGTACGAAGTTTCCATGGATTGGCAGTAGATCCTCCAAAGGATCTACCATGAATGAGGAACATCCAGCATGTTATTGACCTGGTCCTCGGGTCATCACTTCCAAATTTACCTGCTTATCGCATGAGCCCTACAGAACACACAGAATTGAGAAAGCAAGTTGAAGAGCTCCTCCAGAAAGGTTATATTCGCGAAAGCATGAGTCCTTGTGCGGTACCAACCCTCTTGACACTTAAGAAAGATGGTTCTTGGAGAATGTGTGTCGACAGCCGAGCAATCAACGAGATCATCATTAAGTATAGGTTTCCGATACCTCGATGACATGCTTGATATGATGGCCAGATCTTCCGTCATCTCCAAAATTGATCTTAGAAGCGGATATCATCAAATCCGCATTCGCACGAGAGATGAATGGAAGACAACTTTCAAAACTAAAGATGGATTATACGAATGGTTAGTCCTGCCGTTCGGTTTATCCAATGCTTCCAGCACTTTCATGAGTTATGACACAGCTTCTACGACATTTCCTCGGTAAATTCGTCGCTGTGTATTTTGACGACATCTTGATTTTCAATAAGTCCAAAGATGCACATCTTGATCACCTCAGGTATGTGATGCGTGCACTTCGCAAAGAGAAGGTTACCATTAATTTGAAGAAGTGTACATTCTTAAGGTCCAAAGTTATATTCTTGGGATCTGTTGTATCAGCCTAAGGAGTAGAAGCTGATCCAGAAAAGATCAATGCAATCATTGATTGGCCCATTCCTAAAACTAGCAATGAAGTATGAAGTTTCCATGGATTGGCCACCTTTTATAGGAGATTTATTCGCAATTTCAGCATCATTATGACTCCTATAACTGATTGCATGAAGAAAGGTGACTTCAATTGGACTAAGGCAGCCACTTGTGCTTTTGAATAAATCAAGCAAAAAATGACAGAGGCACCTGTTTTGAAACTTCCAGATTTTGACAAGGTTTTGAAGTCAGTTGTGATGCTTCGCAAGTTGGTGTTGGCAGAGTCTTAAGTCAAGATGGTCACCCAGTTGCTTACTTTAGCGAGAAATTGAATGACTCTCGCAAGAAGTATTCGTCGTATGACTTGGAATATTATGCAGTTGTACAAGCTTTTTATCATTGGCGCCATTATTTGATCCGGAAAGAATTTGTGCTATACTCTGACCATGAAGCTTTACAGCATTTGAACTTATAGAAGAAGATGAGCGCCAACTGTGTCAAATGGAGCGCATATCTGCAAGATTTACATTTGTGTTGCGTCATAAATTAGGAACCGAAAACAAGGTAGCAAATGCATTAAGTCGTCGTTCTCACCTGATCACAACAATTTCAGTCACAGTTTCAGGCTTTGAAGAGATTTGCAAAGAATATCCTGATGATCATGACTTTGGCCACATCTACAGAGATCTTCTTAATGGTGAGTTTTCTGACCATCCCAAATTTTCTATACATGATGGTTACTTGTTTCGTGGAAATCAGTTGTGTTTGCCAGCTACTTCTATCCGCGAGTTTGTCCTCCCCGAGTTGCATGGAGGTGGATGCAGTGGGCATCTAGGGCGAGATAAGACGTTGGCGCTTGTGGAAGACCGCTTTTTTTGGCCCCGCTTGAAGAAAGATGTTGCCCGAATTTATGAACTAAGTAGGGTATGCCAGCTTGCAAAGGGACAAAAGAAGAACACGGGATTGTATCAGCCCCTTCCTATTCCACATGAGCCTTGACAAGATCTAAGCATGGGTTTCGTTTTGGGCTTACCAAAGACTGCAAGAAGGATAGATTCTATTTTTGTTGTGGTGGACAGGTTTTCCAAAATGGCCCTTGTGCAAACACAGCAGATGCAAGAAAGGTCGCCACTCTTTTCTTCAAGGAGATTGTTCGTCTTCATGGTCTACCCAAAACTATAGTGTCGGACAGAGATACTAAGTTCATGAACTTTTTCTGGAAAACTTTATAGCATATGATGAAGACAAAGCTCCAGTACTCCAGTGCCTACCATCCCTAGTCCGATGGCCGGACTGAGGTCGTCAATCGCAGCTTTGGTAATCTTCTTCGATGTCTCATCGGAGAACACTTTGTTTCATGGAATCTTATTTTACCTATGGCGGAGTTTGCCTATAACAACTCCGTAAACAGATCAACTGGAAGATCACCATTTGAAGTTGTCACAGGACTTCAGCCACGTCTTTCGATTGACCTGAGTCATTTACCAGTTGAAGCCAAGCCTAGCCAAGAAGCTGAACAATTTGCCGGCACATAAAGGACGTTCATGATGAGGTCCGTCAACAGATTGCCAAAAGTAACGAGGCTTACAAACAGCACGTGGACACTCGAAGGCGCCATGTTGAATTTAATGAAGGAGACATGGTCATGGTGTGAATTAAGCCATAACAGTTCCCCACAGGCACTTACAAGAAACTCCATCCCAGAAGTGCAGATTCGTTCAAGATTATGAAAAAAATCAGCTCAAATGCCTATGTGCTCGATCTTCCGCCAGATATGGATCTCAGTTCTACATTCAATGTTGAAGATCTCATAATTTATCATGGGCATTATCAAGATGAATCGTTTAAAAAGCAAGATATCCAGCTTCCCATAGTTCCAGCTCCTCGAGAAGAAATCGAAGATGTCTATGAAGACCAGCTAGTGCCAACAAAGACTGGCGGTTATCACAAGTTTTTGGTCAAGTGGAAAGGTAAGCCATTTTCTGAAGCTACATGGATCATCGCCACAGATTTTCAGCGACTCAATCTGGATTTGTACGAGAGGTACCAAGTTGACAACTCGTCGGAGTCGAGTTTCTCCAAGCTGGGGAGAGCTGATGCAAGCCAAACCAATGGGCTCCGTTTGAAAGTTTATTCCAGAAGGCCCAAAGCCCATAAGTCCCAACAATAAAGAAATTTTCCAAGATTTCTCTATCGGCAAGTTCCTATTCTAATAGGCTTTCTAGAATTAGTAGATTTCTTAGAGTTGAGTGATTATTGTGATTAGGCAGCTTCTAAGTTTTCTAGATTTAGGGAGTTTCTAATTTTAATGGCTTGATTACTAAATTAGTGCTTAGACTCTATTATATAAAGGGTGTAATCCCCTCTCTTGGGATATACAGAAATTAATGAAAATTTGAGTTTGCTCATCGTGTGATTTTCTCTATCTTTGGTGTGAGACTTAGACATTCTACCCTAAGCCTTCTGGCTTCGAGTATAGCCCGTTGGCTATCCTCCTTCCCCCGCGCTGCTTCAATTTGTTAACGTTGATTAAAAAAAAAAAAAATTCCTGGTTTTTCAGTTAAGATTGTTTAAGGTTTTCTTCCCGCCTTCTGTTCAACCAGTTTTTATTCTTAGAGGTACTTGATTTGTTTCTTTGCTTCTTTGATAACTTGAGGCCTCCTTCCTCAATTGAACCATGTACTCTTTTGGATTGTTTATTTTGCCAAAGGATTCTGACAAAGTGAGGATAAGGTTTCAGTATACATCAACCATGGGCACAATATTTGTAAAGCAAGGCCTATGGATACCACAGATGATAGGGCTCATTTAAATCTCTGTAACCCGACTTAAATGTAGACCAAAAGTTCTTGCATTTGGATTACTTGAGTCACAAATAAAATCTACAGACTACAGTTATTTTGGTTCTTGCGAAGAACAGATTACGAGCAACCAGAGCTACTGGATATTATTAGTCGCATGTAACCTGAGTACATGGATCCAAATGGGGCCACAGGAATGCCACATTCAGCTTGCCACATGCCATTTTCTCAATGTGCCTATTTACTACAAACTTTATCATAAGTAAATAAAACATGTTCTGTTTCTGGTATAAATGCCTGACCCAACATGTACCAGCGTGTCATAACACTGCAAAGGTACACCAGAACATCATGGGAAATGTATGGCTAAAAGTTCATGCTTTTGTAGCTCCAATCATTATTGGAGAAAATTAATTGATTAAGCTGCAGGAATACTTACAGAATTTAGTAGTTTTGAAGCCATCGCTTGTGCAGATTTTAGTGAGACAAGCGCATCCTCAGCACCTGCAACTACCAAAACTGGCAGGTCTTCCACTGATTTCAGCAATGCCGTAGCATTTTGTGATGAGAGGACTGTTGCAAATGACAGCCTACCTATCTCATGAAGTGCTTCATCCCAACCTTCAACGCATAATGGTGCCTGATATGAACATAGCATGACTGGGTTAAGGACACATGAAAGTGGACGGTAGAATTTTAACGTAATTTTAACTTAGCATGACTTGCATTTTTACAGTGTATTATATAATTCACGTCCTGAGTTAATCTTGACTTTTTCAGGCAAGCATTCCAAAATTGTGGGGCCCATCAGTTATGAATTTGGTAGGACCTACACGTGGATAGACAAGGAAAAATCTAATAGAAAAGGATGCATAAGGAAAAGTTCTCTGGTAAACAATCTTTGTCAGGCGAGCATAGTATCGCCCATTTACAGGTCTCACCAGATGAGGATCTGTACATCTGCAAGATGAGTTCCTCCTTTATGAAATGCCTGGTCTAAAAAAACTAAAGATTTGCTCCTTTTTTCCCTTTTTTTATTCTTGTTTTCTGTCAAGGTTAGCATGACTCAAACCTACTCTGTATTTGTATTTCCCAATTTAAAATGAAAATTTGATAGTTTAGTTTGATTTTCTATACATGTACAAAGCCAGAGGGATAGAGGAGGCAAGACAAAGGATAAGCAAAAGATAAAAGAATCAGGTGCTATTACATTTAACAAGAGAGAGCTTAGTCTCCTTAAATCAATGCCAGAAGAATATGGTTCCTTTTCTTTTATTTTATTATTTGTCTTCTTTTTCTTCCCTTTTCCGGAATGGCGACAGAAAGTAGTAATTTGGTTAGAAAAACTCAAACTTTCAAAAGAAAAAAAAAATCTATTCTTTCTTTCTATTTCTTGTCTGGAAGGCAACACATTACCTTGTAGAGGTTCAAAACCTCAGGGGTCAACTTCGTAGCATTGTACCATGCACGACGATTAATCACTTGAGTAATCTCCGTGCGTAGTAGAGGACGGACCATGTGCTTCTTTCCCAAGGTAGTATGTAGGAGTATCCGGGCAAAGGCAGGTACAACTTCTCTTGACAAGCTAACGCTGAGCAGTACAACTCCCTTAATCTCCACCTAAAAATTACAAGACAAGAATTAACGAATGAGGAAAATAAAAGGTAGAAGTGGTCTCCAGGATTTCACAAAGTTGAATCCACAATTTTGAAGTTAATATAAATGCCCATAAAAAAACCCTCGAGATAGGAAGATAAGTCAAATAAATCAGAATCATTTTCATTAGGAAAGTATGCTTTCAATCAAACGTCAACTTTCAGCCTTGTGTCCAAATATTTGACCAGAGCTAATTAAATGCAATGGAGGTTCAAATCATTCCAAAAAAAAAAAGAAAAAGTCCATGCCTGAATAGATGATTCCTGACTTGGGCTCTCTTTTTCTTTTTTTTTTTTGTTATCCCCACGAATACAAATCATGATATTAAAAGACCTTTTTAAGAACTTGCCTTCATGCATTCAAGCAGCTAATATATCATTGAACAGTTAGCATTGCACAGAGAGATTACATCAAAGGTATGGAATTTCAAGATTTATCATGTTTTAGTTATCCATGAATTCAAGTATAAGTGGGATTTGTTCACTCAATCGAAAAAATAGTGCTTCCAATCTTTGAATTCTTATATCTTCCACAAAATGTGGTTTTATTCTTCTGAAATCAGTATACATCATCTCTAAAATTCTCCATAACTTATTCCACCAAGACTATAGGTGGCATATGATAAATACGGCCTTTTCTAAATGAATCAATTAGAAAATAGAAAGAGACTCGAAGGGTTGAATTGGCTCATCGAAGTCAACTAAGAGACTTTTAAACCATAGTTACATCAATGGATTAGACTCATAAATCATCCCATGTTGGTTCCATGGCCCATTAATGAATGAAAGGTTGAGATCAGACTTTCGAGTCTTATTGCCTAGCTCCTCCCCGCATGAATACTAGATCCGTTCTTGCCCAAGTGCCACATCCTCCACAAGCCTTTATAGCTTTTTCATATATGGAACTGTAGCATGCTTGTGGATCCACTTGCCCCAATAGGTGCAAAGAAAAATCAAAAGCACTAAATGCTTTTTATTATTTAATCTATCAATTGATAAAAGGTTCCAATTTTGAACGTTCATTTAAGCCTGAGGTTAAATGCCTAGCCATGTCCAATGAATATGATTTTGATGAGTAGCTCATCAAAGATAGTGTTGTATCAGTGTGCCTAGTATTCACTTCTATAAAGCCAGCCAAAACAAAACCAAACCCAACCCACTAGGTGGGGTCGGCTATATAGATTTGACGACGCCAATCAAATCTGTTTAGGGTCATGTCCTCCGTTAGATCCATGTAGGCAATGTCATATTTAAGAGTTTCTTTCCAACTTCTCTTGGGTCTCCCTCTCCCTCTCCTACTCCTGACAATCTCCATGCTTTCACACCTTTTAACAGGTGCCTCCGTTGGGCGCCTTCTAACATGGCCGAACCATCTCAGTCAATTTTCTCTCATTTTATCTTCAATCGGTGCTATTCCTACTTTGCCCCTAATCTCCTCATTCCTAATTCTATCTCTCATTGTGATCCCGCACATCCATCTTAGCATTCTCATCTCCGCAATTTCCATCTTCTTAACATGATTATGCTTTACTGTCCAACACTTTGATCCATATAAAGCCAGCCAAACCCCCTTTAAATGTGTCTTCTAGGAATCATGAGAAATTTGGTGATTATCCTCGGTGGGGCCCACTAATCTGGACCTCTCAAAATAAATTCTCCCCTCCTGTATTGGCTCTTGACAAACTTCCCTCCAACAAAAATTGGCCCCACCATCCAAAGTAGGGCAATTATTTTAAGCTGTTTAGATTTTAACAGGTGGGCTCCCCAAGGAGCATCGTCGAATTTCTCATGGTTTTGGAATCATAGGATCTAGACTCCCTTCACATGTCCTTGGTTATTAAATTACCACATTCACATTCCAGCTATTAAAGTCTCCCAACATTTGATTGAAAAAGGCTTTATTTATTTATTTTTTTCTTGAGAGGACAGGAACTCCCGAAGGAGGCTTTTGGTGTCCCTAACCAACTCCCTTCATGTGTACTCAACTTTTAAATTTCCATATCCACATTGCAGCTGCTTAAGGGTGTGTTTGTTTGGGCTTCTTAAAAGTCAAATGTGCTTTTCTAAAGTATTATTCAAAAGCCTCTAATTCTAAAATGAAGTCTTTAGCGGAAAATGATATTTGGTCAGCTGAATTTTGGCACTGACTTCATGAACAGCACTACAAAACATTGCAGTTTTTAGCTGATAGATTACGAAAATGTCAACTTTTTCGCTTTTATGTTTTGAAAAGTACTTTAAAAATGAATTATCAAACTAACTTATTTTAGCTTTTGACGTTTTCACTTTTATGTTTTGAAAAGTACTTTAAAAATGAATTATCAAACTAACTTAATTTAGCTTTTGACCTTTCAAAAGACCTGAAAGCACTTCCAAAATGTGCAACCAAACACACCCCGAGTCTCCTGACATTTGATTGAAAATGGCTTCTTTTTCTCCTTTTCCTTATTGGATTGGAAGGATTCGAAATAACAAACTCTTGTACCCTAAAGGAGATGTTTGGTGCCCTTAACCGGCTGAGTTATGGCCCAAGACAGTAGAAAAGATTAAGGCATTTTGGTCCTAGAAGCTAAAAGATAAAAAAAAGCCTGTCATTTGACTGTTTGTGAAGGGCAGTCAAGGAGGGTTTATATATATATATATATATATATATATTTTATAACAGGTAGTAAAGGAGGTTTTAGTACAAATAACTAATACAGGGAACTTCTTGATGTTGTTGGATAATATAAAGGTCTTCCTGTTCAAAAAGAAACAAAAAGGAACAATAATAAGCTCCTAGTGCTCTGGGGCTTCAGAAAGTGGATCTAGGTGTCAGAGAGGAGTTCATTCATGGCTTGTATTAGATTGTGTTCAAGAGTGTTCTGGCATCCAAATTCAGTAAGACACATGGCGGTTCAGGAGATGTTCACAATGTGGATTGTTCCATTTGCTTTACGCAGTTGTTACTGATAATTAGTCTAGATTGGTTATAAAATATTTTAATGGGTTAGGAGGTTGTTCGACCCTCGTTTCAGAGAAATATGTACAATATCAAAAGTTTTTGAGCCCCTTTAGCGCTAGTACGATAGATGGCTACTAGTTAAAGGTCAATCTAACACAATATTCCACCAGAGCTAAAATTATATTCAACTCAGGTCTCAAACTAGAGAAATTTTTATTATTGGGCAATTAAGTGTTTCAACTTGAATATAAGGTCTCAAACTAGAGCAATTTTTATTATTGTGCAATTAAGTAAAGTGTTTCAACTTGAATATATGTAGAAGAGTTTAACAAGAGAAAAAGGATATCTACGTTGTAAGCAATTCATTAAAAAAAATAAGATTCCATAATAATAGTCCATAGAACAAAAGTACGACATAGTTGGACTTACCCGGGCAGAACAAGTAGATGCCCTAACTCTCTCTGCAGCCTTCAAAACAAGTAGCCCTCCATCATCATGACCAACAAGCACGACAGAAGTAAAACCCATCTCCGAACAAAAAGAAAAGAGCAGGTCAACCTGGGAACATCACAAGAGTGAAATTCTTTAAACTTCACATCAAAGTGTCAAGGATATCTCAAGATTGCAGCAGTAGCACAAGCACTTTTAACAAGTTAAGAAAAGAAGGGAAAGGTACTAAAGAATTATTAAATAAAGAAATCTTTTAAAGGTGACCAAATGCCACATTTTGCAATCAACAACGACAGTAATACTTGATTTCTTTGTGACATGCAATACCAAAAGCAATAATAATTTGAAGAAATGTAAGACTATCAACAAGTCGTGAGGGGGCCCGTGGGTCCTACCTGGATGCATGCTAGTCACTAAAAGGGTGGATGGAAAGGTACACTCATGATCCAGATATGTGGAAGGGAAAAGAGAAAAAAAGGACCACCTGATCATTTTAGCCCTTAGTTGAAGGACCATTTTCAGCCGTTACATGACTCCCTGTTTATCGATCCAAGGGTGAGCAATATTTTAATGAGTATCATTGGGGTGGGTGCTAATTGAGGGGAGGTCGTGGGTGTGAGAAGATAGGATTGATGGTGGGAGTACAATGCACTTCCCAAAAGGAGGAAAAGATTGTAAGATTCTGAGGGCCCGGGCCAAGGTGGCAGACCTAGTTGAAATTCGGTGTCACCATCACCCACCAAAATACACCCAAGATATAAGGGACTACACAAGTCCCACATCAGAAGCATCCAAGTCCAGAACATGGGCCTATATGTACCCATGGGTTACCTCCTCCGCAAGGCGTCTTTTGGAGGGCAAGGCCTCACGGTGTGACATAAGGTATCAGAGCCATCTTTCTGATGGGGAAGAGTGTAAGATCCAACGGGCATAGGCTAAGGTGGCAGATCCGATTGAAATCTGTTCTGCCCATCACCCGCCAGAGAACGCCCAGGATACAAGCGACTGCATGAGTCCCCATCAGAAACATCAAAGTCCAAGGCTTGGGCTTATATGTACCCATGGGTTACCTCCTCCGCAAGGCATCTTTTGGAGGGTAAGGCCCCGTGATGTGACAAAGATGCATAACAACAAACTAAGTCCCCAAAGATATGAAACTCATAACAGGGAAGCAATAAAGAATTAGGACTTTATGATCGTGCGTAATGGATAACTTCAAGGTCGTAGAGATATGAGAAAACAAACAATAAAATAAGAGTTCGGCAGAACTGAACAAAAATACTAATAATAAAAAAATTGCAAGCTTGAGTGATATTACCATTTGAAAAAAAACAGTATATTTTTTACAAACTCAGAAAACCATATCCAAATTAGGCAGACATGACTAGCTCCATAAACTAATATCATAGTTCAAGATGTGTTTAGAAGCTACAGGAGGAATGTTTTTGGATGCCAGAAAAACCATAGTCCCTTGAATGGTGCTATAACCTTGAACAATTTATAATGAGAAAGGGAAAGCCTTAACTTCAGAGGCAACTTTATAGATGGTTCATAATTTGGATGGAGTTTGATGTACTCACAAACATAAGCACAGGAATCCAAGAAATTTTTCTCTCTAGTCATGTAAAAGCAGGCGGCAGAGACATTGAAGGTACACTTGCTTATTCAAGTGATGGAAATCAAAGGGCCCTTGGAAGTTCATAATTTTAGAACACAAAACTTTTTACTTCAATAGATGCATTTGAGTTGGATAGCACAATCTTTATCGCGGAAGTTTGTAGATGCTTTATGTACTGCATCAACCCCACGAATACAACAAAACAACTAATGCGCAGCCATATTCCCAATATAATGCAACTTCATTTACAATGTAGTTGTAAATTTTGTTTTAGACCTTATTTTAGTTTGACTCTAGTCTAGACTTGAAAGATTTCAGCTGGTCAATGTTTTGTTGCTTTGTTTCAAAGTTCCATTTTTGATAAAGTTTTAAAAATTGTATTATACATAATTAGAAAAAAATTAAAAATGGAAAAATGTGATCAACATACACATTATACATATTCAACCCTCCTTCCCACCATTTTGTGGGGGCATAAAGGAAATTAAGCCTCTAGTTTCTACTATAATACTAAAGGAATTTGTTTGTTAAAAAAACTTGGAAAAAAAAATTGCATATTTGTTCCTGTTCATTTGAATTCTAGGGCAAAATTGGACCAAGATGGGCCAAACAGGTCCAAAATCTGGACTGAAAAGTGTCAGCCTGTTCAGTCAGACTGAACCAAGATCAACAGCTATGATCAACAATTACTACTACATGGAAGGTGACAAATACTCCATCAAAATGGGAAATCATTCAAAAAAGTTAAAATTATATCCTATAAAAGTGGGAGACAGAGATGAAACACGGATCTCTAAGGGACAGCCCCAAAGACAAGTGAGGAAACCAAAAGGCCCTTAGAGGTTTAAAATTATAAAACATTTAACCCGCCGACTTCAGCAGATCCTCATAAGTTGGATACCACAATCTTTATAAAGGAAGTTTATAAGAGCTTTTGGGATTGTTTTATCAACCCTACACATCCAATTATAAGTGCAAAAGCAGTCAACAATTTCCTTGTGAGTTTCAATAAGCGCCATTTGAATAAAAAAAAATATCAGATAGAATTCCTGGCCTGTTTAGTTCTAACAGCAGCATGAATGAACTTTGAGTTAGACTTCCTAAGGTTTAGCAAGAGGCATCCTTGCAGCCAAGATGAACCACATCATAAGGGAATAGTCATTCCCACTGGCTACAGGTACTAATGCTTCAGATATGTAAATCTCTCTCTCTCTCTCTCTCTCTCTCTCTCTCTCTCTCTCTCTCTCTCTCTCTCTCTCTCTCTCTCTCTGCATTTTGTGAACAGCAACAAATCTATATCCGTCGTCCAAATAAAATGCTCAATCAACAATCATTGTGAAAGGTGACCATAGTACTTCATCAAAATGGACAAGAATCAGTTCAGCTTGTAAGATCAAAATTTCCATAATATACCTAGATGACCAATGGCACTAACTTTACTCCCCAATATGAATTGCATTTTTTACCCCGACCGTCGGGGATCAATGTCATGACTCGCATTATCTTTCCAAAGCATTATTCTACCATTCATGGTTGATTAAAAAAAAAAGAATTTTGTTTAAATAATCTAGGGCAGGAGACACCCATGAAATACCAAGGATTGGCATTGAGGATCACACCTTAGGTAAAACCTTTATTCTTAGCATTGAGCACCACACCTTAGGTAAAGCATTTATTTCAACAATTAAATAGTTAAAGCACCTGAGACTCAAGCTTGTATGGATTTGGCAGTTGCTTCTCCTCCCAGTCCTTCCTGCGAGGTCGAGATGTTAATCCCCACCCTGGCCGATCAAAAGCAGCAACTGCACATCCAATCTGTCGAGCCAGTATCCCCATTACATGCCTCCATGAGAATACCCCTCCGCCAAACCCATGCACTAACACAATACCAAACTTCCCAACTCCCTCTGCCGCTTCTTCTAAAGCCACATAATTTGACAAACCCACTTCTCCATTGCAATCATCTAGATTCAAAGCAGGGACTTCATCAGAGAAAAAAGATACTCCTGGACCAGCCAATAGCGGAGCATATAGAGGGTTACTTTGGAAATGGTTACTAACGCTCCTATGAAGATTATAGGCTTTGGAAGGAACTGTTAAGGGTTGCCTATCAAGCTTAAGTCTTGCTGGTGTGCTACGTGGGCTGCCACTGGGACTGGATTCCAGGAAGGTTGTAGAGTTTAAGGACCGTGAAAGAGCTGATTCAGGGAAGCTGATCTTATAGTGGAGTGTAAGACCTTGGCAAGCAATAAACAAGCTGTCGATGTCAGCAAGTAATCTAATTGGGAGTTCCCCTTCATCACGGGGTTTTCTTTTTGTTTCACTGTCGCTCTTTGAGGTTTTTCCTGAACATGGTGTGGGAGACCGAGGCACCTTCTGGAAGCTCCCAGAGAACACATTTTTGCAGGCTAGAACCTGTGTGGCAGAGGAAAACAAATAAAATAGTTTCTATGTTCAAATAGAATGAAAAAAAAAATGATTATAATACTTCAATGGTTCGACGAAACCTAAGATATAATTATAATACTTAAACTACTATAGACATTTTCAAGGCTGGGTAAAAAAAATATTCGTTATAAATTCAACACTTATGAAATAGATAATATAGGAAAATGTTCTTCTACGAGCAGACTGCGATATGCTCATATGCAGTCTACCTCATGTGGCCCCTACTTAGATGCATGTCTATCAGTGGGATGAGGGCAGATGGAAAGGTCTCCTTATGGGCCTAAGGGTCAGCCAATAAAAGCAGCCTCAATAGGTTATCCTAGCCCTTGATTTAACAGATTTAAATTTTAATGGTATTTTAACCATAGATTTTTTTTAGATTCAATCCAACAGCGAGTGATAGTTAGATTAGTGAATGGGCCACGCTCCAGATCACAGGATGAAAACAGTGTGACGGGTTGTACTGATCAAAGGTGGGTTAAAGTAGGCCTAGGCCCTACAGAGTTGGACTGCATATGCAATATGATAGTAGAACATTTTCTGGATAATATAATAGCAGGTAATAATGGCAACTTTTGATTTAGTACACTTGACCAAGATGGCATATTACTTTATAACTGCAGGCATATAGAACTTAAGTTTTGACTTAAGAACCCAAAATGATATTTGTGAAGCTTGAATAATGAACAATAGAGATGATAAAATTCAGAAGCAAAAAACAATGGCTAACTCAAACAGCAACTGTTAACTCACAATACAACTTACTGCTTCTGGATCAACTCTGTGAAACAGTAATTTCCTCCGTGCTCTGCAACTTGTTCGATAAGCTACAACAACATGGCCAAGGGCAAACACCAGTGAAGAAAGGAAAAGAACAGGCATCCCCCATGACTTCTTCAAATGGAGCTTTTGCCTTGCCAATATAGGTGAAGTTTCAGGCTCAAGTTCCAAACTGGCACTGAAAACACATGCCTTCACTGATAGGATGAGAATTGAAATGAAAGAACACAATGTTGCTGTTCCCAGATAAGGCCCATGAGATAGCCCGGGCCCATCACACAAAGAATAAACACCTGCAAGTACAACACAAAAATTTGCAATGAGAAAATTGGAAGAGAATGCGGATTATCTTGATGTGGTGTGTAGAGAGAGAGAGAGAGAGCAAGTGATGTTTTACCATACATGTTACAAGCTACAACATGTGCCCCATATAATCATCAAAGCCTTGACGCAACTATGATGGGGAACATGTATCCCATACATCTTTTGAAATTTGGACAGTGAGATCCACCTCTTACAGCAACAAATCATTGGATCTCAACCTCCAATTGTGATGACGAATGGGCACCAAATATTCACTAAGCAAGCCTCCTAGCATAAGTCGATGCGAGGGTAAGCATCACTTTAATTTTAGTGATCTATATAGCCTCCCCCAATCAAGGAGGGAGGCTCCAGTCAAAAGAGGGCCCAAAAAATGCATTTTTAATAACATTTGAATGCAGCCACAGATGCAGAAGGTTTAAACCACTTTGATTGAAGTGATGATTTTTCTTCTTTCTTGTTTCCTCACTTGGGATTTTTGCAAGACCCGTATAGATTTCGTGAAACCTCTCATAGTGATTTCCCGAAACATCATTCAATAACAAAGAGGAGGAAAAATCAAATTAGTCCTTCAAATTCATGAAACAATTTGTGTTGGCATGTACCATTAAAAAAAAAACCTCATTGGGACCAGTAACTGATTCTGATTCTATTAAAAAGCTTTCATGTGCAAGAAACAAGGCTAATAAGTCCCCCTCTGCCAAAAGTACAATGAGGGCATCAACAGCAAAAGTAAGCAAGAGATAGAGAGATTTGTCAAAACAATAAAACACAGAATATTTTCCAAATGTTTCAAAAGCATCATGAATAAAGGAAGCAAAAGCATCTCATGATTTACACTTTTCTTGTCCAGGGCTATGAAGAAAGAAAGAAAGCCCTTGTTACTAAGATTGTATTTTTTTTTCCATGAAACATCAAACACACAAAAGAACAATACCCATTACTACAATTTTTCATAGGTTAAGGCGAAAAAAGTACATTTCCAAACTTTCCATCAAAAGCTCATGAACACCTTGGGAAAACCTTTTCCCACCCCAATACTCCAAACAGAAATTACGGAAAGGAAAAACACATTGAATTTTTCCAAATTCTCCATGAATTCAAAGGCATATACTTCTACTTATAAATTTCAAAACCTTGATAAAAAGAGGAAAAAGAAGATGATAAAATCAGACATATGCCTCAGAAGAACAAGAGAAGAAAAAAGGGGGAAAAAAGGCCTACTTTTCTACAAATTCCGAATAGTTGAGAAAACAAGTTGTAATTTCTGTTCTAGAAACCCTAGATACAAGAAACTTCAAAAGAATCACACGAATCCTTCCTCTCTGAAAAAACAATAAAACTCCCCAAAATCATCACCGAATTAAACCGGAATCTAACCGTTACGATTCCCTCTACGAACACAAACATTACCGGAAAGAAATGAAATGAAAACAATCGAAAGAGATTAAAAAACAGAAAAAGAGGCAAACCGCCGATCTTACATGTGATGACGACCGATCTGACGACGGAAACGAAGGGAATATCGATCAAAGAGCTCCTGAACCCGTACCGCTGCAAATGATCCCGGAATCCGTAACATCTCAGACACGAAAAGCTCGGGATCAAAGCAAACGACACCAACACATCTCCGACCGCCACGAGGATCGGCAACGACAGAACGAGAAGCGACGCCACCATCGTCAACATGAAGAACACCGTTCGGATCCCCCGTCGGATCCGCTCCAGATTCCCCTTTCCGGCGGCCATGACCGGGACTCCGCCGCTCGCCGCCGGAAAACCAGATCCCTCGAAACGTCCGGACGCCGGACTCTCTCAGATCGACGCCTGCAGATCCTTCCTCTCCCAATACGAGAGCGATAAAAAAAATAAAAAAATAAAAAAACTCTAGAAGAAGACGAAGAAGAAGGTCGTGTGGGTTTTCGAAGAGGAAACGGTCATGATGCGTAGAGTTCCGGGGCTTTCCGCTGTATTGGTGTCGGTTAGGGTGTCTATGGAAGGAGAACGGATCGGAACGGGTCCGATATATCGGTTTTCCGGTTTTCAGGTGCTTCAGATTTCAGACCAGAGAGAGAAGCAGGAGGAGACAGACGCGTTTTATGGAAGATTTGATTTAAGTTTTGAGTCCTTTTAAGATTTTCAAATAAAAGCTTCGTTTTCATCGGTTAATTAACTATGGTTTTGACGATAATCTGGATTTATTAGCGTAATTAATTACAATAGCAGGCAGCTTTCTTGAAATGACGGAAATGCCCTCGCTTTTGTTTTTTAATTTAATATTGTGAAAATGAGTTGGAGTTGGACACTTGGAGCCTTGGAGGGATCTTCTTTTTGAATAATTTGAGTGGAAAGCGAGGAAATGACTATATTGACCTCCTACTTGGTTTTTAGTTACCCATGCTGAAATTTCAGGTGAACGGTTACTTTCCAACTTTTGAGGTAGAGATTTAGAAGACTAGAGAAATTATTCGGTGCATGCTGGCACACCTCATGTTGGGCCCACATGACGGTCCATCCAGATGGATCACACCTATAAAATTAGGTATTGCACCCATTTTTTTTTTTTTTTGGAATTTTAGTAAATAAATGTTGCTAAACATGTATTAGCCCGATTTAGTTAGATATACACCAAAATACCATATTTGGTGGTGTTCGTACACAGGTTTTGGACCACTTTAACCCTGCAACTGCTGAACGACATCGTCACAAAACTCACCCTCAAATCAATATCAGGGCCGAACGATTCTTCTTTCTTCCCCATTTTTCATCTCCCTCCTTATATCTCTCTTTCTCCCTCTCCTTGTCATCTCCCTCTGCATGCGCTCCCTGCTCGCTCCATCTCCCTCTGCATGCGCTCCTTACTCGCTCCCTCTCCATCTTGGAAGAAGAGAAGAGAGGCCGTTGGAGGATTTTGCAGAAGAAAAAGCCACGTCTCTGGGTTATGCAGAGAAGCTTTCTTACCGAGAAGATGTGAGTACAGTTGGAACGACATAATTTTTTGAAGCACCTCACATTTTGCAGAGAAAGGTAGAATTTCTTCTCCATTAGCCCCTTTCTTTTCGATGGATTCCCCTCCTCAATTACGTTGGTTTTTATTTATTCTTGCTCAAATTGATTTCTATAATCACTGAACGGAAAAACCCATGAAGATTCGTGTATGATTTTGGCCAATACTTCAATAGATTTTGGGGAAACTTCGATTTATTATGGATTGTGGATAGGCTTGCCTAGATTTATTGTCAGCATTCTGCCGTATTTGTGCCGTGTCATGATAATGTAGTCAGGTTTAGCTTTATGTGCTGCATGTGTTATGTGTAATTGAACACCCATGATGGGCTTGCAGTATGACCAACGGCAAAAGTCCTTGGGTCTTCCAACCAGTGATGAGATGCAAAGGCAAGAGATGCTTAAGAAGTTCATGGCTGTAGTAACTTCCCTAATTATTGGCGTTTTGGTGCTTGGATTGGATATAGAGTCGTTTTTTAAGAAATCCAAATTTTTTTTTGTATGTTTTTATGTTTTGTTTGTCTCGTGAACCTATATGCTGTAGAATATCTGATATACCAATTTTTTTTTCTGCAGCATCCTAAGATGGACTTCTCAAGAGCAAAAATTGCATAAATTAGCAACATCTTATGGTTCTTATATTCTAGAAGTAATGTGTAAGGACAGAAGTGTGTGTTCTCGTTTAATTTATAATTTGGAAATTTTCCCAGAGGCTATTTGTTGATTTGTTTGTCACCTATTATTTTTTATTGATGCAAGTTTAAAACTTTCGTTAGATGTTCGTAGCCACTAACATTAAAAAAAATTACAAGTCTGGTTAAAGAATTGAAAGTTTTCCAAACTTTCTTTTTAAGAGAATGTGGCAATGTCCTTAAGAAACTTTATTTTCTATTTTTATTTTCAAACTCCCTTTGGGTAATTTTACTTTTAGCATTTTATTTTGCTGATAACGAAAGGAAGGGATAATATGTTATATGATGAAAATTAATAGCACTTGGTGATGCTTTGTTCACACTTATTCTAGTTTTTTAGTTCTAATTTATCATTGTTCTTCAGAGATTAAGCTCACTGCCCTTTGTTGCCCTTTCTATCTTGTACTTGGTTCTATGATTCAGCTTATGTTATTTCTATGTATTGCAGCGATTACCACCAGCTTTCGTGAAGCACAATGCAATTGATCCATCCCAAGGAGCCCAACTAAAGGGTCCTGATGGCCGCATTTGGTATGTTCAATTAAATATAAGGGGTAAAGATACATATCTGTAGGATGGCTGGAAGAAATTTGTAGAAGATCACTCCTTGAAGGCTTACTACCTTTTACTTTTCACATATGATGGTGATGGGCAATTTACTGTGCAAATTTTTTTTTATAAAACTGCATGTGAAATATAGATGATAACTACTTGTTACACTAGTCAAGAATTCAACTTCCGCAGTGGTAAGAAGAAGGGTGCATTACCAGATTCTGGCAAGTACTCTCAGCATAAATTAGATGGGATTGACAAGAAGAACTCTCAGAATGTCATTAATGTTCTTTCACGACAAACTTCAGTATGTAATGAAGCTGGTTCAACTCAAAGTAAGTAAAAGAAGCTATTTTAGCTAGTTAATTCGAATGTACTTATATTATTTGGTACACTTCTATATATGCAGTGATTGCTTGTATTTTTATCATAAAAAGTATTAAAAGAAAAAACATTTGCGGAGGAGGGTGTACCGTTGCACACCCCCACACCCACCCCCCACCCACCCAAAAAAAGAAAAGAAGAAGTATTGGTCTTAAGAGAGATTGTCAATTGATACATTAATTATGCCTCTTAAGAACCAATAGCGACAATTTTATAGCTTTGGAAAAAAAAATCCGTCACTAAAAAGACCAATAGCAATGGAAAAAAGACCTTTGCTAAGAGTTTTTTTTTTTTTTTTTTCACTACTAAAAGTGACTTTTGTTGTAACTACCTTATGTTGTGGGATAGGTCCCATATAGTTGTATGATTTTAAAAGAACAATACTAATGTATTTGTTCACCTATATTAATGCTACTTTGTTGTATTAAGTTGAAATCTATTAAGATGTTATTGATAAAAAAGCAGATATATATATATTTTTTATTATATATAAATTTGTGTTTCTGTTTCATTCACCTTTGAAATGCTTCTTTTAATGGTTTTTACGTCTTAGTCTAACTCGATGTTTAACAATTTAGGTAATCTTTGTATCTATAATGCATGGAAACATATGCCTACATTTAAAATCAATCAGTTTGAGAAGATTAAAACAAAGGGTGGCGAGTTGACCAAGTCTAAAACATGTTCTTATTCTATGGGAAATCGCCACACTTCAAAAAAGCAGCCATCAAAAACAGAAGAGAGAACAGAAGCATTTGATAATGCTAACATATTTCAAAATCCTCCAAGTTTCCAAAATTTTTAAAAATTATGAAGAAAACTTCTGTGACCTATGGATTTATGGTGGTGAGTTTCTATTTGCTTCTTATAAAGGTGGTGCCAATATTTTATTGTTCATTCATTCTAATATTTAATGTTTGGCATGAATTTGTATCGCTTGCTATACTCAAAGATCTCTCTTTTTTTTAAATTCAATATCCGGCAATTGGCATGAATTTATAATAGCACTTGTGCGTCGTTTGCTACTCTCTCTCTCTCAATATATATATATGGGAATGTTACCAAATAATTATTGCTAAACCTGTATGAGATGGATTTAATCACAACTACACCAAAACAACAAATTCGGTGTTCGTACGAGGTATTTGGACGACTTTACCCCCATATTCTGTAGAACGACATCATCACAAACTCCCCCCAAATCCATACCAGGGCCGATTGATTCTTCTTTCTTCCCCATTTTTCCTCTCCCGCCTTTTTTCTCTCTTTCTCCCTCTCCCCGATCTCTTCTCATCAAATCCTCCTAAAAGCGTCTCTTCCCAAAACTACTCCTTCAATTCCGTCCTTTGCTTATCCCTCACAGGAACCCCCTCTTCTTCTTCGTCTCTCACTTTGTCATCCCTCATCTCCTCTACTTCTTTCCACCGAGTTCTATCTCTCTCCTGCGCTACTCTTCTTCTCAAGGTATGTATTTTATTTTCAAGTTCTTCTCCCCACTGTTGGAGCACCACATATATATATATATATATATATTGGTTTTTGTTTCTCCTTTTCCTTCCTATTCACAGTTTTTAGGTCGAGCTTGAGTGTTCGCATGTATTTTGTTTTGAAGGTTTTTTTTTCTTTTCAAGTGTTTGAGGGTTTTCCCCCCTTCCTTTACAAATCCTAACTATTTGATTAAATGTCCAATAGAAATTTAATCTTAATGACATGATTATCTCAAAGGGTTTAACTCCCGTCAAAAGTGTAGAACTAATGTTAGGAGGCTTAAATGACCTAAAGATCGAGTGAGAATGAGATGAGAATTCTCAAATATAAATTTTCTATGAGATTATTGAAAATCCTTTATGTTGTCTATGATTTTTGCTAAAGAGGACTCACATTGAACTGCGAATAATTTTCTACAGGAGTTGAAACCAAGTTGGAAATGTGCTTGGACAGGGTGGATATGACATTGTCTATAGGGGAAGCTGATTAATGGAATCGAAGTTGCAGTAGATCTAATTTAAATGTGAGAATCTAAATGGTTGCAACCATTTATTGACTGATTTGTACTTATTAGCTAATTTATTGACCGATTTTAATGAGTTTCTGGAAGGTCTGTTTTAGTGGAATGGTAGCTTTAGAAACTAACCGGTGTAGAACACTTTGTAAGTGTTCAAGAACGTCATGGAATCAATGAACCACTTTGATATGGTTTGGATAAGTTGGTCTCTATGCCATTGAATGGTAGAGATCCTAACACATGAAATTTCTTAATAAGTTGGTCTCTATGCCATTGATAAGTTGGTCTCAGCTTTGTGAATTGACACTTTTGGCAATAAGGTTGGATTCTTCTAGAATTAGATTTCCTTTTACATCCTTAATTACAAGATCTCTTTTGTAACTCTCTCCATTGCTATTAGGACAGCTGAGATGTTTGTGCAACTATTTTACATGTTAAAATTTCAACTTGCGGAGTCAGTTGCATTTTTTTGACATGTTCAATGTATCAATATCTTACTTGGATTCATATAAATGCCAATCACAGGTGTTCGCACAGGTTTAGCAAAATTTGCCATTTGCTGGTCATTCATTCAATCTGCACAATTTTTATCATTATTCTGTAGTAAAAAACTCTAATGTTCTATTAAATCCTTTTCAGGTTGCTGAGATGTATCACGCTAAAAAATTCAACCATCCAAATAATCAAGAGGATGAGGATGATGACTAAAGCATTCACAATTATATCAACCATTGAAGAAATATGGTTTCTATGTAGTTAGTAATGGCCTAAAAAATGCAAGTTAAACTTGATGATTGCCTACCTATCGTAAATGGAAGCAATTGATTACAGTTCCAGGTTTTTGCCAACTTATTCACATGGTCAAGCCAATGTGCATTAAGGTTTACTAGCAAAAATATGGAGTCACGAATTTGTGGCAATACTATCCACCCGTTTCCTGCTCAGATGAGCAACCATGATGGAAATCATATCTCAGATTTGGAGGTCTTTTTCCAGTAAAACCATGACGACTGGATGGAAATTGTGTAACAAATAGTAAGCAATTCATGTTGTGTTGTGGCTTAAAACAATAGTGTGGCTTTCTAGCAATAATTGGGGAAGCAATGGAATTTTTTTCTTGATTGTGTTCTCATTATGGGTGTTGTAATCAGCTCAATAAATTAAATTTTTTTCTAATTGGGTTCTCTTTCTCGGTGTTGTAATCAGCAATTTTGAGTCCAGGTAGTGTAATAGTTCTCTGAATCCCAGGTGTTACAGTGGGTGCTGATTTGGAGTGAGTTTTGCATGCTCTCTCGAATTCCATGGATAGGTTCCTTTTGGGAAACTAAGATGTACAATCACTAAAATGTGGGGTGATGGAATCCAATTCCTCCGAATAAACCATCCTTAGATGGACTCCCATCAAATTGGCATGGCAATCAAGGGGTGGTGGTTGGTTTGGAAGGTCTCATTCACACTACGGGGCAAAAAATCAGGCCAATAAACCGACAAGTGGTAGCTCAGTTTACCAAGGACTCGGCACAGTCGAAGAGGTCTTGTGTTCGACATTTACCTTTGTTGGCCACCTCCAATGGTTTTACCTGGTGCATGTGGATAGGAGGGTTTGCATGTGCCCCTAGGGATTAGTTCTCATTTGTCTAGAATCAAGTGCCCCCGAGCTCAGGCCAAAGCCTCCTGGGCTGAGAAGGCATTTGTATTATGGGTTTTCAATCAAGTGTTAACCATGGGATGTGTAAAATTTCACTGGGTACCAATTCACGGAGAGGTAATGAATGTGGGGAGAATTAATGGGTCAAAGGTGGGTCATTTTTTTGTTTAAAATGGATGCTTCACCCAGATTAATGATTTCTAAATTTTTTTGTTTCCAATTTCAAGTCAGCCTGTGCCCATTGTTTAAAGATCTGACATATCAATCTGAGTAGCATCCATGAGTCTTTCCCATTGTTTAAAGATCACATTTTAAAATCGAGGCCATCAACTTACTGGATAATAAATTTGAGACTGAAATATCTAAAGGACGGTAACGATTTCGTTATTGGAATATTTGCAATTTGGTATTCTTGGTAACCTCCGTGAGTCTTTTCATTATTCATGTGTCTCAATATATAGTCAGGGCCAATTTCGTTGCTGGACAGCAATAAAAGGGACATAAAACTCTAAAGATCGTAACAATATCGTTATAAAAAACTTTACTGCAAAAGCCAAGCCATTTTCCAGAGAGCCCAAAGGTTCGAACTCTTAAGAGGAGAGTTTAAACCTTTCTGTAAGTGCACACGCTGAGCCATTTTCCAGAGAACCCAAAGATTCGAACTCTCAAGAGAAGAGTTCGAACATTCCTATGGATGCACGCGTTAAGCCATTTTCCAGGGAACCCAAAGGTTCGAACTCTCAAGATGAGAATTCGAACCTTCCTGTAACACACCCGCTGAGCCATTTTCCAGGGAGCCCAAAAGTTCGAACTCTCAAGAGGAGAGTTCGAACCTTACTGTTAAGTGCATGCGCTGAGCCATTTTCATTGTTTATATATCTCAATTTATAGTCAGGGTCAATCTTGTTGCTGGACAACAAATTGAGAGATAAAGCTCTAAAGGATCGTAATGTTATCGTTATCAAAAAATTTAAAAATCACTAGTCTGGGTGAAATCCGTGAGCCTTTTTCATTGTTTATGAATCTAAAAAAAAAAAAAAAAAACTAGAGTTTGGATTAGGGGGATGGGCTAAGACATAGATAGGTCTCTAAGAAGTAGTGCATATTATCTGGGCTCGCGCAGTTTTCTTGCGGCCACTTTTCACTTCATAGAGTAGATTGAGTTGTTTGACTTGAAAAGCAAACCAAGTTCATTTATATATCATTTAACTATAAAAAGGAGGGCCACCACTTTTGTATTTTTCTTGCTTTACATGAATATACCGACATATTATTCTGAGCAGCATCATGAGTCTTTCCCACTGTTTAAAGATCACATTTTAAAATTCATGCCATCAACTTACCGGATAACAAATTTGAGACTCAAAACTCTAAAGGACTGTAACGATTTTGTTATTGAAATATTTGCAATTTGGTCTTCTTGGTAACCTCCGTGAGCTTTTTTCATTGTTTATGTATCTCAATATATAGTCATGGCCAATCTCGTTGCTGGACAGTGAAAACAAGAAGAGAAAACTCTAAAGGATCGTAATGATATCGTTTTCAAAAAATTTAGAAATCACTAGTCTGGGTGAAATCTGTTAGCCTTTTTCATTGTTTATGCATCTCAATTTATAGTCAGGGTCAGTCTTGTTGTTAGACAACAAATTGAGATAAAAAGCTCTAAAGGATTGTAATGATATCGTTGTCAAAAAATTTAGAAATCACCAATCTGGGTGATATCCGTGAACCTTGGTTGGGAGTACTCAAACCAAGCCATTTTCCAGAGGTGCCCATAGTTCGAACTCTCATCGTGAATGGATGAGATATAACTTCAACTTGTCTTCAATAACTAGAGAAGAACTTATGCATTATTCTGCTTTATTATACATGAGCTCCTTTTACAGTAGATTCTCTTTTAAGGCCTTAACGTTTCTTATTAGTAGAAAATGTAAGTAAAGCAAACATATTTGCAAGCAAGTTCCAGTAGAGCAAGATCAATATCATAGGGCCCTACAGATTGACTCTACATCAAGGAGCAACATCCCATCTTTTGTGGATGACTCAGTGACAAAACTACCTTTCAATTCTGCCTAAAACTTTTTGGGCCAAATTCCAGACAGCCAAAGGTTCGTTTCTGGAGGGTTCGAACCTTCGAGGAGTGGAATCTCTAGGCCAAATTCCAAACAGGCCAAAGGTTCGAACCCTCAAGAGGAGGGTTCGAACCTTGCAAACCTGCACTTCCTGAGCTAGTTTCCAGAATATCCAAAGGTTCGAACCCTCAAGAGGAGGTTCGAACCTTGCAGACCTGCACTTCCTGAGCCAGTTTCCAGAATACCCAAAGGTTCAAACCCTCAAGAGGAGGGTTCGAACCTTGCAGACCTGCACTTCCTGAGCCAGTTTCCAGAATACTCAAAGGTTCGAACGCTCAAGAGGAGGGTTTGAACCTTCGAGGAGTGGACTTTCTGGGCCAAATTCCAGACCGCCCAAAGGTTTGAACCCTCAAGAGGAGGGTTAAAATATGGCCTAAACAAAGGCTGAAAATGGGCTAAAATATGGCCCAAATGCTGTTGGAATCACCTTGATTTGTACTAGACAAATGAAGTTGGAGAATGGTTGTACAACCTAAATCTGTTTGATTGCAAATTGTTTACATTAATCATTTCAATTTTTAAGTTCTGACCTTTTGTATCATCGAAGCAAGCTCTTCAATCTGTTTAATCGCAAACCACAACAGCAGGAATCAGTAAAACAAGAGAAGGCATGCTGCCATGAAGAATCAACAGCTAAAGCATAAGAGAATCTTTAATAGAAATACAGAAACATAAACAATAGACATTACACTAAAACCCAACTTGATCCGGTTGTCATGTCATAATAGCAGAAAAGTGATGCCATGAACCAAAGCAGTAGAATTGTAGAAACGAAAATAAAAAATAATTATTCATTCACGATTGACACTTCAACTTAATATCAGAAGTCAAGTATCATAAAAAATAAAAGAAAAGGGGATAAATCACCGTAGTAAGTTAAAATCACTGGCCTAACATTATACGAACTTGAGTTCCTACTCATACAAACTTGAATTTTGTACTCGACGTTATTTTTTGATAACGATATCGTTACCATCATTTATAGTTTCTTCATCAATTTTTTGTGTCCAATAAGAAAATAATGATGATTTTATATTGAGATGCATAAACAATAATAAAGACTAACGATTTCACTCAAAATCTAGTTTTCAAAATTTTCTGATAACGATATCATTACAATTATTTATAGGTTCTTCGCCCATTTTGTGTCTCCAACAACAAAATGACAATGACTTCATAATGGGGTGCATAAACAATGAAAAAGGCTCACGGATTTGGCTCAGAAATACATTTTCCTAATAGGTATAGTTTGTCGCTCGTAGATTCTACACTTGGGTCACGAGTTCCCTAATATTAGTTCCAGTTTTTTCTTCTACTTCTTCTATGAACTGAACCTATACAAACACATCCCTCTTGCTTTTAACTAGACAAGAACTCATTTTGCATATCGTATGGGTTATTCTGCTTTAACGGATACCTCTGAATCAAAATGAGTTCTTGTCTAGTTATTGGGGATACATCAAAATATACAAATTATGTTCTCCTCTAGTTATGATGGATACATCTAAAATATTAATCAAAATATGTTCGATTCCGTGCTAAGTATTTTTAACATTTCAAATCTAAACAACGATGTGGATGAGGTCATGTTTAGAATAAGACAACCATTTACTATTCTGGGAAGAAATGCACATGAGCATGGATCATATACAAGAAATACACATGTTGCAATTGCTTCTTTTTCAATGAACTGAACTTATATTATACAAACACACCTAGGAACTACAAAAGTGTGTCAGCTCTCGACCTTACATAACATGTAGGATTGTACCCCCATTAATGTCTACTATACTCATCCAATATGGATGAAAACCACATCACAAAATATGAGATTAAGATGGGAGATCTTAACATCAACCCACATTCAAATGATAGTATGAAACTTGGCAAGGTTTCAAGGTTTCAGCATATTTGAACCCACTGTGTTGGAAAAGTCCGAGAGTGCAAAACCAGCCAAACGCGATTGATTCCTATTGAAACAATGCAGATTCGAAGTTCATAATATGGAATTTGAACCCCAGAATTTCAGCCAAAAACTCCATCGGGAAGTAGGCTAACCAACACCCTAAACAGGGGTACTCAGCAAGGTTTCAAGGTTTTAGCAGATCTGAACCCACTTTGTTGGAAAAGTGCACGAGTGCAGAACCAGCCAAACGAGATTGTTTCTAACCGAAACTTAACAGATTTGAAGCTCATAATATGGTCTTTGAAAGCCCAAAATTTAGTCCAAAAACTCCCTCGGGAAGTGGGTTAATAAGTGCCCTAAACAGGGGTACTCAGCAAGATTTCAGCAGATTTGACCGACAAGATAGGAAAAGTGCACGAGTTAAAAATGAGGCAAACGCGATTGATTGCTACCCAAAAATTGCAGATTTGAAGTTCATAATATGGACTTCGAAACACCCAAGTTTCGTCCAAAAACTCCCTTGGGAAGTGGGTTAACCAGTGCCCTAAACAGGGATACTCAGCAAGGTTTGTGTAGATTTTCTTAACCGAGTTGAAAACATCGCAAATGTGATTGTAATTAACTGAAAAATAGCATATTTTAAGTTCATAATATGGACTTCGAAAGCCCCAAATTTCAGCAAAAAAAAAAAACCTCGGGAAGTGGGCTAAAAAGTGTCCTAAACAAGGGTACTCATCAAGGTTTGTGTAGATTTTCTTAACCGGGTTGAAAAAGTGCCCGAGTTGAAAACATCACAAAAGTGATTGTAATTAACTGAAAAATGGCAGATTTAAGTTCATAGAGTGGACTTCGAAAGCCTTAAATTTCAGCAAAAAAAAATCCTCGGAAAGTGGGCTAAAAAGTGTCCTGAACAGGGGTACTCAAGAAGGTTTGTGCAGATTTTCTTAACCGAGTTGAAAAAGTGCCTCAATAACCGATTCTCAGATTATCTTCCCTCTTTCGTAAAAAGCTCTATTTGATGGTGTTTCTCTGAAAAGAAGAATTATCTCATTGAGATCTTCGTTGCTATAATTTTTTTGTCTAATCTCTTTTCAATAGGCCATTCTTTTCTGGTTTATTTAATTCTTATTTTCTGTTTACAGGAGTCCACAAAGTCAAAAGAAGAGAAACATATTGGACAACGACCATTCACATTTAGAACCAAACCTGGTTTTGCCTATCATATCCACACTCAACATCAACTATAATTTATTCATCAAACATCCAAGTTGTGCATTAAACAAAATCATCTTTATCAATCAATGCCAATATGCCATCTTTAAGCACTAAAGTCTTCTTCCATTCTTCATTTATAGATTTGAGTTTTTTTCCCATATTTCAGGTTTGAACCCTTTCTTCGCATATTGAAGCAACCCATAGTCATCCACAACACATCAAATGAAGCCCACAATAAACTTTTATTAACAAGTTTATTAACAAAAGAGCATTGAATACAACCGTAAGTTAGCCAATAATGGGTAATGACCAAGATTTAAAAAGTTCATCAATTCATCATTCATCATCCATAGTGTCTTCCAATTTCGACTTTGTTTAATACATTTAATCAACCAATAATGGTTACTGACCCAAATTTTTAAAAAAATCATCAATTAATCATTTATCATCCACAGTGTCTTCTAAGTTGGAATCCACTCAAAATGCTCTAAGGCGCATTCTCCAAGTAACCTACATGAGCTGAAGTCCTCTTTGAGCTCTCAGAGGTGGAGGAGGACTTTCACTTTGCATAGCATAGAAAAAGAAAAGAAAATTCAACACAAACAGTTAGAAAACAAAAATCCATTCTTATTACATGAAAACCACATCACAGAAAAAGAAACTAAGACGAGAGAAATTAACATCAGCCCACATTCAATTGTTCCAGAGTTGTTGTTTGAAGCTAACCACCCATTAAAAAATAAATCTCAGAAAATAAATGAACAAATCAAACCCAAAAATTGGAAGGAAACACAACAGATTTAAGATAATAAAACTAAGAGACACAAATTGAAACGTGCAGAATGCCGGAGCAAACCCCATTAAAACTCAAATCCAGATCTCCAAAATGAATGAAAACAAGATAGAAAAACAAAGGAAGCCCATATCATAAAAAATAAAAAGAAAACCTAAAGCCAAAATTGCAAAAGAAAATGTAGATTCAGACAAAACATAGCAAGGTTTCAAGTGAGAGAGAGATAACTGGTTTCTCGGCAAATGGAGAAAATCCCAAATCCATGGTGTATGCAGGTATGTATTAAAAAGAAAGGGGAATGATTCAGATAAAAACAGAGAAAGAACTCCAATACCCCATTAACATTTCAATTTAATGTGTAATGCATTTAAATAGAAAAAAGATCTCCTCATACACGAGTGCCTCACTATAGAAAGAGATAAGGAAAAGAGAAGATGGTCCTGTTGTATTTTCTCAATAGATTGATTGGCAAAGAGAGGATGCAGATCGATGGCAGGGAGCGATTTGGACAAAGAGGAAGAGCGTAGAGAGGGCTGAGATCGAACAAATCTTAGTAAAAAATTCCCGTCCAACTAAGAGACGAGCCCCAAGCTGAGAGACAAGAGCGGGAGAGCACGTTGGAGAGAGAGATGAGAGAGGGAGAGACGTCCGGGTGAGAGAAATTGGCTGAAGCTTCTGTTCTCTGATTCAGGAGAGAGAGAGAGAGAGAGAGCCTTGAATGCTTTTTCGTTGAGAAAGGGGAGAGAGAGAGGAGAGACAGAGAGGTCGAATAGGTCTCAAAATGGGGAAATGAAAAAAAAAAAAACGGGCCTTTGAAATTTCATTGACTTGAGAGAAAATCAATCCGCTCGCCACCCCCCCCCCCCCCCCCCCACACACACACACGCTGGTTAGGCATGTCTCAACTTATGGTTCCCTATATACTATCTTAATCAAACCCAACACCTGTGATTGGCATTTATATGAATCCAAGTAAGATATTGATACCTTGAACATGTCAAAAAAATGCAATTGACTTCACAAGTTGAAACTTTAACATATCAAACAGCTGCACAAATATCTCAACTGTCCTAATAGCAATGGAGAGATCTTGTAATTAAGGATGTAAAAGGAAATCTGATTCTAGGAAAATCCAACCTTATTTTCAATGACTATTATTTAATAACAAGGTTCATAAATCTATATTTATAATTTGGGCGATTGAGATGTGGATTCACTACATGAAAAACCTTGAAAAACAATTGTAGGATCCAAATGGGCAGTCAGTAAACCAACGTCTTCAGCATCAAGATATGGGGTATTTGACGAAGTGATTCACGAATAAACGATCCAAATGTTCTTCTGATTTGGTATAGATTGTTATAGTAACAAAAGAAAATATTTCTACTTGATTTACTGGCGTGAAAATAAATGGAATGAGAAATCAAATTTGTGATTTTGAAAGATAATAATTTCTCCACTAAAATTGAGGGTCATGGTATCACTAGATCTTTAACTTACCAGTGGAACTACCTTTCTAGGCAAATAAATAACCCAATTTATCAGGTGCAACAAAGCCCTAATTAAAGCATCTTAGCACAAGGAAAGGCAAAAACACACATTATACCACAAATCCCCAATTCTGGAGAGAGAAATCACTGATCATATACAACGTTTTAAATAATCTTATAGGAAATATGAAGAATATGAAGAAATTTGACAAATGAAGCAAAACAAGCCCAAGAAATCGTGAAAGATGTTGCTGGACGATAGGAGAGAATAGAACAATTAAAGGAAAAATAGAAGAGATCAATAGAGACAGATAATGGAAAGGGGATCATACCTCTGTTTTGAGGGCCGGACGTTTCACCGAGAGGGAGAGCAAGAGGAAGAGATGAGGTTCTCAATTCGGTATTGGCTGCTGTGTCCATTTTGGTCGGAGATCAGTTCGGTTTTCACCAAGAGGGAGAGCAGGAGAAAGAGGAAGAGGAGAAGCTCTCACTTTTCTATTTTAAGGCGGTGCATGAAAAGAAGAAGAATTGAAAAGGAACGGAGAGCAGAGGAAACACCAAGAGATTTTATCTCTTTTTTTTTTTTTTGAAGCAGGAGGATCCAACCAGGAGGATACATGAGGAAGAGTATTATCTGGATCATGTGGGGGCATAATTGTCAAAAGATGTGTATGAACACCCATATGGATGTTTTAATGTATTTGTAACTGAATTTGTGTAATGCAGGTTTAGAAACACTTATTTGGTAAAAATCCCTTTTTTTTTATTCATTCGAATGGATTGCACCATTGAATTGACGGATCAATTTTTTAAAGAGCGAAATTTGTTGGCCGTTGACGAAGAGATTAAGATGATTAGATGAGGCTCATAGTTTGTAGGTAGGTCCCAACCAAATAAAAAGATATCCCATTTGGGCCCCCCAGTTACGTGCGTATAGAAGCTTTCATGCACATCATGTGCATCGGGCGCTCTGTAAAACCTATGTTTATATGTGCATTTGAGTTTATATCTTGAAGTTAATCTAGCATTTATATTTCTTTTTAAATATGATATTTCAGAATTAACATATTTAAGATAATTTAGATGTTGGGTTACTTCTGTCTTATAGTTAATTTTTATGAGAAATATCTAATAATGTTTTAATTAGTATGTTAAATATGATCTTATGTGAAATTTCTTCTTGAAGTTTTGTAAAAAGATTGTCACAAAATAGCTTTATAATACACAATTTATTCATATACATGTGTAATTCTTGTACAGTATCATTTCATTGAAAAATTTGAGTATTAATATTTATCTTTAAAAAGATGAAGCACGTGATATTGGTAGAATTCTCATAAGTAGATGTATAATATGAGTACTATGTGGGAATGATCATCCTATGGTGAAGTAGGGTCATGAAAGGATCGGGTTGAGCAAATGGGTAACATGTAACAATTTAGTCCAAGCCCAAACCAATTATTAATTAGGTTGAAGATGTCGAACCAAATCCAACTATGAAGTTGGAAGGACTAACCTCAAACCCTTACATAATAAGGTTCAAGTTGGGTTAGCAAATCATAGCACATTTAGTTGGGTTGATCTTGTTTAACTTAGGTCCACAAGTTAAATAGCAAGAATGGACCCAACCAGAGTCCAACCTGTTTCTTTATTAAACTCTAAGGGGTAGCTCAGTTGGCCTAGGACCACGGTTTGCATCAGGAGGTTATAGGTTCGAAACTGCACTACTACACTGGGTCTACAGGGGAGTTTATCCTGCTTCCCTCTGGGCCCAGAGGGATTAGTCTAGTCCAAAGGGTTGGGAACCCTCCGATAGCACCGATAAAAATAAAAATAAACATAAACATAAACATGTTTCTCTATTTGGTTAGAAATATCAACTTTGATCAAACTCTAAATTACCATAGTAAACCAAACCCAAAATTACCTAGTCGGGTTTAGGTCAGGTCTAAAACTATTCTTACCATGATACTGTAGAAGATGTATTCATACAAAATTCAGACATAGGGCTCATTTGTGTAGTGGTGGAAACTTATAGAACCAACCTTACAAATGTCAGTTTTGACCCATGGTATTCTTAGTTTTCATAATGTTACAATATTGTAGATCATTTGTGAAATCAGATAAGGGCAGCATTCAACGAATTCATAAAAACTCCAACAATGTCGAATTCTCTTGCAAACAATCAGCTTAGTGACACTAGAGGAAAACAGAGTGAAGTGACAAAACTGCCCTCCAGTGTGTCCTATAACCCCAGTTTAGGGGGATGTAATTGTAGGGTGCATAAAGGGGCACACAAGGCAGTGACTTTTGAGGAAATGGTGATTTTTTGAACATTCATGTCCAAATCCGTGAAAGGTGATGGGATGTGGGGCCTACTGTTGCTGATTTCACCAAATCCTTTTCTTTTCTTGATGATTATGACGCAGCCCACCGGTGGGTGATCCTTAGAATCTCTTCATCATTCCCTGAGTGGAAGAGTCCAACCCTCTTGTGAGGCCCACCTGCCAAAAATCCCAGCCGTTAAATAAATGCCTCATTCATCAAGGAGACCTCTCCTAATTTTTCTCTCATAGAGCTAATCACACCATACTATTGAGCATACAACTAACAACATCATTAACATAATCTTATAAACATTATTAATTATTGGATAATCACGTTAATAATTATACGCTCAACAATTTTACGATATAACAAATTCTTATTGGAGTAAATTTTGGAGACGATTTCTAATAAGTAATAAATAGGGACGTAAATGGCTCGGTTCTGGCCCGGGTCCATGTGGACTCGGAACCAAAACCAATAATGAGAAGATGGAAAATCAAAACTGTAGGGATGTAAACAGATTGGTTTCGGTTTTGGACCCAGACTGAAACCGTTGATGAGAAGAAGGAATTGAAACCGGAGCCGGTTCCTAGAACTGGAAATGTTAATGAGAAGATGAAATTGGAACCAGAATCGGTTTTGTATATGGGATAGGTTTAGGTCCAGGTCTAGGCAGAGAAGGATATGAAAGAAAAAATTTTTTTAAGATGGATTCTCAATAAATGAGGTAATATGTCGGGTCCCAGGTCCACGAGTAGGAACCAAGTTGGAATCGGACCTGGACCCATTTATATCATGGAAAAATAAAGACTTGGATCTGGATCCATTTACTTATTGGGGCCTAAGTAAAGGCCCAAACCTGGTTTTTAATAGGTTGCAACCTCCTGATAATCGGATAATCGAGGACCCATTTACATCCCTACAAAATCAGTTTTGTATATGGGACGGGCTTGGGTCCAAGTCTAGATAAAAAATGATTTAAAAAAATAAAAACTAACTTTTAAGAGGAATTCTTAAAGGATTTAGGTAATATGTCGAGTCCTGGGTCTACGGCCAAAACCAAGGTGGAACCGACCAGGACCCGTTTAGATCATGGCTAAAAATAATGACCCAAACCCAAACTTGTTTACTTATTAGAACCTAAATAAGCACCCAAATCCGATTTTTAGCCAGTTAAAACCTTAAAAGTAATCAGAGAATTGGAGTCTCATTTACATTCCTACCAAAAAGATGTTTATTTTGAGTGAGTTCCACTCTTGAGGGACGCTTTTGCCACTCGGACAAGGATGAGTGGGAGACTCAGAGGATCCGAATTGAGTCGCAGATTTTTTGCTCTACAGTGGGTCCCGCATAACCATCGTCATTGGGTCACTGGATAGAGAATCAATTCTCGTCCACGTCACTCCTGTTGAGTGATGGTGTGCGTGCGTGCGTTTCTTTCGTCACATTTGGAGTGGAATAGATGAGATTGTGCTTGGTTTTGGTAGGAGATTTTTCTCTTTCAATCCAACCGTACGCGTGGCAGATGGCACTATTATAGGCTTAAGCAGAATCAACCTAAAAACTAAAGAAGTACAAATGAGTGGTTGGTGTATTGGTTAGAGCTTGGGTAGGTATGGAACAAGTTATGAGTTCAAACCCCAACAATTACATATTTTTTAACCCCAAGGGCTAGCTCAGTTGGCCTAGGACCACGGTTTGCACCTAGAGGTTGTAGGTTTGAAACTGCACTATCTCACTAGGGCTATAGGGGATTTTACCCGGCTTCCCTCTGGGCCCGGAGGGATTAGTCCAACTCAAAGGGTTGGGAACCCTCCGATAGCAAAAAGATGAAAAAAAATAAAAACTAAAGAAGTGGAACTCGATAAAGCCTATCTATTGAAATGCAGATAGTTAAATTAAACTCGCTCTAGATACATGGGGGTATCCTTGAAGTCTACTTTAATTAGAATTTTTTTCACTGAGTTGGGTTGGCCGTTTTATGAAAAACATGATAATGAATATACATAAGATTTTGTTAATCACATTTTTTTTATTATTATCAAACAATCAATCTAACATATTGACATAAACTTTGATGATGCCCCATAGATGACATTTATATTAAACAATTTGGATTTCGATAGATAGGCTTTGTCACGACCTAGCTTATTCAGTATAATATTATCCGCTTCCGGCTCCCATAGGTGTACCCGTATGGCTTTGTTTTTGGGCCCCCATTGGCGTACCCAGAATGCGTTATTCTAGATAAGGAAGAGTCCACGCATATAGCCTAGTCTTCGGACACTCATATGAGCGATGTGGGACTTTGCATTTCCCCACCCTCAGAGGAGAGCCATCCTCAGCTCTAATACCAAATGATTTTGGGATAAGTGGTAGCTTAATTGATACCCATTGATACCACTGAGCTACCATTCCTTTCAAAACCAATTGGTGATGGAAGGGGCACAATTTAATGTTTTATACGACATTCGACATCAACAATCCCCCTTCAAGATGGCTCTCTCGCGACTCGAATCTGTGACCTGGAGCTCTGATACCATCTTAAATTTCTTCAGCCAGCTATTCCTACCAAAACCTTAAGGCGTTAGTAGAGACAATGAAAATACTTTTTAATATTTCCCTTCGGCTGGAGCCCACTCTTCTTCAACAGGTAAAGTTCCATACCTTTAACTTAGTATTTCTCTAGGGTAAAGCCTTGGAGAATCTAGATTCCACAAAATCCTTTTTTGTCAAACAAGACGTAGAAATGTTTTTAGACTTGGAGTTTTCATGGTAATTGAAAAAAGATATTCTGAAAATAAATTAATTTTTAAATAAATATTATAAAACACTTTTAGAAATATTTTTATTATATTTTCTACATCTTCTAATTTTGTAAATATATTTTCACCGTTTTCAACCCCGAGCGGTAGCTCAGTTGGCCTAGGACCACGGTTTACTCCCGGAAGTTGAGGGTTAAAAACTGTGCTACCACACTGGAGTCACAGGGGATTTACTCAACTCCCCCTGAGCCCGTAGGGTTTAGTCTTGGCCCAAAGGGCTGAGACATCCTCTGTTATTAAAAAAAAAGTTTATCACCGTTTTCTCTTAATATTTTAATTATTCATCACATTTTAAATCATTGCAATATTATGACAAAAATCCCATTTTAGATGAGTATCATGGTATTTTAAAAATCTTTTGGACGTTTTTGAAACTATGTGGAAGAGATTTGTCTAAGAACCTAGGGCTGATAACTTTTAAATGGTTATATAATTCATCCAAAGTTTATTCACAAAAACTCTACAATTATATATATATATATATAATGCGAAGTGGTTTCAAATTGAAATCAGTTCCAATTCGCTCCAATTGATTTTGACTCATCCAATTTAATTTAATTTGACCCTAGCAAACGGGTCGGGGTAAATTAGGTCGGGCCAGATATAAAGCACACTTTTTGGACCCGTATATTTTTAATGATGTGGTAAAAATTAATCATGGTATGTGCCGAGACTTGAACTCAGGACAATATGCATTTCAAAGGGGCAAGGGTCGGGTCGGGGTAAATTGGGTCGGGCCAGATATAAAGCACACCTTTTGGACCCAACTTGACCTGTGCATTTTTAATGGCGTGGTAAAAATTAATCATGATATGTGCCGAGACTCGAACTCATGACAATATGCATTTAAAAAGGGTAACCCTACCACTACGCCACAGAGCATCTTTTTATTAATAATTATCAACAAAAACTTAAAATTAGTTATTGAGAAAGGGACCCAGCCCTACTTTGGAATATTGATCGGGAGTTGGAATTTATTTAAGAGGTATTTATAAAAATAACTATATTTTTAGAATATTGACCCCTATAAATACTGTTGTTATTATTTTCATACTTATGCATTGTACTTTAAGCATGGGTGATCAGACTTTTGAAATAACTATTTTATATGATTTTCTATATAGTCATTAATTTTCTATGACAACCATTTTACAATAAAACTAAACTCAAATGAATATATAATATATGGAATTGGTCAACAAAAATAATAAGTTTCATAATTAATAAGAAAATGACAATATTATTGAAAAAAGAAAAACTCGCGACAACAGCGTGGAGCTAAAGAAGAGGCAGGAAACTTTCCATGTAACTGATATGCTACCATGCATGCTTGGCGAGGGAGAAAGGGTGGAGTTTGTTTTTTTTTCTTTTTTGTGTGTGTGGCTTTAACTTTTATATATCATGATGTAAATGGAGTGGAACTCTACAATAGACTCCATCTATTAAAAATCACAATCATTAAGACAAACATCATTTCTATTTATGGGATACCTCACATTTTCGCCTCATTCTGGGTTATTTCCACAGTCAAATTGATTCTCTGATAAAAAATAAAAAAAAATACTAGAGTTTTTCAAATAAAGTTTTTTCTGTGAATTGGACTCTCCATCATGCCTTTTGTCTATTAAGAAATTCCTAATATCATCATATTTCTATCAAGGCAATAGCATTTGAGTGTTAATGAGTCTCAGTGTCTAAGTGTCACTAATTTAAGGAATTTTAAGTATTTTTGTTTTTTTTCTGATTGTATGATTTTTTTCTTTTTTTTTTTAGAATGTGAAATGCTGCTTTCTGGGTTGTCTGGTTTATTTAAACCTTAGTCTTTTTTATTTAATCCACTCTCGGTTCTGGGTTGTCTGATTTCTTTTTTTATCTAATGATTTTGATTGTACACTTTTTGTTAAGAATGAGGAACTAATGGTAAAAAATATCCAATAGTATTAGTCCATCTAAATAAAGAATTAAGCTCATTCTTATTATCATCATTTGCTACTTTCTCCAATATAATTCTATTTCTCTATGTCAATAAGAGAACTTTCATTTTTTCCATTCATTTACTTTTAAGTTCATTGTATTTTATTAGAACAACTTCAATAATTCTTTTGTTTCTTTGTGTCTCTTTTTAATACCGTCTCAAGTCTCATTTGCATGCTTAGTTTAGATCAGTGTTCAACCCATTTTAAAATGTGAACATCTTGAGACAATAGGTGCAATTATTAAACTTTCAATTTGAGAGGTGCACCTTTTTTTAATTCATTTACTTTTGAGTTCATCATATTTTATTTGAGCAATTTTAATTATGTCATTTTGATATGATTTATTCAAAAGAATCATCATTTTAAAATTTCTATAGATTTGTAATATTTTTATGGTTTGTATTTGTATGGTTTTCATAGATTGTGAGTTTCTTTTTTTTTTTCCTTCTTTGTTTCATCTTTTGGGCATTGGGTTCCCCTTGGTTTTTTTTTCTTTTAAATCACTTTTTATCATGGGATTTTCTGTAAATTGTCATTTTCTGTTGTATTTTTTTTATATTTTTTTAATGCTTATCATTATGAGTTAATTATTTATTTTACTTCCATTGGGTTCTTTAAGTTCTCTTTGTGAAATCTTTGTATGGATTTTTCTTATTTCTTTTGTGGCTTTAGATTTCCAATTTTAAGCATTAGCTTATCATAACTTGGTTTGGTTCTTCTAAATTTCTTTTATCATTGTATTGTTTATGGATCTTTATTTATATATATTTATTTTATAGCCTTTTTAATAAAATTTATTTCATTTTATTTTGTATTTATTTTATTATAATTTCTCACTTGTGATGGTTTTTTTTTATGATGGTTTTTCATGAATTTGTGGGCTCTTGTCTTTGCCCTTTTGTGATCCATTTTTGAGTTTTTTTTTTTCTCATGAGTGTTTGATTCTTTTAAGTTGCTTATGTTATTGAGTTGATTATGGATTTTCATTTCTATGTTTTACTTCCATGTGTCTTTCAAATTTCATTGGATTTTATTCATAGTTTATATTGTTTGTTTGTTTGTTTTTATTTATTTATTTTAGTTTTTTTTATCATTAATCTCCAATTTTTTTGGGTTGTGTGTTTTTTTTTTTAAATTAAATGGTATTAGGTATTGAATTCTTATGGACTTCCTTTTCTTTCCTCTCTATCATATTAAAACCTTTTACATTTAATTTTAAAGAGACCGATCATAAAGTTTTTTTTATAAATTTCAATATTATGATTATTTTGCTTAGCACGGGCATGTTTTTCTAGTTTATATGATCGTAATTGAGAAGAAAAAAAATTCAAACACTCAAACTAAATCTTATCTTTCTTATCTATTCTTTGACATAATCCTAATATAAACACCCTCTCCCAAGTGGTGTAGTAGTAGTAGTAATAGCCTCTCTTTGACAGCTTTCACCAATTGCATGATACTTTTGATAGGAATGATCATGGAATTGGTAACAAGAAAGAACAAATTTCATCATCTTTGAAAATAAATGACAAATATCTAGCAATAATGATCATCATGCTTTATCCGTTGTCACAGTCTATTTGTAGAGTCCATTAGTGTCACATCCCATTGTTTTTTAGTCTGTTGGCCCACTAAATCATATCTATAATGATCTTTCTCAAAAGCTTTCAATTTGTACAACAAGATGAAAAGAACGGAATCATGAGGCTTGGCTAAATGCGTAGGTAAGGAAAATGCTTAATTTTCATTGAAGAGGGTAAAAATGATGGTAAGATCATTGTAGAAATGTAAGAGACGAGACTATGGCCAAGTTCATCATAAGGTCACTACTAGGCCATGGCTTTGAAACCATGATAACTTTCAAATGGCTACATAATTCACCATAAGTTTATTTTAGAGAAATTCTACAATTTATACCAGAGGTGATTGAGAAGAGATGATTTTAAAAACTCCTAGCATTCAAACCAAATATTATCATTTCTAACCTATTCCCTAACAAATTCCTGATCTCTCATGGAGAGGATGGATGGTGAAGAATTATTTATTTATTTTGGAATTAGTTTGAGGTATGGAGAATTTTGTGAACAATGGTTGCTTGCAATGGCTAATGAGATCCTTCTCCTTAAACTTGTCTTTAAGCTTATAAATTACAAAATCATGGTAGAATATTAGAATAAACAAGATTTTAACATTTATGTCTTGTCCATGCCTTGGTGGCAATAAAATTGAGTGGAATAAGGAAACTCACAAAATTAAAGATAGACAAATGATATAAGAATTCAATGATGACGACAATGATATGTTGCTCATTTTCATCCTAGCCCAAAATGTAGTCTAGAATAATCCCTAAGAAGGTTTTGGAGATCTTACTTCAAATTATTAATAAGAGATTAGAAACATGCTTCTAGTGGAAGTTCTTATGTGGTTAAATTAAGTGAAGTGCTCTATTAGCTTAGAAACATGATCAACATATTTGTAGCACTTCCATAGTTGTCAATTTTGCTTTAGTATCCATTTCGGTCTAGCCTTTAAAGGAAATATTTTGGCATTTTGGAATTTCGGTGAAGTTTTTCAGAGAAATTTTATATATTATATATATATATATATATATGTGTGTGTGTGTGTATATATATATATATAGTTAAAAAACTTTTAAAATAAAGTTGGCAATAGGCTCAAGCCCTGACCCCAACCCCTTTTATAAAACCTACTCCAAAACAGTTCTACTTTCCAAAACTCATCCCAAGTCCAACATTATTTAAATTTTTTAATCACAAGCCCAACCCAATAAAACCCGCCTAAGATCAGACCCAAGCCCAGCCCTTCTCTTTGTGAAACATGCCTCTCCTTGTAACTCGGGAAACATGTTGATGCATTTCTCTTCTTGAGATATGTGGAAGGGGTCTCATTCCAAGATCAAGTCTCAATGAAAAGGAGAAGAAGACCAAAAGAAAATAAAATAATTATTATTGAGTTTCTCAATGTGTATTGTTAGTGTCATTTGTATGTATATTTATAAATACATCAATTCAGGATAGAACAGCAAGTATTTCTCTACATAATATTCAGTGAGATCCATAAGAATAACTTCGTGTTTGAATGGGAATCCAACTCTCAGCAGATCTTATCTCTTGATGAATAGGACCCGATCATGTGGGCTCTGTATCACTAAACCTCCCCCCCCCCCCCCCCCCCCCCCCACCAAAAAAAAAAAAAAAACTAATGGGAGGACGGCGAACCATGAGCTTGTCTTTGAGTAAAGAGAACCGAGCTGCTGTCAAACCTTGGGTAAAACTGTTACCCAACTGATCTGTGGTAGAGATGAAGCGAACAATGAGCTCCTTTTGTAGCACTTTTTTCCTTATATAATGGTAGTCGACCTCCATGTGCTTTGTTTGAGCATGAAAAATGGCATTGGATGCTAAGGAAAGGGCTCCAACATTATCATACCAAATAATTGGTGTCTTAACTATAGGAATATGAAGATCCCTTAGTATGTGGGCTAGGGAGCGGTATTCTAACTTGGTGCTAGATTTGGCAATTATGAATTGTTTCTTTGCACTACATGTAATTAAGTTATTTTCAATGAACACACATTGACCAAAGGTAGACCGGCGATAATCTAGGCTGCCAGCCCAATCTGCATCGGAGTAGTAAGTTAATGTCAAACTTGAAGACTTGTGAAAAAAAAGCCCATGTTCAACAGTCCCTTTTATATACCATAGAATTTGTTTGACGTCGGTCTAGTGAATAGTGGTGGGGTTTTGTATTAATTGTTAGTGATAGAGATTTTGTGTGTTGCAATTTGATGTATGCATTATCATGTTAACATCATTCGAGCTTTCACGTGAGCATTGACTTTGAAAAAACTTGAAATCTTGATTTTCACATGCATTATTTTAAAACTTTTAGAACTTGTGTTACATGCATGTTTTGTATTTTAAACTTGGATGCATTTGAAAAAAAGATTTTTGAATCATTTCAGCCATTCCATAAGGTGAAAAAAAAAATGCAGAAAATTCATAGGCTGTTCGGCTAGTCGAACAAGCTCGGAATTTCAAATTTCTTGACTGTTGGGAATTCGGCCAGCCAAATGGTAGCTGAACAGCTAGCCGTTAGAGAGCTGTTGGAGCCTTATCTTTGCTATAAATTGAGCCCTTCCTTGGGATTTGAACCAACTTTGAGGCATTCTTTGAGGTGAATTAAAGCCAAAGAAAGGGGAATGAGCTAAGGAATGCTAGTGGGTCATTTGGAAAGCTAAATGTTAGATTCATTGAGTTAAATCTGTAAGTAAACTTTGTTATTCCATATGTTACATGGTTTGTTTAAATTATTGGTAAAAAAAAAAAGAAAATTAGCATGCTAACTATGACTTGTTGAATCCATTACATGTATTTCACTTTGAATTGCTTTGTTGTTTTGGATTCTTCATTTGGATTCAAACCAAGTTAGTTTTAACTTTCATATCATAATAGTTTTATGCTTAGTTTAAAACTTTGATTTCTTTCAAAGCATGATTCTAATACTTGGTTGAATCTCTTGTTGTTTTCCATACCTTAAAGCATATAGTTAAATTAGTTTGTTTTGGAAACAACAAGTTCACAAATCAAATGCTTTAGTTGTTTTTTTCTTCTTTTTTTTTTTTTTTTTAATTTCATACAACTTACATAACTTGATTAATCATATCATTACAAGTTGTTCATTTGAATTACAAGTGATTTTGTATTTTTACTTCAATCAAAACCTTTTTTATTTAAACTTTCAAAAGCTTTAAGCTTATATTTATTGAGCAATTTTTTAAACTTGATTGAAGTCTTCACACAAACATTTTGAGCATTCATCTTTGCATTGCATAGAGTGTTGTGTGAGTTAGATTTACACTTTTATATCCGCCTAATTAAGAGGCATTTTAATTGAAGCTTAAATTGTATCTATTTGAGTGTGTCCTAGACACAATTAAGAGATAAAAACTTTAGGCTTGTAAAGGTTATTGCTTAGCCTAGAAAAGCATATTGTAAGGTTATTGCTTAGCCTAGAAAAGCATATTGTAGAGGTTGTTGCTTAGCCTTGGAAAGCATAGTGTGAAGGTTATTGCTTAGTCTATTGAAAATCATAAGTTTAAGGTAGTGAAGATCCGATGGGGTATAGATTCACAAGCCAGTAGTGGAATTGTTAGTTTTATGGTCTCAGTACCAAGTATATGATGTAATAAATTGATTAATTTCTTTATTTATCAATACAATCATGCTTTCCTTTCATGAGATGAATGGTGTTTAAATTATATACTTGCACATAACCAATACGAAATACATAATGGTTCATGAGATGAACTGGAGTCCACAAGTATACTAGATGTAATACATGTGTATGGATGAGATCCACATACAGGAGACATGTATTGCAAATCTTATACTTAAATATCTTCATAACCAGTGATGAGATTGGGTATCTCATCTAACAAGGTTGCAGCACTTTGATCACTATGAGATAGTGTGATTTGTCTCGATTATCAGAATGAAAGATTCTGGATCATGGTGTTGGTACATTGGATGTATTGAAGGACCATGAGAAGCACCTCATATACACTGTCTTTATTTTAAGGTCTGCTCTTATAATTCCCTAGCAATAGGCTCATAATCCTGAGACATTAATGAACTCAAGTTTCTATCTATTCATTTGCTTTGAGTCACCAATGAGTGAGGCCAATTGTAGGTCAACACCTCGGTGATTTGGGTACATGGTAGTAGAGCTGTGGGAACATTCAATGGTCAAGATGAAATCTATCTTTAATATCCCCTTGTGCCAATTAATGGATTTATCATTGGTAAGTGCGCACCCATTCCAATTAAGAGTTAATTGGATCGGTACCAAATGATCACTATAATTAACTGGGGCTAAAGGATAATAAGATATGGATCTATTTTGGTGGACAAGTCCAATTGATCCATGGATATAGATGGAGGGGCCTACTTGTGGTGCTGAGGAAGTTTAGGGTCTTCATTGTAAAATATTCCTAAGACTGGAGTGCAATTGCATTTATTTAGTGGAGTTATTTGCAATTAACTGTGGGCCCGGATTACACATGAGATGTGGGGTCGCGTGTCCGAGTTGGAGCCATCTTTCTAAGAAATTCCTAGTGGTCCCCACGCTAGCCCAAATTATTAGAAAGATACTAATTCTACTTGAACTCTAAAAGGAATGTTACTATTTCTATTTGAAGTGAGACTTCTAATAGTGGTAATAGTAAGTTACTAATTATTAATGGAAGTGAGACTTCTATTTTAATTAGAAAGGAGAAAGCTACTAATGGTTGTGGAAGTAAGACTTCTATGTCAACTAGCAAGGGAGAAGGTTACTATTTTGCAATGGGAGTTAAACTTCTATTTCAAATAGGTAAAGAGGTGTAATGGAGGACTACAAATAGGGGAGATATCCCCTCTTGGACGTCCATAATAGTGTGAGAGAATCCAACCCCTTTGTGCAAGTGTTGCACAAGTTCTCTTCCTCTCTAAGTTCTCTTATCTTTCTCCTTTAGTTCCTTAGAGTTACTAGTTGGGTTTTCTCTTGAAGATTCCACCATCTTCTTGAGAAAAGAGATCTAATATAGGTCATAGCGTGGAAGATCAAAAGGTGTTGGAGATTCTGATTTGGTTAGTGAAGGTGTTCATTATCAAAGAAAGAACTCAAATTCTCCATTAGAGCACTACAAGGCTCCAAAGGTATAAATCTACATCCATGTATGTTGTAGATTTCGTGGTTGCATGTTTAGGTGTTGTTTTCTATCTTCTAGATAGGATATATTGCTGCACATGGTTTATGAGTTTGAGGAATTGCATCCTGGATTGGGTTTGTTGCCTTACTAGACAATTGATCCCTGCATCAAGTGGGTCAAAAGTTTTTGAAACCTGTTTGGAAGGCCCACCTACTTCCAACAGTAGGCATTAAGGCCGGACCATTATAAATCATTGTGTTATGTTGTTTTTGTTAGCTTCCGCATTTTAGTTCTATATCACTTGTGACTAATTGATTTTAAAAAGTTAAAACTTGGCATAATCGGTCACTAAGTCAAGCTCACCCTATTCACCCCCCTTTAGGGTTTGGATCCTGAACTTTTAGATAGACCTGATTTGTGAGAGAAAGAGATAGTCTTTTGAGCGAGAAACCTCAAGGCCCAGAAAATAATGTAGGGGGCCTAAATCCTTCAGGGCAAAGCATGTGGCCAATCTTTTGATAAGAGTCTGAACCATAGATAGATTATTCTTCATGATGATTATGTCATCCACATATAGTAGTAAAATGATGAAATTTTGCTCATAATGCCAAACAAATAAAGAAGCATTGGCAAATGAAACCTGAAAGCCTAGTGAGCGTATGTGAGTGGTAAACTTTTCAAACCATGCTCTTAGGGCCCGTTTGAGCCCATAGAGAGATTTATTTAGGGGACAGACAAAATCAAGGTGTTGTGTGTCTACAAACCCTTGAGGTTGTCGCATATAAACTTCTTCCTTGAGTTCGCCGTTTAAAAAAGCATTGTTGACATCGATTTGTCGGATTGGCCAATCAAAATGAATTGCAAGAGATAAAACAACGCGGATCGTTGTGGGTTTGACAACTGGGCTAAAGGTTTCAGTAAAGTCGATACCTTCTTGTTAATGAAAACTCTTGGCAACCAAGCGAGCTTTATAACACTCAATTGACCCATCAGCCCGATAATTCAAATTATAAACCCACTTACAACCCACAATATTCATGTGTGGTTTGGGAGGAACAAGAGACCATGTTCCATTTTGTTGTAGTGCATCAAATTCCACAGCCATTGCAGTATGCCGTTCAGGGCTCTTTGTAGCCATAGTTAACACGTGTAAGTAGGGCTGTCAAAATGCCACACGACCCGTTAACACAACACGAGCCCACACGATATTAACAGTTCAAACCCCTTAACACATTAAGTTAACGGGTCGTGTACGAATTAAACCAATAATCCGTGAACAACCCGCTTAACCTGTTAAATTTTTTTAGTCCCTAAGCATAGCTAGAATTAATTTATATTCATAAAGAAGAAACTAAAATTTATTTTTTTATAGTGGGGTTTTAGGTAGGATCCACTCGAGATCCTCACTTATAGTTTCGTGTGGCTTATATATTTTTCTCCTTATATATTTTCTTTTAATTTTTAAAATGAATTAATTACTTAACGGGTTGGGTCGTGTAACCCATTAAATTGATGGGTCATGTTCGGGTTGGATTTTTTGACCCGTTAAGTTAACTGGTCGTGTACGGGTTGAGGTGATTTTAACACGAATTCGTTATCTCGTAACCCGAATTCATTAATACGACATGATTGACAGCTCTACGTGTAAGTGAGCAATGCAGTAGATAGTGGATGACAAGATGAAACATAGAATATCTGTTACACCCCAACCCGAGTTAATCAAGATTAACTCTAATTAGTCGAGATTAATGCATATTGAGCATGATTAGTCAATTTAATAGTGATTAATGATTGAAATGGATCAAATACGTCTTAAATGGATGAATTAAGCGTAAGGAGCGAATTTGGAATAGATTGGCTTAATTGAGTTGGTTTTAGACTCAAATTAGTGAAATTAAGGACTTTCTCGTAAATAAGAATTTGTACGTATTTCGTCGAATGTGGTAAAACTTGATACCAACATGCGTATCTTGATGAGTACAACAATTTTCATAATATATGTGTTGTCATTTGACCTCAAATGAGTCAAATGGGCTTTCATTTGACTTAAACTAGAAATAATGTAAATAAAGGAGGGTTAAGATGTAAATTTCTGTTGTATAAGGTTTGAGAAGAGCCCAGAAGCATTTCAGTCGGCTGTTTTGGTTTCAAAGTTGCTGGAACTCAGTTTTTCTTCTCCTTCTTCGTTTCTTCTTGAGTTTCTTTCATTGAAGTGTTCATACAAAGAGATTATAAGAGAGTTGAGAAAAAGGAAATTAGTTCTTTCATCTTCCTTATCATCTCTTTCAAGTTGTTTGGAGATAGAGTAGAGAAGAAAGCTCAGATTATCTTTCTTCGAGGTTACAAGTAAGCATCTAATCTTTATGAAGTGATTTGGGATGGTTTTTACAACAAATAACTCAAGAGGTTTGTTATTGATGTTAGGTTGAAAGGGTTTTCAATTTGGAGAGTTCCATCTTAAGCCAAGCTCATAAAAAAAAGGGGGTTTTGTCTTGAAATTGAAGTGAAAGGCAAGTATAAACAGATATTTATGTTTATATGCTAATGGATGTAGTTTTATTGAGTTTTGTTGTAGTTTTGGTGTTGTCATATTCTTAGGGTTTGATTGATCGTATGGATTGATTAGTTGGATTAATGTTTGGAGAAGGTTTATATGAATGAATGATGAATGAGGAGGGGACAGGAGGTCTCAATGTATGTGCAGGTACTGAAAGAATTGAAGAAAAAGATCGGTTTCAGGATTCTGCAACTGGGATCGTTGTAGGTCCGATCGATCAGACTGTCATCCGATCGTTGTAGGTCCGATCGATCAGACTGTTCCTTAACTGGGACGAAATTCGGGCCGATCGATCGGACCTTTAGGACTCAGTTTGAGTCCAGTGGAAATTGGTTCTTTTTGAATTAAATCTTGGTTTTTGAATCATAAATGGTCTATGAAAATTAGTTTAAAGACTGATTCTAGTACGATTAGTTAATAATGAATTTATTACTATTTTCCTAAAATATTATCTTTGGATTTGGATCCAAAGTGAAGTAGATGTTAACCAAAAGGTTAACCAAGGTTAATAATTGTAGTTCAATGATAAATTGGCTTCCAAAGCTAACTGTTAATACGTTGATGGGTTGTGCGAGATTAGTATAATTTCAGAATTAATTTCTGAGTTTTAAAGATAAAGCCTATTGGTCGTATCAAGGCTAACAATGTTGTTTTACCACCATGGATGTTGATTAAGGGATTTTAATATACAAAATTCACATAAACTGTGATGTCATCGAAAATAACATATACATTAAACAACTGAGGATTACATTCTAATGGTTGGTATTAGATAATGGAATTGGTACATTGAATTGTATCCAAGTTGGATTGTGAATTGAAATTTAATTGAATCCGTTAATTGTAATTGAACGGAACTATTGTATTGTTACTTTTGAGTCTGGCACTACATGGTGATTTCTGTAAGCTCATTAGAACTGTGTCTGTTGCAGCAGATTATTTGGGGTGTTCCGGAACTCCGTGGTGATATTTGTTGTCCCTGGCCCAGACTCTGATAAGTCCCACAAGATATGAATCCTTCCGTGTGGAAGATGGAAATCCTTCCTATTATGTAAGATGGAATATGAATTGAAATTGAAATGCTATTGTAGTTTGCTAAATAAAAGACTCTTATTGATAATGAATTGGAATTGTATTGTCTAACCATGAGTTAGATGAATTAAATGTGTAATTAGCATGTTAATCATATACTTGTTTATACATTGCTGAATTGTCAAATTCATAGTGTTATTGATGGCATTACAGGCACAGCGGCCCATGCCGGTCCTTCTGAGGTCACAGCGCCAACGGAGACATCCACTACGGTTCCTCTAGGAGGACTAGTAGAATGGAAGTGAAAATTTAATGAGAGTTGGAGGGAAAACTTTTGTTATGGAGTTTGAATGGCAACTTTGCACTTTTAATCCTCGCATTGTATTTAAATATGCAAGTGATTAGTTTTATACATAGTGTAAATGGATTTTGTTTTCCATGAGTAATGTATATTTGTTAATATTCCGCATAATATGTATTCGAGATCCCTTGTGAATTTTTTTTTTTTTTTTGCGTTGAGATTCACTGGAGTAAGTATGCGACGCGACTCGAGGTTATCTCGGATTAATCATAATTTCGGGCTCGGGTCTTGTCATACTTATTGTATGGTATCAGAGATAAGTGAATGAGTTAAGAAAACCTTAAAATCCTTAGAAAATGTAAGGACACGGTGAGGAAACGAAATTACGAATCAAATCCTACTTTTGGATTTGTGATTTCTTGCTTTCACTAAATGTGATTTCCTTTCACTATATGTGATATATATGTGATGGAAGTATAAAGATATCTATCTTAACTTCCTATGTTATTTCAGAATGGCATCTGGCTCAGGTTGCGGAGGCAATGGGAATGATAATCCTGATTATGTGGCTAGTGGGAATGAAGGTCCTACACCTACACCTCCTACTCCTCCTCATAGCGATGCTAAATTCACTGCTATCTTAGAACATCTAGCAAGGAGCCATGAAGCTCAATTGACTATGCAAACGCAGATTGCTGCGATGTTGCAAGTACAAAGTCAATTGCAAACTCAGATTCAGACTCTACAAGCACCACCAGTTCAACCATTACCTAATGTTGGTACTCAGGTGGTAGTGCAGACCAAGGAAAGGGATTCTAATGTTCTTTATGAACAATTTAGGAAGCGAGGAGCCACTGAGTTTCAGGATAAAGAAGATGCATTAGTTGCAGATGAGTAGATACAACACATCGAAGATGTGTTTGATACCATTGTGTGTACGTCGAAGCAGTGGGTGTTACTTGCTTCGTCCATGTTACGAGATGTAGCAAAGGATTGGTGGAAAGGTATCAAAGATGCAATACTTGAAACACCTGCAGCTACTGTTTGGGAGAATTTCAAGAAACTGTTTGAGAGGAACTTTGTTCCAGAGCATGTTAGACAGAAGAAAGAGTCAGAGTTTCTGAATTTGAAACAGGGACATATGACTGTGACAGTATATGTGCATACATTTATAAAACTGTCTAAGTATGCCACGGAATTGATAGATACTGAAGAAAAGAAAATAAAAAGGTTCATAAATGGTTTGAACCCAGCTTACAAGAAAATGGTTATGGCTGGACAGCAGCCTACACATTTTGATGATGCAGTAGATAAAGCATATACTGCTGAAGAGGTTCATAGAGAAGAACAAGAACAAGAATCAAATGCTGGTCCTAAAAGGAGTGGTAGCCCTTGGATTAGAAAAGGAGGCAGATTCAAGAATAAGAAGCAGAAATTTGTTCCTAAAACTGACGTTAGACCAGTTTGTGAGACATGTGGTAAGGTTCACAAAACTAAAGCTTGTTGGAGAAACACTGGGGCATGTTTAACTTGTGGTTCAAAGGAACATAAAATGGCTCAATGTTCCAGAGTTAGAAGAGATAATCTAGCTCCACAGCAACAGCCTCCTCAAAGACAGGCAGCATTTCCTGCTCCTCCACAGCAGCAACGTCAATGGCAGCAATGTCAGAGATAACAACAACCTCAGCAACAGCAACAACAAAATATGCCTCATGTTGTAGGACAAGTCTATGTTGCGAATAGAGAACAAGCTGAAGCTGCAGCTAATGTGGTGGAATGTATGATTTATGTTGATAATAGACCAGCGGTTACATTGTTTGACCTTGGATCTACTCATTCATTTGTTGCACCTCCATTTGTTTGTGATATGCAAAAACAAATTAGACAATTGTCATATGATTTTACTTTGACTACTCCATTGGGAAGAAAAGTAGTATGTGAATTATATGTACCCCAATGTAGTGTTAAAATTGGAGAGGTGTTAATGCCAGCAGACTTAGTAGTGTTAGCTATGAATGATTTTGATGTAATTTTTGGCATGGATTGGCTTGCGAAGTATAGAGCCTGTTTGGACTGTTTCCGCAAAATCATTACTTTTAAAGTAGATGAAGCCAATGCTGGTGTGTTATTTGAAGGAACACAAAAGGAGTTTAGTACAAGGCTCGTTTCAGCAGTAAAGGCTGAAAGGATGATGTAAAGTGGTTGTGAAGGCTACATCGCATTCATTATTGAAAAAAAACCAAGAAAGGAATTGGAAGACATTCCTGTAGTCTGTGAGTTTCCACACGTGTTTCCGAAAGAAGTGTTAGGTCTACCTCCAGCAAGAGAAGTAGATTTCACTATAGAACTTGTGCCGGGTACTGCACCTATATCGCGGGCACCATATAGAATGGCACCGTCAGAGTTGAATGAGTTGAAGAAGCAAATACAGGATTTGCTTGACAAAGGTTTTATTAAACCTAGTGTTTCACCATGGGGATTACCTGTATTGTTTATTAAGAAGAAAGATGGCACCCTACGTATGTGTATCGATTATAGACAACTGAATCAGGTAACAATCAAGAATAAATACTCGTTGCCTAGAATTGATGAGTTGTTTGATCAACTCCAGGGTGCAACATTTTTTTCTAAGATTGATCTCCGATCTGGATACCACCAGATTCGTGTTAGAGATCAGGATGTACAAAAGACAACATTCAGGACTTGATATGGACATTATGAGTTTTTAGTTATGCCTTTTGGATTAACAAATGCACCTGCAGTGTTTATGTCTTTGATAAATAGAATTTTTGCTGCTTATTTAGACCAGTTTGTTGTGATCTTCATTGATGACATCCTGGTATATTCAAAGTCAGAACAAGAACATTCACATCATTTAAGAACAACATTGCAATTATTGAGAGACAATCAGTTGTTTACAAAGCTAGAGAAATGTGATTTTTTGTTGCAGCAGGTGGCATTTTTGGGTCATATAATTACTAGAGAAGGATTAGCAGTGGATCCAGCTAAGATTGAAGCCATTACTGATTGGCAAAGTCCGAAGAATGTTCCAGAAGTTAGGAGCTTCTGAGGATTGACTGGATATTACAGAAGGTTTGTGAGAGACTTCTCTAAAATTGCAGCACCATTGACAAAACTGACTCGGAAGAATATTCCCTTTTCATGGAATGATCAATGTGAGTCTAGTTTTCAAACGTTGAAACAGAGATTGGTTTCAGCTCCAATCTTGCCATTACCTGATGGCAGAGACAGATTTGTTATTTATTCTGATGCCTCTGGTATAGGATTGGGATGTGTATTGATGCAGAATAATAAAGTCATTGCTTATGGTTCACATCAATTGAAGGAACATGAGAAGAACTATGCTACTCATGACTTAGAGCTTGCGGCTATTGTATTTTCTTTAAAACAATAGAGGCACTATCTATATGGAGAGACTTTTGAAGTTCATTGTGATCACAAAAGCCTTCAATATTTGTTCACTCATAAGGACATAAATCTGAGACAACGCCGTTGGTTAGAATTGATCAAAGACTATGACTGTCCTTTCACCTATGTACTTCGGAAAGGTAATGTTGTAGCTGATGCTTTAAGTCGAAAATCTGCTCACTTGGCATCAATGGAGCGTGGGTGGAATTTGATTGATGAATTCAAAGATCTTGACGTGTCTGTCGAGATAGTAAATGACCGAAAATTAATTGCAACAATGTCTGTATTCGAACCGCTCCTTATCAAAGATATCAAGGAAAGACAATTTGAAGATCTTGAATTAGTGAAAATTAGGGATAACATTGCAGCTAGACCAGATTTTGTGTTGGTTGAAGGAGTTCTCTATTTCAGAGACAGATTGTGTATACCAGCACAAGAAGATTTGAAGCAGGCAGTGATGTTTGAAGCTCGTCACACTCGATATTCTATGCATCCTGGAAGTACAAAAATGTATAGAAATCTAAAGGACATGTTTTGGTGGAATAATATGAAGCGGGAGATAACAGGTTATGTATCTTCATGCTTGACTTGTCAGCGTGTGAAGTTTGAACATAGAAAACCGCCTGGATTATACATATTCCTAGATGGAAGTGGGAACACTTGACTATGGACTTTGTATCTGGTTTACCAATGACCAGAAGACATCATGACACCGTATGGGTGATTGTGGATCGTCTTACGAAGTCTGCGCATATTCTTCCATTCAGAAAGGATATGGGATTCAGTGAAATGTCCAAGTTGTTTGTGAGAGAGGTGACTAGATTGCATGGAACACCAGTTTCGATTGTGTCAGATCGAGACAGTCGGTTTGTTTCCACATTTTGGCAATCATTTCAGAATTCAATGGGCACTAAACTTCGGTTTAGTACTGCATATCATTCACAGACAGACGGGCAGTCTGAAAGAACAATTCAAACATTGGAAGATTTGCTTCGTGCCAGTGCTATGGATTTTGGTAGTGAATGCGATGAGCATCTTGCGTTGTGTGAATTTGCATACAACAACAGTTATCACTCCAGCATTGAGATGACACCGTTTGAAGCATTGTATGGTCGAAGATGTAGGACTCCAGTTAGCTGGGAAGAAGTTGGAACCAGAAGTTTCCATGGTCCTACGGTCATTGCAGAAACAACTGAAAGAGTTCAGAAGGTGCATGACAAATTGAAAGTAGCTCGATCAAGGCAGAAAAGTTATGCTAATAATCGTCGGCGTGATTTAGAATTTGCCATTGATGATTGGGTATTTTTGAAAATTTCTCCAATGAAAGGTACAATCCGATTTGGGCAGAAGGGAAAGCTTTCACCAAGATATATCGGACCTTTCAAAATCAAGAGTAAAATTGGAGATGTGGCTTATTGTCTGGATCTTCCATCGCAACTCTCCAGTATCCATAATGTATTTCATGTATCTATGCTTCGAAAATATGTGGCGGATCCTACTCATATCATTAACTATGATGAGATTCAAGTTCAACCGAACACCATATATGTTGAGAAGTCAGTTCGAATTATTGATACCAAGGAGCAAGTTCTTCGCACAAGGACAATCAAATGAGTTAAAATCCTTTGGGCACATCATGAACCCAATGAAGCCACATGAGAATTAGAAGAACAAATGGCTCGAAAATATCCAGTGCTATTCGTTCATGTGAGTTTTACTTATTGTATTTATACTTATTGTGTTTATGTTTCATTCGGAGGACCGAATGATTCTAAAAGGTGTTACACCCCAACCTGAGTTAATCTAATTAGTCGAGATTAATGCATATTGAGCATGATTAGTCAATTTAATAGTGATTAATGATTGAAATGGATCAAATTAGTCTTAAATGGATGAATTAAGTGTAAAGAGCGAATTTGGAAGATATTGGCTTAATTGAGTTGGTTTTAAACTCAAATTAGTGAAATTAAGGACTTTCTTGTAAATACGAATTTGTATGTATTTCGTCGAATGTGGTAAAACTTGATACCAACTTGCGTATCTTGATGAGTACAACAATTTTCATAATATATGTGTTGTCATTTGATCTCAAATGAGTCAAATGGGCTTTCATTTGACTTAAACTAGAAATAATGTAAATAAAGGAGGGTTAAGTTGTAAATTTCTGTTGTATAAGGTTTGAGAAGAGCCCAGAAGCATTTCAGTCGATTGTTTTGGTTTCAAAGTTGCTGGAACTCAGTTTTTCTTCTCCTTCTTCGTTTCTTCTTGAGTTTCTTTCATTGAAGTGTTCATACAAAGAGATTATAAGAGAGTTGAGAAAAAGGAAATTAGTTCTTTCAACTTCCTCATCATTTCTTTCAAGTTGTTTGGAGATAGAGTAGAGAAGAAAGCTCAGATTATCTTTCTTCTCTTTCTTCGAGGTTACAAGTAAGCATCTAATCTTTATGAAGTGATTTGGGATGTTTTTTTACAACAAATAACTCAAGAGGTTTGTTATTGATGTTAGGTTGAAAGGGTTTTCAATTTGGTGAGTTCAATCTCAAGCCAAGCTCATAAAAAAAAGGGGGTTTTGTCTTGAAATTGAAGTGAAAGGCAAGTATAAACAGATATTTATGTTTATATGCTAATGGATGTAGTTTTATTGAGTTTTGTTGTAGTTTTGGTTTTGTCCTATTCTTAGAGTTTGATTGATCGTATGGATTAATTAGTTGGATTAATGTTTGGAGAAGGTTTATATGAATGAATGATGAATGAGGAGGGGACAGGAGGTCCCAATGTATGTGCAGGTACTGAAAGAATTGAAGAAAAAGATCGGTTTCAGAATTCTGCAATTGGGATCGTTGCAGGTCCGATCGATCGGACTGTCATCCGATGATCGGACTGTTCTTAACTAGGACGAAATTTGGGCCGATCGATCGGACCTTTAGGACTCAGTTTGAGTCCAGTGGAAATTGGTTCTTTTTTAATTAAATCTTGGTTTTCGAATCATAAATGGTCTATGAAAATTAGTTTAAAGACTAATTCTAGTACGATTAGTGAATAAGGAATTTATTACTATTTCCCTAAAATATTATCTTTGGATTTGGATCCAAAGTGAAGTAGATGTTAACCAAGGTTAATAATTGTAGTTCAATGATAAATTAGCTTCCAAAGCTAACTGTGAATACATTGATGGATTGTGCGAGATTAGTATAATTTCAGAATTAATTTATGAGTTTTAAAGATAAAGCCTATTGGTCGTATCAAGGCTGACAATGTTGTTTTACCACCATGGATGTTGATTAAGGGATTTTAATATACAAAATTCACATAAACTGTGATGTCATCGAAAATAACATGTACATTAAACAACTGAGTATTACATCCTAATGGTTGGTATTAGATAATGGAATTGGTACATTGAATTGTATCCAAGTTGGATTGTAAATTGAAATTTAATTGAATCCGTTAATTGTAATTGAACGGAACTATTGTATTGTTACTTTTGAGTCTGACACTACATGGTGATTTCTGTAAGCTTATTAGAACTGTGTCTGTTGCAGCAGATTATTTGGGGTGTTCCAAAACTCCGTGGTGATATCAGTTGTCCCTGGCCCAGACTCTGATAAGTCCCACAAGATATGAATCCTTCCGTGTGGAAGATGGAAATCCTTCCTATTATGTAAGATGGAATATGAATTGAAATTGAAATGCTATTGTAGTTTGCTAAATAAAAGACTCTTATTGATAATGAATTGGAATTGTATTGTCTAACCATGAGTTAGATGAATTAAATGTGTAATTAGCATGTTAATCATATACTTGTTTATACATTGCTGAATTGTCAAATTCATAGTGTTATTGATGACATTACAGGCACAGCTACCCAAGTCGGTCCTTCTGAGGCCACAGCGCCAACGGAGACGTCCAATACGGTTCCTCCAGGAGGACTAGTAGAATGGAAGTGAAAATTTAATGAGAGTTGGAGGGGAAACTTTTGTTATGGAGTTTGAATGGCAACTTTGCACTTTTAATTCTTGCATTGTATTTAAATATGCAAGTGATTAGTTTTATACTTAGTGTAAATGGATTTTGTTTTCCATGAGTAATGTATATTTGTTAATATTCCGTATAATATGTATTCAATATCCCTTGTGAATTTTTTTTTTTTTTTTTGCGTTGAGATTCACGGGAGTAAGTATGCGACTCGACTCGGGGTTATCTCGGATTAATCATAATTTCGGGCTCGGGTCGTGTCAATATCTTCGGTTTGTAAATATCATCCTTTAATCGGGGTACCATAGAACAATCAATAGCAGAATGTCCAACCCGATTGCAGATCTAACAGGTTGTGCGAGGCAGGCCACGAGTAGAGCTCGAACATGCTATAGAGTTGGTCTTAGTAGACACATGAGATGGTGGTGATCCTCTACCACCTTGTTGACCACGCCCTAACCTCGGGATTGGCGTCCACTACCACGGCCAAAGTTAGTGTTGGAACCATTTTTAGGAGTGAAAAGAGCTGTGGTGGTCCGATCTAAGGGCATGGAGGAAGCTCGATAATAAGATAAATGCATTTTCATGTTTAGAAGAAGACCATGGACATGCGTAATAGACACCGCATCATTGAGGTTAGTGGCTGCCACATTCACGACCACTGGGTCGTATTCTTCAAGAAGACCATCTAGGATGTGGGTGACTTGATCAAATTCATCCAAAAAGTACCCAACCGCAGAGAGTTCATCGATAATTATTTTGATTTTTGAAAGATAATCAGATATGGAGAGATTACCTTTTTGAGTATTCTTGAAGCGACCTTGGACCGGGCCCGCGGGACTAATCCGGGATGTGGTGTGGTGTGTGTACACATTTATTTAATTTCTCACAGGTATCCGCGGTGAGGATATCACAACCATATATGAATATTTCTTTTAAGTGCGGAAGCGTGTGGCAAATCAAATGGTCAAACCATCTCTAGTCAAAAAGACAATAACTCAAGTATGAATACTGTATCAGAATGAGCAATGATCATTAACATGTTGCCCAAAAGTAAGTTAAAGTTTACACAAAAGATCATTTAATTACATTCCCAAAAATAAAGGCCAACAAAGGCCAATATAAACAAAACACCAATCCCAAAGAATGGTTAAACAGTTTCTCAAAATATTATGTCTCTCGTAGCAATCGAGTGTCTATACGACATCGTCAGCATGCCACTCAACTAAGCGCTGCGGTTCACCGACTGCCTCCTCTGGCTCCTCCGCAAGGTAACCGGCAACGGGACCTGAATACCAAAGAGTGGGTCAAACACGACGGTTTGGCAAACAGGTGAAAAGACATAACCATTCAATAATAAATACATTTACCTTTAAAAGCATTTTAACCTATTCGAGCAATAACTTCGTAAAAGAATCAAACCATTTAATAAAAACATTAGCACAGTGTAAAACATGTATGGGTATCCAAGGAAATCGGGAAACAAGCAAGATTGCAACCACACGAATCTAAGTCCTCTATCACTAAAGTGACAGAGCAATAACTAGGCACTGATCTCAGTTACTCTAGGTGAGGAGAAACAGTGGATCTTATAAATACATATACATATACTATACATGACCATGGTAGCGAGCCGGGCATCGGGAACCACAGTAGCAATCTGCGGTATCGGGACAAGACCACGGTAATAACCAGGTAGCGGGATCCAAACTGCAGCTAGCGGGACAAGAGGGGATCTCCAATTCAGTGGATCAGACCGACAAGATTATCCAAGCTTAGTGGTGCCGACTCATAGGTCAAATAAAAAATCGAGACATGTGCAAGTAAATAAACGGGCGGGCAAGAATGCTCAAAGGCATAACTGTCATTTCATGTCGGGCAATACAATTTGGGACAAGTAACTGTTACTAGTGTAACTTCAATGCTTTCGGGAAAACAAGTCATGTAATGTACATTTCGGGCATAAGAAAATACAATGAACTATTATAATTTCGGGCAAAGTATCGGTTTCAAGATTTATTTAAGGTGAATAGGGGTCCCGTATGTTGATCTAATAACCACTTGGTACTCCCTGAGTTTGGAGACATTCCAGGCTCCTTACCCACCTCGGTAATCTCAAAACTTCGATGAATCTTCGTGATGTAGTTTTTTCCTCAAACGGATCCATACATATCTCTAGGTGAATAGCCCCATCATTCTCTAAGAGGATGCGCAAATGATTGGGACCAAAACCCTCTTCATTTCTCTTCATTTCAGGGTTCTTGGGTGATTTCGGTTACCTAATGGTCAACTGGCGGGACCGCGGTTCACCTGATAGAAAACAGGTTACTGGAAATGTAACCGAAATGATTCAGTTGGATAACGGTTAGCCGCCGATGGGTTCGGCGGTTAGCCGCTGGCTAACCGTGAGGCTGACCGCGTGGCTTCAGGAGAAAATGCAGCTCTCTGGAAAAGTGACTGTGACTGTGCGGTCATCTGGCGGTTAGCCGCCAGTCACCAGGCGGCTAGCCGACAGGTGACCGCCAGCTGCAAAAAAGCTCTTCTGCAATCAAATGTGAGCTCTTTCCCTCCTCAAACCACTCTCCTCACTACCCATTTGTTTCTTGCAATAAAAGTGAGCTATAAGCTCCTCCAATACATCTTTCAACACTTCTCTACGACTCCAAGTTTCACAAACATCCAACCCAACACCTCCATCCTTTCCCATTCAATCACCAAAGAGAGAAGAAACTCACAACCATAAAAATTCATTCGAGCTATAATTAAGAGATAAAAGAAGAATTATCTATCACATTCTTAAGACAATATATGAGTTAGCAAAACTCTTTAATGAGCCTTTATTTCAAATCAATGCAAGCTAATAAATGTGAACATAAATGACAAAACCAACACATTCTTGATAAAACCATTAAATGCTCAAACAATAATTTCAACTACTTGCCTTGGGCCTTTTAATCAAGAAATCAAGCCTAAACACTCTTCCAAATCCAAGCTCCAAAGCCACAAGCGAAAATCCTCAAAACAAAACCCTAAAAGAGTCAAACAAAGAAATAAAATGAGAGAACTTTCAATAATGGAGATGGAGCTTCTCTAGGGTCACAAGGATACATATCTAGGAGATGGAGATGATCACTTACTTGTAAGGTCCTCTAATGACAAGAGTTAGCTCAATGAAAATCTCAATGTTGGTGGATTTCTTTACAAACGGTATCAAAAGGTAATCTTCAAGATGAGGAAGAGAATGATAACCTCCATCTTGATGTTGGTGTAAGTTTGGTGTGGATTAGAGATGAAGAGAGCAAGAAGAAGAAGGAAAAAGGGGAGAAGAAACCCTAGGCTGAGTTGTGCTGGAAAAAATGGAGAAGGGAGGATGGGTTCTCCTCTTATAAGCAATTGGAGTTGGGTCCCACCACTTAAGAAACTTGTTGGGCTGAAATCATGTCTTTCGGGACTTCTAATGAATTCGACAAAGAAGGAAGAAATGATCGCCGAAATATCTAGTCTCCAAAAAGTATATGTTTCGCGGGTTTCGGGGATATCAAATTTTAAGTTACAGATTTACTGTAAAAAGACTGTTTTGCCCTTAAGGTTAGGGAATCGGGTTTCGGGATCTCGAACAGGCATGGGACCAACATAAAAGTTGTGGGAATTAACAATACAAGTAAAAAAAGATTAAAACAATGAATGCAAGAATCTCCGATAAATCCCCAAGCACATGTAAAGTCATAAAAAAGAACCCCCAAAGGGCCCCACTAATCACAAAGCAATCAAAATCTCTCCAAAACTATAACAAAAGCTATTCCAAACCCAACTTAGTCCAAGACTACTAATCACGTTTAAGACTAACACATGACTTAATTAACACTAATCAGATTCACTCGGATTGGGGTCTTATAATTCTTTCAATGGTATGAGCGCGAAACAGAGATGCAAATCGATGCTTAATAGCAGCCTAGGCATCATGCGATGTGTGTAGTCCAACAACCTAAGAGAGAACGTTCTCCGAAAGAGTGGCCTGAATCCAACTTAATAGATTCTGATCTTGGCAGATCCAGGCGGTATACTCTGGCGAAATATTTGAGGTGACCTTTTTGCCATCATTCCGCAAAGAGTTTTCTAGGCAAGGGTGCGATCCATTCACAAAGCCCATAAGATCATGATTGATTAGGAGAGGCTCAAACTGAGATCTCCTTAGAAGATCATTATGACGATATAGTTTTATGGAAACTAGATTTGAGATGTTGCATAGAATGAAAGATAGAGCAGTAGTGGAGTCCGGTCCAGCCATGGCCGTGCTTTAAGTATTTGCAACGAGGCAATAAAGACAAAGAACCAACCAGACACAATGACTGGAAGAGAAAATGACGACCTTAGTCTTTGCCTAGGCTCTAATACCATGAAAGGAAATAAAATAATTATTATTAAGTTTCTCAATGTGTATTGTGAGTGCCATTTGTATGTATATTTATAAATATATCAATCCGTGATAGAATGGCAAGTATTGCTGTATAGATTGAGTGAGATCCATAAGAACATGATCGTATTTGAATGGGAATCCAAATCAGCATGTCTTATCTCTTGATGAATAGGACCTGATCACAATATCACATGGGCTCTGTATCAGTTGGTCTAATAGAGACAACGGCGGGCCACGATGATTCTTATGATACAATTTTTGTTTTTCTTCTCCTCATCCATCTTTCTTTTTTATTCGTTAACGGCTATGTATGGCTAGATTTCTCTGAAAAAAAGAAAGAAAAACCCAACAGACATTCAAGTTTTAGCCATTACGCTCGAAATTCATAATTTTCAGCCGAAATTAGGGCTGCACAAAAAATCCGATATCACCGCAAAATCGAACCGAACCGACTGAACCGGGCGGTTTGGATCGGTTTATAGTGGATCGGTTCGGTTAACGGTTTAAAAATCATAAAAACCTCTTATATTGGTCGGTTATTGGTTTGAGCCCACGGTTAACCACTTAAACCAAACTAACCGTATGCGATAACTTAAGTATTGTTTTTTTACTATTTTAGCATTAGGGTTTCGTTTTTTTACTACTTTCATAGTTAGAGTCGACAACTCCATTTTCACATAAACTCAATTGTCAGCACTACCTCAGAGGGTATCATGTAGAATGAATGTTTCACTGCAAGCTAGTTTTTTTTTTTGGTGTGTGCGTGCTTGTGTTTAGTCCAAACTCTTTTTTTGGAGTAGAATTATTTTTTATATGCGTTTAGTCCAATATGGATTGTTGGATTTTTATGTTTGCACCAAACATTGGAACAAATGCAAAGGACGGGGTGTCATCATTTTGAAAATTTCAATGTCTAATTTTCAAAAAAATAAAATAAAAAACAACGGTTTAAGCGATCTAACCGAACCGTTTGATTTGGTTTAGTTCGGTTTAAGCCCTCTCCATCGGTCGGAACGGATCAATTAATTAAAAAACCGATAGGTTCAGTTTGGTTGTTAGTTTTAGTGTTAAACCGATCCGAGCCCCCCATATGCAGCACTAGCCGAAATCATTGATTTTGACCGAAACGGTCCAAAATCAGTACCAAATAGTTATAATGCATGTTTCATTTCGGTTGCATGGCTTAAAAGAAAATTTTGGCCATTTCGGCTGAAATGAAACAACATTAATTAGATCCAAATATGCTTATTATAATGGATTAAAGGGTGGTTGGATTACATCAACCAATAACATCTCTCCTATAATCATTCATTCCCTCAAAGTCAAAACACTTTTTAACATTGGAAGGGTTTATCTGGTCATTCGTGGAAATGGATGTAAAAAATCGTTTCTCTCGAGGCTCTTTCATATTTCCATGCCTTCCGTAGCCATGCCTAACATAGCATTGTGACCCATCAAATAATCACAACTAACCAATCAACGGATTAATTAATTATGAGTAGTTTGAGTTACTTGTGATCCAACTAATATGAGCTCTACTTTGATTAGAGTAGGATACAATTCTCAGTTCTAAAATAAGGAGAGTATTATTTTTAAGTGGTTTGGATTCATTATGATAATCCCTAGTATTTTCGTGAGTAAGTGTGCTAAAAAAATCTAAAAACAAATAAAAAATTATTTTTAAATGATGAGTAGTAAAATAAAAATTATAAAATATATTTTCTTGACCATCACTTGCCTCCTTTACAAGAAAATTCTCTCTCCACCATTGCCTCCTCTGCCAATCATCTAAATGAACCCTGTGAGTTGGATTTTTTAAAATAAAAACACAATGGAAACTTTTTTTTAAAGGGCTCCTTTTTCAAAAAAATATTTCGGGAGGGGGAACCTCATCACTTCAAGGATACAAAAACATCAAGTAGTGGGCCCCACATGCTTAAAAGTTGGAGGTAAGGAAATCTATAGTTTCCAAAAGTCAAGGACAGCAAAAAATTTCCACATTTGCCAAAAACACAAAGACAGGGGAAAAGCTTAAACTGTAGTGAGGAAAAAAAAAAAAAACCATATCGTTCAAACATTGTTAAAAGACAAACCCCAGCAAGAAGTGATGGGCATTATCCCAGAAATATATTGTTCTTGGGAACTAGTGCATTGCACAGTTTATTCAGATCTTTAAAACCAGGAAAGGCACTGCCAAAGGATGTGAAAAAAATTAATTATCGGTCCGCGATCTCTAGATTGGTGTACTCAAGCAATCAATCCAATAGTGTGCAGAAATAAACAATATGCAACGGAAATAAACAAAACAAACACACAACATAAGGGCACTAAATTTAAGGTGGAAAACCCTAACCGGGTGAAAAACCACCGATCCGAACTGGATCAAATCAAACACTATAAATCTCGCAATTACAAGAAACTCAGATCTCTTCCCCAGATATCCCCTACCCAAGGACTGAAGTTACCTTGTGTCGCTTCACGCTTCAACGACTTCACACCGTTGATTGCAACGATTCAATCCGGCGTCTGATTCCTCAAATCTTCTCGCAAGAAGATAATCTTCTACAAAAGATGCAGAAGAACTGGCTCTAGAGAACTTGGTAGCACAACTTCATAAAAATCTCTTGAAAAGAATTCTCTCAATGATAATCTCTAACTCAGAACTTTGAGAGATGAGGTATCTTCTTTGGAATAGCCCTTGAGTCCTTTAAATAGCCATAAGGACATGCTTAAAGTTGCCTAAGATGATTAGGACTAAAACCAACAGTTTGAGCACAATAAGAATAGCAGTTTCCAAAATTCGTAGTTCACTGCGCTTGGTTCGCTCGAGCGGTCATTGGGTGCGCTCGAGCGGACCAGCCTCTGTTTCAGCGCTAGGGCAAACCGACCTGTTCGCTCGAGCGGATATGATGGTCGCTCGAGCGGACCCCTCTCTGGATAATCTGGAAATTCAGCACTCTTTTCACCAGCTTTCTTCTTCTAATTCTTTAAGACTTTCTTCTTCTGAGTCATTCCAATCTTCTATCTTCAGAGTCATTTTCTAAATAAAAATTACAACTCAAAAGACCCAGAGTTTTGTCCAACCCATAAATTGAGCGAACACTAAAATTCCTAACAATCTCCCCCTTTGGCAATTCACGGACAAAACTCCCTAAGACAATACAATTTGATCTACCCAAAAATGAAACCCAAAATACATTGAATTTATAAAAAAACGGCAATCAGCAACTGTAGATCTGCATTGTCTCTGACTCAGTCTGAACTTCTTGATCTCCCCCTTAATCTGTCATCTTTCTCCCCCTTTTTGTCCATAAATTGACAAAGCTAAAAATAAGAACATACAGCTTTTTGTCAATTAGGATCTATAGCTCCCCCTCGAAAGCAACTCCCCCTGAATGTATCTTCGTAGCAGCGTTGGGGGTGGGAGCTTCAGCTCTTTGATCAGGGCTTGTTATGTGTAGACACCAACACTTGTGTAGTTTGATCTTTCAGTAGAGTGTGAGTAACCTCCTTAGGCAAATCATATTTTCTAACCCAAATTTGAGCCGTTTTGGGTGGAGAAAAATTCTTCCGCCATTGCTTGATCTTAGGTAAGCTTTGCAGCTTCTTGCAATGGGGACGAATGTGTCCTTTTAATCCATAATGATGACAAGTGGATGTACGTGCAGTGCGTGACACATGCTTTTTCTTGGAACTACTCGACACATTATTTGAAGGTGCAGTACGTGGAGTAGCATGTGCAACACCTGAAACGAAAATTGTTTTACCTTTAGTATTTGTAGTGGATGCACTATGATCATAACCGAGACCGCTTCTGTCAAAAGGAGAGTTCTGACTACATAAGATGTTTGTAAGAATCTTCGAACCAGTGTTCATCTTGTTTAGAGAAGCTTGCTTGACTTCTAACTCTGACAGAGTGATCTTCAGTCTTCCTTGCAGGTCTTGATTTTCAGCCTTAACAGTTTGCAACTCCGTCTTCATATTCATCTCTTGTTCAGCCTTTTCAAGTTTTTCTGACTTTCCAAGAGATGAATCTTCTCCAGTGCTTGCTCTAATTCAATCTTCAGTGCTGAATTTTCTTCTTGAGCGGCCTTGTACTTGATTGTGATCTTGTTACCATACTTGGTCATCTTGACACAATCAGCATAGGTAGTATGGTACAATTCTTCCCAATCTCTCTCTTGATCTGACAACTCATCTTCATCATTTTCATCAGTATCATTGTCAGACACAGACTTAGCCATGAATGCCACATACCTTCCATTCATATTGTTAGAAGGATCATCCTCAGGATCTTTTGCATTTTCCTTTTCTTCTTCAGAAGATTCTTCATCCCAAGTAGTATTGAGAGCCTTTTGTTTTGTACCATTTTTCTTGTTAGCACACTCATTAGCATAGTGACTATAGCCTTGACACTCAAAACACTTTGTCCCTTTTGCAGAATCCTTCTTCTCAGATCTGAAATTCTTTTTATTGGCTCGTTTTGTCTTCATGTATTTTTTGAAACACTTAATAAACTCAACCATATCATTTTCAGCATCAGATTCAGAATCAGATTCAACTTTCTTTACAGGCTTCTTTCTTGATTCTATGATGGCTTTCAAAGCAATATCCTTCTCTTTTGATTTTCCTTTATTCAAACGGTTTGCTTCAAAAGTTTGAAGATTTCCAGCCAGTTCATTTACCTTGAGGGTATTCAGATCCTTATTTTCTTCAATAGCATCAACTTTAGAATCAAACCTCGAAGGTAGAGACCTCAGAATTTTCTTGACAATTTTGTGTTTTGGTATTTCTTCCCCCAGAATGAAAACATCATTGACAATATCATTCAGTCTTGCATTAAATTGATAAAAGGTCTCATCTTCTTCCATCACGATAGTTTCAAATTCTTTATTCAGCTTTTGCAATTTAGCTTGCTTCACCGTGTCTGTACCCTCATAAACTGTCTGTAAAACTTCTCATGCTTCTTTTACAGTTTTGCAAGTGGAAATCCTTCGAAACTCATCAGCAGACACTCCATTGTATATGCTATTCACAACCTTGTTATTACAATTGGATGCATGCTTCTCATCCTTAGACCATTGGGCTTTAGGTTTGAGAACAGTTTGTCCATTAACCACAATTGTAGGTCTGGAGTAGCCCTCCTCAACAATATCCCAAACATCATCATCAATGGACTTAAGGAACCCAATCATCCTTTGCTTCCAATATGCATAATTAGAGCCATCAAACAAAGGAGGCTTGGAAGTTGATGTCCCTTCTCTATTGAGCACCATTCTAGAAATCTTGTAGGATCAAAACACAACAAGATAGTGCAACCCGCTCTGATACCAATTGAAAAAAAATTAATTATGGGTCTGCGATCTCTAGATTGGTGTACTCAAGCAATCAATCCAATAGTGTGCAGAAATAAACCATATGCAACGGAAATAAACAAAACAAGCACACAACACAATGACACCAAATTTAAGGTGGAAAACCCTAACCGGGTGAAAAACCACCGATCCGAACTGGATCAAATCAAACACTATGAATCTCGCAATTCCAAGAAACTCAGATCTCTTCCCCAGATATCTCCTACCCAAGGACTGAAGTTACCTTGTGTCGCTTCACGCTTCAACGACTTCACACCGTTGATTGTAATGATTCAATCCGGCGTCTGATTCCTCAAATCTTCTCGCAAGAAGATAATCTTCTACAAAAGATGCAGAAGAACTGGCTCTAGAGAACTTGGTAGCACAACTTCATAAAAATCTCTTGAAAAGAATTCTCTCAATGATAATCTCTAACTCAGAACTTTGAGAGATGAGGTATCTTCTTTGGAATAGCCCTTGAGTTATTTAAATAGCCATAAGGACGTGCTTAAAGTTGCCTAAGATGATTAGGACTAAAACCAGTAGTTTGAGCACAATAAGAATAGCAGTTTCCAAAATTCGTAGTTCACTGCGCTTGGTTCGCTCGAGCGGGCCAGCCTCTGTTTCAGCGCTGGGGCAAACCGACCTGTTCGCTCGAGCGGACCCCTCTCTGGATAATCCGGAAATTCAGCACTCTTTTCTCCAGCTTTCTTCTTCTAATTCTTTAAGACTTTCTTCTTCTGAGTCATTCCAATCTTCTATCTTCAGAGTCCTTTTCTAAATAAAAATTACAACTCAAAAGACCCAGAGTTTTGTCCAACCCATGAATTTAGCTAACACTAAAATTCCTAACAGGATGAAAATTGTAGTTATGATGGGGACTTAACATAATTTAATGCGCTCTCTCCGACTCTCTCTCTTACCATGCATCCCATTTTAACATTAATTTTACTGTTAGGATTAAGTCCAATGGAATATTTGTTCATGCTTCTAGGTTGATGAAGTTAGACTTTAAAATCAAGCGCTGGGATAATCTTATTAGAGAGTGCCTGCAGTCATTTTTGGGTCAACACTAACCCTATGAAATCCTTTTTGTATCAACACTAAACCCTTATATATATTCATGGTTGGATTGTATGTCCCCAATCCAGTAGATGAAATAAACATTTTGATTAATTATTTTAATTGATATATAATTTCATGCTTTTATCCATGAGATGAATATGTTTTCATTAATTGTTGCACATATTTGATATAAAATGACATGGTTGTTCATGAGATTAATATGAGCCCGTAAGTATATTAAATGTGATCCATGTGTGTGGATGAAATTCACATACAAGAGACATAGGTTACAAATCTTATACTTGAAGCATTTCATAACTAGTGATGAGACTGAGTATCTCATCTGAAAATGTTGTATCATTGCAATTATTATGAGATAGTATGGTTTGTCTCGACTATCAGAGTGGAGGATTTTTTATTGTTGTGTCAGTACATTGGATGTACTGAAGGACCATGAGAAGCGCCTTATTCAAAATACTATTTTTATTTAAGGAACGCTCTCATAATTTCCAAGCAATAGGTCATTAATCCTGAGAGAGTAATGGACTTAAGTTTTTACTATGCATTTAATTTAACTTACCAATGAGTGAGGCCAATTGTAGGTCAACATCTCAGTATCTTTGGTAGATATTCTTTAGATGGAATCTGTCATCATAAGAGAAATATCCCCTTATGGTGATTAATGGATCGAATTTATCGTCAGTAAATGTGCACCTGTCTTGATTAAGAGTTAATCAGATGGTATCGATGATCGATGTGATTAATTGGGTTACAAGAATAATAAGAGGTGAATCCACATTGGTTAGACAATTTATTTTCAATGGTTCCATGGATATAATTGATGGAGGGGTCTGCTTGTAGTAACTGAAAAGTTTAGGGTATTCTTGTTAAATTCCTACGACTAGAGTGCAATTGCATTTATATAGTAGAGTCATCTGCAATTAACTGTGGGTCGGGAACTTACATGAGATGTGAGGTCTAGATGCTTCAGTTGGAGCCAAATCCAAGGAATCCCTAGTGCTCCCCATGCTAACCCTAAGTGAGAGAGTTATAATCCAAAAGAACTCATAAGAGAAAGATGATTAGAACTAGGACTTGTAAGAGAACTAGGGCTAGCTCTTGATCTATTTAAGTCCAAGAGGAGTTGGATGTACCATACTCTCATTGGATGTCCAGGGTGCTTTCTCCCCCTTCTTTTCTCTTTTAGCTTCTCTAGTTTGAGTGCTTTGAGAGTTTTTTTCTCAATCGAGATCCCACTATTTTCTTTGAGAAGATCTTTGCGATTGGATAATAGCGCGGAAGATTGCGAGCTCTGGGAAATCGTCTCTGCAAAAGAGTTTTGTAGAAACAAAGATCAAAGTCTCAATTTGAGCACAATAGAGCGCATCAGGTATAGATCCGCACCAAATTATTTTTGTAGATCTACATAGTTGCTTTGTTTGTTTAAATTTGTCTTTCATGAGAGTTGAGTCATTTTAGTGAGGTTTATATTTAGTAATGTGATCAATGTCATGGTTTATATTTAATAAAGTGATCATCAGTATCGTGGTAAGATGTGGGCCTTGCTGTAGGGCTTATTTTTAAGCACCATCTATTATATTATGAATGGAAGTAAAAGTCTCATCATGGATAAGATTTGACTATATATATAAAAATTTGTTATTTTTCAATGATAATTTCTAAATATAACAGGGATTTCAAACACATAGCAGTATAAAAATCATAGTAAGCAGTCTCATTTTTAATATTATTTTCATTAGGACTAAAGTTGGGGAAATGTACCTTTGTTTATGGTGACTGTGGAGCTTGATATTCAGTTATGGTCTTGACAACATGCCATCTAATTTATGAAGGTTCATTTTTTCTTTTTAATAAATTTAGAATGTAGAAGGATTTTATATTTTCTTTTTCGAAATATCTTTTTTGGTAACCAAGTCAAGGGGGCTGAGAACCAGTTGAAAGCCCGCACACACACGAGAATGTAACCCACTCAAGTAGAAAAGGAGTCCACAAACGCAATAAGAAAGCTTACATAAGCAAAAAGAAGTGGCGTCCTCAGAGTTCGAACCCTGACCATTTAAGTGAGAACTGTCACTCATTTTTTTTGAGATATTAGTGTGGAGAGTATTAATTTAGAATTATATATATGAGCAAGACTTTTCTAAACTAAACGTTTAAATAAAATCTCGTAAGGTCATGTTTGTAGGACCCCGTCCAAATAGACCAAACAAAATTAATTCAAGGCAAGGTTAAACCTCCGTTCATTTTGAGTTGCTCCAACTTTCAACATGTTTGTTTCTTTTTTCTTTTTTAACTAAATCTCAGGGTTTTTTCTAACTCAAATCACAAAACAGTGCGACATGATGTACCCCACAACTATCCTTGTCCAAAACCCAAACCAAAAGACATCCATCCTTTCGCTGCCTTCCTTTCTGTTTTTCCTCTGTCTGACAGATCTTGGGCTCGACAACCTTCGAGGGGATCCGTGAAAGAAAGGGAAAGAAGAAGAAAAGATGAAGGTAACCAATATGTAAAAATCCCAAACTTTGAGGGGCATAAGCGTAAGTAGAAGAGGAGAAGGAATTTTTTAAAAAAAAAAAAAAACAAAAACAAAAGGACGCGGTTCCGAGAGTGTGACCGTTACTGCTGGTTAGGAGAGAGAAGATCATGGTCGGACCCGTAATTAATGGACCATATCTACGAGAAGTCACATCAAGCTGACAGGTGTTTGGCGTGCCTGGAAAAAGATGCTGCGTCCCAACTATAACGGTCAGATCGTTTGGAATTTCTCCTGCTTTTCCTCTCTCTGGGCCTGCCCATTTTGAGCGCCGTGTTCCTACTCCAAATGTTAGTGTGTCTGGTGAGTGGTGACCTCTTTTCGAATGGACCCGACCCAAATGCCCACTTGGCTCGCCACCATGTTATTGTTTACCCTCACCAGCACATCACCTCAGGTTGATGATCCTTACAAATTTGGAAGGCTTGGCATGGATATATGCTTTTCTTGCAGGAATGTCAATCCAATCCAATCCAATTTGGGGTTGTCAAAGGTAAGCCCTTACCCTACCATCATATATGCGGGCTGGTTTAGGTCAAGTCAAAGCCCATGACGGGCCTACAATATCGAAGCCCTTATCCTACCCTCAAGGGTCAGGGCCGGGCTAGGGTCGGGTCAAGGCCGAAAAAATGATTATTTTTTTTAATATTATCATATATAATTATTTTTCTATATCATAATGCTAACCGACCTTTATTTGAGGGGCAATGTAAAAGTCAATTTTTTTTGTAACACTTATAAAAGAATGCACAAAACAAGTTACTTCATCATTTTATAAAAAATATTAGTTAGGATTAAATGAAATAAGGTAATATGATAGTATTGTGACATGAAACTAGGAAATACACTTTTAAATACCTTAACATACAAGCAGTAGTTACATAGTTTAAATAATGTGCTCGATTTTGTTTGTTTTAAGTCTTAATAGTCTAAATAATGTGTTCGGTTTTGTTTGTTTTCAGGCTATTATTAAGATTGTCACAGTTGAAGTTTTGCTAGTTGTTGCCTTTTTTTACTAGTTCATGTTCTATATATTTTTATAAAGCAATAATGTGAACCATGAGAACATGTTTGGCAAGTCGTGTCTGATTCAATTAAATTTACTTTAAATAGGCATTGGACTTATTCCAAATAAATTATTTGTATATGTGGTTCAACTAAACATTCGACCACTCTTGAGTTAGCATTAACCCTAACTTGTAATTCTTCGAAAAATCACCCTTGAATTTTATAACAAAACAATTAAACTTTGAATACCGAAGATGAATGACAAAGATGATTTGATTCATGAGTCACAAACTTTTAACTCCGGATGTGGGATCCACATGAATGAAACAACAATAGTCATAAAAGTAAGGGTATAGAAAGAAATTGACATTGATCAATAGTTAGTGGTTGAAACTCAACCTTACTTAATGATAATGTTAATGATCATCTATCTAAACTCTTAACCTTCAATAATTTACATTGGTGAAAATCAATATAATGAATGACAACTTGAATTCCCTTTTCATTGAAGAATATGTCCGTGTTGAGCAAACATAGAATCAAAAATATCATTCATATGATAACCTATAATTAAATATAGGTGGCAATATTGTGAGCTATGAGGATATCCGTTAAAATTCTTTTTAAGCTTTGGTTATTGTTGTTTGACAAAATATTAAGTCTCTATCATTAATTGCTACTTAGAGGAGTTCTTTATATATATATATTTTAAAATCACTGTATATAAATATATATTCTATATTATACATATTATTTGTTTTATATATTAATAGACAAAGGGCTGGGCCGGGCCCCCTCGGGCTTGCTAAGTCAAGCCCTAGCTCGGCCTTCAAGGTTGCGGGATTTTCAAAATCGGGCCCTACCCTACCATCAGGCTTTAGGACAAAAAGAAAAACCCTCGCTTTGAGGGCTTTTGCGGGCCGAGCTGGGCCCCCTCTTCAAAAGGCCGGATTGACAGCCCTAACCCTCACCATCACATCACCTCAGGTTGATGATCCTTACAAATTTGGAAGGCTTGGTCTGGATATATGCATTTCTTGCAACTCTGACAAGCCTAGATATACTTTAGCCAAGCCTGACCTGACCCATGTACACCTAGTAGAGATATACCAAACTCACATTCACATTCAATGCAATGTCAATCCAATCCAATTTACGTTACCATTTAAAGTGGTTTTTTCTTTATTTATTTTGTTTTATTAATATGAGCCAATGCATAGAGAATCACGGAGCTGCCTCTGTGGTTAGAGTGCCCCCGTTTTGACAGCTCCATTCAGGGATCGATCTTTGGGTGGACATGTTTACTTGTCACTCCCAGCCACTAGGACAATCGGGAAACAATCAAACATGAGCCCATACATTGAAAAGTCTAGAAACCATATTACTGCCACATAAGAGTGGCACCCAACAAATTGCTCTAATATTGAAAATGCGTGGGCTCACTTTTGTTAGGTAATTTGGGGTTTAGGCGGGTCAATGCTTTTAATTGCGGCTAAACGGATACCTACAGAATTATGGGTGGAATATACTGGTTAGCTTAAGCGAGTGGATTGGTAGGTCAGATGAGTTTGCGCCAGTACAAAGGATATTTACACTATTATATTCAACTATTTATTCTGGCCAATTTTCAATAGACATCTATATAGATACCCTCCTTGGTTGTCTTACACTGAGCCAAGACCCAGAGGAGGCAGTGCTTTTTAAGTAAAACTAGTGGAGCCCTGTAGGAGCCTTGTAGGTGCATTGCACGTGAAAGGAACGTACTCTTTCAGTATGATAATCTGTGCAATGCAAGGAACATACTCTTTCAGTATGATAATCTGAAAAAATAAAGTCATTTAAAAACTCAATACTAACTATCCCAATGGAGAATGACCATGTAACAAATTAAGTAATTTACAATCGCTCATTGTTCTTGTGAAATTTAGTAAAAGCTTCAATAGAAAAAAGTAAGAAGAAGATTGAATAACAAGATATATGGAAGGAAACTAATTAAAAAAAAAGTTGAAAACCAACATTTTCTGGCCATACATGATTAGGGAAAACACTCACCAATTTCAATATAGATCGATAGTCCGGCCCATTTCCCATTAAAATTTGTCTAAAACCTAGCGCCAAATACATACCAAATTCAATGAAACAAAATACTAATCAACCAAAATAGTACCCAACTCATACCTTTAAACGAATCAACAACAAATCACAAGGATTCCAATCAATCTTTGGCATTCCCATCTCTTCCTCTGATAAGCAAATCGTGTCTTTACAAGCATTGAGATCGAAGTGAAATTTTCTACACATGAAAACCTCAATTGAAATTTCTCATTTGAGTTCTTGCAGCGAATGAACAAATTCTTCAAACACAACCCTTTTCATGATCATTTGAGCTAAGCATTTAATTGAAATATAATAATACTAAGTGGGGCCCACAAATGTGTAGTTCTCTTTGATTATATATATAAAATATAATAATACTAAGTAGGGCCCACAGATGTGTAGAGAAAAAGTATGACAAGTTCTTATACTAAGTGTGGCCCACAAATGTGTAGTTCTCTTTTATTATATATATAATATAATAATACTAAGTGGGGCATACAGATGTGTAGATCTAGAGTAAAAGCATGACAAGTTCTTCTACTAAGTGGGCCCCATAGATGTGTAGTTCTCGTGTTATTATATATATCTAATATAATAATACTAAGTAGGGCCCACAGATGTGTAGAGAAAAAGCATGACAAGTTCTTTTACTAAGTGGTATAATAAAATAATACTAAATGGGGCCCACAGATGTGTAGTTCTCTTTTATTTATACATATATAATATAATAATACGAAGTGGGGCCCATAGATGTGTAGTTCTCTTGTATTATATATATAATATAATAATACTAAGTGGGGCCCATAGATGTCTAGATGTAGAGAAAAAGCATGACAATACTAAGTGGGGCCCATAGACTGTAGTCCTCTTTTATTTCATATATATATATATAATATAATATAATATAATAATACTAAGTGAGGCCCACAGATGTGTAGAGAAAAAGCAAGACAAGTTCTTTTCTTTTATTGGGGCCCACATATGTGTAGTTCTCTTTTATTATATATATATATATATATATATATATATAATATCATAATACTACGGGCCCACAGATGTGTAGAGAAAAAGCATAAAACTTTTTTCTCTTTTATAATAAGGGCATAGATATTATATGATTATTATTATAATATAATAATAATATATAATGATATTATACTATATTATAATATTTGGGAGGGGGGGGGGGGATAAAGGTGTAGTGAAAAAGTATGCAACTTCTCTTCTCTTTTATAATAAGGGTATAGATATAGATTTTATATTATTATTATTATTATTCTAATATCATAATAATATATTATTATATTATAATTTTTGGGGGTGGGCCCCACAATGGTGTAGTGAAAAACTTTGCATTATAATATTTGGGGTTGGGCCCCACAAAGGTGTAGTGAAAAAGTTTGCAATTTCTCATAGTAATATATTATTATATTATATTATAATATTTGGGGGTGGGCCCCACAATGGTGTAGTGAAAAAGTTTGCAATTTCTCATAATAATATATTATTATATTATATTATACTATTTGGGGGTGGCCCCACAATGGTGTAGTGAAAAAGTTTACATTATAATATTTGGGGTTTGGCCCCACAAAGGTGTAGTGAAAAAGTTTGCAATTTCTCATAATAATATATTATTATATTATATTATAATATTTCGGGGTGGGCCCCACAATGGTGTAATAAAAAAAGTTTGCAACTTTCTCTCTTTTATAATATTATAATATAATAGATAATAGATAATAGATAGTAGACAGTAGATAGTAGATATTTGGGGGTGGGCCCCACAATGGTGTAGTGAAAAAGTTTGTAATTTCTCAAAATAATATATTATGATCTTATATTATAATATTTGGGGGTGGGCCCCACAATGGTGTAGTGAAAAAGTTTGCAATTTCTCATAATAATATATTATTATATTATATTATACTATTTGGGGGTGGCCCCACAATGGTGTTGTGAAAAGTTTGCATTATAATATTTGGGGTTGGGCCCCACAAAGGTGTAGTGAAAAAGTTTGCAATTTCTCATAATAACATATTATGATATTATATTTTAATATGTGGGGGTGGGCCCCACAATGGTGTAGTGAAAAAAGTTTGCAACTTTCCCTCTTTTATAATAGTAGTAGATAGTAGATAGTAGATAGTAGATAGTAGAAGTAGATAGTAGATAGTAGATATTTGGGGGTGGGCCCCATAATGATGTAGTGAAAAAGTTTGCAATACAATATTTTGGGGTGGGCCACACAAAGGTGTAGTGAAAATTTTTACAATTTCTCAAAATAATATATTATTATATTTGGGGGTGAGCCCCACAATGGTGTAGTGAAAAAGTTTGTATGAGATAGATAGATAATAAGGGTATAAATATTATATTATTATTATTATAATATAATAATATATGATTATATTTTATTATAATATTTTGGGTGGGCCCCACAGTGGTGTGGTGAAAAAACCATTCAACATTGCCTCTTTTATAATAGTAGATAGAAATGCCCATAATATGTAGTTAGTAATGTATGTCAGTATGTATGAATTATTAATGGGGACTTTTGTCCCTGTCGGTCGCTGATTTTCGGCCGTTTTCCGATTTTCTTTAATTCTTTCTTCTTTGGTATTTTTTCTAGTATTATTTTTACATGTTTTGGCCTGATTTCCCTGTAAAAAATTTGAAGAGAAGTCATGCAGATCAGAGGGCAAAGTTTCTGATTTTCCGGGAAAGTCGAAGACTTTGTCGAGCAGAGTTGCTGATTTATCGTCAGAACCCAAAACTCGGTCAAACGATGTCGGAATGACCTGAAATTTGAGGTGAAGCCTCTTGAACGATAAATAAGATCAATCATGGGATTTTTTTGAGTTTTGAAGTAGTGTGAGGTCCTATCGGCAGTAGACTTGATTTTATTACGAGGAAGATGTTGTGCTTTGATGTATGATCAACCGATGTCCGACTGACTTGAAATTTGACAGGGGGCTTATTGGAGTCATTTTGAGATGATCCATTTGTTCCGATTTGGAAATCATGGTCCCGGGGAGTTTCATCGCCGGGAGGCCTGATTTTGCTTTTGGGAGTCAAAGTCTGGTTAAATGTTGTCGAAATGACCTGAAGCTTGATATGTAGCCCTTTGGAAGTATTTTGAAATCACCCATGTGCTCTGTTTGATGAGTGATGGCCTTGGTGGTTCTCGCGGCTGAGAGGCTCTGTAAGACCCCGACCCGAGTGACCCCAATTAGTACTAATTAAGTAGTATTTTAGCTCTAAGTGAGATTAGTGGATTTTGGTTTAAGTTTGCGAACAAAATAGCTTTTATATAGCTTTGGGGAGTTTTGAGTGCCTTCTTGATCTAGTAGGACCATTTGGGGGTTCTTTGAATGACCTTACGTGTACTTAGGGGATTATTCGTGATTCCAAAAATTCATGTTTTAACCTCGTTTAACTTATCGCGCTGACATCTACAACTTTCGTGTTAACTTCATTCCCGTTCGAGACCCCGAAACCCTACTTTTACAACTTCGAGGGCAAAACAATCTTTTTACACCAAATCTGGACACAAAATTTGACATCACCAAAACCCTTGAAATATATACTTTTTGGAAACTAGATTTTTCATCAAAAACTTTTCCCTTTTTTGTCAAACTCAACCGAGGCCCAGAAACCCATGTTTTTAGTCCTATAAGAATTCCTAGTAGTGGAGCCCATCACCACTTGTTATAAAATGAGAACCCTTTTTCTCCTTTTTCTTTTTTTTTCAGCTCAAAAGTTGTAGCCCAAGCTAGGGTTTTCTTCTTCTCCCTCTTCTTGCTTTCTCTCCTCCCACCCACTACCAAGTTCTTGCCAATTTAACAATGGAGGTCATCTTCTTCTTCCTCACCATGAAAGCTCCTTATTGACACCATTTGTGAAGGAATCTAGCCCCATTGAGGTCTTCTTGGAGCTTATCTTGTCCATTTAAAGAACTTTCTTGTAAGCTACCTTTCCCATCTTCTAGCATTGTTTTCTTCTATCCTTTGGGAAGCTCCATCCTCTTTATTGCAAGCCCTTTCTTTCTCATTTCTTGTTTTGACCATTTAGGGTTTGTGTTGGGGGTTTTTGAATGTGTTTATAGGTTGGCTTTGAGAGAGTGTAATTAGGAGCTTGATTTGCTAGCTTGGACCAAAGGCAAGTGGATGAATGAATTTCTTTGATTTTCAGAACATTTGTTGTGAGAAAAACTTGATTTTTATTAATGGTATTGATGCTTAGCTCTTGATTATTGACATGGTTTCTATTAATTTCAAAATGTGCATATTGAAGTGTCTTCCTATCTTGTAAATCTCTTGAAATTTGTTTGCATTCGATTCATGTTAAACTTGTTTAGGTTACATGTGGATTTTCATGAATGATGGGTGCTCTCTCTTGTGAATGGAATGTGGATGGAATAGAAAGTGATTTGATGCAAGGTGTGGGAAATCTGATGATGAAATATTTGTGGTATAAAGGAAGCTTTGAGCTCCTTATTTATGGGTAAGAATGGAGTCTCAAAGGGATTCGCAAAGGAAGAAAAGAAGGAACCAGACTGCCTAGAAACAGTGTTCTACGATAGTTCACTCGAGCGAACCCCATCGAGAGGACAGTTGGCTCAAGCCAACTTGACAGGTCGCTCGAGCCAACCCCTCACAGAAAGTTGTTGGCTTGAGCGAACTTCGGGTCCGTTCGAGCCAACTGTACAGTGGGCTTGGGTCAACGCAGGAAGACTTGAAATGTTCTTCTAAAGCTTGGGGATGTATTGTTTGGAGCCCCAATGCGATGGTAAGGCCAAGAAAGCAAAGTGTGAAGCTTGATCAAGGAAGAAACCCCATCATGGGGATTCATTGAGGACTTTTGGACTTGTCAATTTGTATAAAGAGCTTGAAATGTCCTTGATTTTATTGAGTACCAAGGCAATGAAAAAAACAGACATACGGTACCCTTATGTACCTTGATTTAAATCTTGGATCCTCCATGTATGGTCCGGTATTTTGTGGAGATCCTTTTTGTATTTCTTTTCACTGGGATTTCATACTGACTCGCTAGTTTTCATGTGATTTTTACTTGCCTGCTTCAGATATACTAATTTATGTACTCTAACTGTCTTGCTAGCCCTGTATATGCATGACTAGACATGACTGTGATTTATGTGCCTATGGGCACCCTGTCCCGCTTGCTTAGGTGTTATGCACCTATTTATGTATATATGTCTTGATTGCCTTCTCGTAACATATAAGTCGGCACCACTAAGTTTGGACAACCTTGTCGGCCTGATCCACCGACTTGGCGTCCCCCTGTTGCTCCTACCAGCTGTAGTTTGGATCCTGCCTGTCCCATTACTCGGTTCCGAGGCCATGGTCTTGCCTAGCTATATGTATATATATTTAGTTGGTTCTCGTCACCTCGAGTGTCTAAGACCAATGCCTCTAGCGTGCTCTCATCACATTAGTGATGGAGGATTTAGCTCAGTGTGGTTGCCATTTTGTTAGTTCCCTATTCTTTGGTACCTTTACATGTTTTTATATTGCATGTGTTTTCTAATTGATGATGCATTCTTTTTCATGGGAATTAATGTTAAGCAGGTTTTAATGTGTTCCAAGGTAATTTTAAATATTATCATGTTGTTATATCTTTTCACCCACCTGCCAGACCATCGTGTCTGACCCATTCTTTGATACTCTGGTCCAGATGCCGGTTATCCCGAGGAGGAGCCAGAGGAGGTGGCTGATGAGCCGCAATAAGTAGGAGAGTGGCAGGCTGATGATGTCACCTGGACACTCAGTAAAGCCTTGAGATACGGAACATTTTGGGGATTATGACTAACCCATTCTTTTGGTTGTACTGGCCTTTGTTGGCCTTTATTTTTGGTGAGTGATTAATTGACTGATCTTTTGTATAAACGTTCGACTTTACTTTTGAGAAATGCTATAATGATCATTGCTCACTCTGACATCATGTTGTATACCTTTGCATTATCAGTCTTGTTTGATGGAAATGAGTTATCTATTCGATTTGCTACACGCTTCCGCATTTGAATGAAATGTTATGTTGGTGTGATATCTTCACTGCGGACAACTGTGGGAAATCGCTCGCATGGAGGTTATGGTGTTCTTGTTGATCCGTGTATGTACTTACTAATTTAATAAATTCTCTTGGCACTGTTATCATTTATACCGTCCCGATCCCGGATTAGGCTCGTGTGACCGGTCCGGGGTCGCTACAGAATGGTATCAGAGCGAGACGTGTTTCAGGCAATTAAAAAAAACTAGAAATCCTAAGGACATGGCAATGATTCCTTAGACTTTTCGTTAGCTAGAATCGTGTGAGCAATGTGTGACCCTTTACTTCATTATTATGTGCTAACATCTTGTTTTGCAGCATTATGCCTCCTCGTAAGAGACCAGTGAACGACAATCCCACCGCAAGCAATAGTGATCATATAGGGCCATTAGAGAAAAGTACTCCAGACCAAACTATGCAGAATCAGTTTGTGAGAACCCGACCTCTAATCTCTTGGATTAGTGTCGTTTTATTTGTGGATTAGTTCTTTTAGTGGGATTAGTAGTTGTTGGGTTGAGTTTGTGAGCTAGAATGGTTTTTCTTCTAGTTTTGGGCTTTTGAGCGCTTTGGTAGCTTGTGGGGCCCTTTGGGGGTTCCCTTTTCGGCTTTACATTTACTTGTGAGATTTTCTCTATTTGTTTCGTATTGTGTTTTTGGCCCGTTGCATTCATCTTGAGGAATCCTACAACTTTCATGTTGATCTCGTATCCATTTGAGAACCCGAAACCCGATTTCTTGGCCTTGAGGGCAAAACAGTCATTTCACACCAAATCTGTACCCAAAACTCGATATTCCCGAAACCTGCGAAACATATACTTTTTGGAAACTAGATATTTCGACGATCATTTCTTCCTTCTTCGTCGAATCCATCCGAGGTCCCGAATTAGATGATTTCAGCCACCCAAGTTCTTTAAGTTGTGGGACCCAAACCTCACTTGCTTATAAGAGGAACCCATCTCCTTCATTCATTTCATTCACCATTGTTCCAGCTGAACCTAGGGTTTTTCCCTTGTGTTTCTCTTCTTCTTCTTGCTTCTTCATCTCCAAGCCACACCAATAGTTCATTAATCAAGCAATGGAGACCACCTTCTTCTTCCTCATCTTGCAAGCTTTCCATTGATACCATTTGTGAAGAGAACCCTCCATCACAAGACTTCCTTTGAGCTTACCTTGTCCATTAGAGGACCTTGCAAGTAAGTGTTCTTCTTCATCTTCTAGATTTGTAATCTTCTAGCCTTAGAGAAGCTCCACCTTGATTATTGAAAGGTTTCCTTGTCATTTCATTGTTTAACCCATTTTAGGGTTTGTTTTGGGGGTTTTTGTAGAGATTGTGGATCTTGAGCTTGAGAGGTGATTAGGAGCTTGATTTGCTTGATTAGAGTCAAAGGCAAGTGGATGAATGGATTGTTTTGATTATTAACATGTTTTGTGAGAAAAATCTTGTTTCATTAAGGGTTTTGGTGATTTTAGTAGTTGTCTTTACTATGATTAATATTGATTTCGAAATGTGCTTATTGATGAGTTATTTCCCTCTTGTTCATGCTTGGAAAATGCATGCATCATATTGTCAAGGTTTCAAATGGTTTCACATGAATGAGTTTTCTCCACCTTGAGATTTATTGTGAATGGAAAGAATGGAAAGAATGGAAAAGGAGAAACTTGAAATGAGGAGCTCTTTAGCTCATTTTAATGTCTTGGAAACATATATTTAAACCATCTTGTTTATAGTTCTATGTGATTGTGTAAGTGTTGGAAAGGAAAGGAAAAAGAGGAGGAAAAATCAGTGTCCCGGACCTGCTGCACGCCCAGGTCCGATCGATCGGACCTACAGGCCGATCGATCGGACCTACAGGCCGATCGATCGGCCTGTCTTTTAACAGTAAGGCCTTTTGGGACGATCGATCGGCCGATCGATCGGACCCTGTGCATTTCTGGTCCAGTGAAATTTGATATTGTGTTTTTTTTTGGAAACCTTTGGGCTTTCTATGAGTCCTAGGGGTATATACCTTAGTGTTAAGACCAATTATACCCTAATCTAAGGTCTCTAAGACTAGGGAACTGAAAGAAAAGAATGGTGTTGATTTAGACACTAATTCTTGGTTCTAGGTGGGACCCTGGCTACCCTTTTTGGACTGTTTGGACTAAGTGTGAGAATGTCTTGAGCCGACACGCCTCACGGTTGGTTCAGTGGCATCGAAGTTCAATCCATTTCAATCTTGAACGAGATGGAACGACGCGATATCTTCTTTATATCTAAACACAAGTCTATTTCCTTGGCTATCGCTAATTCTATTCCTTTCGATGACTGAATCGGTTGCTCGATGTTTCCGGATTAATGTCATGCCTAGGATGGACCGTTTATAATCTTGATTCTTGCTATTGTAACATCTAGTACTACCCATAAGCTCATTATAAGTTTTGAAAGTAGTAAAAGTGCATAAAGAGCCCGGAATGTCTTCAAACTCAAGGAGTACCAAGTAATTGTTATAATCGACATACGGGACCCCTATTCACTTAAATAGATCTTGAAACCGATATTTTTACCCGAAATTGTTATAGTTCATTGTTTCACCTCTTTTCCCGAGATTTGCATTACATGACTTGTTTTCCCGAAAGCATTGGAGTTACTCTAGTAACAGTCATTTGTCCCGAAGTGCATTGCATCACATGATATGACAGTGTGCCCTTGAGCACCCCGTTTTACCCGTTTAATTATTGTACTTGATTTACTTGTTTCCCCGAAAGCATTGAAGTTACACTAGTAACAGTTATTTGTCCCGAATGTATTGCCCGATATGAAGTGACAGTGTGCCCTTGAGCACCCCCGTTTTACCCGTTTATTTACTGTACTCGAATTACTTGCATATGTCTCGATTGGTTTTGACCTATAATTCGGCATCACTAAGCTTGGATACCTTGTCGGTTTGATCCACCGACTTGGAAATCCCTCTCCCGTCCCGCCAGCTGCAGTTTGGATCCCGATACCCGGTTATTGCCGTGGTCCCGTCCCGATACCCGGTTCGCTACCGTGGTCCCGTTCCCGTATATTTATATTGTATATATGATTTACGTTGAGTCTCCTCACCTTGTGTGACTGAGACCAACGTCCCGTTATACTCTTGTCACTTCGGTGATAGAGGACTTAGCTTCTTGTGATTGCCATCTTGCCAGTTCCCGATTCCTTGGATACCCGACATGTTTTATATTATTTACTTGCTTTCCGATAAATGATTCGTTTCCTTTATGAAAGTTGTTATTTAAACAAGTGCTAATATTCTCCAATGTAAATTCAGTTATTATTATATGGTTTTCTGTCCTTTGTACCCGCACATGTTTTAAATGAATGCCGATTGGGTGAATAACCATGCTTTTACATATGTTCCATACGATCAATGATTTTGCTAGATTTATATGATTATACGTGTTTTAAAGGAATACCCGAATTGTTAAATATCCGTGCCTTGTTTTAAAGGACATTTGGTTTGTCAGATATCTATGTTTATACCTGTTTTTAAATGAATACCCGAATTGTTAAATACCCATGCTTTGAAATATGTTTCAAATGACACTTATTTTGCCAGATCACTATGTTTATACCGGTTTCAAATGAATATCCGATTTGTTAAATATCCCTACTTTGAGATATGTTTTAAATGAACATTAGTCTTGTCAGATTTCTTTGGTTACACCTGTTTTAAACGAACACCCGGTTTGTTAAATATCCGTATTTTCACATATGTTTCAAATGGACTTTGGTTTTGCTAGACTGCTATGAATGTCTGGTTTGTTGTATACTTATGTTTTTACTTAAGTTTCAAATGAACGTGGTTTTGGCCATACCGCTATATTCATACATGTTTTAGACGAACACCCGATTGTCAAATATCTATGATTATAGATGATGTAAATGAACACATGTTTTATTAGATATTCATGTTTTACCCATGCTTGAAATGAATACAGGTTTTCCCCGAGATTCCCGACTTTTGCACCCGTTTAATTATATGCAGCATTTGATCGAGTATCATGATTTATCTTATGTTTTATTCTTCAGTATATTTGTTATCTTTTCATCCACCTGCCAGACCGTCGTGTCTGACCCACTACTTTTGGTACTCAGGTTCAGATTTCTTCGCCCCGAGTTGAGTGTTTTTGTTGGCTGTGGAGCCATGCCTTGCAGGTTGTTTTGTCGGCTATGTCATGTAGACATTGAGCTTGACATCGGAGCTACGTCACACTTGGGTAGTAGTTTATAGCTTATTGTTGTATGGCTTTTATTAGCCTTTTTCTTGGGATTCTTAATTAATGTACAATGATAATTGTAACTTGAACATATATGGGAATGTAACATCCTGTTACTGTCAGCTCTGTAATTTATTGTGATGGTTACTCCAGTCTGATATGATTCTTGATATAATAGCTATGTGCTAAAGGTTGAGTGCGACGCGGAATCCGATGGCCACGGACTTCGGGTCGCAACGCCACAAATGCTTCCGCAAAATATTCAGAACGTGTTGGAAGGTGTTGTCTTCACACACGCGGATCCTGGGAGAAGTAAAATACATTTATGTTATAATCCCATTTCCCGCCCCCGAGGTTTCGGTTCGGGGGCGTGACACAGTTTCAGCAGATGGTATAGGCTATGCTCGATCAACAACGTTAGGCTAATGAGAATCAGGCTAGGCTATAAGAGCAAATGACAAAGAGAGAGGAAAATCATGCTAGGGAATGACACATATGCAAATGCAGTTGTTGGAAGTTTTAGAGAGGAGGCTTGAATCGGTCCTAACTCAACCACCAGGTCCACTGATTGTCATCAATCAAAGGGAGAATGACTCGAATGCCTTGTTTGAGCTGTTTAGGAAGAGAGGTTTGAAAGACTTCACCGGGACATAGGACCCTCTAACTGCAGATGATTGGTTAGAGCATACAAAAAATATTTTTGAAGTCTTCCAATGCACCGGAGGAGAACAAGTGAAACTCGCAGTGTCCCTATTCACCGGTTTAGCTGACATATGGTGGAAAATAATTAGGGCAGAGTATAGAACCATGGCATATGCAGAGGCTTGCGCTAATTTCAAGAGGCATTTTGGTGACACCACTCAGTCAAAAGGTAGAAAGCAACAGAATTCCAGCAGCTTGTGCAAGGCAACACGACGGTTCTCAAATACCTCACCAAGTTTGAAAGGTTGTCCCGATATGCTCCGGAGTTGATAGACACTGTGGAGAAGAAGATTTCTAAATTCCTCGAAGGACTTAACCCAATCATAGAGAGGGATGTCATAGGGGTTGTGTCACTAGCAACCTTTGAAGAAGCTGTCGAGAGGGCTTATAAGTTTGAGAACTTGAACAACAAGATCCTCCGAATTCAGGGAAAAAGTCAAGCTCACAAATAGAACCACCAACAGAGGAACCAGCAGAACAAAAGATAGAGACCAGATCAAAATGCCCAGAATCCAGTGGTTTGCATCCATTGTGGTAAGAATCATGTGAGTGCTGAATGTCGTACCATGACTGGGGCATGTTTCAGATGTGGTGCCATGAACCATCAACTCAAGGATTGCCCGAGGCTCAGGTAGAATCAGCAGCAACAAGGAGCACAACGTCCAGCACCACCCCAAAATGCACCAGTTACTTAGAATTAGGCAAGGCCACTGTAGTAGCAAGCACTACAGCAGCAATATATGCCCCAGCAGCAGTAGCCGGCCTGTCAGCAGGGACAAAATTAGAATCACCGTCCCCTTGCAACATAACAGGAATGCCCCATAGGGCAAGCAGAGGCAAGCTCAGAATAGGCCACAGTAGCGAGGGAAAATCTATGCAGTCAATAGGGCTGATGTAGAGGCGGCAACCAACGTAGTAGAAGGTACACTCCTTGCCTGTGGAATTGAAGCTAGAATTTTATTTGACCCTAGTTCTACACACTCATTTCTATCCCCTAAGTTTTCTAAATTGATTGATGTGCATGCTAGAGAACTTGAGTTTATTTTGACAGTGGCTACTCCAGTAGGTAAACAAGTTGTCTGTAGGACTTTTTACCCTAGTTGTGCTATAAAAATAGGAGAAGTGGTGTTATCGACGGATCTCATTTTATTGGAGATGCATGACTTCGATATCATCCTAGGGATGGATTGGTTGACAGGGTACCATGCCACGATGGATTTTTCCATAAGACCCTCACCTTCAAATTAGATGAGACACAGGCAGGAGTATTGTTTCAGGGAGAGATGATGAATCCTCGTGCAGGGTTCATCTTAACATTGAAAGCAAATAGACTATTGAAAAGTGGATGTGAAGCTTATTTGGCGTTTATTACGGAGGATAAACGGTCCCAAGGGGAGGGGTGGAGGGGATCCCTATTGTTTGAGAATTCTTGGATGTTTTTCCAGAAGAGATTCCAGGATTGTCACCCATCAAAGAAATTGATTTCACCATTGAGTTATTACCAGGGACCGCTCCGATATCTATTGCACCATATAAGATGGATCCGGCGGAATTGGGAGAGTTGAAGATACAATTACAAGAATTGTTGGACAAAGGTTTTGTTAGACCTAGCATTTCGCAGTGGGGAGCTCCGATTTTGTTTATAAAAGAGAAAGATGGTTCGATGAGGATGTGCATTGATTACCGAAGATTGAACCAAGTGACTATTAAGAACAAATACCCATTGCCAATCAGAGATGAACTGTTTGATCAGTTGCAAGGTGCTGCCTATTTCTCAAAAATTGACTTGAGATCCGGTTACCATCAGCTGAGAGTTAGAGAGTCAGATGTACTAAAGACAGCTTTCCGGATAAGATATGGACACTATGAGTTCCTAGTGATGCCATTTAGATTGACTAATCACTGACAGTATTTATGGCATTGATGAACAAAATATTTGCACAGTATCTGGATCAGTTCACTGTAGTGTTTATTGATGATATTTTGGTGTACTCCAAGTCTAGAGAAGAACATGAAGAGCACTTGAGGATAGCACTGCAACTTCTAAGAGATAACCAGCTTTATGCAAAGCTCAGTAAGTGTGAATTTTGGCTAAAACAAGTAGCATTTTTGGGGCACATCATCTCCAAAGAAAGGTTGTCAGTGGATCCGTCCAAGATTGAGGCGGTTGTGAATTGGGAAAGACTGAGAAATGCGTCAGAAATCAGGAGTTTTCTGGGATTGGCAGGTTATTATCGGAGGTTTGTTTAGAGATTTTCATCGATTGTGTCACCATTGACAAAGTTGACCAGGAAAAATGTACAATTTGTATGGACAGATCAGTGTTAGGATAGTTTCCGAGAGCTGAAAAAGAGATTAATTACAGCACCAGTCCTTACTTTACCATCCGGAAGTGGTGGTTTCACTATTTTTACCGATGCTTCGAATGTTGAACTTGTTTGTGTGCTAATGCAAGACGGGAAAGTCATTGCTTATGGATCCTGGTAGTTGAAAGATCACGAGAAGAATTATGCAAGGCATGATCTTGAGTTGGCAGTAGTGGTTTTTGCGTTGAAAATGTGGAGGCATTACCTTTATGGAGAGAAGTTCGAGGTCCACTCTGACCACTGTAGCTTATAGTACTTGTTTTCTCAGAAAGAGCTGAACATGAGAGAGAGGAGATGGATGAAATATATTAAAGATTATGATTTTTCGATCAAGTACCACCTGGGGAAAGCAAATGTAGTTGCCGATGCTTTGAGCAAAAAATTAGTAGGCTTGGAAAATCTTAGTGTTACTTGTATTTTTCAGCAGTTGGATGAGTTGAGAATAGATCTACTGCCACTGAGGAAGGGTGTGATGTTAGCTAACATGCCAGTGTCCGAGCTTTCTTTCATTCAGAAGATCAAGGATAGTCAACTACAAAATCTGGAGTTGACAAGGATTTCAGAGCATATAGTAGAGCGTCTTGACTTTCGTATTGTGGATGGAGTCTTGTACTATCGTAATCGTCTATGTGTGCCTAACATTGAAGATTTGAGGAATGACATCATGATAGAGGCTCACAGTACGAAGTATTCTATTCGTCTGGGCAGTACAAAGATGTATCAGAACTTGAAGGGCATATTTTGGTGGAACAACATAAAGAGAGAAATTATGGCATTTGTTTCCCGTTGTATGACCTATCAGTTGTGAAAGCAGAACAGAGGCTTGTTGCAACTGTTAGAGATCCCGGAATGAAAATGAGAGCACATTACCATGGACTTTGTTTCGGGACTATCGAAGACGAGCAGAGGCAACAATGCGATATGCGTCATTGTGGACTGACTCACCAAGTCAGCTCATTTCATTCCCATGAGGACAGGGAAGAAGATGCACATGTTACCTTTGGCAGAGTTGTTTGTCAATGAGATTGTTAGTCGACATGGATAACCAGTTTCTATCACATCCGACAGAGACAGCAGATTCGTCTCGAGGTTCTGGAAAACATTGCATGAATCCATGGGTACAAAGCTAAAGTTTAGCACGGCCTATCATCCACAGGCAGATGGCAAGTCAGAGAGGACAATTCAGACCCTTGAGGACATGCTCCGTGCTTGCGTGTTAGACTTCAAGACTCAATGGGATGAGGATTTACCATTGTGTGAGTTCGCTTACAACAACAGTTACCACTTGGGCATTGGAATGACGCCTTTCGAGGCTTTGTCTAGTAGAAGGTGTAGGACACCTATGTGTTGGGAAGGAGTAGGAGTTCATAGTTTTCATGGGCCGACCATTGTGAGTGAGACTAGTGATAAAGTCTAGTTGATCCAAGAACGTCTGAAAGTAGCCGGAGTAGACAGAAAAGCTATGCAGACTCTCATAGAAGGGACTTACAGTTCGAAGAAGGAGATAAGGTTTTCTTGAAGGTGTCACCTACCAGGGGAACGTTGAGGTTTGGATAGAAGGACAAGTTATCCAGGCGATACATTGGACCTTATGACATTGTGAGCAAGATTGGTGATGTGACTTATAGATTAGCCTTATCACCTGTCGCGACCCCGGACCGGGTCCCACCGAGGTCCTAATCCGGGATCGGGACTTAAGATTGATGATGTGTGTGTACATTTATTTAATTTCTCATAGGTGTCCGTGGTGAGGATATCACAACGACATGAATATTTCTTTTAATGCGCAAGCGTGTAGCAAATCAAATTGATAATTCAAGTCATATCACAAGATAATAATACATGTATAATCCGAGTATCAGAATGAGCAATGATCATTAGTGCTTTCCCAAAAGAAAAGTTACAGTTTATACAAAAGATCATTTAATTACATTCCCAAAAATAGAGGCCAACAAAGGCCAATATAAACAAAATACCAATCCCGAAAAGAATGGTTAAAAGTTTTCCCAAAATGTTATCTCTCTCTAGCAATCAAATGTCTAAACAACATCATCAGCATGCCACTCAACTAGGCGTTGCGGTTCATCGACCGCGTCCTTAAGCTCCGCCTCGGGGTAGACAATGTCCGGACCCGAGTACCAAAGAGTGGGTCAAACATGACGGTTTGACAAACGGGTGAAAAGACATAAAAATATAACAATAAATGAATTTACCTTTAAAAGTATTCAAACCTGTTTAAATAACAATTTCCATAAAAGAGATAAATCATTTATCCAAATACAAGTATGCTTTGTAAAACATATAAAGGTAACCAAGGAAATGGGAAACAAGCAAGATGGCGACCACGCGAAGCTAAGTCCTCTATCACCGAAGTGACAGAGCAATATCAAGGCGTTGATCTCAGTCACACGAGGTGAGGAGAAACAACAGAATATATACATATACATAAAATATACGGGACATGACCACGGTAGCGAGCCAGGCATCGGAAACCACGGTAGCAATCCGGGGTATCAGGACAAGACCACGGTAATAACCGGGTAGCGGGATCCAAACTGCAGCTGGCGGGACAAGAGGGGGATCTCCAAGTCGGTGGATCAGACCAACAGGGTTATCCAAGCTTAGTGGTGCCGACTCATAGGTCAAATGACAAGATCAAAATATGTATGAAATACATCAAGTGCAAGTACATAAATAAACGGGACGGGGGTGCTCAAAGGCGCAACTGTCATATCAATCCGGGCATGCTTATCAGGATTAGCAAAATGCTACAATTTCAATTTCAATATTTTCGGGAATGCATAAGAAATTCGGGAATAATGGAATACAAATGTACTTTCGAAATCTCAAGACAAGTATCGGGGTTCAAGATTTGTTTAAGGTGAATAGGGGTCCCGTATATCGAATTAATGACAACTTGGTACTCTTTGAGTTAGGGGACATTCCGGGCTCCTTATAAACCTTAGGATTCTCAAAACTTCAAATGAAATCTTCGTGATGTGGTTTCTTTCTCAAACGGATGTCAAATCATATGAACGATTCTTCTCATTGCAATAGGGCTCCCAACAAACCTCTCACAACCATATAAACATTTAATTTATGCTCCCAAAACAGTCCCAGGTGAACAGTACCAATCACTCGAGCGGACTGGAGGTTCGTTAGAGTGGTGAGCTCTCTGGAATGGTTGTCTGGGTGGGTTCGCTCGAGCGAAGTTGGGGTTCGCTCGAGCGAACTCATCCAGTATCAGGTTGGCTCGAGCGAAGATTCAGTTCGCTCGAGCTAACCACTCTCTGGAATGAGTTCTAGGAGGGTTCGCTCGAGCGACAAAGGGTCCGCTCGAGCGAACTGTCCTCTGGAACGACTCGAACCCTTTTCTGGACACTTCGCTCTAGCGAAGTGTCATGTTCGCTCGAGCGAACTGTCCAAAAACTGATTTTGGGACAGTTCTTTTCCTCTATTTCTCCTCCTTCTACAATCACCTTTTTAGCCCCTTGAATACACCAAATGATGAGTTCAAAACTTCATCCAAATCAACATCAAATTTCCAACAACATTCATTCTAACCTCCTCCAACATTATCACATCCAAATACAAGGAAAGGAGGGAAGGAAACCACTACACACAAGAGTACATTTGAGATAAAACAAGATAACATTGAATGCTATGAACCAAAACATTTTTATGACAATAAATACACTATCAAGGCTCTTTCATGAACATTTATTTCAAGTCAAAGCATTAAATAGGCATGAGTGAAAAACAACACAATAAATCACATATCTCATAAAATCATTGAAAACTCATAAACATTAATTCATCCACTTGCCTTAGAGTCTCTAATAAGTAATCCAAGCTCTAAGCAAGCTTTCCAAGTCAAAGGTCCAAGCTACAAGCAAAAATCCCCAAAAACAAACCCTAAGAGGGTCAACACACACTACACCAAAAATCGGAAATTGGAACGGAAAAGCGTTCCTAATCCTCCCGTTCCTAATCCGTTAAACCGTTCCAATTTCCGTTCCAATTTGGATTAGGAACGGTTGGTACCAAATTGGAACGGAAATTGGAACGGTTTAACGAATTAGGAACGGGAGGATTAGGAACGCTTTTCCGTTCCAATTTTCGATTTTTGGTGTAGTGACAAGAAATAGAAAGAGAAAACTCTTAATAATGGAGATGAAGCTTCTCTAAGGTCATAAGAATACAAATCTAGAAGATAGAAAAGATTGCTTACAAGGAAGTTCTTCAAATGGCAAGAGTTATCCCAAGGAGAGTCTCAATGTTGGTAGATTTCTCTTCTAATGGCATTCATGGAAAGCTTGCAAGGTGGGGAAGAAGAAAATGTGATCCATATCTTGATTGGTGCAAGGTTGGTAGTGGATTTGGTGATGGAAAGCAAGAGAAGAAGGAAGAAAAGGGAAACCCTAGTTTGAGAAGTTGTAGTTTGCTAGAAAAGGGGAAAAGGGAGGGGAGTCCTCCTTATATACAAAATGGATTGAGTCCCACCACTAGAATTATTCAAGGGCTGAAATCATGGTTTTTGGGACTTCGAATGAATTCGACGAAGAAGAGAAAAGTGATCGTCGAAATATCTAGTTTAAAAAAAGTATATGTTTCGCAGGTTTCAGGAGTATCAAATTTTGGGTACAAATTTAGTGCACAATGACTGTTTTGCCCTCAATGCTAGGAAAGTCGGGTTTCGGGGTCTCGAATGGGCACGGGATCAACATAAAAGTTGTACGGATTACAAGACAAGTAAAACGGGATTGAAACAATCAAACGCAAGAACCTCAAATAATCCCCCAAATAAACGCAAAGTCATAAAGGAACCCCCAAAGGCCCCCACTAGTCACAAAAGGCACTCCAAAATTCTCAAAATTATATCAAAAGCTATTCTAATCCCAACTTAACCAAAACATACTAAACACGCTTAGAACTAAAACAAAACTTAATTAATGCTAATCGAGGTCACCCGGGACGGGGTCTTACACCACCTGAACTCTCCGGCGTACATAATGTCTTCCATGTGTCAATGCTGAAGAAGTATGTCCCTGACCCATCACATGTACTTTGTCATGAACCTTTGGAAATCCGAGAAGATGCTACATATGTTGAGAAGCCTGTTCAGATCATTGACACAAAGGAACAAGAGTTGAGGACACAAACAATTCAATGGGTGAAAATGCTTTGGGAAAACCATGGACTCGAAGAAGCAACGTAGGAACTACGAGATCAAGTCCAGAAGAAGTATCCACACTTACAACCTGAGGTGAGTCGTAATTTCATTTGGAGGATGTCAGACCCCGACCCGAGTGACCTCGATTAGTACTAATTAAGTAGTGTTTTAGCTCTAAGTGAGATTAGTGAATTTTGATTTAAGTTTGGGAATAGAATAACTTTTATATAGCTTAGGAGAGTTTTGAGTGCCTTCTTGATCTAGTGTGACCCTTTGGGGGTTCTTTGAATGACCTTACATGTACTTGGGGGATTATTCGTGATTTCAAAAATTCATGTTTTAACCTCGTTTGACTTATCTCGCTGACCTCTACAACTTTCGTGTTGACTTCATTCCCGTTCGAGACCCCGAAACCTGACTTTTACAACTTCGAGGGCAAAACAATCTTTTTACCCCAAATCTGGACGCAAAATTCGATGTCAACAAAATTCTTGAAATATATACTTTTTGGAAACTAGATTTTTGTTCAAACACTTTTCCCTTCTTCATCAAACTCAACTGAGGCCCAGAAACCCATGTTTTTAGTCCTACAAGAATTCCTAGTAGTAGAGCCCATCTCCACTTGTTATAAAAGGAGAACCCTTTTTCCCCTTCTTCTTTTTTTTTTTTCTAGCTCAAAAGTTGCAGCCCAAGCTAGGGTTTTCTTCTTCTTTTTTTTTTTTTTTTCTAGCTCAAAAGTTGCAGCCCAAGCTAGGGTTTTCTTCTTCTCCCTCTTTTTTCTCTCCTCCCATCCACTACCAAGCTCTTACCAATTGAAAAATGGAGGTCATCTTCTTCTTCCTCACCATGAAAGCTCTTTATTGACACCATTTATGAAGGAACCCAGCCCCATTGAGGTCTTCTTGGAGCTTATGTTGTCCATTTGAAGAACTTTCTTGTAAGCTACCTTTCCCATCTTCTAGCATTGTTTTCTTCTATCCTTAAGGAAGCTCCATCCTCCTTATTGCAAGCCCTTTCTTTCTCATTTCTTGTTTTGACCATTTAGGGTTTGTGTTGGGGTTTTTTGAATGTGTTTATAGGTTGGCTTTGAGAGAGTGTGATTAGGAGCTTGATTTGCTAGCTTGGACCAAGGCAAGTGGATGAATGAATTTCTTTGATTTTTAGAACATTTCTTGTGAGAAAAACTTGATTTTTATTAATGGTATTGATGCTTAGCTCTTGATTATTGACATGGTTTCTATTAATTTCAAAATGTGCATATTGAGGTGTCTTCCTATCTTGTAAATCTCTTGAAATTTGTTTGCATTTGATTCATGTTAAACTTGTTTAGGTTACATGTGGATTTTCATGAATGATGGGTGTTCTCTCTTGTGAATGGAATGTAGATGGAAAGGATAGTGATTTGATGCAAGGTGTGGGAAATTTGATGATGAAATTGAAAGTCTGTGATCCTAACCCTAAAAAGGGGGGGGGGGGGGTGGGGTGTGAATAGGGTGAGTTACAAATTAGTGACCAATAATGCCCAATTTTAACTTTTATAGTTCAATTAGTCACAAGTGATGATTAAGTAAATAAATGCGGAAGCTAACTGAAACAATCACCACAAAGCATGCACCATCACACAAGGATTTATAGTGGTTCGGCCTCAATGCCTACATCCACTACTGGCTTGTGATCTAACACCCCACCGGATTTCCACTATATATCGTTTTTAATGGGCTAAGCAATAACCTCTAACAATGATGTTTTCTAGGCTAAACAACAACCTATCAATGTGCTTTTCTAGGCTAAGCAATAGCCTTTACAAGATGCTTTTCCAAGGCTAAGCAATAACCTCTACACTATGCTTTTCTTAGGCTAAGTAATAACCTTTACAAAATAATTTTCTCAAAGAAGTGTCTATACAAACACTTTAAGAGATACAATTAAAGCTCAATGCATTTGCCTCTTAATTAGGCTGATATGAAAGTTAAAACAAGATACAAACATACATTAACAAGTAGCTAAGGTGTGTGCTGAAAGTGTATGAATGTTTACTTCAATCAATTTCTAAAATGAAGCTCTTAAATGTATGCTTGATGCATTTGAAAATCTAAGCACAGAAATTGATGATTGAAGCGATGAGCTAATCAGATGAAATATTCAAAACAACTTGGAAAGACATACTACACAAGTTGTATGAAGTTTAAAGACTAAAACACATGTGATTGAGACATGAGTGTTTGCAAAACAATCTAATATGCTTAAGTGATTTGGTGTTTGCAAAACGACTCAGTTAAAGCTAGAAATCATGTTGATATGGAGTTACAAAGAGTTAAACATGCATGGATTTCAAATGGAATGGAAATCAAACTTAACTTGGAAAGATATATCTTTAAATCTCAAGCATTTGGATTTCCATTTGCCCTCTAGCTTTCTCAGCTCATTCCGTTTCCTTAGGCTTCAATATAGTTCCAAAGATTCACCCAACAAGCCCCTTCAAAGTGAGGAATGAAATGAACTTTTATACAAACAACAGTCCAACGGTTAGTTGCTTCGGTCGACCTCATGACCCTTCGGTCGACCGGGTCCAACGGTCATATTGGCCAACGGCTAGTTTTCTCGGTCGACCTGGAGCATGGCTCGGTTGATCGGGTACACTGGCCTGGATGCAGTTCCAAACAATTTTTGAGAAAATGTTTTATGAAAACATGAACTCCAGGCCAATATGTTTCATGCATACTAAAAAGATTCTAAAAATGGGAGATGTATGCAAAACATGAACCTCGATAACTAACTTAATTTTTCAAAAATCATGCATGAAGAACTAGGTTTTCTAAAGAGCATTTTAAGTTCTAAAACATGCAGGATGAAGTCATTTGAAAATCAAATGCACATGCAAGCTAGGAACTCAGATTTCAAAGTCCAAACTAAGATGCATGAGTGTGTGATCAATTGACGGTGAAAGAGATAGTGTATCTATCAAATTAGCAACATATAAAAATCCTAACAGAAATATTTGTGGCATAAAGGAAGCTTTGAGCTCCTTATTTATGGGTAAGAATGGAGGCTCAAAGGGACTTGCAAAGGAAGAGAAGAAGGAGCTGGACTGCCTAGAAACAATGTTCTATGACAGTTCGCTCGAGCGAACCCCATCCAGCAGACAGTTGACTCGAGCCAACTTGACAGTTCGCTCGAGCCAACCTGACCTAGGAAGGTCCGCAAGAGAGAAGCGAACCCCTCATAGAGAGCCGTTGGCTAGAGCGAACTTCGGGTCCTCTTGAGCCAACTGTACAGTGGGCCTAGGTCAACTCAGGAAGACTTGAAATGTTTTTCTAAGGCTTGGGGATGTATTGTTTGGAGCCCCAATGCGATGGTAAGGCCGAGAAAGCAAAGTGTGAAGCTTGATCAAGGAAGAAACCCCATCATGGGGATTCATTGAGGATTTTTGGACTTGTCAATTTGTATAAGGAGCTTGAAATGTCCTTGATTTTATTGAGTACCAAGCCAATGAAAAAAATAGACATACGGTACCCTTATGCACCTTGATTTAAATCTTGGATCCTCCATGTATGGTCCGGTATTTTATGGAGATCCTTTGATCCCGAAAGCCAAGATTTCAACCCTTGAATGTCTTAAGTAGTGGGACCCATCTCCATTTGCTTATATAAGGAGATCCATCTTCCTCATTTTTCCTTTTTCCAGCACAAAAGAGAGTCTAGGGTTTGTTTGACAACTTTTCTTCTTCTTCTTGCTCTCTCCATCTCAATCTCCTACTAATCTTGCACCAACATCAAAATGGAGATCATCATCTTCTTCCTCATCACCATGGCTCTCTATTGATACCATTTGTGAAGAAAACCCTCCATCCCAAGATCTTCATTGAGCTTACTCTTGCCATTAGAGGACCTTACAAGTAAGTAATCCTTCCATTCTTCTAGATTTGTATTCTTCTAGCCCTAGAGAAGCTTCATCTCCATTATTGTAAAGTTTCCCTTCCTATTTCTTGTTTTGACCCATTTTAGGGTTTGTTTTTGGGGATTTTTGTTATAGCTTGGATCTTTGGCCTGGAAGAGTATAAGAGTTTGATTTCTTGATTTGAAGAGCCAAGGCAAGTGGATGATTTGATTTTGTTTAAGCTTTCAATGATTTTGGTATTTTCCACTCATGCCTATTTATTGCATTGGTTTGAAATAAATGTTCATGATAGAGCTTTGGTAGTGCATTTATGTCTTATAAGTGTATTGGTGAATGGCATTAAATTTCTTCTTGTTTGTACCAAATGTACTCTATTGTGAAATGGTTTCCTTCTTTCTTTCTTTGTATTGGATTTGATGTTGATGGAGGAGGTGATGGAATGAACACATGTTGGGGTTTTGGAAGAGTGTAGATTGATGCATTGGAGGAGCTCTTAGCTCAGTTTATTGTAGGGATTAAATGGAAGTGAGGAGAGTGGTGTTGAGGAGGAAAAAGGGCTCAAATCTGAACACAGTGGGTGTTTCCCGCACCTGGCGGTCAGCCAGCGGTCACCTGGCGGCTAACCGCCATATAACCTTGTTGACACACTATACATATTAACCATTCACTTACCATACTATCATCATCATTAATGTCCCGATCCTGGATTAGGACCTCGGTAACCCAGTTCGGGGTTGCGACAGACTGGTATCAGAGCGAGACGTGTTTCAAGTAATTAAAAGAAACTAGAAATCCTAAGGACGTGGCGAGGATTCGTTAGATCTTTCGTTATCTAGTATCGTGTGTGCAATGTGACCCTTTATTTGATTATTATGTGCTAACAATTTGTTTTGCAGCATCATACCACCTCGTAAGCGACCGATAAATGACAACCCTTCTGCAAGCAATAGTGATCACACATGGCCACTTGAAGAGGATAGGGTTGATAACAACACACCAAATCAATTCCAGCAAATGATGCAGGCAATGCTTGACCAACAACGTCAGGCCAATGAAAATCAAGCTAGATTGCAAGAGCAAATCCTTAAGAGAGAGGAAGATCATGCAAGAGAATTGGTAGAGATGCAGAGACAACTGCTAGAAGTATTACAGAGAAGGCCCGAACCGGTTCAACCCCAACCCGCTATCGTCATCAACCAGAGACAATATGACCCAAATGCATTATTTGAGTGGTTTCGGAAGAGGGCTCCGAAATAGTTTCTTGGAATAGAGGATCCATTAGCTGCAGATGATTGGCTAGAGCATACGGAGAACATATTTGAGATCTTCCAGTGTACCGGAGGAGAAAGAGTAAAACTAGCATCATCTCTCTTTAGCGGTACAACAGACAGATGGTGGAAGACGGTTAGGGAGGACTACAGGACTATGGCTGATGCAGAGGTTTGGGCAAACTTCAAGAGGAAATTCCATGATAAATATGTACCTACCCGCATCAAGAGACAGAAGGCCATAGAATTCCAGCAACTTGTGCAAGGGAGTATGACAGTCCTAGAGTACCTCACCAAGTTCGAGAGATTGTCCAGATATGCTCTGGAGTTAGTGGCTACAGTTGAGAAGAAGATTGCCAAGTTCTTTGAGGGACTTAACCCTTTCATTGAGAGAGATGCTACCGGAGTAGTACCACCTTCAACTTTCGATGAAGCAGTCAAGAGGGCCTACAAGTTTGAGAATTTCCATAACAAGATCCTTAGAGTTCAAGGCAAGGTACAAGCTCATCAACAGAACAACCAGCACAGGAATCATCAGAACAAGAAGCAGAGGACAGAACCGAATACTCAGAATCCATTGGTTTGTACCCACTGTGGGAAGAACCATGAGAGTGCACAATGTCGCACACTGACAGGAGCATGTTTCAGATGTGGTTCCATGACCCATCAGATGAGAGACTGTCCAAGGCCGAATAGACAGAATTAGCAGCAGCAGCAAGGGGCACAGCGTCCAGCACCACCGTAGAATGCAATCGTTGTTCAGAATCAGGCAAGGCCACTACAGCAACAAGCACCACAACAGTAGCGTAGACCACAGCAGCAACAACAACAGGCTCGTCAGTAGGGACAGAACCCAAATCAGCGTGCACCGCAGCAGCATAGGGATGCACAACAAGGCAGGCCACAACAAGCTCCAAATAGGCCACAACATCGAGGGTAAATCTATGCGGTCAATAGAACTGATGCAGAGGCAGCGAGAAATGTAGTGGAAGGTACACTTCTTATTTATGGCATAAAAGCTAGGATTTTATTTGACCCTGACTCTACACATTCATTCTTATCCCATGAATTTTCTAAGTCGATTGATATGCATGCTAGAGAACTTGAGTTCATTTTGACTGTGGCAACCCCAGTAGGCAAACAAGTTATCTGTAGAACATATTACCCTAGTTACGCAGTTCAGATAGGAGAAGTGGTTTTAACCGCAAATCTCATTCTATTAGAGATGTTTGATTTTGATGTCATCCTAGGGATGGATTGGCTGGCAGGAGACCATGCCATAATGGATTGTTTCCATAAGACCCTGATTTTCAAGTTAGATGAGACACCAGAAGGGGTGTTGTTTCAGGGAGAGAGGAGAAATCCTCATCCAGGGTTTGTTTCAGCATTGAAGGCCGATAGACTTTTGAGAAGTGGTTGTGAAGCATATTTGGCGTTTATCACGGAGGATAAACGGTCCCAAGGGGTGGAGGAGATCCCAATTGTTTGGGAATTCCTAGATGTTTTTCCGGAGGAGATCCCAGGTTTACCACCCATCAAAGAGATTGATTTCACTATCGAGTTGTTACCAGGGACCGCTCCGATATCTATTGCACCATATAGAATGGCTCCAACAGAGTTGGGAGAATTGAAGACTCAGTTACAAGAATTGTTAGACAAAGGTCTTGTGAGACCGAGCATTTCACCTTGGGGAGCTCCAGTCTTGTTTGTCAAGAAGAAGGATGGTTCCATGAGAAGGTGTATAGATTACCGAAGATTGAATCAAGTGACCATCAAGAACAAATACCCATTGCCAAGAATAGATGAATTGTTTGATCAATTGCAAGGTGCATCATACTTTTCGAAGATTGATTTGAGGTCCTGTTACCATCAGCTGAGAGTCAGAGAATCAAATGTGTTGAAAACAGCTTTCCGGACAAGATATGGCCACTATGAGTTCCTAGTGATGCCATTTGGGTTGACAAATGCACCAGCAGTGTTTATGGCATTGATGAACAAGATATTTGTAGAGTATCTAGATCAGTTTGTTGTAGTATTCATAGATGACATTTTGGTGTACTCCAAGACCAGAGAAGAGCATGAAGAGCACTTGAGGATAGCACTGCAACTCTTGAGAGAGAATCAGCTGTATGCGAAGCTCAACAAGTGTGAATTTTGGTTGGAGCAAGTAGCATTTTTGGGGTACATCATCTCTAAAGAAGGATTATCAGTAGATTCGTCCAAGATTGAAGCAGTTATGAGTTGGGAAAGACCGAAGAATGCATCAGAAATCAGAAGTTCTCTGGGTTTAGCAGGTTATTATCGGAGGTTTGTGCAGGGATTCTCGTCGATTGCGTCACCTTTGACGAAGTTAACAAGGAAGAATGTGCCATATATGTGGACAGATCAGTGTGAAGATAGTTTTCAAGAGCTAAAGAAGAGATTGACTACAACACCAGTCCTTACTTTACCATCCGGAAGCGGCGGTTTTACCATTTTTACCGATGCTTCAAACGTTGGACTTGGTTGTGTGTTGATGCAAGAAGGAAAAGTGATTGCATATAGATCCCGACAGTTGAAAGATCACGAGAAGAACTATGCCACCCATGATCTTGAGTTAGCAGCGGTTGTTTTCGCGTTGAAAATGTGGAGACATTACCTCTATGGAGAGAAGTTCGAAGTCCACTTCGATCACCGCAGCTTACAGTACTTGTTTTTGTAGAAGGAATTGAACATGAGGCAGAGAAAATGGATGGAATATATCAAGGACTATGATTTTCCAATCAAGTATCACCCGGGGAAAACTAATGTAGTTGCAGATGCCTTAAACAGAAAATCAGTAGGCTTGGCAAATCTAAGTGGCACTTGTATCTTTGAGCAATTTGAAGAGTTGAGTATAGACCTACAGCCACTAAGGAAGGGTGTTTTTTTTAGCTAACATGTCAGTGTCAGAGCCTTCTTTTATTAAGAAGATCAAGGATAGTCAGTTGCAAGATCTAGAGTTGGCCAAGATTTCAGAGCATATAGCAGACCGTCCCGATTTCCGTAATGTTGATGGAGTTTTGTACTACCATGACCGTCTATGCGTGCCAAATATTGAAGACTTGAGGAATGATATCATGATAGAAGCTCACAGTACGAAGTACTCTATGCATTCAGGCAGCACAAAGATGTATCAAAACTTGAAGGGCAAATTTTGGTGGAATAACATGTAGAGGGAGATTGCAGCATTTGTCTCCCGTTGCATGACTTGTCAGTTGATAAAGGCAGAACATCAGAGGCCTCCCGGATTATTACAACCGTTAGTGATCCCGGAATGGAAATGGGAGCACATTACCATGGACTTTATTTCGGGACTACTGAGGACTAGAAAAGGCAACGATGCGATATGGGTCATTGTGGACCGTCTCACCAAGTCAGCTCATTTCATTCCTATGAGGACAGGGAAGAAGATGCACATGCTACCTTTGGCAGAGTTATTTGTCAACGAGATCGTCAGTCGACATGGGCAGCCAGTTTCTATCACATCTGACAGGGACAACAGATTTGTCTCGAGATTCTGGAAGACGCTACATGAGTCTATAGGCACGAAACTACAGTTTAGCACGGCTTATCACCCGCAGACAGATGGTCAATCAGAGAGGACGATTCAAACTCTTGAGGATATGCTACGTGCTTGTGTGTTAGATTTCAAGACTCAATGGAACGAGACTCTACCGTTGTGTGAATTTGCTTACAACAATAGTTACCACTCGAGCATTGGGATGACGCCTTTTGAAGCTTTGTATGGCAGAAGGTGTAGGACACCGGTTTGTTGGGAAGAGGTCAGAATTCGCAGTTTCCATGGACCGACCTAGAGAGTGAAACCAGCGACAAAGTGAAGTTGATCCAAGAACGTCTGAAAGTAGCCCGGAGTAGACAAAAAAGCTATGTAGATTCCCATAGAAGGGATTTACAGTTCAAAGAAGGAGACAAGGTTTTCCTAAAAATGTCACCTATGAGAGGAACTTTGAGATTTGGACAGAAGGGCAAGTTATCACGGAGATACATTGGACCATATGACATTGTGAGCAAGATTGGTGATGTGGCTTATAGGTTAGCCTTACCACCTGAGCTATCCAGCATACACAACGTCTTCCATGTGTCTATGTTGAAGAAGTATGTCCCCGGCATGAGCCATTGGAGATTAGAGAGGATGCTACCTATGTTGAGAAGCCCGTTCAGATCATTGATACGAAAGAACAAGAGTTGAGGACACGGACTATTCGGTGGGTGAAAGTACTTTGGGAGAATCATGGACCGGAAAAGGCCACATGGGAATTACAAGATCAAGTTCAGAGGAAGTATCCACATCTACTACCTGAGGTAAGTTTTATATTTCATTTGGAGGACCAAATGTCCTAAAGGGTGGATGATGTAAGACCCCGACCCGAGTAAACACGATTAGTGTTAATTAAGTCGTGTGTTAGTTCTAAGCTTGATTAGTGATTTTGGCTAAGTTGGGTTTGGAATAGCTTTTGAAATAGTTTTGGGGAATCTTGATTGCTCGTGATTAGTGGGGGCCTTCTGGGGGGTTCCTTTTTATGACCTTGCATGCGCTTGAGGATTTATCGGAGATTTTGTATTCATTGTTTTAATCTCCTTTTATCGGTATTGTTAATCCATACAACTTTCATGTTGATCCCGTCCCCGTTCGAGATCCCGAAACCCGATTTCATAGCCTTGAGGGCAAAACAGTCATTGTGCACAATATCTGTACCCAAAACTTGATATTTCCGAAACCCGCGAAACATATACTTTTTGGAAACTAGATATTTCGGCGATCATTTCTTCCTTCTCCGTCGAATTCATCCGAGATCCTGAAAGCCAAGATTTCAGCCCTTGAATGTCTTAAGTAGTGGGACCCATCTCCATTTGCTTATATAAGGAGACCCATCTTCCTCATTTTTCCTTTTTCCAGCACAAAAGAGAGTCTAGGGTTTGTTTGACAACTTTTCTTCTTCTTCTTGCTCTCTCCATCTCAATCTCCTACTAATCTTGCACCAACATCAAAATGGAGATCATCATCTTCTTCCTCATCACCATGGCTCTCTATTGATACCATTTGTGAAGAAAACCCTCCATCCCAAGATCTTCATTGAGCTTACTCTTGCCATTAGAGGACCTTACAAGTAAGTAATCCTTCCATTCTTCTAGATTTGTATTCTTCTAGCCCTAGAGAAGCTTCATCTCCATTATTGTAAAGTTTCCCTTCCTATTTCTTGTTTTGACCCATTTTAGGGTTTGTTTTTGGGGATTTTTGTTATAGCTTGGATCTTTGGCTTGGAAGAGTATAAGAGTTTGATTTCTTGATTTGAAGACCCAAGGCAAGTGGATGATTTGATTTTGTTTAAGCTTTCAACGATTTTGGTATTTTCCACTCATGCCTATTTATTGCATTGGTTTGAAATAAATGTTCATGATAGAGCTTTGGTAGTGCATTTATGTCTTATAAGTGTATTGGTGAATGACATTAAATTTCCTCTTGTTTGTACCAAATGTACTTTATTGTGAAATGGTTTCCTTCTTTCTTTCTTTGTATTGGATTTGATGTTGATGGAGGAGGTGATGGAATGAACACATGTTGGGGTTTTGGAGGAGTGTAGATTGATGCATTGGAGGAGCTCTTAGCTCAGTTATTGCAGGGATTAAATGGAAGTGAGGAGAGTGGTGTTGAGGAGGAAAAATGGCTCAAATCTGAACACAGTGGGTGTTTCCCGCACCTAGCGGTCAGCCAGCGGTCACCTGGCGGCTAACCACCATATAGCCGAACAGTTGCGGTTACTTTTCCCGAGAGCACCATTTTCCACCTGAAAGCACGGTCAGCCTCACGGTTAGCAAGCGGCTAACCGCCGAACCCATCGGCGGCTAACCACACCATGGCGGTTACTTTTCCAGTAAGCTGCAATTTGCAGCCCAGCTGCAGTCAGCTGCGCGGTCAGCCAGCGGCTAACCGCCATCTGACAGTCATGTGACCGAAATTACCCAGAACCATGGAAATGGATGGAAATGGAGAGGAATGAATAGGATTTCTGTCCTAATCATTGTGAACCCTTTTAGAGAATGGTGGGGACCATTCACCTAGAGATGCGCATGGAGCCCGTTTGAGAAAGAAACTATATTACGAAGACTCATTTGAAGTTTCGAAAACCCCAAAGTGTATAAGGACCCCGAAATGTCCCCAAACTCAAGGAGTACCAAGTTTTATATATATTGACATACGGGATCCCTATTCACCTTGAACTAGTTTTGAACCCCGATACTTGTCCTGAGATTTCAAAAGTTCTATAGTATTTCATTGTTCCCGAATTTACTCTACTTGACTTGTTATTCCCGAAAGTATTGAAAGTGTACTTGTAATAATTGCTAGCCTTGAAATATATTGCACGACATGAAATAACAGTGTGCCCTTGAGCACCCCCGTCTTGCCCGTTTAGTTATTTGTACTTGATTTACTTGCACATGTCTCGATTTGTTATTTGACCTACTAGTCGACACCACTAAGCTTGGATAACCTTGTTGGTCTGATCCACCGACTTGGAGATCCCCCTCTTGTCCCGCCAGCTGCAGTTTGGATCCCGCTGGCCGGTTATTACCGTGGTCTTGTCCCGATGCCGCAGATTGCTACTGTGGTTCCCGATGCCCGGCTCGCTACCGTGGTCATGTATAGTATATGTACATGTATTTATAAGATCCATTGTTTCTCCTCACCTCGAGTGACTGAGATCAGTGCCTAGTTATTGCTCTGTTACTTTAGTGACAGAGGACTTAGCTTCGTGTGGTTGCCATCTTGCTTGTTTCCCGTTTCCTTGGTTACCATTGCATGTTTTACAATGTTTACTTGTATTTGAATAAATGTTTTATCTTTTCATAGAAATTGTTATTGAGACAAGTTTTAAATGCTTTTGAAGGTAAATTCATTTATTATCATATTGTCATTGTATTTTACCCATTTGTCAAACCGTCGTGTTTGACCCACTCTTTGGTACTCAGGTCCCGTTGTTGGTTATCCCGAGGAGGAGCACGAGGAGGCCATCGGAGAACATAGTAGTTAGTTGAGTGGCGCGCCGATGATGTCATTTAGACATTCCGTTGTCTCGAGATGCGATTCATTTTGAGAGTTGTGAATAACTCATTCTTTTGGGATTATATTTTGAGATGTATTGGCCTTTATTGGCCTCTATTTTTGGGGAATGTAACTAAATGATCTTTTGTTTAAACTTTAACCTTACTTTTGGGTAACATGCTAATGATCATTGCTCATTCTGATACAGTACTATAATTGTGTTATTATCTTTATGATTTGAGATGGACTGAATATTTGATTTGCTACACGCTTCCGCACTTAATAGAAATGTTCATATATGGTTGTGATGTCCTCACCGCGGACACCTGTGGGAAATTAAATAAGTGTGTGCACCTTGTTGACACACTATACATATTAACCATTCACTCACCATACTATCATCATCATTAATGTCCCGATCCCGGATTAGGACCTCGGTAACCCAGTCCAGGGTCGCGACAATCTCTTAGTGATCAAAGTGCTGCAACCTTATCAGATGAGATGCCCAGTCTCATCACTGATTGTGAAAATATTTTTAAGTATAAGATTTGTGACACATGTCTCCCGTATGTGGATCTCATCCATATACATATATCACATCTAATATACTAATGGGACCCGGTTCATCTCATGAACCATTATGTCATAAGTATTGGTCATGTGCATTAAGTAATAAACATCATTCATCTCATGAAAGGAAAGCACGATTAACCACCAAATACATGAAAGGAAAGCATGCCATTAATGACAATTCACCAAATACATGACAAGCCACGTCACTGGAAACTGTAGAATCGCTAAAAAAGTGCTGAATGTATATGCTCACACTCTGGATGTCTTCTGAGCTTTGATTCTTTCATGTTCAATTGTTCATTTAACTGTTTAATTTCAGTTTATTTATACTCCTAAGAAATTTTATATTGTTTTGCCACAATAAGAACTCCCATTCAACTAACTATTATTGTTTGTTGGAGAAGCCCAATCATAATATAAGCTCCAATTAGGTAAGTTAATAACAAACAATAGTAGTTAGTTGAATGGGAGTTCTTGTTGTGGCAAAACAATATAAAAAAATTTAAGGAGTATAAGTAAACTGAAAATTAAACAGTAAAATGAATAACTGAACATGAGAGAATCAGTCATCTCAGAAGACATCCAGAATGTGAGCTTATTCATTCAGCACTTTTTTAGCGATTCTGTAGTTTCCAGTGTTGTGGCCTTTCATGTATTTGGTGAATTGTCATTAATCATGATCACATGATCTTTTTTTTTTTTTTGCTATCGGAGGGTTCCCAACCCTTTGGGCTGGACTAATCCCTCCGGGCCCAGAGGGAAGCCGGGTAAATCCCCTGTAGCCCTAGTGTGGTAGCAGAGTTTCGAACCCACAACCTCCAGGAGCAAACCGTGGTCCTAGGCCAACTAAGCTACCCCATGATCATTGTAGATTTAGGATACAATATCTAAACCCCGAAATAATAAGAATAATCCACTTAGTGAATTTTTTTGGGTGAATTGTCAGTATACATAATCGAACCTAGTTAGATATTGTTGAACACTTTGTTTTTCCCTTTATGGAGCGTATGTCTATTGATTTCGAAGTGGAGGTAACAACTATGCCAAGGTATGAAGAGAAACAAGAACAACGACCAAATGTGAGTAGGGTGTCATTAGATTTGATCAGATTTTATTACTAGGTTGGGGGTTGTGGATTTTGATTAGATATTGGGGGAGGCTTTAATGGCTTTCTTTTATAAGAAAAGTGCATGAAGTACCCGCTTCCTCCCCCAACACAAAAAAAAAAAACCCAAAAAAAAAAAAACCTCTTTGTAGTTGGTTGTTGTTGGTTGAAATTATAAATTTGCAAGGAAGAATAAAAAGAAACAATTTCGCTAAGTTTAGGGGGTGTTTGGAAACCGTATATTTTTAAAGATTTTGCTATATTATCTCCTAGTTTAGAATATAATCTAAGGGCATTCAGCGACAAGTCCCTGAACATTTCACTTTCTTGCCTTAGATCTACAATTTTTTTTCATAGTGAGGCAGGTCATTTTTCCAAATTTGAAAACCTTAAATGTCCCAAGTTATCATTTATCCCACGATTAGTGGGATATGCCATTAAAAATGGTCAACTACCATTTAATTGACAATGATTAATGAAATCCTATTAATGAGATTTTCAAATAAATTATAAAAATTCAAAAAAAAAATCTAAAAAAAATACAAAGAAATTCCAAAGAAATGCAAATAAATTTTTAAAAAAATGCAATAATTTCAAAAAACGCAATAAATTTTAAAAGAACGCAGAGAAACTTAAAAAGATAAAAATAAATTTCAAAAGATCCAAATAAATTTCAAAAAATGTAAATAAATTTCAAAAGAGGCAAATAAATTTCAAAAGATCCAAATAAAACTAAAAAAATGTAAATAAATTTCAAAAGACACAAATAAATTTCAAAAGATGTAAATGAAATTTAAAAGCGCAAATAAATTTTAAAAAATGCAAATACATTTGCCAAAACCAAGATAAACCAATTTTCCAAATTTCAAGAAAATTTTCTAAAAACTCAAGTATTTTCACTAAAACTGAGTTAAATTTATTTCAAAAAACATAAATAATTTGAACAGACGCAAATAAATTTCAAAAGACACAAATAAAATTAAAAAACACATAAGGATTTCAAAAAATGTAAAAGACATTTGCCAAAATACTTAGGTAGATTTTTCAAAATCTTAAATAAATTTTTAAAAAAACTCATATAAAATTTCCAAAATATAGATGAATTTGACAAATACACAGATAAATTTGACAAAAACTCAGATAAATTTCACCAAAACTTACAGAAATTTAACAAAAACTCAGATAAATTTCACAAAACCTCAGATAACCTGAGTTCTGCTGAACTGGGCTTCTGCAAAGTGGGTCGGGTTGAACCTGACTCGCAAATTGGCTTGAACGTAAAACTAACGCAAAACTGGGTTTTCTTATTCGATTGGTTATGGTATAGATCCTTATTGCTATGTTTCTGCTGATCCTTTTTCCTCTTCGATGGCGGTGAATGACTGGACATTGTGTTAGCACTGGGTAGTCTCCAGCGACGATGAGTGTGGCAGTGGCAACGTGGACTTCAGCCTTCTGGTCAAGTAGTGATCGCTTTACAAGTCCGGACCTCTACTTCAGATTTCTTCTCTGAGATTGGCTAACCCACACAAATATATTTTAACATCAAATTCTTCACTTGTCAAAACAAGACGAGTTCCAAAACAAAACTCTTGTTGGTTTTTTGTTGTCGGCTGCCTTTGCATGAACCAATAGAAACTGAGACGTGATGGCGTAGCAAATCAAGATACTCCGCCGTTCAGCCACAAAAAATGAGAACCTTTTCTTCGGATTCCTACAACAAAACCGGCTTCCTAGCGACTGGTGTTCTTGATACATACCAAAATAGAGAGAAGAAGACCGAAGGGGGTCTATTCCCTAGGAATGAGGGAGGGGGGGATGAAAGATTTGAAATTTTAAAATTCAAAATTTTATGCCTAAACAGTTGAAAGAGAAAATCCGTAATGAAAATGTCTAATGTGACATACCATGGGACCTCTCACCAAAATATATCCAGCTGCGTGGACTACAACCCTTAGACGAAACTTGTTTGGACCAAAGCCTTTAAACGTTCCATTTCAGGGACCTTTTGCTAATTTACTCTATAATCTACACACCTAAAAACTACTTATTTGTATAACATAGAAAGTATCTTACAATATCTCACTTTCTTACAAAAACTTTCATATTAAAATATTCAAGTATATGCTGTATAAAATAATCTTTCGTTAAGAAAACTACCAAGAGTTTTTGCAAATACGAGTAGAACTTCTTGAGAAAATACTACTATGGTGGCCGACGACAATTTTTAACATTGATGGTTTATATATAAGCCCTACCATGTTTATAAATCTTATGTGGGTCCCAAAGCCTTGTCATAATTACATAGTTCCCTTGTTGATTATTAATATTAGGTGGGTCCTACAAATGTTGCATCAGGTGCCTTCCACTATGATTACCAATATTAGGTGGGTCCCATACTACCAACATTAGGTGGGTCTCATAATCATTAAATATCGGATTGTGTGATTGTAATTATTAGTTTGCCATCATTAAATGAGTCTCATTGTTTAGTGACCCCTAGTGATTACTATAATTAGCTTTGTTAATATGACCATTAACATCAAATGGCCCCACATTGATTTTTCATAGATGGGTTCCTCAATGATGTCTAACACTTAAAAGGGTCATTTGTTATAATCACCATTAGATGTATTACATTGTTGTTTCCAATATGTTGACCCACATTGAGTAAACAACATTGCTCGTAGTTTTTAACATTTAGTCTAATAATTTTCTAATTAGATGGGCCATACCCCGATTACCAATATTAAATCACTCCCGTGTGAGTACTAATTAGTGGGTTTTGCTTGAGTCTATCATTCCTAATTCTCTCTTCATTTCTTGTTTTCGGTGCATCATCTAGTGACAATTTTATAAATTGCCAAATACTTTATAAGTATATTGAGATTTGTTGAAATTGCCAAAAACCACAAGTGACACAATATTAAATGACACTATTTTATTTTGTGATAATGAAATCTTATAATATTCAAATTTGATGATATTATATTCCGCAGTTATCCAAACACCCCCTTAACATAAAGACCGAGTTAGGAAATTCCCCTTGATACGGCTAAGAATAAAAAATAATTCTTGAGCAAAATAAGAGAAAAAATTACTAAACATTCAGGTTTACGATGGTTATCCATTCTACAATGCAATTTGGGGAAAATTAATACTATTGCCTTTGTTTTACTCAAAGAAGAATATGTCTCCACATTAAAGCAATTTAAAAAAGAGGTTTTGCCCTGTAACTTATCTTTAGAGACGAATTTTCTCTCCTCCTTCTAAAAAACTTTAATTTTCTCAACACCTTCTCCATGCTAGGGGAAATGAGAAAACTACCCATACATTCTTTTTTCTTGAGCACCTACATTCATTGCTTTTTACTTTTTTCCCTGCTTGGCATGATTTTTCTTTTTCTTCTCCTTTACCCAACCTTTGGTCATTATATCTTGTGTGGCCCCCCTTTATGTGAACAAACCACATTTACTTATTGAAGTGAAATCTAATACAAACATATTGGTCCTTGAATAGGATAAATCAATTATTTATCTATTTATTTAAAAAAAATTGGTCTTTTTGTCCATCATCAGAAATGTACATTTTCTGGATCGTTACACTAAGAATCAATTTATTTGATAAATTGTGAGGATGGAAAACTAATGAGATTTTAGTTGCATGTCTTGCTTAGGGCTAATTTTATTGCATGAAAATATTTCTTAGGAATTATAATAAACCTCTTAACTGTTGATTTCTTATCCTAAATATATAGCTGGGCATATTTATTTGCATGGAATTGAATTCTCGGTGATTTAATTAAATGAATTTATTATTGTTAAAATATGATAGGGCTAGTCAATTAGCATGAATATGAAATTTTAAAAATCTAAAGGAACTCATTATGCCATGAAAGATAAGACCTACTCATTCACATGGAATTGAATTCATACAAATTCAAAGAAACTCCTTTTTATTATGAATAGAATTCTTAGAAAATCAAAGAAACCCACTTTAACTTTAACTCCTTATCTTAAAAATAGAATTGGATATTTTTTATTTTCATGGAATCAAATCCTTAGGAAATGTTTCCATCGTCTTGTCATTTTTTAAAAAATAACAAAATAATATCATAAAGTTACTAACCATTTATTTGATTTGAAAATTGAGGTCAATCGTGAATTTAATGTATATTATAATATGGGGTAATTGGAAAACACCTTAGTTCAAAATACATTGATTTTTTTGGAAACCGTAAAAAACAACAATACTACAATATTATAAGATTGTAATATTTTATTATGTAATATCTTATTCACCTAGTATTTAAATCTAAAATTTTTTATTTTGTAAATATCCAAAAATGCCCTAGATCCAAATGAATATAAGAAGATGCATGTTAGATCACCACTCCTTAATTAAATTATATAATAATGCTATATATTTTCATTTAAACCCATTTACACCAATACATTTTCAACACACACAGATCCAACAATATAAGTTTGCCAAAACTCCAAACCCATTCACAAAATGCATCTTTCTTATGGCATAGTCTGAAAATGCTATAAATGCAGTTGTTGGAAAATACTTAAACTTTGGGAAGGGGGGGAGGGAAAAGACATCTCTAGAAGTAAGGTTTAGGGAAAAACCTCTTTAAAAAAAAGAAAAACAAAATACAATACAAAGATGAGAAAAATTGGGTAAATTCATCCCCATTGCCAATTTATCCATAACATAAAAATGGTACATGGGAAATTAAAATAGAAAAAATAGTAAAATGCCTACTTAAAAAAAAATCCCAAAACAAAAAATGGAAAACAAACAAACAGAGACACAAATCTATCATCACTGAAGTTGTATCTATCCATTTACAAAATTAAAGGAACATTTAAATAAACAATACCCACCAAATGTAATACCAAATAAAGATCAAACATGGTGTAAGATGGATAAGAGAAATCCAACTAAAGTTATAGACACAAACCATCCATCAAAACTGCAGTTGTGTTATATAATATTGGGAATGAGAGAAGTGGGGTTTGATCAAATAAAAGGGAGAAGAGAAAGCAACTGACCTTGCTTTCCATCCATTTCGTCCTAAACCAATTTCCATAATTAGAATATCTATGGCCTCACCAACTCAATAACCAATACAAAACTACAAACACTCTTAGAGCATATTTGGTAATAGGCGTGGAGTCCGTAGATCTGATGATTCTTCACTACCACTGGAACAAGGATTCCTCAAAGAGGATTTGTATATAACTAAGGATTTCACTTGATATTGGTGTGTATCGATGCATATAGTTGAGAAAAATGGGGTTTGGCGTGTATCGATGCATATAGTTGAGAAAAACGGGAGGTTAGATCTGAAAATCTTAACAAATGAAGATTACCATTTTCCAAATCATTAGGAATTTACTATTGCCAAATACAAATTTTTCATATCTTTAGGGAAATTGAACATCTTTTCCCTAAAGATTTGATTGCCAAACGTGACCTTAGTTTCAATCAATATCTTCATAAACCCATTTCCATAATCAAAGTTCAAATCTACCCAACAACTCAACATTCAAAACATCTATTTCCTATAATAAAATAGAAGAATGACATGCTTGCATTCATAAAAGCAAACTTTAAATAAAAAATCCAAACAACACGAATGAGAACCCCAAGAGAAAGAAACTCAATTAAAAAGCAAAAACAAAAGCACATAAAAAGAGAGAATAGAGAGGGACTTGACCCTGGAGTTTAAGAGATATGACCCCATCTTCCCTAGAGAAGACATCAATGTTCCTCCATCGGAGAGCAAAGATGGGTGAACGTCATTAAGAACTAAGACCTTGGAGTTTAAGAGATATGACCCCATCTTCCCTAGAGACGACATCAATGTTCCCCCATCAAAGAGCAAAGATGGGTGAATGTCATTAAGAACTAAGTGTTAGGAGAATTGTGTGGCCCAACGGCACGCCAGATCGAGCCCGGTGGTGTGCAGCGGATGAACTCCCAACAAGTCTTGATCTGGTTAAGTCAGATAAGGATCAAACTCTTGGTAGTAGAGTTTGGATCAAGTTCAGACTCTTGATTGGCATAATTCCCACGTTGGTCAGGAGATGTTGGATTCCAGGAGGGGTAGAGTCCGTAGTACTCGTGACTCCTAAGAATTGCTCTATATAAGGGAGAAGGGAACCCTTGCTTGATTATCTAGTAAATCTGAGGGCATTCGCAGTGAGTTCGTAGGTCTACCTCACACCGAAACGCACAAGGTTCTCGGCGAGTTCGATTCCGGCACCCATCTGAGACCAACTAGTTCTTTCAATTGGTATTAGAGCTTGATATGTGCGTTTGACGGTTTGGATTTTGCGATGGGGTTGTGGATCGACCGGATTTACATCTTCTTTATCTTGAGCACAGTCTTGGTTTCTCATTCTATTTTTTCTGCAATTAAAGCGCAAGGAGGAAAAAGACACGTGACGGTAGCAACAAAAGTTTTTAAGTCAACATGTTGCCTTTTTTGCCTCGAGAGTCGCGCCTAAAGAGAAACCATACACCATTTTTCTTTCCAACAAGCGTGTGTTGCAAGTAGCAACTGCTACTTCTGCTTTTCTTCTTGTCTCAGGCCTCACGAATCCTTGCCACGTTCCTAGGATTTTCTAGTTTCTTTTAAGTGCCTGAAACAAGTCCCGCTCTGATACCAGTCCTTGAAAGTCCGGGGATCCGAACCCTAGAGGGGGGTGAATAGGGTGAGCTTCAATTATGACCAATTTTAACTTCTTTAATTTAAACTAGTCACAAGTGGTGATTAAGCAAATAAATGCGGAAGCTTACAAAAACAATCACCACAAAGCAAGCACCATCACACAAGGATTTATAGTGGTTCGGCCTCAATGCCTACATCCACTACCGGCTTGTGATCCAACACCCCACCGGATTTCCACTATTTATGCTTTTCAATAGGCTAAGCAATAACCTTTACAATATGCTTTTCAAGGCTAAGCAATAACCTCTACAATGATGTTTTTCAAAGCTTAACATCAACCTATTACATTATGCTTTTCTTATGCTAAGCAATAACCTCTTCAACCAAAGGTTGATTATCTCTCTAAGTAGTGTCTAAAATACACTTGATGGAGATACAATTTATAGCTCATTACAATGCCTTTTAATTAGGCGGATATGGAAGTGAAAAACTAATTCATACACACACACTATGAATGCAAAGATGAATGATCAATGTGTATATATGATGTCCTCAATCATTTTTAAAATGAATGCTCATAAATGTATGCCTAAAGCTTTTGAAAGTTTTGGCTTATAAAAACATTTATGATTGAGGAAAGAATGCAAGTCACATGTTAAAAATAACAACTTGTTAATGATATGAAAATCAAATGCTCACAAGTTGTATGAAATTAATTAGCTCTAAACATGTGATGCATAGGGATGTCAATCAAATCAACAATATAGCTCATAAACCATAAAAATAGATTTGATTGAAATAGGGGACAAATCATATGTAATTATAAATACAACTTGAAAATGATATACCTATCAAAGTAAGGCAAGTTGTGAAACTTTTAAAACAAAACTACATATGATTTGTGAAGTTGTTGAATCCAAAACATAAGATAGTTTTGAAAGTGATTTTCTTATGTTGAAAAACAACAACCATAGATTCAACCAAGTATAGGAATCATGTTACATATAATTTCAAATATTCTTTCATTAACATGATCTACTTAGATTTACCAAATAAAGTACTACTTGGATTGAATCAATGGTGATGCATCCAAAATAATAAATCAATTCAAAACATAAACATGTTAAGGACACAACAAAACATAGTTTATCATGCTAGAAAACATTTACCAATAATAAAGCAAAGCATGACAACATATGGTTAAGGAAAGTAAAGCTTACTTAGAGATTTAACTTCATTAATCCAAGCTTTAGCTTTCCTAATGACCCCTTTCATCCCTTAGCTCATTCCCCTTTGATTTGCCTCAAAACCTCTCAAGGGGGGCCTTAAAATCTCTAACTTTGGCAAAGGAATGAACTTCATTTTATACCAAAAACATGCCCAACGGCTAGTCCCCGGTCGACCTGGTACAGGCCCGGGTCGACCGGGTACACATAACGGCTATAAAAATGGCCGTTTGAAAAACTGCTTTTAGCGGGGGCCAGTGAGCGCCGGTAAAAGTGGTTTTGGCCGCCGGTATAAGTCATGTTTTCCCAAAAATGTGTTTTTTTAAGTAATTTTGGTTGGGAATTTTTGGGCCATTAAATCAAGCTTGAAAACATGTTTTAAATCATTCTAAGGGTTTTAAAACATGAAACATAAAAAGCCAAAAATGATTTGAAGGATTTAAAACATAGGCTTGCTTGATTTCTAAAACTTCTTTTAAAAAACAAATGTATCCAAGATTAAAAACAAAACATGCATAAATCAAAACTTTTACAAATCTTAAAAACAATGCATGTATAAATCAAGATTTCAAGTTTTTATAAATCAATGCATATGTGTGTAAATCAAATGATGCTTGAATGATAATGCATCCATCAAATTGCAATCTACAAAATTCCTAACAGTTCTGTCGTGACCCCAGACCGAGGCCCGGGCCCACGACGTGTTTTCCACAGGTTCCCGCGGTGAGGATTCCTGAGACATGTGCAATCTGGCTCACACGATCAAGTTTGCAGAAGCGTGTAGCAAATCAATTCAAGACAAGCACACATAAAATTCAAGTGCAATAATAAAATAGCATCAAGTCCAAGATATCAGAAGAAGGAATCATAACCTGACATTCCCATCATAAGTTCAAGTTGTTGAAGGTTAACACAAAAGTAAGTTAAGTTTTGTTACAACCCATAAGAGGCCGATAAAGACCAATACAATCATCAAAATAACAAAAATAAAGCCCATGACAAGATGTAGCGCAACTCAAGATCCAACCCGATGTCTAGTTGACATCGTCGGGATGCTACTCTCTGACTGGGGGTGGCTCAACAGCCTCCTCCGGACGCTCCTCCTCAAAGGCAACGTCACCTGCACCTGGACACCAACATACAAGGGTCAAATACGACGGTTTGGCAGGTAATCAATTTAGGTGCGAGCATGAAACAATAAATGTTTTAAGAAAATCATAATAAACCAAACTAAATGCAACAAGTTAAGATACCTAAACAACTAACATGAATACTTATAATATCATGAATAGTAGAATCCACATTGAGCCCATCCTTTCTCCACTATACATGATGATAAGAGTAAACACGCACGACAAGCACGATATACATAATATAAACAAGACATGATTCACACATATAAGGAGATTCCGACCTCGGAACCGGACATGCCCAATGTGTAATAGAATACAAGACTAATCTCCAGATAGTCGACATGTTTAAGGACCCCCGGACAGTGGATCAGACTGAAGGGGCAGTTTAAGCTCAATGGTGTTCACTTGAATTCATGAATGCATAAAACACGGCGAAACACGTCTTAAATCAATCGAACTTGAAGGGGAAATCACTTATTCAAAACGAGACAAGACACGGCTAGCAAGAGGCATAATTATATGCATACAAGCTTAAGAAGTAATCCCCTTTTTATTCTTGAAATAATCTTCAAACGAGCTTATACTTGAGTTTCAAAACGAGTACACGATGATACTTATTATATCAAAACTAAAGTTAGAAGGCTAGGTCTATCAAGCATATATGAGGACCTTTGGTTGACCCTTTTGTAATTGAAACCAAAATGTTGAAGTTTAAAAGAGAATTGGTGCCTCCGAAGTTAAAAGACATTTCAAGTTTTCAAGCACACAATATCAAGCTAAAGATCCCTAAACATATTCTAGTTTTCACACTTACTAGAAAACCCTTCAAAACAAGTCATTTTGCTATTTCGGTCACAGCATGTCGGTCACCTGTCGGCTAGCCGAGATGGGGAGTGTCAGCCAGCCGTCAGCTGACCGACGATTGACCGATCGAATCCATGTCAGGAAAATTGTAGTATATATTCTGGAAAAGAAACCGACAGAGTTCGGTTGGCTGTCGGTTAACCGAAATGGGCGTGTCGGTTAGCCGACAGCTGACCGAGAAATCCCTGACGCGATGAAGGCTTCTGGAAGAGAAATCTACAGAGTTTGGTTGGCTATCGGTTAACCGAAATGGTATGTCGGTTAACATACAGCTGACCGACGCTACACGGGCAGTGCGTTTCAAGTCAGATTTTCACAATTTTTCTTTCCTTCTTCTCACAACTAAGCACCTGCACTTCCCTGAGCCTTCATGCTCTCCAAGGGTTGATTTTCACATTTCCACATCATTCAATCCCAAAATCTAAACATTCAATCTCCATCAAAACAAATCCAAATCTCATAATGAACAAGGGCTTGAAGCCAAATAGAAATCTAGAAGTTTAGAAAAACATTTGACATTAATGCATATACTTGATTAGAAATCACATAAGAAGAAATCTCAAGAAAACATAACAAGTTATATGAAATTTTCAAGAGTAACAATGAAATCCTCAAACACACATACAACATTCAACCTATAGAGATTACTTGCCTTTTTGCCCAATGCCAAGCAAACACTTCTTCAAGCACTCCTACCCAAGAGCTAAGATAAACACTACAAAAACCCCATGAAAAACCATTCAAAACCCATTCAAATATGAAAACAAGAACCCATTTCGAAATGGGTGTTGCATGTTAGAAAAACAAGCTCATTAGGAGTTGAAAAGACTCCATTGAAGAAATGGGTTGGAGCTCTTACCTAGAGGTGTGCAAACAAGAAGAGATGAAGAAAATGGGGAGGTTTACTAGCTGGAGGTCTCTAGCTTGAGCATTCAAGAGGAAGAAGGTGAAGAGGAAAAAGGGTTTCTCGCCCTAGGTCTTGAAAGTTTCAGGATTTGGAAAAGTGAAACATGAGGGAGGGAGATGAGGCTTAAGTTGAGTGGAAAGTGGGCCCCACAAAGTTCTGAAACTTGCAAAGGTTAAAACATGTTCTTGGTGGCCCCGGATGGAAACGACGAAGAAGGATAAAATGATCATCGAAAAATCTAGTTTCCAAAAAGTATAATTTTGACATGGTTTTGAGATTTTGAAATTTGTGTGCAGATTTGGGTATAAAAGACATTTTTTACTCTTTTGAACCAAAACTAGGATTTTTGGGCTTCAAACACGAACGTGCCGAGAACGAAAGTTGTAACGAATAATAAAACTATTCAAATGAAATAAAAATCATAATTAAAACGAAAATCAAAACGATCCTCCCAAGCTTACACGTACACTCAGGCCTTCCTGAGCATGTCTGACTAACAGTAAACGTTCTCAAAATTTCCAAAGATATGTCCAGGACTAAAAGTAATTATTTCTAACCCAACGGTAACTAAACCCACTTAGGACTAGACACACACTAATCACACACTAATCGAATTAGTCTAGGTCGGGGTCTAACATCCTCCACCCCTTAGGATATTTGGTCCACCAATTAAAACAAACATTTACCTTTGGTAAAAGCTGTGGATACTTCCTCTGCACTTGATCTCTCAATTCCCATGTGGCTTCCTCTGGTTCGTGATTTTCCCAAAGTACTTTGACCCAATGAATAGTCCGATTTCTCAATTCTTTCTCTTTGGTATCAATAATCTTGATCGGCTTTTCCACATACGAGGCGTCTTCTCGAATCTCCAAAGGCTCGTGTTGTAGTATATGCGAAGGACTAGAAACATATTTCTTGAGCATAGAAACATGAAGTACGTTGTGCACCCCGGAGAGATCCGGCGGCAACGTAAGTCTATATGCGACATCTTCAATTTTGCTCAAAATCTCATACGGACCAATGAACCTCCTTAATAATTTGCCCTTCTGACCGAATCTTAGAGTTCCTCTAACTGGTGAAATTTTCAAGAATACTTTATCACCCACCTGAAACTGCAATTCTCTTTGGCGAGTGTCTGCATAACTCTTCTGCCTACTTCGGGCGATCTTCAAACGTTCCTGAATCAGCTTGACCTTGTCACTTGTCTCTCCAACTATCGTCGGTCCATGAAAACTACGCACACCGACTTCTTCACAACAAACTGGAGTTCTGCATCTTCTGCCATAGAGTGCCTCGAAAGGTGCCATACCGATGCTAGAGTGGTAGCTATTATTATAAACAAATTCACAAAGCGATAAGCACTCATCCCACTGAACCTTGAAAATCAATACACAAGCACATAACATGTCTTCAAGAGTCTGTATCGTCCTTTCTGACTGACCATCTGTTTGAGGAAGATATGTTGTGCTGAACTGAAGTTTGATACCCATAGATTCATGTAGAGTTTTCCAAAACTTTGAAAATGGGGAGGTTTTCTAGCTAGAAACTTGAAGAGATTTGTACCCATGGAAAGCTTGGAAGAAGAGGAAGAAGATGATGGTCTTGGAATTTCATTTGGAGGTATCTAGCTTGAGCAATCAAGAGGAAGAAGGTGAAGAGGATAAAGGGTTTCTCAGCCCTAGGTCTTGAAAGTCTTGAAAGTTACAGGATTTGGGAAAGTGAAACATGAGGGAGGGAAATGAGGCTTAAGTTGAGTGGAAGTGGGCCCCACAAAGTTCTGAAACTTGCAAAGGTTAAAACATGTTCCTGCGGGCCCCGAATGAAAACGATGAAGAAGGATAAAATGATCCTCGAAAAATCTAGTTTCCAAAAAGTATATTTTGACATGGTTTTGAGATTTCAAAATTTGTGTCCAGATTTGGGTATAAACGACAATTTTTACCCTTTTGGGCCAAAACTAGGATTTATGGGCTTCAAACACGAACGGGCCGAGAACGAAAGTTGTAACAAATAATAAAACTATTCAAATGAAATAAAAATCATAATTAAAACGAAAATCAAAACGATCGTCCCAAGCTTACACGTACACTCAGGCCTTAATGAGCATGTCTGACTAACATTAAACGTTCTCAAAATTCCCAAAGCTATGTCTAGGACTAAAACTAATTATTTCTAACCTAACGGTAACTAAACCCACTTAGAACTAGACACATACTAATCACACACTAATCGAATTAGTCTGGGCCGGGGTCTAACACCAGTCAATGGTCAACAAAAATTTTGAACAGTCGTAACTTGCTCATCTAGACTCCAATCGACGAGCGGCTTGGTTCTGCGAACTCTTGGCAACGAGATCTATATAGAAGCAGTGAGAGATTGACGATCCAATGGTTAGAAAAGTTCTTGGCCAGCGATCACAGTCAGTGAGTGGTATCTTGACTTTTGTTTTATTTATGTGTTGGATATGTCTTATAAAATCTGCACTATATTACCTCACCAATAGCGATATTTTCGACGAGAAAACCCCACTTGTATGGAGATATAGGATGGGTGCCTTATGTAGGAATTGTGCGTTTTTTTGTTGTGATAATATCCTACTCATATTTTCTTTTGATGAACCCTTGACGACCACTACAGTATTATTTAATGGTAATTTGGGCATTGCCTTGTGCAATGGGGTATAGTAAATGATCCGCTAAAGATTTGATTTGTGTATCAAGGGGTCGAGGATTTGACCGAAAATATGTGGGCACAATCCAACGGCACAAGAGACATATGATCTCTGATTAGTGGTTTAAAATTTGATAAAAACCACTAGATCTTGGATGAAAATAATCTATGATGCCTGCATGCACTATTTAATTGCCTGATGGGTCCATGGTTGACAACTGGGTTGATCGGATCGATTATAAAAGTGTTGACCACGATGGAAAAACTAATTGATCAATGTGTTCCAATTCTATGTCCATTGTCATGGTCTTCCACTTCAGTGGGGGTATATCTCTTAAGTCCCAAACCTCTTAAATATTTAAATTTCAATAGAATTTAAGGCAAGAAATAACAATAATTTATTTAAGTTAAGGGGACATGAGAATATAACGAGATAGACAACCTAATGGATCGGATACAAAGGTTATAGTCATATAACGGTGGATCTGATGAAGGTGTAATAACGAAACTAGAGGATCGATTTATGGTTTTCCAGGCCATCTCAAGGATGGAAATTGAGTTTTTGAATTCATGAAAATAAAACCTGGAGATTGTGAGCATCTATAAATATGGAACAAATTTTTTGATGTAAAAATGACATGAGTCTAAATTACATTTGACTCTGAAAATCCAATTTGTTATATTTTGGGGATGCTTTACTAATTACTACTCTCTGATTAGTAAAATTCGTGGCTCAATTGGTTATAGAATAGATTAAGGAAATCTATTCTGAGGCAATATAGTTGTGATTTGCATGCATTTTTTTTTCTGAGATGATATTTACTTGCTTGATATAGCTTGTAATGTATAAATTTTCTAGTTTTTAATTATTTTGTATGTGTTGGATGTGTCGTTTGGCACATGTATGGCATTAAAATAAGACACATCAACAAAAATAGAATAAAAGGATTGGTTGGAATGATACCTTTACCTGACCTTGGTATTTGTGAGCCATGTCTGAGAGGAAAATGGTTGAGTAACTCTTTTCCAGGATAACTAGAAGTATGGTTGAGTGATATCATACACTCTATAATATGCTGACTGTTTTATTTGACCAAATTTAAATGGGTGGGAGTGATTTGCTACTTCGATTGGTGAGTTTAGCAAATACATTTAAATTTATCTGATTTGATATAAGCTTGAGGCACTATAAAAATGCTTTGAGTGGCATGCTGCTAAGTCATGGACCAATAGGGCTGAAAAGTTAATGGACGAGGTCCGTTAAGTGGGGGAATATACCTATGACGATTCAAGTATATTGTGCATGGAGATGATCATACATTTAAATCTGATTCTATACACACCACAACAAAAATGGTGGGGTTGGAATTTTTTAAAATCATTTTATGTTTGGATATATTAGATCCATATTAACACCACACGTATCTTCCGCTGTGTGCTGTAAGGGGGGGATATTATTGAGTGCACAATATATATTGAGTCAGACACATTCTAGAATTTAGCCCAAAGACCCATTTATGAATTATGGACTGGTGCCAAACCTAAAGATTGACCTATGACATTAAGTGAGATGTGTTGTACACAAACTATTGCGAGCCACAATTATAATACCAACTGCAAATGGAAACGAAGAAAATCATTTTTCGTTGGAAAATTGAATCATCCAAAGGGTTATCGTGTGATCAATCACGAATATCGGATTATGATCATAGGTCGAAATGTATGCTTCTTTGTGGATCCCATACAAATCCTAGAGATGCACCACAACATCTCTGAAGATGGAGGGTGTTGTGGAAAGTGGGAGTTTCAACGTTGGCAACGTTGGAAGTATAAGTCCTGGCCAGGGCCCACTTGACAATGAACAACCTGGGTTACTGGAGTCCTATAGGAATGAAAACATTCGACATGGTTGGATGATTGGTGTAGTTATTTGCTAAAAATCGTGCAAGATCTTAATCTATCATTCGTTGTCAATCTACGCAATATGGTGATTGACCGTACACTATAGATGTGAAAACAAAATAAGAACCAAGCATGGCAATTGGCCGATCCAAATAAGGATTGAAAAGGCTATGGGTTCTTGGCTATAAAATGACAATGACAGATTGACAGATAAGCACGATGGGTGGCACAAGGATTTAGAAATGGAATGATTTGATTACATGGAGATTATCTCTCCAGACGTAATTTCTTATCCATGTGAATCCTAAGGACAATGGTTGGCTATGAGAATTTGTAATTGCACATGGTAAATGCAAAGGCTGAGTTCCTAAAAAGCAAAAAGTAGGAAAAGCTTTACATATAATTTGCGGATTTGGTAGTGCAAAGATCATGAGGATAAATGTGTACAAATTATCTTAACATGGAAATTCCACGAGGCCATACGTGAAATTAATTTATCCCCAGCATATGAGATATGCAATTAGGTCAAAGCAGTGAGAGTAGTTATATATTTGTCATTGGATGACATATTGATGGTTGGTGGGGAAGTGGAAGCAATCTCCAAGCAACAGTGTTGAAGTCTTGATTCGAGATAGAAAACATGAGTTAAAGCATGATGTACTGGGCATATGCAACAATCATGTAAGCCGAATCTGGTATAAACTTTGTCATATGGGTCCGAGTAGGACGCTATGTTAAAACAATTGGATATGGAGATGTGCAAGTCGATCGACACTCCCATTTGTATGTGTATGAAATTGTCCAACAATCGGACTCCCATTAGTGAGAAGGGCATGTTCATGACCGAAGACATGCCTTACTCGAGGATAGTGAGAGGAGCATAATGCATTACATTCTCATCGTGCATAAAAAGTTGTAATTCCGGATTTATGAGATTGGAAATGGATCGTCGTTGGTCTCATAATCAGATTCCTAAGTTATCCGGGTATGCTTATTATGGCAAATGAATAAGAGGAATCTAGGTATATCAAAAACATTTGTTACACCATTTTTTGTGGCACGGTTGTTGTCTTGAAACTACACAGTTGTATGGTTGCCTATTGGGATGGTGACTTGGACGAGAGGGAGTCCATGTCTGGTTATATTTTAACCCATTGGCAAAGGTCTTATTCTTTTTTTTTTATAAAGAAAATAGATATGGTAGATCTATTGAGAACAGAAGCTGGGATATAACCTGCGATGCAGTAAACTAAGTGGCCATCAGGTTGGATCTCTTCATGGATATTTGAAGTTGGTAAGAACCAATGAGCCGGTGCAAATGTTATGAGTCTGCCATCACATCGGTGAATGGAACCACAATCCACAATCTCTCATGATACTTGCATACCTAAAATGTGGGAGAGAAACTTCAGATTTCAATTTCAAGGATCCCACTGGTGAAATTAACGTGTTTTCCTTCATCAAGCCTTTTCCTTGGCTGGAGATGTATGTAGGAATTGGAGTATATGTTAATGTACGTTGGCACGTTTGAATTACAAGTCATTTGTGCCAAGTGGGAGATTGTTAGGAAAATTGTGTGGCCCGACCCACGCCAGATCGAGCCCGACGGTGTGTCGCGGATGAACTCCCAACAAGTCTTGATCTGGTTGAGTCAGATAAGGATCAAACTCTTGGTAGGAGAGTTTGGATCAAGTTTAGACTCTCAATTGATAGAATTCCCACGCTGGTCAAGAGATGTGGGATTCTAGGAGGGGTAGAGTCCGTAGTAATCGTGACTCCTAGGGATTGCTCTATATAAGGGAGATGCGAGCCCTTGCTTGATTATCCTGTAAATCTGAGAGCATTCGCAGTGAGTTCACAGGTCTACCTCACACCGGAACGCACAAGATTCTCGGCGAGTTCGGTTCTGACACCCATCTGGGACCAGCTAGTTCTTTCACTAAGTCCATCCACATTCTCAGCTGTAAGATCAAACACCTGAGACAACTAAGAACGCTTTTAAGACATTGGGTTTAATTTGCATTTGGAAGATCGATGTTTGTATACATGCATTATATCTTTTTCTTCCTATCCAAGTGTACTTATTTTTAACAGCCTATTTGTTTGAATTATAATACATAAGAATTGAATTCATAGGATTTATATTATAAGTGGTTAAAAATGAAGACCAAAAGTGAATTTTAGATAGGGGAGTTCTATTGGCACAACACTTCTGTCTCTCCACACTACAAAGAAAAAAAATCCATTTCCTAAACTACCCCTCCCCACTCCACCCTTTCCCTCTCTCCCTCCACCCTCTTCCTTTGCCCCACCCCACCCTCCTAGTCTCGGGCGGGGAGGGATCCCCCGCCAACTAGCCAGCGGCCTCCCTCCCCCTTCCTCTATTTTCTCTCCCTCTCTCCCTTCCTCTTCTTCTCTCTCCTCCCATCCCTCTCTCCCTTCCTCTTCTTCTATCTCCTCCCCTCCCCCCCTCCCTCCCTCCCTTCCTCTCCCTCCCTCTCCTAACCGCCAACGGGGAGGGAGATCGGGGAGGGAGTAGGGGGAGGGAAGGAGAGAGAAGAAAAGGAAGGAAGAGAGGGATAGGGGGGGAGAAAATAGAGGAGGGGGGGGCGGCCGGGGCTGCAGCTGCGGGCTGCCGGTCGGGGATCCCTCCCCGCCGAAGACTGGGAGGGTGGGGTGGAGGGAGAGAGGGAAAGGGAGGAGGGGGAGGGGTAGGTTAGGAAATGGATTTTTTTCTTTGCGGTGTGGAGAGACAGAAGTGTGGTGCCAATAGAACTCCCCTTTTAGAAAATAAGCATCAAATGACCTTTCCTTTTATGAAAAAAATTCAAAGGAAGATGGGGAATGAATAATTAAGAGTGATCCAAAACTCTCAGTCTTTCCCCCTTTTCCTTCTTTTCCTCTTTTACATTTGTCTCACTTGATTTGGAGGTTTTTTACATTGTCGGCACATTTTATTATCTCTATCTCATAATATTCCTTTTTGTTAAATCGCTACTTATGTATAATATGTGGGTAAGTTTGATTTCTTAAAATCATTTCATTTCAAAAGTAATTGACGTGTAATCTACATCGCGACCGTGGTCTGGTTTTAGATTTGAGTGGCTGGAGGACTACAGAGTTATCAAAAATGTTGGTCTCATGAATTAGTTAATCTTTTGTTTTACAAAGTAGGGCCAAACTCGAAAATCTTCTAAGCATGGGCTGTCATTTGGTGGGCGCATTTTTCAAATGGTTCTTGGTTACTAAACTATTTGATCCCAGGTACCAAGTGAGAAGAGAACAGAAAAATGTAAATACTATCAGCTAGCACCTTTTATGGCTCCTATTTTATGATTAATTTAGACTACATTTTGATTACTTTTAGTTGCATATGACTGTTTTTGCTCAATTTATAAAAGAAATGCAAACATATGCAAGTTAAAAGAAGGGATAACTAGCCAGAGGCCCCTCAGCACGGTCATGTAAAGCCTCAATCCACCAACTTTTTCTCTAAGGCCTGTAGTCCATACAACTGGATATATTTTGGTAAGAGATCCATGACTGATTTGCCATTTTAACTAATTAGGCATAAAATTTTAAAATCTTAAAATTCCAAATCTTTTGTTCCCCCTCTTTCAAAGATTGTCCAGTTGGGCTAGACTTCGTTTCAGAAACGAAAGAGGGCTGCTGCTGGAATCCACAACCGCGCCGTTCGCCATCTGTTCCTGCCACCTTGTCCTGGCCGGAGAGGAAGAAGAAGCACGAGGATCTGGATTTCTGCATTCTGTTGTTGTTTGAAGAGGCTTGCAGAACCCAGAATCTCTGCAGAAACCAGAACCATCGCAAAACAGAGGATCCCGAGATTTCCTTGCACTTGTCGAGGAAGATCCTTAGTTGCATAGATCGATCGCCGTCGTTAGAGAAGGAGCTTCTCGTTGTCCTGTATAGAAGTTGCCGAGCCATCGCCAAAGAAGGAAGGCAGCAGGGCTATTATCTCCACCCTGGCCAGAGGAGAGGACCACCGCTGTAGAGGTTGGGTTGGAATCCGTTGTAGAAATGAAAGAGGGCTGCTACTGGAATCCACAGCCGCGCCCTTCGCCATTGCTTTGCACCACCTTGCCTTGGTCGGAGAGGAAGAAGAAGCATGAGGATCTGGACTTCTACGTTCTGTTGTTGTTTGAAAAGGCTTACAGATTCCAGAATCTTTGCAGAAACCGAAACCATCGCAAAACAAAGGATTCCGAGATTTCCTTCCACTTGCCGAGGAAGATCCTCAATTGCATAGATCAACCGCTGTCGTCGAAGAATGAGCTTCTCGTTGTCCTACATAGAATTTGTTGCGCCATCACCAAAGAAGGAAGGCAGCAGGGCTGTTATATCGGTTTTGGCAAATCTATCTTAGCTTTTACGCAATTTATTTGAGTTTTTGTGAATTTATTTAAGTTTTTTCAAATTTATCAGAGTTTTTGATTTTTTGTCAAATTTATCTAAGCTCTGAAATAAATTTATATGAGTTCTGAACAAATCTCAGAGTTTTTTGTTATTTGTCTGAGTTCTTGAATAAATTTATCTGAGTTTTGAACAAATCTATCTGAGTTTTTGGCAAATTTATTTTAGTTTTTGAATAACATAGCTGAGTTTCTGATAAATTTATCTCTATTTTGAAAATTTTAACTGAGTTTTTGAACAAATCTTTCTGTGTTTTTGGAAAATTTATTCGTATTTTCTTAGATCTATTTGTGTTTTTTAATTTTATTTTTCTTTTGAAATTTATTTGTATTTTTTGAAATAATTTTAACTGAGTTTTGACAAAAATACTTTAGTTTTTGGAAAAAATTTCTGAAATTTAGAAAATTGGTTTATCTTAGTTTTGTAAAATGTATTTTCTTTTTTTTTTTAATTTATTTTTATTTTTAATTTTATTTACATCTTTTGAAATTTATTTGTGTCTTTTGAGATTTATTTACATCTTTCGAAATTTATTTGGATCTTTTGAAATTTATTTGGATCTTTTAAAATTGATTTTCATCTTTTGAAATTTATTTACGTCTTTTTAAATTTTTTTGCGTTCTGTTGGAATTTATTGCATTTTTTGAAATTTATTTGAGTTCTTTTGAATTTATTTGTATTTTTTGAAATCTGTTTGTGTTTTTTTTTTTTGAAATTTATTTGAAAATCTCATTAATAGGATTTCATTAATCGTGGCAATTAAATGGTAGTTAACCATTATAAAATGCATATCCCATTAATTGTGGGATATGATTTTGAAGAAAGGGTAAATTGGACATTTTCAGTCTTCAAATTTGGAAAACCGACCTATCACACTATGAAAAAAGATTGTGGATCTAAGGCTATAAAGTGAAATTTTTAGGGACCCGTCGCCGAATGCCCCTTAAAAGAAAGGTAAGATGGAACTATTGTTGTGAGCTTGTTTCCATGTTTATGCTTAATTTATGGAATGGTGGATTTGCCTGCTTTATTTGTATTATTGTGTGTTCTGGATTTGGCTGATGTGTTTTTTTTTTTTTTTAAATTGATGTATATGTAGGTACATTTCTATTTTATATTTATACATGTGAAATAATAGTGCCGGTGACTATTTTTATGTGGTTTAGTTTTTTCCTATTTGGGATGTGTAATAAGTGATGGTGATGGGGTTCATGGTGGTAAATCAGTTTGAGCACTTTAACACTGCTAAAGAAATCTATGACTATGCTATCGACAAATATAATGAAACCTCTAAATCTCAGTTGATGGAGGCATTCAGCGTATATGTTAACTATAAGATGCCAGAAGGATCATCTATAAGGGATCACATTGATCACATGGCGGTCCGATATAGTAACCTCGCAGCCTTGGGAAATGAAATGGCCGGACAAAGATTTTTAAATCATATACTTGTTGATGAGTCTTCCACCTTCATGGGAGAATGTGTCTCAACCTTTAGCATCCAAAAGGGTGTAACCCTTAGTGAGGTTAAAGCTAGATTGCTTGTGAAGGACAAAGGCTTGGCTGCCCACGGTGTAACACCTACAAACTCTATCATGATTGCTAAAACTAAGAATAATAACGGTGCGTTAACCGTCAATATGAAAAATAAAAGGAAATTCGAATGCAATAAAAAACGGAAAGGGTCTAAGAATGGTGTTTCCTTTAATTGCGGGAAGCCTGGACACTTTAGTTCTCAATGCAGAAAGAAAAGGGGTGAGAGTAGCCAACAAGGTAAAGTGACCAAAGAACATGGTGATTATGTTAAGATGGTCACAAAGTCCATGATGGTGGACACCAATGATAAGAATTGATGGATTGATTCAGGAGCCACCAGGCACATATCAAGAACCAAGGCCAAATTTGTTGAATTCAAAGAGATGAAATCGGGAGATCAAAGTATTTACATGGGGAATGAAACATGTGTTTGCTGTAGGGAAAGTCAAAATTCCCTTAGCAACTAAAAAATCCCTATATCTCTCCAATGTTTTCTTTGCTCCAGCTATGAGGAGGAGCGTCATCTCTGTGAGCCAATTGGCTATGAATGGATTCGAAATCAGATTTAAAGATTAGGAGGTTACAATTGGCATGTGTAGTCAAGTTTTAGTCATTAGTTTTTTTTTCTGATAAATTATATTTGCTGGACACTCTTAATAATGAAATAAAATCTAGTTCTCATTATTTTGTGTGTGAATGTGTGCATGGATGGTTTGGCAATGTTATGGCATATGAGATTATGGCACATTAACAAAAACAGAATAAGTAAAATGGTTAGGGATGGACTCTTACCAAATTTAGGTAAAGTGAAGTACCCTATATGTGAACCATGTCTAAGTGGAAAACTGGTCAAGAAACCATTTCCAAAAGGAACTAGAAGTTCAGAAATATTAACCATAATTCATTTTGATATTTGTAGACCATTGAATGTCCAAAATAGAACGGGGGAAGACTATTTTATCACATTTATTGATGACTACAGCAGATATGGTTATGGGTACTTGATTAAACACAAATATGAGGCCTTAAAAATATTTCAAATATATGCTGTTGAGGTCCAAAATCAAAAGGGCAAGAAAATAAAATGGATTAGATCCGATTAGGGGGGGGTGAATATACCTCGGAACTGTTCAAAGAATACTGTGCACGTGAGGGAATCATTCATGAATAGTTGATTCCATATACCCCACAACAAAATGGCGTGGCTGAGAGGAGGAATAGGACCTTGATGGATATGGTAAGGTCAATGATCAGCCACGCGAGACTTCCACTGTATTTGTAGGGAGAAGCATTAAATACCACACAATATATTTTGAACAGAGTACCCTCCAAAAATGTACCCAAGACCTCGTATGAATTATGGACTGGTGCCAAACCAAAATTGGAACATGTGAGAGTTTGGGGATGCCTTGTACATGTCTTGCTACCACCACGGGAAAGACATAAACTGCAAGCAAAAACGAAGAAAATTGTTCTTTCGTTGGCTACCTATTACATTCTAAAGGATATTGTGTGTATGATCACGATAACAGGATAATCATGGAATGCCGAGATGTGTTTTTCCTTGGGGATCCGATGGTCAGTCCTAGAGTAGAACACAGTGTGTGGAATTATATGAAATCTCTAAGGGCAAGGAGGTTCAAGCAAGTGGGGGTTCCGACGAAGAGGACGTTGAACATAGAGTTCCTGGCCAAGACCCACTTAAGGTGATTGAACAACACGATAAGCCAATTGGTAGGCCGATTCGGGCTAGGAAACAACACGATAAGCCAATTGGATCCTTAGACAAATATAAAGCATGGTTAGTAGCTAAGGGATTCACACAAGTTGAAGGAATAGATTACAAGGAGACATTTCCTCCGGTTGTAAAATTCCAATCCATACAAACCTTAGCAGCATTGGTAGCATATTGTGATCTTGAATTGCACCATATGAATGTGAACACCGCTTTCTTAAACGGCGAATTAGAAGAAGAAATTTACATGAAACAATCCGAGGGGTTTGTGGTGCAAGGCCATGAGGAGAAAGTGTACAAACTTAATAGGGCATTGTATGGATTAAAATAGGCATCGAGACAATGGTATAAAAAATTTCACTAGGCCATAGGTGAAATAGGATTTGTCCCCAATAATGCTGACACATGTTTTTATATTAAACGCAGTGAAGTAGTTACTTATATTTGTCATTATATGTGGATGACATTTTGATCGATGGTGATCAATTGGAAGCCGTAAATGAGATCAAACAATGGTTAAAGTTAAGATTCGAGATGAAAGACATGGGTGAGGTAGAGTATGTCCTTGTCATTAAAATAACCCGTGATTGTCCGAATAAGCTATTGACTTTATCACAGAGATCCTATTTGGAAAATGTGTTGAAATGGTTTGATATGGCTATGTGTAAACCAATTGACACTCCCATCTGCAGGAGCATAAAATTGTCCAGCGATTAGGAACCCACAAATGAGCAGGATAAGGAAGTGATGAAAATGAAACCTTATGCTCAAATTGTAGGCAACATCATTTATGCGATGCTGTGTACGAGACCAGACCTTGCATTCGCCGTGGGTCTCGTAAGCAGATTCTTAAGTAACACAGGAATACAACATTAGTATGTGGTTAAGAGAATTACGTGGTACATCAAAGGAACAGTGAGTCTTCGCCTATGTTATCAAGGTGAAGTCCTGGAACTGTGCGACTACTCAGATGCAGATTGGGCTGGTGATTTAGACTAGAGAAAGTCAACAACCAGTTATGTGTTTACCCTCGGAGGACGTGCAGTTTCTTGGGTTAACAAGAAACAGACCTCTACTGCTATGTCAACATCTGAAGCAGAGTATATAGCCTGCAGTACAGCAGTCCATGAGGCTCTTTGGTTATTGGAAATAATCGAAGAAAAAGAGCCTGTCGCAATAAACGTAGATAGCACATCAGCTATATCCATGGTGAATGCGACAAAGTTCAACAGCCGATCAAAACATGTTGAGATAAAGTATCACTTCATCAGAAAGAAGGTTGAAAAGATTGATATAGAAGTTTTTTATATGCCTTCAGAAGAATTGATGGTCGATGCTCTCACCAAGGCTTTGCCTGCAGAGGTTTTTGCAAGCCATGTGATGTGCATGGGGACTGAGATATATTTGATGTACATGCCATTCGTGGTAAATGAGAGATTGTAGGAAATCGTGTGGCCCGCATGCCACGGGTCTCACATCAGATCAGGCAGGGCTGATGCCAACAGAGAATACAATCCCATGTAATGTAAGACTTAATTTGGTCCCACTAATAAGACTCATAATAGGATTAGTGGATGTGTGTTTCTTGGCGAAGAAGTCTTTAGTAAGTGTGACTCTTTGGGACTTGCCTATATAAGATAAGGGAGCCCTAGGGTTGGTATTATTCCATCTCAAAGGAAAAACAAGAGGCGAAGAGATGCGCGGAGCTTTTCAATCGCCAGAACGCACATGGATCTCTGGCCGCGTGTCGGAGTCTCCGCATCCAAATCCATCAGGGTTTTTGAGATGGAGATGAATTTGATGCAATAGTCCATTCTCAAACTTGTGTTGTGGGTGACTCCATATGGATAGGGGAGTTGGTGGATATGTATGTGGATATTGGATTTGTTTATGCATGCATTCTTAGTTGTAGGTACATATGTTACAAATGTAAATTTAGTTGGATGTGTCGCGATTTATATATTCAATTGTATGTTTTCATATTAGGAGATCAACCATCTCCGGTGTTTCATGTTATATGCAAATATTTGAATTAACTGAATGTATTTTTTATGCTTGTTTGTGGATGAATTTGGATGAGTTTGTTGAATGTGTTCATATTTATTTGAGTACCTTTTTGAGCATCCTTATGCAATCAAGTGTGGAATGATGGAATGATATTATTTGACCAGGTTTTTCAACATTCATATTTTCTATCATATATATATATATATATATATATATGAAGATGCTCTTATGATAGATATCTCTCACCTTACTATGAGAGATAAGGTGGAGGTCCTCATATTTAAGTTATTGGTTTTGAATAGGCCCCCACCTTATCTCTCTTAATAAGGTGAGAGACGCTTTCGTAAGAGCATCTTCTTTTATATATATATATATATTTGTTGGACCTTGCATGCGCCATGCACGTGCAGGGTTCCACTGGTGATAAGTCCAAAATATCACATATTTAAATAATTAATTCATATAAATTTGTGGACTTAATTAAAATAAAATGCATTGAATTCATAGATTTTCACAAAATCATGCAATTAGACTCTTTTGGTTGAATTTAAGTAAAAATCTCATAAAAATGCATGTCTTGGTGAAATTATCAAATTCTGCATTTTTGGGCCCCATGCATAGTATCATTCCTTTTAATAAAAATTATTATTTCTGAATTTTTTTTTTTATTATTTTGTTGAAATTCAGAAATCGGGCCCCGCATGAAGGAAGAAATTAAGAAGAGCATTGAATAGAAGAAAAACTGAAGAAAACCCACCATGGGACCCACACCCCTTGATCGTGAATCCCAAGGTAGGGGGACATCCAAAGTGGGTCCAACCTGTGTTGCAGAAATTCAGATTCCCTCTCTTTTATTTGAAGATTTTTAGAAGATTCAAAATTTTGAGTTTTCAAGCTAAGATGGGAAGGAAATCTACGATGCTTGGTGGTCAAGAAATTAATTAAAGAAGGGAGAGGAATGAAGGAAAGAATGCAAGAAAGAGATCCAGCCATGAAGTGGTCGTCCAATGCATGGATTCTTCAAATTTCAAACGTCCAAGTGGTCCCACATCCAATTCAAGAAATCTGACTATTAGATTTACACAAATAAAATCTGATTTCTTGGATCCCACACATCTCAATTGAAAGCAAATCAAGAAGATGAGGGTGGAGCCCAGTTTTGGAATGTGTAGAAAGTTCAAAAGGAAATATTATACAGATGAGGAAACATCTCTTAAGCATTCAAATATTTGAAAAGTTTCAAATATTGAATGGAATCTATCCAAAGGAGTCACATTGGAGACTAAGAAGCCCAAGAATTTCTCACGTCCAAGACTACTTCTCTTTTCTTTGGCGTGAAACTCTCCTCTCCCCCTAATTTCTCTCTCTCCCTCTCAATCTCTAACTCCCTCATCTCTATCTTTTCTCTCACACACAACGTCCCTCTTTTTTTTTTCCCTATTACTTAGGCACAACAACTCATCTCTCTCACGAGGTTATTAATTTTTCTCTCTCTCTTTCTTTTCTCTCCTATCTCCACTCTATCTCACGTGCATCATTCTCTCTCCCATTAATCTCTTTCCATTCTTTTCCCCCATCATCTACATCTCTCACTCACCTATTATACGAGGCCAAAGAAGAAAGTTGATTATTTTGTGAAGGAAGAAGAAGAAGGATGGAGGGGTAGATTGGCTACTTGTAATCTAAGGAGAAAGGGTGTAAGTTGATTTATTTTTATTGATTGATTATGGGTGAGCAATTTAAATTCAAAATCTGATTTTCAATTTATTAATCTATTTTCTTTATTTATGTCTTTTTTATGCCTTATTTTTGAATGATATATTGCATGCTTAAAGGCCGCTAAATACTGAAAATATTAGAAGGAGACTAGAGTCTTTATGAAATTTCTCAATATTAATAAATCTGATTTTTCAGATTTTGGGTCCTTAATGAAATCGCCCATATTTTCAGTATTTAGAAAATAATTGAACCCTGACCCTTAGATTGCAAGGCTCTCATTCAATCTTGAATTTCAATTTAATTATTTCTGAAATTTTCTTTTTATCTCTCAAATTGGTTTTCTGATTATTTTTATGGTGGATGCAGTTTTTAGCATAGATCTATTAGATTAGGTCTCTAGTTTAGGATTTTCTTTTTAATCGAGTTGTAATTAATTTTATTCAGATCTGTGATTTTTTTTAATTAAAGTAGGATTTGTTTTTTTTTTTTTTTTATAGATGCTTGATAGGTTAGTACTAGTTTTCCAATAGGACAGGTACATCACAATCATTGGCTCCCTGTGGATCGACCCGGTTTCACCGGTTATTACTACAATCGTGACGACCCTACACTTGGGGCACGATCAAGTTTTTGACGCCGTTACCGGGGAGCTTACAAGCGCATGAAGGTAATTTTCTAACCCTCCTTTTTAATTGCTTTATGGGTGTGGTTTAATTCTGATCATCATTGTAGATTAGGGGTAGCATGCATGGAATGCTTGGACCAGCCCTTGGACATTAAAAAGAGGAATTGAAATTCTGATTTTTAATTAAAATTGGCTAATTTCAGATCTAAAAATAAATTCTTGCTGATTTTTTTTTAATCTCATATTTTTTCTTGAAAATTGCCTTGATTTCTTGTCCTTTTAATAGCTAGTTTAGGTAGATTATTATTGTTATTTCCTTTGGGGTTTTTAGGATTAATTTATTTACTGTTTTTTTTTTATCACTTTTGAGCCACCTAAGTTGCTGGAAAATATTCTGGAATTTTCAGAAAAAGTTTGGGGGGGTAAAACCCTCCAATTTCGGCTTTTTGGCAAGGAAATTGCCTAAAAACTTGGAAACTCTAGAATTCTTTTTGGGAACTTAGTTTTCTAAGTTATTCTTAGTTTATTTACTTTTTTTGGTCTAAAAAAAACTTAAAAACTAATAAAATTAAAAAAAATTAAAAAACAAAAAAAAAGTAATCCTAAAAATTGGACACCCGCCTTTCTTGATCCCATAGTGCATGAGCACAAAGTCACCACCAATTTGGTATCGTGACTCATTAAAAAGATTAAAGCGAAAGGACTCTCCAATCAAGAGGTTCATTGAGATCTACGAAAATCTAGGTTCTCTTGGTTCATCTAAACCATCTAGTCTAATGGCGGAAAGTGGGAATAATAATAATAATAATAACAATGATAGAAATCAAAATGAAAATGGAGTGGTTAATCAAAGGGGAAGGTCTTTACGTGAATACCTACAACCTACTAGGACTACCGTACCATCATGCATGGTTGTCCCAGCCACCGCGGGAAACTTTGAAATCAAGCCGGGTGTGATCCAATTATTGCCTTAATTCCATGGCCTTGATTCGGAAAGTTCATACCTTCACATAAAAGAATTTGAAGAAGTGTGCGCTACTCTCCATTTGAACAATGTTAGGGAAGATGTTATCAAATTTAGGTTATTCCCCTTCTCTTTAAAGGAAAGAGCCAAGGCATGGCTACATTCCCTTAGGGCCAACTCAATTATTACTTGGAATGATATGGTCTGCGAATTTTTGAAAAAATTCTTCCCACCTCACAAAACCAACACTTTAAGAAAGCACCTCATGAATTTCAAGCAAAAAGAAAAGGAGTCTTTCTTCAAGTGTTGGGAACGGTTCAATGAGCTTCTACTAGCTTGCCCACATCATGGATTCGAAATTTGGCGCATAATTGGGCTCTTTTATGATGGATTAACATCATAAATGCGCCAATTCGTTGAGATGATGTGTAATGGGGACTTCTTGAACAAAGATCCCGATGAGGCATGGGAATATCTTGATTCTCTCGCGGAAAGTGCTCAAAATTGGGACACATCTGATGGGACCGAGCACTTAAAACAATTGAATAACTCCAAGGGAGGGGGAATGTACCTATTGAAAAATGAAGAAGATGATGTTAATGCTAGAATCACTTCCCTAACAAAAAAGATAGAGGCCATAGAATTAGGGAAAGGAAAACAACCCGCCCCGGTGTACGGAATTTGTGAATGCGACACCCATACTTCTGAGGATTGTCCAACAATCCCCGCATTCAGAGAGGTGTTACATGAATAGGCCAATGCTACAAATACTTACCAGAGGCCGTTCACAAATCAAATAGGTAACACGTATAACCCCAACTAGCGGAACCACCCCAATTTCAGTCGAAAAAATGGGCAAAATGCTAACCAAGCACCTATCCTCCCAAACCCTACAAATCAAGGTGGTAACTTTGTACCCCCTAATCAGGGAGTCCCACCAACTCCTCTACAATCTCAAAATAGGTCTTTGGAGGATTTGTTGACCAATTTTATTCAAATTCAGAACTCCATCAACCAAAGCAATCAGCAAACATTCCAAGACTTCCAAAAAAGAGGTAAGAGCCTCAATTGGCCAAATCAATAATACCCTTCAGATTAGGGAGAAAGGGGCTTTCCCAGCCCAGCCTCAACCTAATCCAAAGGGCCAATACGAAGTGGCCAACTCAGGTCCCTCTACCTCACAGCAGTAGGTTCAAGCTGTGACCACCCTTAGGAGTGGCAAAGCAATTCCAGTTGAAGATTCGAAAAAAGATAAACAACCTGCTTCCTCAGATCCAAAACTATCCCATGTTACATCTGACTCTAAGGAAGTCATGGAAGAAATTACTGATGCTAAGGAAAATGAGGTTGAACTGCCTGTGTACAAGCTTGTGGCTCCATTTCCACAATGCTTAAATCCGCCAAAACAAATGACCCCGAACCAGGAAATCTTAGATATTTTCAAAGAGGTCAAAATCAACATTCTGCTTTTAGATGCGATCAAATAGATCCCATCTTACGCAAAATTCTTGAAAGATTTATGTACAATCAAGCGTAAAATGCATGTTCAAAAGAAAACATTCTTGACTGAGCAAATTAGCGCTATTTTAAAACAAAACACTCCCCCTAAATACAAGGATCCGGGATGCCCCACTATATCATGCATCATTGGAAATTTTCGGATCGAGCAAGCATTGCTTGACTTAGGGGCTAGTGTTAATCTATTGCCCTACTCGGTATACGAACAGATGGGGCTAGGTGGGCTGAAACCTACTCAAGTCACTCTCCAGCTAGCTGATAGATCAATAAAGAAACCGAGAGGGGTAATAGAGGATGTTTTAGTCCAAATCGAAAAATTCTACTTCCCAGTGGATTTTATCATCCTGGACACACAACCAGTGGCCAACCCTAGTGCACAAATTTCGGTGATATTGGGAAGACCCTTCTTGGCCACATCAAATGCATTAATAAACTGCCGGAACGGAGTCATGAAACTTTCTTTTAGGAACATGACAATTGAATTAAATATCTTTAATGTTTGCAAACAAATGCGGGATGATGGTCCTGATGTCGAACTAGTAGATCTCATTGAATCCATTGTTCAAGAAACCCTTGAGGAGTCCTCTGACTCAAATTTTCTGGACACAATGGAATCAAGCAAGGCTTTGGCCAATTTTATAGACACCCCGGATGACACTGTTAACATAGTGAATACAACATGGAAACCTCAGTTGGAGGAGCTCGTACCAACTAGTACTAAGTCTCTTCCTTCTCAAGTGAGGCCGCCCAAACCTGAGTTGAAACCCCTTCCTTCGGATCTCCGATATGCATATTTGGGGGAGGATGACACATACCCAGTGGTTATTTCATCACACCTCGATAAGGATCAAGAGACCCAACTTCTAAATATACTTAAGCAGCATAAAGATGCCATAGCATGGACCGTGGCTGATATAAAGGGCATTGACCCTTACGTGTGCACACATCACATATATCTGGAGGAAAATGCAAAACCTTCTAGACAGATGCAACGCCGACTCAACCCAACTATGCAAGAAGTGGTTAGGGCTGAAGTGCTTAAACTTCTCAATGTGGGTATAATCTATCCAATTTCGGATAGTCAATGGGTTAGCCCTACCCAAGTTGTACCAAAGAAAGTCGGTGTCACTGTAGTCCGAAATTCAAATGATGAACTTGTCCCAACCCGGATACCTACTGGTTGGCGAGTGTGCATTGACTGCAGAAAGTTAAATGCGGTCACGCGTAAGTATCATTTTCCCCTACCATTCCTCGATCAAATCTTAGAAAGGGTAACAGGCCACCCATATTATTGCTTCTTAGATGGGTATTCCGGTTACAACCAGATTGAGATAGCACCGGAAGACCAAGAGAAAACCACCTTTACATGTCCATTTGGAACCTTCGCTTATCGAAGAATGCCATTCGGACTATGTAATGCTCCAGCCACTTTTCAACGATGCATGTTGAGCATATTTAGCGATATGGTGGAGCGAATTCTTGAAGTCTTTATGGATGACTTCTCCGTCTTTGGAGATTTAGTTAACGATTGCTTAAGTAACCTTGAGAAAGTCCTTATCAGATGTGAAGAAAAGAACCTAGTGCTTAACTGGGAAAAATGTCATTTCATGGTTCACCAAGGAATAGTCTTAGGTCACATCGTTTCCTCTAAAGGAATGGAGGTCGATAAATCTAAGATAGATTTGATTGCCAATCTGCCCATACCCAAGACTGTAAGGGATGTAAGATCATTCTTAGGACATGCTGATTTCTATAAAAGGTTCATTAAGGACTTCAGTTCTATATCTAGACCCCTATGCAACCTTCTATTGAAAGATGTAGAATTTGAATGGACTAAAGCATGTCAAGAGGCTTTTACTAAGCTGAAAAGCATGCTGACGACTGCTCCTATTATGCAACCTCCATATTGGAGTTTGCCCTTCGAATTAATGTGTGATGCCAGCGACTATGCAATTGGAGTAGTCCTAGGGCAACGTAAGGATAAAAAGCCTTACGTAATATATTACGCAAGTAGAACATTGAACAATGCACAGATTAATTATTCCACCACTGAAAAAGAATTACTGGCAGTAGTCTTTGCATTGGACAAATTCCGCTCGTAAAAATAGGATCCAAAATCATTATTTTCACTGATCATTCTGTGCTTAAATACCTCCTTTCCAAAAAAGATGCTAAGCCCAGATTGATTAGATGGATCCTACTACTTCAAGAGTTTGATGTAGAAATACGTGATAAAAAAGGAGTAGAAAACGAAGTGGCAGACCATCTATCTAGACTTGTCATTTCTGATTCTTTAGAGCCTACACCAATACGAGACCAATTTCCTGATGAACATTTATTTTCTATTTCCCAATCCCCATGGTATGCAGACATAGCAAACTATCTTGTTACGGGCACGGTTCCACAACAAGATAGAAAGAAATTCTTCACTGAAGTTAGAAAGTTTTTCTGGGATGACCCTTATCTCTTTAAATATTGCCCAGATCAAATAATTAGGAGATGTGTGCCTGACCAAGAACAAAACAGTGTTATCTCGTTTTGTCACTCACATGCATGTGGAGGTCATTTTTCACCTAAAAAGACTGCTTTTAAAATTTTGCAATGTGGATTTTACTGGCCGTCACTTTTTAAAGATGTCTTTGAATTTTGCAAAGCGTGTGAGCGTTGCCAAAAATTGGGCAGTATTTCACGCAGAAATATGATGCCATTAAACCCAATTTTGGTAGTGGAATTATTTGATGTTTGGGGGATAGATTTTATGGGACCATTTCCATCTAGTTTTGGTTTTCTTTATATCCTAGTGGCTGTTGATTATGTCTCTAAATGGATAGAAGTCATTCCATGTAGAAAGAATGATGCTAACACAGTAAAAAAAATTCTAAAGGAAAACATTTTCTCTCGATTTGGAACTCCACGTGCAATAATAAGTGATGGGGGAACTCATTTATGTAACCACACAATTGAGGCCTTGTTTCGAAAATATGAAATCACACATAAAGTGGCCACCCCGTATCACCCACAGACAAGTGGCCAAGTGGAGGTATCGAATCGAGAAATCAAAAGAATATTAGAGACAACTGTAAACCCAAATCGCAAAGATTGGTCTCTTAGACTTACCGATGCGTTATGGGCATACAGAACAACATTTAAAACTCCAATAGGAATGTCTCCTTTCAGACTGGTCTATGGAAAAGCATACCACCTTCCAGTGGAATTAGAGCATAAAGCATACTGGGCAATTAAACAGTTTCACTTTGATATGAAGAAAGCTGGGACTGAGAGGAAATTTCAATTAAATGAATTGGAAGAGATTCGTAATGATGCATATGAAAATGCTAGAATTTATAAGGAACGGACAAAATTCTTTCATGATAAACATATCTTAAGGAAAACATTTTATCCATCACAAAAGGTCCTTCTTTATAATTCTAGACTTCATCTCTTCCCGGGAAAATTAAGATCAAAATGGAGAGGTCCCTACATTGTGAAACATGTTTTTCCATATGGGGTAATAGAGTTGGAAAACCCAAAGAATGGTGAGCTTTTCAAAGTTAATGGACAAAGAGTAAAACCATTCTTGGAGGCCAGTGTGCCTGATGATGAAGTTATAACTCTTGTAAATCCTGTTTATCAGGATTGACTGGCACTGGATCTGACAGTGGCCCACACCTTTGTACGATATGTATATATTTTCTTGCTATCTTTCTTTTTGTGTATTTTGTCTAACCTTGGACAGGAAGAAGATCAGATCACATTCCCAGGTACCCTCTTCCACTTTCCCTCCATTATTATATATTCCTCATGTTGCATTTTCATATTTATTACATTTCATGCATAACATCGAGGACGATATTTATCTTAAGTTGGGGGGTGGAACAAGCACACTCGTCCAATTTTAGAAAAAAAAAATTCGCTTTTGCATAGTCCAAAAAAAAATTATATAAAAAAAAACAAAACAAAAAAATAAGGGGTTTTTCAAAAGAATTTGATGATTCGATGTCTAGAAATGTGGAATTTCATAATTTTTGGAAGGAAGTAAAATGAAGGTTCACTATTTTCTAAAAGATAAAAAGAATACCAAACTTTGTTTTTCATAGTAACACGTGTACATCATTTCAAAAGTTTTGGATAAATAAAAAAAAATTTAAGTGTCATTTTCAGAGTTCTTTCAAGAAAAAAAAAAAAAGAGACGACTTTCTGAAATTTGGCCATATGAGTTCTCCTGGTTCATCGGTAAGGTTAGGCCAACCAAAACCAGTGAGTTAATTCGGGCGAATTGAAAAAGGCTGCCTATTGTTGGGGACCGTTTAAAAAAAATCAAAAAGGTGACAAGGGATGCACAAATAGGTGTTTATAAAAAAAAAAGTGTTGAAAAGAATAAAAAGTTATGTGACTAGTTTGAGTTTGTAGCCTTTTTAGCCCGAGCTAGTAAGCCCGTAGGGGTATTTATATACCTAGTGCCCTAAAGACATCTGTTTTGGGAGTCATTGGCCTAACGCTCGTTACATGGGTTAATTAGAAAGCTTAAGGGACCTAGGCATTGCACAGTCACATGTATGTGTTACAACAAAAAAAATTAAAAAAAGAAAAATGCATCTCGCGACCTTTGAAAAAAACAATAGTGCGAAAGCCGTCATAGTAGCCTTGAGAGGAGACTTGTAGTTACCCCAAATCTAAGAAAGTTGGAAATACTGAGGAGGAATTCTATTTTCATGGCATTATCATAGAACATTTAAAAATTTTGATTTGATGTTTACACTTGCACAAGGCACCCAAAAATTTTGGTATAATTTTTGAAAAGATTTGAAAAGAAAAACGTGAACCAGATTTTGAAAAGTTTGAAATCTTGATTATTTGAGGATTCAAGGCATCCGATTTGACTCAATCGTCTTTTGAGACACCTTTCGTGGATTTTCTTTTATTTTTAGGTAAATGAATTTTGTGGGCATATTCACTGCAAACCCTCACAAGACACAACTCGTCCACTAGGGGTAACCTAGGGGTTTAAGGGCTTACTGCATATGCTAAATGCAGTCGAGAGTGCCAGGAAAGTGCTTTTGTTTTCTTAGGTTAGATTTGGTTAGATCTGCCAACTTCACCTTTGGCATCTTTTGCTAGGGACTAGCAAGATGCTTGTTGGGAGGTGTGATAAGTCCAAAATATCACATATTTAAATAATTAATTCATATAAATTTGTGGACTTAATTAAAATAAAATAAATTGAATTCATAGATTTTCACAAAATCATGCAATTAGACTCTTTTGGTTGAATTTAAGTAAAAATCTCATAAAAAATGCATGTCTTGGTGAAATTATCAAATTCTGCATTTTTGGGCCCCACGCATAGTATCATTCCTTTTAATAAAAATTATTATTTCTGAATTTTTTTTTTTATTATTTTGTTGAAATTCAGAAATCGGGCCCTGCATGAAGGAAGAAATTAAGAAGAGCATTGAATAGAAGAAAAACTGAAGAAAACCCACCATGGGACCCACACCCCTTGATCGTGAATCCCAAGGTAGGGGGACATCCAAAGTGGGTCCAACCTGTGTTGCAGAAATTCAGATTCCCTCTCTTTTATTTGAAGATTTTTAGAAGATTCAAAATTTTGAGTTTTCAAGCTAAGATGGGAAGGAAATCTACGATGCTTGGTGGTCAAGAAATTAATTAAAGAAGGGAGAGGAATGAAGGAAAGAATGCAAGAAAGAGATCCAGCCATGAAGTGGTCGTCCAATGCATGGATTCTTCAAATTTCAAACGTCCAAGTGGTCCCACATCCAATTCAAGAAATCTGACTATTAGATTTACACAAATAAAATCTGATTTCTTGGATCCCACACATCTCAATTGAAAGCAAATCAAGAAGATGAGGGTGGAGCCCAGTTTTGGAATGTGTAGAAAGTTCAAAAGGAAATATTATACAGATGAGGAAACATCTCTTAAGCATTCAAATATTTGAAAAGTTTCAAATATTGAATGGAATCTATCCAAAGGAGTCACATTGGAGACTAAGAAGCCCAAGAATTTCTCACGTCCAAGACTACTTCTCTTTTCTTTGGCGTGAAACTCTCCTCTCCCCCTAATTTCTCTCTCTCCCTCTCAATCTCTAACTCCCTCATCTCTATCTTTTCTCTCACACACAACGTCCCTCTTTTTTTTTTCCCTATTACTTAGGCACAACAACTCATCTCTCTGACGAGGTTATTAATTTTTCTCTCTCTCTCTCTCTCTTTCTTTTCTCTCCTATCTCCACTCTATCTCACGTGCATCATTCTCTCTCCCATTAATCTCTTTCCATTCTTCCCCCCCCCCCCCTCCCCCCCATCATCTACATCTCTCACTCACCTATTATACGAGGCCAAAGAAGAAAGTCGATTATTTTGTGAAGGAACACTACAAAAAAAATGTCTTAATGAGTCACTTTTAAAGTGTCTTAAAAAGTGGTTTGTGTCGCTTTTCTGATTACTATGCAAGCGTCTTATCTGCCAGCGTCACTAAAAGTTCGTAAAAGCGTCTCAAGAAATACCTTTGTTGTGTCAGTTTCTGTTATCAAAGTGACACAAAAAAATGGTTACTTGTGTCACTTTAAACCCAAAAGTGACACTGAAATAACTTAAAAGCGTCACAAGAAAGATCAGTTGTGACAGTTTCCATAGAAGCGAGATACCATCAAGAAAGATAACTTTGTTGTCTCGCTTTTCAAAAGCAGTGATCAATATGTTGTTTTCGGACCAAAAGTGACACAAGTAGTCATCAGTTGTGACAGTTTCCGTAGAAGCGAGATACCATCCATTTTTTTTAAAATAAAAATGCAATATATACATTACTAATAACATACTGCAGTATGGATACACTTTCAAATCACCTGCCTTACAAAAGATGCAAAAAAATATAGATAGCAACATTCAATAAGAACCATTTCATTAATTGGAAATTAATCACCATTCACATTAAGGAACGTACTTGCTCGTCCACGCACTAAATCAAACAAACTATTCAAAACATAGCCAATTTGAATCCATCCATAATCCAAACTATTTACATTAACTTTCGAATTCGTAACCAAAGCATCACGACATAATCCAAAACCTTCACAAAAGCATCCAAAAAAAGGCAAGCTACATTGTAAACAATTTCCGGAAATCCCTAATTAACCAAAATTAAATTAACCTAATTAGTAGATCCACTTAGCAAAAGGCATTCCATCTCTGTTTAATTAAGTTCTTCATTCACCTACAAAATAATAACAATTTGACTATGTATCAATAATATAATCAAGTAAGAAAGAGAGTTTAACCAACAATATCAAGGATTCATGTTAAAGAGAAAACATTTTGTCACTAGAGAAAGAGCAATTGAAACACCAGCAGTTCACATGTCATAAGATCATAGTAGCAAGCAAACTAGGAGCAATCAATAATACCACTATCAACCACTGAGACATGGGAGTACGAGGTTGACATGGAGAACAATTATATTTGGCTTCTTTGGGTCATTACTACATTCATAAAATCTCAAATGACAAGGATGCTGAGAAACATAGTTACAAGTTTTATGAAAAAGTTACACTGCTAAACTTTAGCTTTTGAAATCAACTTGACTGCCAAGAATAATATATACTAAGAAAAAATAACCAGTTGGCATCAAACTATTTTTTAATTTTTCCAATCGACAGAGTAAACTAGCATTTTTGAGAATATGGGAATCTAAATCATCATTTGACTAATGAGCCTTCTATTAGCTATTTAATTCTTGTAGGGGTATGGATACAATTACACAAATGGCAAGGGCAACTACCCATCTCAATTTGTAAGAAAAACTTAGAGAGAGAGAGAGAGATGTGCAATAAGAATAATATACCTAAAGCATCAAGTTTCTCTGGCTTCCCTGCTACCACATCTTTTAGTTGGCACCTTTCAAGGCTCTACAAAAAATTGTAGTCAGCAAAATCATATAAAGAAATACCATACAAGCCTCATTTTTTACACAGACATCAAGAGTAGCCAATGGTTTCCAAGTTATCCTTGCTTGTTAAATGAAGCCATATACAGTACTAGCACTGAGAACTTCTACAGTTTGCTTGGGTTCTCGGTTTGTGCAAGTGGAACTCACTTTCGGATTCCTAAATCAAATACGGATGAACACTGCATTTGGTGGTATACTCGGAGAAAAATTCCACATGGAAGATGTCTAAATGGCCAACAAATGGCAAGTTAATATAATAATCTGGGAGGATTTCTGTGCATGGACCATCCACAGTGGAACTGACATATCAAAGTTTGAATGACTGAGCCATGCGGCCAACTTGTACAAAATGAGGAACCAAAGCAAACTTCTCAAACATGAAAGTTGAAATCCAAGGTAAACTTTCATAAGGAGTAACCTCATTTCATCCATTAGTATAAAAATACTGCAGAAAGTAGATTAAGTTGTTACATCTTAGCTTGGATTCCATCTTATCTATATAACTATACTGACTATAACCTAAAATTAGTATTCAATTTAATAAAAAGAAGTTTTCTAACAAAGTCCTTGTAGTAAGCATAGAATGGTGCTTTGCTCCAATCAATTTTCCTTGCCCGATATTTGTAACACAAAAAGAAGAATTTGTATCTATCAATACAATTCCAACAAATATTAAACTAGTTGCAGATAGTGTAAGAATAAAAACAAAATGCAATACTCTGTTCACTTTTAGCAAAAATGTTATACTATTACAAAAGGCAGAATATGTGTGAGAACCCGACCCCTAATCTCTTGGATTAGTGTTGTTTTATTTGTGGATTAGTTCTTTTAGTGGGATTAGTATTTGTTGGGTTGAGTTTGTGAGCTAGAATGGTTTTTCTTCTAGTTTTGGGCTTTTGAGCGCTTTGGTAGCTTGTGGGGCCCTTTGGGGGTTCCCTTTTCGGCTTTGCATTTACTTGCGAGATTTTCCCAATTTGTTTCGTATTGTGTTTTTGGCCCGTTGCATTCATCTTGAGGAATCCTACAACTTTCATGTTGATCCCGTATCCATTTGAGAACCCGAAACCCGATTTCTTGGCCTTGAGGGCAAAACAGTCATTTCACACCAAATCTGTACCCAAAACTCGATATTCTCGAAATCCGTGAAACATATACTTTTTGAAAACTAGATATTTCGACGATCATTTCTTCCTTCTTCGTCGAATCCATCCGAGGTCCCGAATTAGATGATTTCAGCCACCCAAGTTCTTTAAGTTGTGGGACCCAAACCTCACTTGCTTATAAGAGGAACCCATCTCCTTCATTCATTTCATTCACCATTGTTCCAGCTGAACCTAGGGTTTTTCCCTTGTGTTTCTCTTCTTCTTCTTGCTTCTTCATCTCCAAGCCACACCAATAGTTCATCAATCAAGCAATGGAGACCACCTTCTTCTTCCTCATCTTGCAAGCTTTCCATTGATACCATTTGTGAAGAGAACCCTCCATCACAAGACTTCCTTTGAGCTTACCTTGTCCATTAGAGGACCTTGCAAGTAAGTGTTCTTCTTCATCTTCTAGATTTGTAATCTTCTAGCCTTAGAGAAGCTCCACCTTGATTATTGAAAGATTTCCTTGTCATTTCATTGTTTAACCCATTTTAGGGTTTGTTTTGGGGGTTTTTGTAGAGATTGTGGATCTTGAGCTTGAGAGGTGATTAGGAGCTTGATTTGCTAGATTGGAACCCAAGGCAAGTGGATGAATGGATTGTTTTGATTATTAACATGTTTTGTGAGAAAAATCTTGTTTCATTAAGGGTTTTGGTGATTTTAGTAGTTGTCTTCACTATGATTAATATTGATTTCGAAATGCGCTTATTGATGAGTTATTTCCCTCTTGTTCATGCTTGGAAAATGTATGCATCATATTGTCAAGGTTTCAAATGGTTTCACAGGAATGAGTTTTCTCCACCTTGAGATTTATTGTGAATGGAAAGAATGGAAAGAATGGAAAGGGAGAAACTTGAAATGAGGAGCTCTTTAGCTCATTTTAATGTCTTGGAATCATGAGTTTAAATCATCTTGTTTATAGTTCTATGTGATTGTTTAAGTGTTGGAAAGGAAAGGAAAAAGGAAGGAAAAAATCAGTGTCCCGGACTTGCTGCACGCCCAGGTCCGATCGATCGGACCTACAGGCCGATCGATCGGCCTGTCTTTTAACAGTAAGGCTTTTTGGGCCGATCGATCGGACCCTGTGCATTTCTGGTACAGAAATATCCAGTGAAATTTGATATTGTGTTTTTTTTTGAAACCTTTGGGCTTTCTATGAGTCCTAGGGGTATATACCTTAGTGTTAAGACCAATTATACCCTAATCTAAGGTCTCTAAGACTAGGGAACTAAAAGAAAAGAATGGTGTTGATTAGACACTAATTCTTGGTTTTAGGTGGGACCCTGACTACCCTTTTTGGACTGTTTGGACCATGTGTGAGAATGTCTTGAGCCGACACGCCTCACGGTTGGTTCGGTGGCATCGAAGTTCAATCCATTTCAATCTTGAACGGGATGGAACGACGCGATATCTTCTTTATATCTAAACACAAGTCTTTCCCTTGGTTATCGCGAATTCTATTCCTTTCGGTGACTGAATAGGTTGCTCGATGTTTCCGGATTAATGTCATGCCTAGGATGGACCGTTGATAATCTTGATTTTTGCTATTGTAACATCTAGTGTTACCCATAAGCTCATGTTAAGTTTTGAAAACAGTAAAAGTGCATAAGGAGCCCGGGATGTCTTCTAACTCAAGGAGTACCAGGTAATTATTATAATCGACATACGGGACCCCTATTCACTTAAATAGATCTTGTACTCAATATTCTTCCCGAAATGGTATAGTGCATTATATTTCCTCATTTCCCGAGATTTGCGTTACATGACTTGTTTCCCGAAAGCATTGAAGTTACTCTAGTAATAGTTACTTGTCCCGAAGTGCATTGCACCACATGATATGTTAGTGTGCCCTTGAGCACCCCCGTCTTGCCCGTATATCTATTGTACTTGATTTAATTGCATATGTCTCGATTGTATTTGACCTATGAGTCGGCACCACTAAGCTTGGATAACCTTGTTGGTCTGATCCACCGACTTGGAGATCCCCCTCTTGTCCCGCCAGCTGCAGCTTGGATCCCGCTACCCGGTTATTACCGTGGTCTTGTCCCGATACCGCAGATTGCTACTGTGGTCCCCGATGCCCGGCTCGCTACCGTGGTCATGTAGAGTATATGTATATGCATTCATGAGATCCACTGTTTCTCCTCACCTCGAGTGACTGAGATCAGTGCCTAGTATATGTATTTATATGAGATCCCATGTTTCTCCTCACCTCGAGTGATTGAGATCAGGGCCTAGTTATTACTCTATCGCTTTAGTGATAGAGGACTTAGCTTCGTGTGGTTGCCATCTTGCCAGTTCCCGATTCCTTGGTTACCCGACATATTTTATATTGTTTACTTGCTTTCCGATAAATGATTCGTTTCCTTTATGAAAGTTGTTATTTAAACAAGTGCTAATATTCTCTAATGTAAATTCAGTTATTATTATATTGTTTTCTGTCCTTTGTACACGCACATGTTTTAAATGAATGCCGGTTGGGTGAAGACCCATGCCTTTACCTATGTTTCAAACGATCAATGATTTTGCTAGATTTATATGATTACACATGTTTTAAAGGAATACCCGAATTGTTAAATATCCGAGCTTGCTTTAAAAGACATTTGGTTTGTCAGATATCTATGTTTATACCTGTTTTAAATGATACCTGATTTGTTAAGTATCCATGCTTTGAAATATGTTTCAAATGACACTGGTTTGCCAGATCCCTACGTTTATACCTGTTTTAAACGATATCCGGTTTGTTAAATATCCGCATTCCTACATAGGTTTCAAATGGACATTGGTTTTGCTAGACTGCTATGAATACCTGGTTTGTTGTATACTCATGTTTTTACTTAAGTTTCAAATGAACGTTGTTTTGCCATACCACTATATTTATACATGTTTTAGACGAACTCCCGATTGTCAAATATCTATGATTATAGATGATGTAAACGAACACATGTTTTATTAGATATTCATGTTTTACCCATGCTTGAAATGAATACAGGTTTTCCCCGAGATTCCCGACTTTGCACCCGTTTAATTATATGCAGCATTTGATCGAATAGCATGATTTATCTTATGTTTTATTCTTCAGTATATTTGTTATCTTTTCATCCACCTGCCAGACCGTCGTGTCTGACCCACTACTTTTGGTACTCAGGTTCAGATTTCTTCGCCCCGAGTTGAGTGTTTTGGTTGGCTGTGGAGCCATGCCTTGCAGGTTGGTTTGTCGGCCATGTCATGTAGACATTGAGCCTGACATCGGAGTTACGTCACATTTGGGTAGTAGTTTATAGCTTATTGTTGTATGGCTTCTGTTAGCCTTTTTCTTGGGATTCTTAATTAATGTACATTGATAATTGTAACTTGAATATATTTGGGAATGTAATATCCTGTTACTGTCAGCTCTGTAATTTATTGTGATGGTTACTCCAGTCTTATATGATTCTTGATATAATAGCTATATGCTAAAGGTTGAGTGCGACGCGGAATCCGATGGCCACGGACTTCGGGTCGCAACGCCACAAATGCTTCCGCAAAATATTCAGAATGTGTTGTCTTCACACACGCGGATCCTGGGAGAAGTAAAATATATTTATGTTTAATCCCATTCCCGCCCCCGAGGTTTCGGTTCGGGGGCGTGACAATATGTCAACTAAAACGTTTCTAGATAGATGCAACTGGACATTGTACATATGCTCAGAATGAAACAGTACCTTTTGAAGAAGCTTTTCTTCAGGGACTATTTTACACAAGCATTTCAGCATATCCTCATGCTCATGAGATGAAATAGAAGATGAAAGCCATGGAAGGAACTCTGCCATCATATTAACTGGGATACTACACAAAAACTGCCAGACTAGTGCATCTTCCTCCTCAAATGAACACTTCTCAATAAGCAAGGGAAAAACCTGAATCAAAATTGACAACCAGCTTCTTCTGGTAAATGCTGAAAACATACATATCGAATCGTATGCTTTAAAAGTTGGCTCCAAGTCATTACCACCAAAGAGAAAGTTTCACTCAAACACAATACAAGTAAAACAGTAAATATATAAAGTGCCCATCATAAAATTTAAAAAAAAAAAAAAGATACTAACAGCTATGATATCCTATGTGGATTACTTATGGTAGTGCTACCGGAAAGGGTTCAACTAGGCATGCTCCACTCGTAAAGGCTTATTTCAAATTTCAGAAAAAAGAAGTGTCAGTATCCCTTTGCAACTTCACAAAATTCATGTAGTGAAAACTGTTCGTAGAAGAATCATGTAACTTCAGTCATAGACAAGCTTCTTTAAGAAGCCACAGAATTAGCATCAAATGTTGGCAATGCTCCATTTCATTTCAAGTGAAAAGAAAGGAAACTGAAAGACCTACATGTCATCCTAAATAAGCTAAAGCTCTTTGGTGTTCAACCAAGGGAAAATACCATGGTCCCTCTTTCATAAATAGCATCAAGAGAGTACTAAGAAGAAGCATCATTTTTTCTTGACCACCAACATTAGCATACAACTTCATTCTTGAATTGTTTGGACAGAGCCACAAATTCAAAAATATTCAACTTCTCTGGGTCCTCGTGAATTTAACTAAAGAACAGCATATGACATGCAATTGAGATACGAAAATTTGCTGTGTTTGTGAGTTTTAGATAACTAAAAATTTTATTGAGCCAAAAGGCAGAGCACACAAATGCCAGCCACTATACACAATATATTGAAAACCATAATTAAAAAAGAAACAGCAACTCTAAACCATTCACTCCAACACTGCCAAAGATCTTAAACCAATATATTTGAATTAACAGACCCTAATCCTAGACAACCATAAAATCAAGTAAAGAAAAAACAAGTACAATTCCCATAGCCTACTCTTACAACAGAACTTCCTGAACATTTCAATCTACGAATCGAATTGCACCAACTGAAATCAAGAAGTTTACAACATCTTACCTATGCAACAGAATACCATAATCATTGAGAATCAATAGAACTATCTACTAGTACCAGATTCATCAGAAATTTAAGCCAAAGCCAAGGCTTGGAGTAAAATCAAGGAAAGTTCTAACCCTCATATTACAATGCTCCTAGGGAGTCTGGGCCTGGCTCAGCCATCACAGTAGGTCAAGCTTGAAGGCAGGGGTGCAACTGCAGCTGCAACCACCTCTAAAGTCACACTCTAGAAGGAGATGCAAATACGGTACCTGTGAGGTAAAACTAGAGAAAAGGAAGAAATAAAAACCTATTTTCTTCCAACATTTTCCCTTGAAAAGTTTGACATCATCTCCTAATTTCTCATCCTGCAGCATGTTAACAGGTCAGAAACCAAATGCAATACCAAGTATAATGAAGAAAGCAGTAAGCCTATGTTCACACCATATTTCAAAAGCAAAAGTAAAAGAATAGTAAATAAATGTTGTTGAACAAGCAAATACATGAAACTCCAATACATGGTTGGACAGGTTGCAGTTATTTTGGACCAACACAGTAACCTATACCATTAAAGCTAAGGATGAAAATTTGCAAAGACCACAATCTGAAAAGGTCAGCCTGAACTCAGAAGTAAAACATGTTTAAAATACAATTAAAAAAACTTAAAATGCAACTCATCCTCAAGAAATTATATAAAGTTTGGCTGTGTTTTCCTTTTAAAAAAAAAAAAGAATACTAAGACGGCAGCTTCTCATTTGCCTGCTAGATATATGATGGCAGTAATTCGAAAGAAATGATCAAATTGCTCACCTCCTCTTGTGTCCACCCCCCTTTTGCTCGTCTTATAGGACCAGTAGTCCTCCTGGACACAAAGTTAGAACATGACATAAAAGACTTGAGTTCTAGTTTTTAAAGAAATTCTTTACTACCAGTGCTGCTATTGTAAAACAAGCAATAGTAGATGAAACAATACTCGAACAAAACAAAATAATAAACAAATTGGAATATAAAACATATCACAATGTGCTCATTAGCAATGTACAAATTGTAGACTATTGTGACTGTCTACAAATTTTACACCTAAACGATGCCCATGAGGGCTTTGCTTCTGTTACTTGCCAATTGCCATCCAAACGATCCTGGTACTAGTGCAATTAGTATGCAAGTTGATAGTCCCTTTTTCTTTTTCTTTTTTTGGGATATGGGAATCATTCAAGAGAATACTACTATTGACCTCAAGTCAGTTTAGAGAAGATGAATAACAGAATGTGGTGTCTAAAACTAGCATGCCTACTAATATGTGGATTATGCCATCCCTTTCTGCCCAAGTCGAGGCTCCTTATTTGGGTCTGGGGTGCAGTTCAGAGGAATTATTTAAATCAGGGGTATGGTCCTGTAATCTAGACTTGATTAAGTTATGGGTGTAAAATAAGAGAGCTTTTGGTAAAGTTGAGGGTGATCAAAATGGTAAGCCACAAAGCCTTTATAACATATATGAATACGAATGAAGATGATGAATACATGCCTAGTAAAGACATCCAGCATTCAGTATGTGGATTCTGCCATAGCCCTTTCTATTAGTTATGAGGGCCTTTTAGGTCTGTATCATGAGAAGATCACATCAAAGGTTTCGATACGTGAGCAGGACTTCAATGGAGTTCTAGTCCAGAGATAACGGTTTGATGTAAATTTTAGGCACTGAACATACAGTTCACTTGGATTAGGTTTTATCTTTAGAACTCAAAATAAGTTTGTTATCTCCAAAATAAGTCAGTGGTTAATATTTTCTGCAAGTCTTGTATCATCCTCAACATTCACTCAATGTTCACGAGTCGTGACCATTGAGTTGCAAACATAACTGTCAGATTCACATCTTTTATTTCAATACTAAGTGCTAATTACAAACCCAGTTAATGTGTTTTAATAGTCTATACATCCAGAGGAAACAGTTTATTTCAAACGATTAGAGAAATATTTATCCTGAAGTTATTCACCCAAAAAATAAAATTAAAAATAAAACACCTCCGATGCTTTTGTTCTGGGGGAAAACTAAAGGATCATGAATATTGGTGACACAACCAAGAGAGATGATGGAAAGAACACCGCAAACATTGAACAGAACACCTAACACTTACTAAAATATCAATGCTATGAATATGATAGCACTACAGAGAAAAGCGTCAGACCACAATAGAACGAGACAACATATCAAATCTCAGCCCTAACCCAAAATTTCAGTTCCTCCACATAAATCATAGTTCATATCAAAACTCTGCCCTAACCCTAAATTTAAGTTCCTCCTCATAAAATCATAGTTCCCATCAAATCTGAGACCTAGCCCTAAATTTCAGTTCCTCCACATAAATCATAGTTCTACGAGTGATTTAAAACCAGAACAAGCAAATACAGGCTCAAATCTCAAGATCAGAACTAAATCGAACATAAACAGACCTTGATAGAGGCATTTCTGAAGCATATGTTCCAAAATCTTCAAGCACGCCGGATCATCATCCACAACGAGGACTCGCAGCCCCACGGGGAACTTATCAGGAACGACGCTGCCTACCGTACACGCTCCGTAACTGTTCGCTGTGCTCAGACTCGAAGCCGTCAGCTTCAGCACGGTCGCCATGGCCGAATGCTACGAAAAAAAAAAGCTCTTTTTTTCTTTTTTTTTTTTGCTTCCAATGCTCTCAAGCCTTCTTCCTCCTTACTCTAAAGAGATTACAAACGTCAGATCCTTCACAAAGGCCGATCTTTTCGCCGATCTCCATGGCCAGACATGTCAGTTCGACCCCAAACCCTTTCTAACTGGATCTTCAGCCAGATCCACAGTACCAGACGTTGCATAAGCCAGCAATCAATCGCTTCCGCCTCAAATCCGCTGCGAAAACCCTAGAAATGATCTATTGAGTAGATTTGATCATCGATTTCGTCCAGATCTGAAGGAAGTAGCTGTAGCAACGCCGACTTCGAGAGCTTCTTAATGATTTCTCTCAATCTCTGGCATTTGGGATGGGATCTGAATGTTCCGGAAAGAATTATCGAATTCAAAGCAAACGACGAAGGGAGGAGAGGGAGGGAGAATTGAATACGCTAAAAGAGGATGGCTGATATGAGGAAGCGATCAACGACAGTGCAGAGGAAACACCATAAAAGTTTTTCGTGCAGAGCAGTTTATCAAAAAGAAGCGGGCGTCCCATTCAAGGGCTCACTCCACCAATGAGTGGAAATCAGATGACCCTCAAAAGAAGAAGCCCTCAAGGTTTTGAAAGCATAGAGGCAGAGATTAAAAGGGGGAAAAGAGGAAATACGTAGTGATGGGAGGCTGGCTGATGATGCGTGATCGCCTGGGTTGTGTGAATGGAGATGATGCAGGGGAGGATTGGAGGGATGGGCTGCTGAGGTGCGTGAGGATTGGAGGGATGGGGGTCGTTGGGGTATTTGGGCGCCAAGGGAATGAGGTAGGGAGGGAACGAAGGTATGGGATATTCCTGAAAGAAAAAAACAATCAAACTTCTTGTGACACTTTAAGAAATATAGATTTGTTTTGTGTGTCGCCTTATAGAAAACTGACACAACAAATCTTCTCCTCGTTTACTCCTCCTCTAAAGTGACACATCAGACCATATTGTGTCACTTTATTGTAAAAGCGACACAAAAGCTCAGTTTAAAAGCGAGACTAAAAGTCTTTATTTTTGTAGTGGAAGAAGAAGAAGGATGGAGGGGTAGATTGATTACTTGTAATCTAAGGAGAAAGGGTGTAAGTTGATTTATTTTTATTGATTGATTATGGGTAAGCAATTTTAATTCAAAATCTGATTTTCAATTTATTAATCTATTTTCTTTATTTATGTCTTTTTTATGCCTTATTTTTGAATGATATATTGCATGCTTAAAGGCCGCTAAATACTGAAAATATTAGAAGGAGACTAGAGTCTTTATGAAATTTCTCAATATTAATAAATCTGATTTTTCAGATTTTGGGTCCTTAATGAAATCGCCCATATTTTCAGTATTTAGAAAATAATTGAACCCTGACCCTTAGATTGCAAGGCTCTCATTCAATCTTGAATTTCAATTTAATTATTTCTGAAATTTTCTTTTTATCTCTCAAATTGGTTTTCTGATTATTTTTATGGTGGATGCAGTTTTTAGCATAGATCTATTAGATTAGGTCTCTAGTTTAGGATTTTCTTTTTAATCGGGTTGTAATTAATTTTATTCAGATCTGTGATTTTTTTAAATTAAAGTAGGATTTTTTTTTATAGATGCTTGATAGGTTAGTACTAGTTTTCCAATAGGACAGGTACATCGCAATCATTGCCTCCCTGTGGATCGATCCGGTTTCACCGGTTATTACTAAAATCGTGACGACCCTACACTTGGGGCACGATCAACTTGCCCTAACAAAAGAAAGAAAAAGAAAATTTCATAGAAGGTTTTCTTTCCTCCTTTCTTCCATGTATCTTATTTATGTCTCCTTGCGTGGGGCTGTGGATTTTTGTATCGGCGTGTTAAGAAATCAACAAAACGACTTTCACGTGATTTTTAGTACTTGGGCAATGGCATCCTTTGATAAGACACCTAGGAATATATCTATGAGCATGGGATCATATGTTTCCTCGTGTCTCCAATTTCTACCTTGAAAATTGTGGCTACATGGAACAAGAGCACATTTGAGTAGGACAATTCATTTGCTCACTACCACCAAAATTTCTATTTATATATATATATATGAAAGAGACTGTTTTCAGTCTCCAATTCTCCAATTGATTTTGACCGCTTACATTTAATTTTGACTATCCGTCCCTCTTTACTCCTCATAATCATTTTCCCATTAAAGTTTGGCCACTCCCATCCTCCCATGTTTGTATTCTTCTTTAACTTTTCAAAACGGTTTCCCCATTTAAGTTTTCCCACTCCTCTCACATTATTATTGTGCCATACTTCCAAAAACATCCTAAATTTATGTAGGATTTCTCTCTCCAATTGATTCCAACAATGAGCAGATCCTCTAATTCTCAATTATCCCTCTTTGATTAGACCATAAGCAACTCCACTCGTAAGTTTGTCACTAACAGGTCAAGTTTGTTACTACCATGTTGGCCACATGGCTTGAGACTACTCTATAGAGGATTCAGTGGCATTGGGGTATTATTTCTTGAGCTATAAGAAGACAATAAAATAGTGGTAAGCTATTATCATAGTCGGTGCAAGAAAAATGGAGCGTGCCACAATCTGCTCCATTTCTGTGACAAGCACATGTATTTTATTTAATACAGAGGTTTAGCATCTTTTCATTTTTTATATATGCATGTGATGAATTGCATTTTACTCAAAAATCAAATAGTATTTCATCTAATTACAATATGATGATGGTAGATTGATCTCACTTAGGCTCTGGCTATACCTACCTTCATTTACTAATATGATATTCTACAACTTTTACATTTTCTTCAAAAGCGAAATCGATTTGTTCTTAACAAATTTCCAGTTAAGATATAATTATTTAAATGAAAGTTAACTATGTTTTTAGTAAATTTTATAATTAATTCTCAGTTTTTAAAACCCGCCCAAATGGCTACAATTTGAAATTAGCTGCTTTATATATATATATATATATGGGAGGTGCTCTTGTGAGAGACACTCTCACCTTACTATGGGAGATAAGGTGGGGGCCCTCATATCCATATCCAATGTCAACAACTTAAATGTGAGGGCCCCCACATTTATCTCTCATAGTAAGGTGAGAGTGTCTTTTACAAGAGCACCTCCCTATATATATATATATATATATTTATATATTTATATTAGTAACAACCCGGGCTTAGCCCGGGCCTCCTTTGCTAGTTATTAATTTAAACTAAAGAAGATTTTCTGTCAGTTGAGATTTTTGTTTTTACTTATTCATCATATATGGAATCTGCACATTATCATTATTGCTTTGTCTTAAAAAAGGATTAAACACCAAAGTGATAGGCCAGATGGAATGTGAGGTTAAGGGATAATATGAAGAAAACTATACAATTTCCAAAAACTAAAATTATTCTGATAATTTCATTGGATCCATGTCCTAGTCTTGGATGTGATATGATTGATAGATGTCACAAATATTGATATGGTACTTTAAAAATATTGAGATACAATATATATATATATATATAAGTTAGCTCTCCTAAACTGAAGCTTACATTATCCTAAGTTAAAACAGTGTTAGTCATACAAATCATTGTATGATAATCGTCTTCAAAATCAAGATAAATCCAATTAGAAATGAATTTTCCGATTCTGTCATGCAAAAACAGATATAATCAACTTTGGTTTGTGAGACCAGCACTAATCCAATTTAAGATAAGGTAAGCGTCAGTTTCGGATAAGGTAATATTCAGGTGGGAACTGTTCTCACATATTATGTGAGAACTTTTTTGGAGATGGGACAATGGAGGATGGAAAGATCGATGTGAGACCACCCCAAGTATAAAGTTTGACCCCAAACCCATGCCCCTAACCCCTTCATCCGTGGTCCAAAAGTTTAATGGCTTCATATTAAAAAAAATATATTCAACCCTCAATCTAGCGGTTCAGTCCATTCAGATGTATGCTAATACTTGGGATTAGTGACTACCAGGGGATTCCCAATTGGTTGTTAGGTTTGGATGGGTTGTTAGTTGGGTCCCATAAAAAAAATCTCATATAATAGGTGAGAACTAGTTTCTCACTTGAATGTTTTTCATATATATATATATATATATATATATATATATATAAATCGTGGGCAATTTGATATTGTGTAAATCAGACTTCAACTCATTCTCAAATTTCCAAATGTCTTATAATCACTATTGACAGTCTGAGAGCCATCATTATTAAAGTCTTGTCAAAACTATTGTTGGAGTTAGATAAATGAATTTTATTTCCCCACTCTAGCCTCCCCACTATTAGTCAAATCTTACTTCAATATAATTTGGGTCCACTATTGGAGTAGTAGCTTGTAAAAATATGTGATTAAAATGATGGAGAGGTAAGCATGTGCAGAATCACATGATGTCCTATAAATATTAGAGAAAAATTTGTCCAGAAAAGATACATTTCTAGGTTGATTATGTGAATAATACAAAGGGTCGGGCTTTTATTTTGAATGATTTATATTTTAGGTGTGAACCTTACTAATAGATTCATAACACATGATGACGTGTTCCTTGTTGCAGATTTAAAAAAAAATAGAAAATATAAGAAGATAAAATCTTGATATTTTGTAATATTCTTTTAATATTTTAAAATTCAACGAAGTATCTCTATATTTTTAAGGGAAAAATTTCTTATACTTTTTTTTTTTTCTAAAATAGGATATTTCCCTTTGGTAAGTGATAGCGAAAGCCGATATGAAGGGCCGCTAACCCCAAGGGGTAACTTAGTTGGCCTAGGACCACGGTTTGCTCCCGGAGGTTGTGGGTTCGAAACTCCGCTACCACACTAGGGCTACAGGGGATTTACCCGGCTTCCCTCTGGGCCCGGAGGGATTAGTCCAGCCCAAAGGGTTGGGAACCCTCCGACAGCAAAAAAAAAAAAAAAAAAAAAGAAGATATGAAGGGCCGCCGTGCAAAATTTTCACGGGGAAAGTTTGCATGCGGACGTTTTGATCAATTGTTCAAAAGGGCATGGGGCTTGAGGACATCCCCTCATTTACGGTGCCTATTATGACAACCGTGACATCTGCACGTGCGAACAGTTGTAGGAGAAAATTCTCCTACCCAGTTGCATGCATCACGATGCCAATGGGCATCCATTTTGTTGTAATAAAAATGAAATCACAGGTGGGAGTCACTTCATTTTCAGATTATGGCTCAAGGACATTGTGATATTTGAGTAGACTAGTCGCAATGTACCCAACAAGTCACACCGCACCAGCCTTGCTAACTATTGATTGGCGAGCATGCTAAGTACTAAATCAAACCTCATACAATAAACCCCACCAATTGAGTTATTTCAACTTACATATGTGATGTGTTTGTGCTTTTGGACTTCTTTTCTGTGGGATATCACTTTCCATCAAATATGCATTGACTGATTCAGGATCTTATATTTATGACCATGAAAAGATACCTCTATGGATCCAATATGAGTCCAAAAGACCTGAGAGGGAAAGACTCAAAAATCAGGTATAGATCATCTTGAAATGGATACCTGAAGATGACCCATTTAACTGCTCAACTAATGAGTTCGATGTTATGATAATGCAGGATCTATATCCCATAAATCCGTTGTTGATGGGCCAACCTCTAAAGTTTTCCACATTGTCTCATTCTAGCTGTCCATTGGTTCTTTGAGAGGGTATAAACGTTGGTTTTTACACAACGTCCATCATCTATTTGGCTAAATGTCTTGAAAAAAAACTTCTTTATTGAACTCCTTGTTTCTACTGTTGTATAATAGTTTGAAGCCTACTTTATCTACAAAATGATAAAACTAATAATATTGAACATTTTATTTTTGACACCTGAAAAGATATCTTTCCTAGTGAAGAGGATTACATATGTTATACATCAATGTGAGAAACATTAGGGCCCGCTTCTTCTGGAGAATTCCAAATTCTCTAAAAGCTCTCCTTGGGTGAAATTCCCAAATCCTCCTCTAATATGAAATTCCAGCAAAATGAAAAGAGACTGGAATTTTAGGAACTCCAAAAAGTCATTTGAGACTTTTTAGATGACTGAAGTTAGAATTTTGATAAAGAAATATGACGATTGCAAACACCAAGTGATAGATAAGCCATTACATCATGTCCAAAAAAACCAACATCCAAAAACATGTAAGAAATTCTCCTAAAAATGCAAGCCCTTAGGTTTATAACAGTATAAACCATTAATAACAAGGGGTAGCTCAGATGGTTGGCAACCCCTTATGTCACCACTCTTTCCACGTGTGTGGGCTATCCTTACCACTTTGTGCACTTCCTCTTCCCACTTAATTATGTGGGCTCTCTTGAGTCCTAGGCTTTGAAAAAAAGAGAAAAGTATAAACTATTTTTTCCAAAAAAAAAAAAAAAAAAAAGAACAAGAAGCCGGATGTATAAATTATCAAGTAGGGACCTAATTATTAGGTTAAACGAGTGATCTGGCAGATTAGTGCAGGTTGGCAATGCTTTTTTTCTAGGTTAGGGGCAGCTAAAGTTTATAGATTTTAATTCGAATTGGGCTTTGAAGTGGTTTCAGATTTTGGCCGCCCCGACCCACCCGGCCCATTCATTACCAATTTAAACATACTTGTAAATAGAATATTACTTTTTTTGGTAAAAAGATATTTCATTATAAAAAGCACAAGAACAATAGGAGGGAAAAAAAAAAAAACAGTTAACTCCTAGACAAAAGGATACTTGAGGCCCATTTCCAGTCTACATCCTGTCTACTAGAAAAGCAAAACTTAGCAAGCCTATGAGCTTGCTCATTTAGAGCCCTATGGATGAATTCAAAGTCTACAGAAAGAAATAAGGAAGCCAAAAATTTAATGTCTAGAATAATTGAGTTAATTGACCAATTAATGCCTCCCTTCAAAGCAAAAACCACTTTTTGAGTGTCCATCAAAACACGAAGTTATCAAAACCATTCTTCCAAACCTTTTCTAATGCAGCTAAGACCGCCCTCACTTCGGCCTCCTTTGAAGAGATAACTTTGGGCCCTTGGATAGCACCTGCATCCACAATGACATCATTTAACATCATAACGAAGCCAAACGAACTATAACCTTCCTTAGTCTTAAAGGCAGCATCTGAGAAGATTATAATATCACCATTGCTCGAAATCCCTAAGGGGTCGTTTGTTTCCTGTGAAAGTGATTCACATGTGTAAATGACCCACATGTGAGTCATTTGAATATGTAAATGACTCACATGTGGATCAGATTCCACCGTTTGTTACTAGCATAACATTTCACATGTATATCTATGAATAGGTTGTATACTATTTGATGATATCTCAACATTCAAGCAATATCAATTGTTGCAAATTGGACACATGATTGTGTTTGAGCTTCTAAAGAATATGAATGGTCCTGATTTTACAGGTGGAGCCCAGAACAATAAAAAAATCATAAAAGGCGGACTGGGTATGTTAGTAACAATAGGTTGTATATTGTTTGATGATATCTCAACATCCAAGCAACATCAATGGTCGCAAATTGGACACTTGGCCGTGTTTGAGATTCTGAAGAATATGAACGGTCCTGATTTTACAGGTGGGGCCCATAACAATAAAAAAATCATAAAAGGTGGACTGGGTATGTTAGTAACAATAGATTAATCCAACGGTTGTAATTATGTTGATGATGTCTCAACCTCTATGCATAATCAACGGTTGAAAATTGGTCACATGGCCGTGTTTGAGCTTCTTAAAAGAATGAATGGTCCGGATGTTATAAGTGGGGCCCAAAAAAATAAAAAAAATAAAAGGCGGACTGCTCATTGAGGCACTGTAGCACTCCGCCTGGTAACAGTGCCATGTGAAACTATTTCACACCTCAAGAGGTGTGAAAATGTGCTGCCTCTTTTGCAAATACTTTACACAGCAAAAGCACATGTGATTTACACACCTAGTGTGTAAATGTTGTAAACAAACATAAATGATATGAATCTCTTTCACATGTGGGATGTTTACATATGTAAATTGGGAGAAACAAACGACCCCAAAAGGATCTAAGGAGAGTTTCAAATCTTTTTTTTAAGGGAATGTCCCTATAATGGCATGTGGGATCCTCAAGCATCTTATGGACTAATCCAATGATCTTAGAGGGATCTAATGATCGACCTCTATGAATAAAGTCATTCCTAGCTTTCCATATAGATCACCACATGGAAAGGATCCACAACATCCCCAAGAGGAGGAGTCGGGTGGCCTTGCTCACATAAGATCTTCCACCTTTCCATTAAGTCTAAAGGGTGCATAGAATCCAATAAAAAAACCCCTGCGAGCCGAACCAACTCGCTCTAGCAAATTCACACTGTATCAGAGCATGCCCAATCGAGTCATCCTTTTTTTCACATATAGGACATTTGTCATCTAAAGAATAAATCTTAGATTTAATGATGACTCTTACCAGAACAACATTCCTAAGTCATTTCTAACCAAACATTAGGACTCTTTGAGGAAGAGGAAGTCTCCATAAAGCTTTCCAATTTACCATCGAAAAGGAGTTAGCATCATTTTTAATGCATATTAATCTATAAGCTGATTTAGTAGTAAGTTGTTCATTCTTGGAAACGGGCCAAACTCTTTGATCCTTAGTAAATGATCTAGAGATATAGATCTTACCAATATCCACAATGTCCAGAGGGTTGTTAAAGTACTCTTTTAGAACGTTAGTATCCCAGTCTTTATTAACATTCCATAGTTTTTTAACTTTAAGATATTGGTTAATTATAGAAGATAACGGCTTTCTCAAACCGTTTTTTAAGGGAATCCAGTTACATTTCCAAATAGATATGTTCTCTCCATTACCAATTATCCAAACAACCTTTTCGTTTATGAAATCAACTCCCTCCACAAACCCTTTCTAGAACCAGGAGTTGCCTTTTTTGAATTTAGCTTCCCAAAGTTTACTTCGGGGGCAATATTTAGCCCTTAGAATCTTTGAGCAGAGGAGGTACTAATTACTTAGACATCTCCAGCATGTTTTCGGCTAGAAGGACTAGATTATTACTTTTGGTGTCTCTTATTCCTAAGCCCTCCTTGGCAATAGGCTTACATAATTCAACCCATTTGATAGTATGAAATTTTCTTTTTCCTGCACTCTCACCCCACCAAAAGGCTCTAAGCATTTTATCAATAGAGTCCGCAATTTTATTTGGGAAACAGAGAACGGACATATTATAAATGAGAATAGCCGATGCCACAGACTTGATAAAGGTGTTTCTGCCAGCTTGGGATAGCAAAGGGATTTGCCAAGAGCTAATTCTTCTTTTGATTTTGTTAGTGAGGGCCTCGAAACTCGAATTTCTATTTTTCCTAATAGTCAACGGATTTCCAAGTATTTTTCATCCTTGACCATAATTCTCATACCTAAGATCAAAACAATATAATTGCATCTTTTCTGGCAAGCCCCTTTGCTAAAATAAACTGCAGATTTGTGAAAGTTTATTAGTTGACCTGATATATCGCAATTGTCCTCCAATAAGTTTTTAACTTCCCTAGCTTCTTTTAGCTTAGCGTTACAAAAGATGAAGCTATCATCAGTAAAAAAAAGAGGTGAGAGATGCTAGGGGTGTTTCTGGCTACTCTAATTCCTTGAATGACTCCCATCTTTTCATCTTTAGTGAACATACGAGACAAAACTTTGACCCCTAGTATGAAAAGCTAAGGGGAGAGAGGGTCTCCTTGTCTTAACCCTCTGGTTGTTTTGAAATTTCCGAAGGGGGGTCCATTTAGCAATATAGAGTAGGAAACATAAGAAATACATTCCTTAATAAGTTGGGTAAAACTAAAACTAAAACCAAAAGCATTCAAAACCTCTAGTAAAAAATCTCACTCCATTCGGTCGTAAGCTTTAGCCATGTCAAGCTTGATACCCATAGATTTGCTCTTCTTCTTGGTTTTAATAGAATATAATATAGAAAGTTTCTCCATAGAAATTGGTATATATTGATACCCTTTTGGTGCAATAGGTATTACTTATAATGTTTTTCTTTTTTATATTTTAATATCTTAAAATAAAACAACCAAAATAAATTTATCCATCACAAGGCTAATTTTGGTACATATCATATTTTTGCCTTTGTTGGGCTAGGGTGGGTCCGAGTTTTCGAGAGCCCTGCATCAAACTAGACAACTGCCATTTTCAAGAAGAAGCTATTGTGATAGTTATGAGCTGTTGCATTAGCAATATTACATATAATGTTCTAGATCTAGCTCTAACAACTGAGGAGTCTAATCCCTAACATGGGACTCACATATATGAGTAGAAGAACCCGTAAACACAGAAAGAAAACTCGTACATGCAAGGAAAGACGAAACTCACACAGGCGAAGAGAGTGGGGAGGCCAGAGTCGAATCCTAGACCTCCTAGTGAGAACTGATGTGTCTTACCACTCGGGTAAGACACCGTTCTCTTGGGTTTGTGTATGGCCATCTGGATAAATCCATTAACAGGGTTAGATGGTGACGGAGAGGGATAGATTTCAAGTTAGAGGTCAACCAAAAGTCACTCACGGCCTATTTAGTTGGAGGGTCTTTTTTTTTTAGGAATTGTGCCCGTTGAGAATTCCTGACATTGATCTCAGGTTTTGTAGCATTTCAAATGCTTGATTTGATTATATAATTCTGAATACTAGCACACATGAAAAGCAGCTTTTCTTTTTTTAGAATTATCGGAATTTCATTGTTGTGAATGCTAGATAGGCAATGAAAATTTGGAATTCCACTTTTTGGGGGTCAACAGTCAGAGAATTGCAAATGCTCCCATACAAGAACTCTCGGAATTCTAGCGGCGGAAAGAATGTTTCTTGTTGGAAAATTTTACAATTCTCCAAATATGATCCCCCATGTGAAATCTCAAAATGCCAGATTCCTAAGAATTTTGTATGGCAAGGAAGTAATTTAGATTGTCAGTTTTATAAACTCTCCCAAACAAAACAGGGAATTCAAAATTTTAGTGAGAGAGGACTAGCAACAGTTGTCAGGAATTTCCATCAGAAATACACACAACCAAACATGCCCTAATTGGATGATGACATTGTCTCTTGATTTTAGGGGCCCGTAGGCTCAATGATTTGTGAGTACACATTTCAGCTAGATTAACCCAATTTTTTATAATTATCAAATTAGTGAGAGAATTAATTAAAGCTTTAGTTTTCAAGAGCATGTGTGAGGGTTTTGATTCATTATAATCAGGCCCCACTATTTTTTTTTTTTGGGAAAGAATCCGGTCCCATTATAATGAATAGAAAAGGTATAATATTTGAATTTTTTGAAAAGCAAACTCTGTTGTAGTTTTTCTTTTGCCAGTTTAAGCAATGGTTAGGTGTTTGGGGCACATGACAGTGGATCAGGGTCTAGGGAGTTTGGACCACCGGAGGCTAATGCTATGGTGGTGGTAGTTGGTACTTCCTGACAGTTGTACAACAAGATCCATCGGCCAATAGAGATGGTCCCACTGTCCCTTCTTTAACCCCTTGTCGTGCACTGAAGGCTGATGTGAGTATGCAGAGCAGGTTCAGACGGGGCTGACATGTGTGCTTTGCAGCGGCAACTGTACCATTGGGATGTTCACATTTGTGTTGTCCAAGCATTTGGGATCCGAGGCAAGAGGGTTCTTCTCTTGGATGCATATTGGTCCTTTGGGGGCTTTGGGGTGCGTACCCTCTAGGGTGAAGTATTTTCATGTAGCAACAGTAGTTATCATATTCGGGCTCTAGGCTTATCACCTGTTGTTGTGCGTCACTTATCTTGCTCAATTGCGAGTAGCTTGCAAACCCTAAACCTAAGTAGTTAGATTGAGAATTCTCCTATAAAGAACGTAAGCACAACAGCAAATTTTTAGAAAAGAAATGGCCAGCCTGTGTGGCATCACTTGGACGGTTAGGATTTGTCTTAACTGGATATAATTCACTCGAGGAGAGAGAGAGTCTTTCCACCATTTAAATTAGCAGAAAAAGAGGAGAGATATTATCAATTATCAAATGAAAATTGTCATGCTTATGTCTCTCACATTACTTTCCACCACCCAAAATCACTAGTGATTAAAAGCAAATAAAATGAATCTTGCTTTATATAGTCTCTTTGTTGAATCCAACAAATTTGAGGGACCCAATCTGCATCAGCACCCAGTTGGCATGACATGGTTATTCCCTTGACATGTATTTTTCTATTGGCTTATATCCTAATCACACACTTTCTTTCTCATAAGATTCATTTCCTCATTGACTTCTTATGAACCGCACCTTTCTCCCATATTTATATTTGAAAAGACATTAGTTGAAAAATAACCAAATGAGCACAAAGAAAATTATGACAGAGTAGGATTGTGATCGTTGATTTGGGTGTAGAGGCAGACTATATCATTATAGTCCTGCACACAAGGTGACTTCGTAAATCACCCAATAACAAGAGTATTGTCCTTACACCTGGCTCAAATTAACAAATTTCTTCAAAGATAACTAAAAAATGGCTTTGATTGGATAGTTTTAGCTATTTTTTATATCCTACTTTATCTTATTCGAAGACCTTTTTAGAAGACTTTACAAGGCGACACAATCTTCTGTTTCAATTGGGGCTCAAGCTAAGCTACCCTGCATCTCGCAGGAGGACTTTGAAGTCCCTTACCAGACCTACCTGGCAACCCATAAGTTGCTAATTGACCATCTGATTATAATCATATGATCTTTGATGCCAGTCTCTTCATTGCAAGTTTTACAATATACATCATCCTCAATGCGGCCCACAATTTGGACAAATCAGATTGTCATGTTAGTGGACAATGTATACCATACAGATTTATTTATAAAACGAGATTTCATGCTTCATCAATTTTTGTTTCCATGGGAGAAATGAATCACGCATATATTCCTAAACTCTGATAGAAAATCGAAAAATTCTCTACTGAAAAAAAATAAGAAAAATGTATCACACCAAACTCCAAAAGAGTGGTCTTCATTGAAACCTAAAACAAAAGCTGTCATGTGGATGGTTTTGAGGGTCAATAAGTTTAGTTTCGGAAACTTACCCATAACCACATGGCCTTTGCAAGATTTATAGATAACCACCCTTTTAGTTTTTACATATAACAACCTCTACTCCCTAGGCAAATCTGATATCTAACACCCTTGACCACCAATAATACCTGCTTTATCATCATGGTCAATGATCAAGCTAGCTAATATTTTGAAAGAAAATGAAAATGCAATTACTTTAAACTAGTTTATAATAAACTTAATGTTTGGCCGTAGTTCTAATGATTAAAACCAAGATTACCATCTTGTCCCTAAAATAATAAGAAGTACATTGGAATTTGTACCATGTTTTTAGGGTCATTTGTGCTCATTTATATATCATATGTGCAAATGAGGTGTGGAAATTTTGTGTAAATAGGGTCATTTTTAGACCAAAGATTGTAAAAAAATATTTCATATCTCCCACATCAAAATGTCAGGTAAATAGTGCCATTACACCTCCCACCTCATTTCTGCCTCTAGTGGCTCACATGATCAAATCCCATTTAGTGCTTTCTATTTTTAGTAGTCCTATGGGCCTCAAATTCCCAATCCAAACCATTCAATTTTTTTGGTTTAACTGATATAACTCCAAGCCTTTTGGTTTCCTATTTTAAGATTTTCAGAGTTTTTTGAGGAATATATAAAAAACGAAAAAAGCCTAACCCTATAGATTTGATTTTCTGCAATTTTGTGAGGGCCCAATTCATGATGATTCATTTGATATTCTCATATAAACAGTAAAACTCAAGATGTGAAGTTTTTTTTTTGTCTTAGATCCTCATAGACTTTAAGAATCATGTTACGCTAGCACAAAAAATATAAACCGTTCAATATTATCATAAATATGATAAATCTCAATGCATTAGTTTCGTATCTTAGATTCTTACAGAGTTTGAGAAATATACAGAGAAAAGAAGGATAACTTAATACCACTTTTCAACTTTCTACAAGAGATGGCCTACAATAGATGAGACTTTTGGCCCCCCACCCTAATTTAGACAGGTTCAATTTATGGAGTGCAGGGATTCAAAATCCGGTACCGAGTTTGTCCAATAATCTCTCAACCGAGTTTGTCCAATAATCTCTCATGTGGAAGTCTCATTGAGATTGGATGATTTTCTCCTGAGCTCTTATGCTCTTAGGGTCATTCATATCAGTGGCCGTCCTACCTTTGAAGATAATAAAGGAAGCATGTGCTCAGGAGAAAATTTTCATATCTGAATCAGCACATTGAATTGCCACCTCAAGGCATCATACTTTTATAAACAATTTTTAACAATGATGGCTATTAAATTATTTGATTCCTACTGAAAAAGGTTCTTCACCATGTCTTTCTACATAGTGGCCTCCAAAGGCAAGTTTCCTTATTCTTCCATGTTTCTGCTCCTCATTTTATACAACAAAAATAAGATTTCTTAAGAAAGAAAGTGAAATAAGATTTAAATCTTTTTTTTTTTTAGTGAAATGTTGTATACATGGATGCCTACACAATTGATTAAAAAAAAAAAATTCTATTGCTTGTTTGAAACCATTACTAAGATACCTCACTTAGATGCCAAGGTTTCGAATCCTGAGTCTATCACCTCTTTCCAATTATTGTGTAGGCTCTTTTCCCACTTGTGCGGTCTCCTTTTTCTATTGTGTGGTCTCCTTTTTCACTCGTGTTTGCTTTTTTCCTGTTTGTGCGGGCTCTTTTTTAATCCCAGCCCCCTTAGCTGGGTTAAAGAAAAAGGAGATAAATTTAAAAATTTTAATATATATCATACAAGGGATAACCCATCCCTTGAATTTGGGAGGTATTGATGTCTTGGGTCAATATAATACACCTTGACATGAGCCATTGTCAACACTGGCATCGACAGGCACAAGAATCTTTTGAATCCAGACCTTAAATTTGAAGATTTTGAATGTTAAGGATCCCTCCACATGGGTTGACTATAAGTGCACATGCATGAATGTTCTTATGCATGAATCTTTGGGCACCCACAAGGACTCAACTTGGGTTGAGCCCAACCCTAACCAGAGTACCCAAGTCCTGGGCTGAAATTCGGCTGGCTGGGTTGGGACCGGTTGGGCTCCAACCCAACCAAACTCAGCCTGACATAATATGACTCAACCCAACCCAGGAATAGCACCGCTGGTTTGGTAGGTCAGATTAAGGCTGGGTTTTAGGTGGCCCCACCAAAGTTGATGACCTCTCCACCCATTGCAATTTGGTTGATCAGAGGGCTCAGTGGTGTGGTCCCCTGGATGAAAATCATGGGGGTCCTATCAACACTACAATGATTCAAATTGTCCAACTGGTGTGATCATGCTGGGCCTGCCGCATGAGGATGCAGGCATATTCACCAAATGTCTAAATGGAGTTTAACCGATCATTTAGCAAGCATCCAAGCATTAGCATACAAATCAAACTCAAAATTATCATCAGCATTAAGGTGTCGTTTAGGGGAATGAAATCATTCTTTCTTCGGCCTGTCCTGTTCTCTTCTAAACTTCTCAATTAAATTTATGAACTTTCAAGTCTTCAACTTGAAAGACTTTTATAGGCAAAGAATTAAATGATTTAATAAAATGGTGATGGAAAATGAATTGATGGCGTTAATGCCTAACGGAGACTTTTTCATAGTTAATATCATTATCAAATCCTTGAGGTTGTGTTGGAGTTTGTTTCCTATACTAGGGGGTGAAGCTCATTGATAAAGATGTTTCTTTAATTTTCTTCTGTAGTTGGTAGGATGCTTTGGTGTGTCTGTGTATGGTGATTGGTGGAGAGAGAGAGGATTTTGAAATTTGAAAATGGGTATCTGGAATTGGAAAAATCGGGTATGGGTGCATTATTTTAATTAATTGGGGTCTTTGTATGGGTACACATCCATGAGATTGAGACCCAAGAAGATGAATCCCCGGTTGGGACCCAAGAAGTTATCTTATGCACACCTTTTTTTCTTGCACACCTGTGCACACCTCATAGTGGGTCCTACCTGATGGCCCTTTTGAATAGACGACACACATGGGACCCTCTTGAATAACACTGGTCCTTTTTTTCTTAATTATTTACATTCATTTGAATGGACTGCACTATTGAATTGACAAGTCAATTTTTAAATAGGGCGAAAGTATTTTGTATTTTGTACATAGCTAGGCGCCAACTAGATGAAGAGGTCCCCCGTGGGTCTCATCCCCAAGTGAGACTACCTCTTAAGTGCATTATATAAATATTTGCGACTCATACCAAAATAGTTGAGGTCTTTGTTCGGGCCTAGTATCATGGATTTAATGCCAAAGGACATGTATGTCTGATGCCACCATTATATCATATGTCTATGTAAGTATATTGAGTGCATTGTATGAGTATTTGGGTCTTGATTAGGATCATGTTTAGACCTTAAATCAGGCCTAGGTACAGGGTGGGGGACTTTAATTTAATTTTGCGTTATGGTTACAGTTACTATAACCAGGACCTGAGTCTTGTCTTGGTCCAGCAGCAGCCTTGAAGAGTGATAAATTTAGGGAGCCTTGCTAAGCAAAGTTAACTATGATTGTTGGATCACAATTTGCGGTTCATGGTTCATGGGTTGCGGTTCACCTGATGTCAGTGCTCCCGGTTCACCAGAGTAAGGATGAGATGGTTCATACTTCATATTGTTGCATTTCTATTGTAGCTAAAAAAATCTCTTTTAGCTTACAACTGGGCCAGGTTTTATATCTAAGATCCATGTCATTGACATGATGTGCTCATGTTCCAATCCTATACTCAAGTGCAATTTAGATAATTCCATTAACTTATGTCACAAACCAAGATTCTACACCATTTTGTGAACTTGGTGCTTATCCAAAATCGTGTAGATCGTTTGATAATGAGAGGAATAGAGAATTGACTAATGATCTAGATTAATATAACCCAGATAGATGGCAGGTGCATGGCATAGGATCTAGGTAATATCCTAGTATAAGATTTATCCATGGAATGAGATATTTTGTCAATTTATTTTGAGACATGACCAATTTTGCTGTGTGACAAGGCAAACCAATCTAGAAAGCTTGTTATTGACAAATTGGGCATTGAATATAAACTTATGGGCCTTAAAGGATGCAAACCAGCCAAAATTAGGCTATACTTGGGCCAAGGCCTCTCTCTCTCTCTATGTTTCTCTCTCGTGCGTGTGCTTTCATGTCCAGACTCAAAGTTTCCATTGGCAATCACATCATATGGGTTCTAACAAGAGATATGGAACTGGCAGAAAAATTACATTTGTTGGGTCTTGATTGACAAAAAGGCTCCGTAAAGTGGTCAGTCACAACAGTAGACCATGTGGAATGCTGTCTAGAGATTCCAATTTGGGGACACAAGGCTCTGCCGCTATCTTTTCTTTGCTGGAAAAGGCTCACTAACAAAGAATATAAACAAACCAAGAGAAAACAAAACGATAGCAGTCACACACACAAATATTGAAACCGAAAGGACCACACTGCTAATGAATCTTCATTGAGATGCTGCAGAGCTGCGTCATTTCTCAATCCTGTATTGAAGCCTCTTTAAACTGCAAGGTGTCGAAAGAAACTGAGGCTCCGTTGCTATTTGCTACTACAATCACCTCGTCTTGCTGAATGCCCACACCCAGAGAGGGAGATATTATGATGAGACCTAGTCTATGGTGCCCATCTGAGGTCATGTCAATCATGGGAGGGGAGAGTTAAGAAAGAATTCAATGGATTTAGAGGGGTAAAAAAACTAAAGAGTTCTTTGTACATACCTGCTTTTAAGATTTCTAGGATTCAGTTAGTTTTATAGTTTCAATACCAGTATATGATGAATAAATAAATTAATTTCTTTATTTATCAATATATATTATTACTTTCCTTTTATGAGATGAATGATGTTTTATTACTTGTTTGCACATAACTAATACGAATGACATAATGGTTCATGAGATGAACCGAAGTCCACAAGTATACTAGATGTAATACATGTGTATGGATGAGATCTACATACATGAGACATGTATTGTAAATCTTATACTTAAATATCTTCACAACTAGTTATGAGATTGGGCATCTCATCTGACAATGTTGCAACACTTTGATCACTATGAGATAGTGTGATTTTTCTCGATCATCGGAATGTAAGATTCTGGATCATGGTGCTGGTACATTGGATGTATTGAAGGACCATGAGAAGCACCTTATATACACTGTCTTTACTTTAAGGTCTGCTCTCATAATTCCCTAGCAATAGGCTCATAATCCTGAGACATTAATGAACTCAAGTTTCTATCTATTCATTTGCTTTGAGTCACCAATGAGTGAGGCCAATTGTAGGTCAACACCTCGGTGATTTGGGTACGTGGTAGTAGAGCTGTGAGAACATTCAATGGTCAAGATGGAACCTATCTTTAATATCCCCTTGTGCCAATTAATGAATTTATCATTGGTAAGTGCGCACCCATTCCAATTAAGAGTTAATTGGATCGGTACCAAATGATCACTATAATTAATTGGAGCTCAATGATAATAAGATATGGATCTATTTTGGTGGACAGGTCCAATTGATCCATGGATATAGATGGAGGGGCCTATTTGTGGTAATTGGAAAGTTTAGGGTCTTTTTTTGTAATATATTCCTAAGACTGAAGTTCAATTGCATTTATATAGTGGAGTTATTTGCAATTAACTGTGGGTCCGGATTACACATGAGATGTGGGGCCGCGTGTCCCAGTTGGAGCCAGCTTTCTAAGGAATCCTACTGGTCCCCACGCTAGCCCAAGATATTAGAAAGATACTAATTATAGTAGAACTCTAAAAGGAAATGGAAAGTTACTATTTATATTTGAAGTGAGACTTCTAATAGTAGTAATAGTAAGTTACTAATTATTAATGGAAGTGAGACTTCTATTTTAATTAGTAAAAGAGGAAGTTACTAATCATATTTGAAGTAAGACTTCTAATAGTGATTTAGTAAGCAACTAATTGTTATGGAAGTAAGACTTCTATTTCAATTAGAAAGAGGAGGTTGCTTAAGTGCTATAAAAAGGGGAGAGGAGTCCTTGGACGTCCAACACTATTCCATGTATTGGGATTAATGCCCAAGGCCCTAAGATTGTGCAAGAGTTGCACACTACTCTCTCTCTCTCCCTCTTCTAGTTCTCTTCTAGTTTCCTTTAGGGTTTTCTCTTGGAGATTTCACCATCTTCTTGAGAAAAGAGAATCTGATACGGGTCACAGCGTGGAAGATTAAAAGGTGTTGGAGATTCTGATTTGATTAGTGAAGGTGTTCATCATTAAAGAAAGATATCAATTTCTCCATTAGAGCACTACAAAGCTCCAAAGGTATAATCTACATCCTTGTATGTTGTAGATTTCGTGGTTGCATATTTAGGTGTTGTTTTCTATCTTCTAGATATGTTATATTGTTGTAAATGATTTATGAGTTTGAGGGATTGCATCCTGAATTGGGTTTGTTGCCTTCTAGATAGTTGATCCCTGCATCAAGTGGGTCAAAAGTTTTGAAAATCTATCCACGAGGCCCACCTACTTCCAACATTCAGTATATTGATGTATATTCATTTTAATATCTTCCATGTCCCCTAAATCAGCGGCCTTTTAACTACGAGAAGTTTTAGAATAAAATGACACTTTTGTTCATCTATTTATCTTTTTATACATGTTTTTTCTCTCAAGCTTGTAGCATTGGATATGATTAAGCTTCACGTGCATGACAGAGTTATTGAGAGAGATTCTTGGGACTTAGGATAAAATTTTAGTATTTTTGTAAATAGTGTCGTACTCATTTTTGTTATAGGATGCAAGGGCAAAGTTGTTATTTTCTTAATAAAAACTCAACATAAACCTCATTGTGTTTGCCCATTCTTATTTTGAGGACATAAAAGGTATTAAAATGAAAAAGTAAGGATGCATCACTAAATACTCAAACCGGCCGATTTACAAATTCTATAAAACTATGGGGTATATACAAAAAAAACTCCAAAAGAAAAATCAACCTTAGATCCTCAGAATCCATTGTTTTCATTTTAATGGTTTTAGAAGGCATCACTATTTGAAGTCAGGCTCAACTGTGAGCACTGGCTGAAGAGTTTTAGGCCGACGATAGTTCATTGGGCTTGCATAGGGCTATCAATTGTGTTGTGTTAACGAATTCGTGTTAAAATCACATCAATCTATATACGACCCGTTAACTTAACGGGTCAAAAATCCAACCCGAACATAACTAGTTAATTTAACGGGTAACACGACCCAACCCGTTAAGTAATTAAGTCATATAAAAAATTAAAAGAAATCCATATAAAAATATATAAGGAGAAAAATATATAAGCCACACGAAACTGTAAGTGAAGATCTTAAGTGGATCCCACTTAAAACCCCACTATAAAATAATAAATTTCAATTTCTTCTTTATAAAAATAAATTAAAGCTAGCTACACTTAAGGACTAAATTTTTTTTAATGGGTTAAGCAGGTTATTAACGGGTTACTAACTTAATTCGTAAACGACCCGTTAACTTAACGTGTTAACGGGATTGACCCGTTAACGACTCAAACCCATTAAGAGTCCACTCAAACTCGTTAATATCGTGTGGGTTCGTGTCGTGTTAACGGGTCGTGTGGCATTTTGACAGCCTTAGGCTTGCAGGTGTGTTATGTGTGTGAGTGGGTAACTTAATTATAGGTGGGCCTGGTGGCCCAAACAATTAATCGGGCTGCACAAAAGCACCATGGAGAGGTTCTTATTTCAATCTCAATATTATTGTGTGTTATAAATGCATGCGAATTTTATGTGGATTTTTTTAGAATGCCCTGCCGATCCTTTTCTAGCCACGGTCCATACTGTGAGGCCCACATGCCCCCTCCCTCTCATGATCAATCCAAGTCCTTCAATTACACTCCCTCCTAAATTGCCACAACCCAAATTAGACACTGATTAAATTTTTTACACACTGCTCCCTTCCCTCTGATCATGCAAGTTTTAACCAAATTCAACCTTTTCTAATGGTTATAATGTGGACAACTTTGTGGCCATGAAAGAATACGTCCTTTGATCTTATCGGTGCACACGATAAGTGTACTATTCTAAAGGTTGTCTATATATATAAAAGTAATATTAACAAGAGCTGTCTCTTCGGTCATTCACTGTGGGTGATTGCATACCTTTTTTTCCTTCTTGGACTTGACGTATCTGAGTTCTTCATTTCAGTATTTCACTCACATTTCACTGCAAAAGAAAAGAGTAGCAGCTTTCAAACATTCCTCCATTCCAGTCACTCATTTTTCAAACATGCTGCTTGGACAAACTCTGGGGCCGGACCGTGGCCCGGTCCCATGAGGACCGTAGGATCCCAGGGAGCGGTCCTCATGGGGTGGTCCGGTCCCTAGAGTTTGTCCAAGTGAACTTACTCATTATTTTTAGTAAGAGAAATTCTAACGACCCCGACTGGGAGCCCGGGCTCCCATCCGAGCTCCCTACACACCCCTCTTTTAGTAATGCAAAGTAAATCCGTGACTGCTATTATTTTTTTCTTTCGCGAGAGCCCTGACTGGTTATATTGTCTCTGCACTATGCCCCATGTGAATTCAAGGACATTTGCAATTTCTTAATAAAATCAGAAATTGTCATACAACTCCGACCATTTGATTTTACCATTTGTTTTTACCAAATAAATAAAAATAAAAATAAAAATCCGACCATATGACATGTATGGATGAACTGGTATTCGTCCAATGAGATTATTCTCAGGGGTGCAGCACTCTGGGGTCCAATGGATCCAACTGGCACCAATCCGTTGGACCAGGACCCAGGATTTTTGTTTGAGGGGGCTAACAAAAAAGTCAGCTATTGACCCACAAAACCCATAAACCTAAAGCATGATTAGCACATCAAATCCTTAATTCCTATCATGTTTAAACACATTTGAACGTAAGAAGTACTACTTGATTGCTTCCTTAATTAATTTTCTATTACCAAGAATAAAAACACCCATCTAACTCAATAGAGGACCTGAATCAACATGAAAAGCATATATTTAGCAGAATAAAATAAAAAATACTATAGTGTACAAGCTTTTACTAACACAATTGAGGTTAAAAATGACATTAAATGCATTCAATAAGCAAAGGTCATACAATTGATAAAGCATGACAAAGGAGCAAAAGGGGTCTCAAATCACAACTTCAATAGAATTAGAAATTGGGTAGTGGTCTCTTGTGCAAGGACCGCAACCGTCCACTGCATGCAATCTCGCTTAGTCCGCCATTGTAACCAATCCATGAGCGGTCGATCAATTTTTTGGGTCTATTTCTTCTCATCTTACATATGTTTCGGTTGTGAGCATCTTCCCTCTAATGAGGTTCAACAAAAGACATCATTGAGGGAGCAAAGTGTCACATTAAAGAGGGAAAACCGTGTATATATGCTGATTGGGGTCCTCTGCTCATATATGCCTGCCCCAGAGAGGGACGACCACAGTGTGTCGATGTTGATGTTGGTGGCGGAGACCGATTTGAGGGTTTTTTTCCTATTCGGGGACGTTTTGAGAGATGAGAGTTAGAGAGAAAAAATAGAAAGATTTGGGATTTATTTAGAATTCTAACTGAGTTGGGGAAGGGGATGGGACTTGACGAGCTCTTTAATTGGGGTTTGGGCCGGACATTCGTTATTGCCCTTATGGGCTTTCTTTAATTTGGGAGCGGACTTGACGGGCTCTTTAAGTGGGGGCTGGGCCAAACCCCCTTTATTGCCCTATGGGCTTTCTTAAAGTTGGGAGGGTGATTCAACTCCCATACCCCTAAATGTGGGTCCGCCCCTGCGTTGGACTGTAGAGCATAGGTGAACATTTACCATTGGAGGAAATTCCATTGTCAGATTGGACCCCATGAAAAACATGGATAAGTGTTTTTTTTTTTTGGTTGGTACCCCAGTTGTAGGGTGCTGGGACTCCCTCTCGGGTGAGTATAGTAGACCTTGGGTGAGGTGATGGAACCCTTTGGGGGACAAAAGTAGACCTAGGGTGAGATGACAAAGCCCTTTGGTGAGAAAAGGTGTGCCGGGGTTTGAACTTTGGACAGCAAGGTGAAACAGTTAGGTAAGAACTGCCACCCCTTACCACCAAGGTAAGAGGCCATTGTCAAAACACGGGTAAGTTGAGTTTGTCTAAGTCAATAATGATGTAACTCTTAATTGAATTGAAATCTCATACAGGAGAGCGTGGAGAGAGAATCTAATAGGCCGTCTAGACAGGCACAATTTGGGCCCCATTGTTCAAGAAAATATTTTGGGGTTTTTACCATACGGGATATAAAAGACCATGAATTCTTTAAAATGGTGTTGATCAAAACTATATCCCAAATGTGGGTACTATACATGGGACCCCAAATTCTTTTTCCAATTCTATCCACTTTGTGAGTTATCGCACAATCTATGTGATATCGCACAAGCTGTTCGATCTCCCTCCCTCCGTTTTCATCTCCTACAGCCTTAAACCTCCTTTTTTCCTGTGACCTTCCTGTTTCTACTAGTTTCTCAATCATTAAAAAAGGTTCTCAAAAAGAGTATTCTTTCATTCTAATCACCTAAAAATGACTCATGAGAAGTAGTTCTCAAAAAGCGTACATAGATCACAAAATTTTATAAGGTATTGATACTATAGATCCATCTCTTGTCCTCAGGCTAAAGTTATCACAACAGGACAATGACCAAATAGAAACGAAAAAGGAAGAGTTGTGGAGAAACTTTGAGATACTTTTGGATAAATGGCAAAGCAGCGGAGAAACCCTACTGAAAACATTTTTTAACTATGGAGAAAGTAGTAGGAACGAAGAAAGTCGCAGAAAGAAGTAGAGGTATCATGCTTTAGGATATGGGAATGGAAGAAAATATAAGAGGAAAATAGATTATTTTCACCTTTAGTTTGTGCGATATCGCATAATATGGGTAGAATTGGAAAAAAGAATTTGGAGCCCCATGTACAATAACCACATTTGGGATATAGTTTTAGACAACAATATTTTGAGGAATTCATGGTCTTTTATATCCCATATGGTCAAAATCCCAAATATGTTTGCATTAGGGGCTGGAATGGATCAAGTGAGATCTGGTTGTTTTAGGTCATTGCAGGTACATGTATGGGCTGAACCTGAATCTGACCTATTTATTAAATGGGTTCAAATGTGAAACCTGGAAACAACACTGAAGTTGAAGGGTTCAACTTGAACACTCGATTAATAATAGGTCGGGCTTTGGTGCAGTGGGTCATAGTGTAATGAGTTGTAGGTTCGGTAGGGAAAGATTCGGGTTAGATTGATGGGTAGAATGGTGATAAATATTTAAATGGAACCCAACCCATTTACCATTCTAATAAGAAATGCGGACTTGAACCCATTAGGTTGGGTTTGGATGAGAAATTGACACGGTACTTTACCTCATGTCAATGATCCCAGTTAACTGAAATTACTCATTCTTTTGGATGACCTACATACAACCTTATTCCATCAACCTTACTTACCCCTACTAATCAAGTTTAGAAATTGGGCTATGTCTTAAGCTTGAAACTTTAAGCCGCTGATTCGATGGACCATGCTTCAAGCTTAATCTATCAACCTTCCGATATAAGATAATAGAAATTTTGGTCATAATCAGGATCACATTCAAATCCATTCATGAATTGGATATTAAATGGTGATAGTGTAAATCATTTGATATTTGAGAACTAATAAGTGATTTGTGACAGATTATGAATTGTGGGCTTTATATCAATGTAGTTAACATGCAAAGCAGGTGGAGTCCAGTAGCCCCACATATAAAAGAGCATCGCATTGCATGAATTAGTCATCTGTCAGCAAACATCAGTGGACATTGTTGGCAATGAAATGGATAGTCAATAATAACAAAGCAAATAAATTGTCACATTGCCTTCGACCAAATGGGTACTAATCTTCAAGTGGGTGATAATTGGAAGAGACCTCTCTTTCAAATGTCAGTAGGTCCCACCTTGATGACATGTGCCATCTTTAGAGGGCTTTCTTCTCATCAATCTGCATGTGAGTCCTATCTATTATTGTCGCGACCCCGGACCGGGCCCGCAGGACTAATCCGGGATCGGGACGATAATGATAAATAAGGAATGATAACATGCACATTTGTATTCAATTTCCCACAGGTGTCCGCGGTGAGGATATCACAACAATCAATGAATATTTCTTCTTGAGTGCGGAAGCATGTAGTAAATCAAATAGTCCAACTATCATTAGTCATGAAGACCATAACAATAAGTGTAATTACTGTATCAGAATGAGCAATGATATATATATAGCAAGTTTCCCCAAGTTGTCAAAGTTAAACAAAATATCAGTTAATTACATTCCCACAATAGAGGCCAACAAAGGCCAATACTACAAAAGAATAACCCAAAAGAATAGTTAATAAGTTCTCCCCAAAATGTTACGCCTCTTGGCAACCCGATGTCTACATGACATCGTCAGCACGCCACTCAACTAGAGGTTGCAGCTCACCTACTGCCTCCTCCGGCTCCTCCTCAAGGAAACCGGCAACGGGACCTGAGTACCAAAGCAAATGGGTCAGACACGACGGTCTGGCAAGAGAATGAAAAGATGCAACAATATATAATAGATGAAATCTCTCGAAAAGCATAGAAATCTGTTTAAACAAGAACTCTCATAAAACCGGTAAATCATTTGCTATAAAACAAGTAAACAAGATAAAACATATGAGGTAACCAAGGGATCGGGAACAACAGGGTGGCAATCACATAAAGCTAAGTCCTCTGTCACTAAAGTGACAACAGTATCACGGGACGTCGATCTCAGTCACGCAAGGTGAGGAGAAACAACGTATACATATATACAATATAATTATACGGGAACGGGACCACGGTAGCGAACCGGGTATCGGGACGGGACCACGGTAATAAACCGGGCATCGGGATCCAAACTGCAGCTGGCGGGACGGGAGAGGGATTTCCAAGTCAGTGGATCAGACTGACAAGGTATTCAAGCTTAGTGATGCCGACACATAGGATAAAACCAATCGAGACATATACAAGTAAATCAAGTACAGTAAATAAACGGGTAAAACGGGGGTGCTCAAGGGCACGCTGTCATTTCATGTCGGGCAATACATTTCGAGACGAGTCAATGCTACTATCATGCTTTCGGGAAAACAACTCATGACATGTAAATCTTGGAAATAGAGAAATGTGATGAACTACAACAATTCTGGAAAGATAAAGGTTTTAAGGTCTATTTGAGTGAATAGGGGTCCCGTATGTCGATCATAGATATGACTTGGTACTCCTTGAGTTTGAAGATTCCGGGCTCCTTATGCACTTTTACAATTTTCAAAACTTAAAATGAGCTTAGGGTTATAACTAGATGTTATGATAGAAAATCAATACTATAAACGGTCCATTCTAAGTATGATGTTAATTCGGAGACATCGAGCAACCTACTCAGTCATCGAAAGGAATAGAATTCGCGATAACTAACCAAAAGTCTCATATTTAGATAGAAAGAAGATATCGTGTCATTCTGTCCCGTTCAAGATTGAAATGAAGTGAACATCGATGTCACCGAACCAACCGTGAGGAGCATCGGTTCAAGACATCCTCACACATGGTCAAATGAGTCCAAGAAAAATAAAAATCTCAAAATCCACTTTCGGTCCGATCGATCGGCCAAAATTTTTGGCCCAGTGCATTTGAAACAGCATCGCTCGAGCGAACCTGACAGTTCGCTCGAGCGAACTCATCGTTCGAGCGAATATTTAAATGTGGTCGAGCGAACTAGCTACTGGAATTCTCGAATTCGTTTCTGGACTGGTCGCTCGAGCGAACGGTCATGGTCGCTCGAGCGAACGGTCCAGAAATGCATTCCGGACCAGTTCAGTTGCCCTCTTTCCTTCCTTTTTTACAACATTTCTCTAGCCCTTCTTACACATCAAATGAGAAATCCATTTCTCCATTCAAGCTACTACAAAACCTCCATCAAATCCACCATATTCTCCTTCACCAACCATACATTCCACAAGAAAAAGAGAGAAGGAACCAATCCACAATCTATATATATACATTTGCAATGAAACAAGTAAACATTCAATGCCATGACTACTACCTCTCCAAGATTATAATTGTGTCATTAATACTTATCATGAGCATTCATATCAAAATCAAGCAATAAATGTGCATTAATGGAAAAAGTCCAAAATCAATAAAAGCTTAGGAAATCATTCATTCACTTGCCTCAAGTCTTCTAACAATGGAATCAAGCTCTAACAATCTCCAAAGACAATGAATCCAAGCTACAAGGCAAAAACCCCAAATAAAACCCTAAAATGGTCAAACAAAGAAATAGCAAGGAAATCTTCCAATAATAAGGGTGAAGCTTCTCTAAGGTCCAAGGAATACAATTCTAGAAGATAGAGGGAAATACTTACTTGCAAGGTTCTCTAATGGCAATGACAAGCTCTAAGGAAATCTTGGAATGGATGATTTGCTCCACAAGGACTATTGAAAGAAAGCTCTCAATGAGGTGAGGAAGATGATGATTTCCAATCTCTCCTAGGTGCAAGCTTGAGAGTGGATTGAGTGATGGAGAATGAAGAAGGAGAAGAAAAGGGAAAACCCTAGCTTCCCTCTCTTTTGTGCTGGAAAATGAAGATGGAGAAGAAGGGAATGGGGAAATGGGTTCCCTTATGTTAACAATGGATTGGGTCCCACAACTTAAGGAGCTAAATAGGTTGAAATCATCTCCCTCGGGTCCTCGGATGAATTCGACGAAGAAGGAAGAAATGATCGTCGAAATATCTAGTTTCCAAAAAGTCTATGTTTTACAGGTTTCGGGAATATCAAGTTTTGGGTACAGATTTTGTGTGCAATGACTATTTTGCCCTCAAGGCCAAGAATTCGGGTTTCGGGATCTCAAACGAACACGGGATCAACATCAAAGTTGTCGGGATCATTAAAACGAGTAAAACGGGATTAAAATCATACGTGTAAAAATCTCCTATAAATCATCAATCACATGCAATGACATGAAAAGGAACCCCCAAAGGGCCCTACTAGAACAAAGCCAATCAAAATCCCCAAAACTAAATCAGAAGCTATTCCAAACCCATCTTAGCCAAAAATCACTAATCAAGCTTAGCACTAACACGCAACTTAATTAGTACTAATCGGGTTCACTCGGGTCGGGGTCTTACAATTATTGAATATCCTACCTTAGAAAGGAATGAGAACTTTGCAATTAATTTTTAATAGGTTATTTTCTTCGGATGTTTACGGAAAATGATTCTAAAAAACCGGCCTTAACATAGGCTTAGGTCCCAATAACGGTATTCCTAACAGATTTCCAAACCAAGTGATTAAACTAGAACTCAACCCTAACTCAAGTTAAAAGTAATCAACCACACAATGAGAAGGACACACGATGTATACGTGGAAAACCCTACTCGGGAAAAAACCATGGGCCTTATCGTCTACGCCAACAGACAACCAAGCACTAAATAACTGAAAGTTACAAGAAATAACTCAACCCTTTTTCCAGTTGCAACTCAACCTAAGGACTGCACTATCTTGCCGACTGCTTGTCGTACACCTTCTCCGTACTTGAAATGAATACCTTGAAGCCGCCTTCAAGATGTCTCTACTTTAGAAGAGTAGACGGAACGAGAAACCAAAGCTTGATCTTCAAAATAGCAACTAGAAGCCTTGGGGGATGATGGATCTCTCACAAATCATCTCTAGGGTTTTGTATTGAAGAGAAGTGCATTTGATCAGAGAGAAAATGGCTATAAATAAGCCTTGGTTCGTGCCTCAAGAGTTGTGTTAAGATTATGTTATAACTTAGTCTCTTGAGAGAAAATAGGAGATAGTTTCTAGATAGAAATAGGATTCGCCTGTTAGTTTTATGGTCTCAATACCAAGTATATGATGTAATAAATTGATTGATTTCTTTATTTATCAATACAATGATGTTTTCCTTTCATGAGATGAATGATATTGAATTATATACTTGCACATAACCAATACGAATGACATAATTGTTCATGAGAAGAACCGGAGTCCACAAGTATACCAGATGTAATACATGTGTGTGGATGAGATCCACATACAGGAGACATGTGTTGCAAATCTTATACTTAAATATCTTCACAACCAGTGATGAGATTGGGCATCTCATCTAACAAGGTTGCAGCACTTTGATCACTATGAGATAGTGTGATTTGTCTCGATCATCGGAATGAAAATTTCTGGATCATGGTGCCAGTACATTAAATGTATTGAAGGACCATGAGATGCACCTTATATACACTGTCTTTACTTTAAGATCTGCTCTCATAATTCCCTAGCAATAGGCTCATAATTCCGAGACATTAATGAACTCAAGTTTCTATCTATTCATTTGCTTTGAGTCACCAATGAGTGAGGCCAATTGTAGGTCAACACCTCGGTGATTTGGGTACGTGGTAATGGAGCTGTGAGAACATTCAATGGTCAAGATGAAATCTATCTTTAATATCCCCTTGTGCCAATTAATGGATTTATCATTGGTAAGTGCGCACCCATTCCAATTAAGAGTTAATTGGATCGGTACCAAATGATCACTATAATTGATTGGGGCTCAAGGATAATAAGATATAAATCTAATTTGGTGGACAGGTCCAATTGATCCATGGATATAGATGGAGGGGCCTACTTGTGGTAATTGAGAAGTTTAGGGTCTTTATTGTAATATATTCCTAAGACTGGAGTGCAATTGCATTTATATAGTGGAGTTATTTGCAATTAACTGTGGGCCCGGATTGCACATGAGATGTGGGGTCGCATGTCCCAGTTGGAGCCAGCTTTCTAAGGAATCCCTAGTGGTCCCCACGCTAGCCCAAGTTATTAGAAAGATACTAATTCCACTTAAACTCTAATAGGAAGGAATTGGAAGGTTACTATTTCTATTTGAAGTAAGACTTCTAATAGTGGTAGTAGTAAGTTACTAATTATTAATGGAAGTAGGACTTCTATTTTAATTAGAAAGAAGAAAGCTACTAATTGTTGTGGAAATGAGACTTCTATGGCAACTAGCAAGGGAGAAAGTTACCATTTTGTAGTAGGAGTTAAACTTCTATTTCAAATAGGAAAAGAGGTGGAATGGAGGGCTATATAAAAGGGAATTAACCCCTCTTGGACGTCCATAACAAAGAGAGCACGCCCAGCCCCTTTGTGCAAGTGTTGCACAACTTCTTTTCCTCTTCTAGTTCTCTTCTCTTTCTCCTCTAGTTCCTTGGAGTTACTAGTTGGGTTTTCTCTTGAAGTTCCCACCAATCTTCTTGAGAAAAGAGATCTAATACAGGTCATAGCATGGAAGATCAAAAGGGCTTGGAAATTCTGATTTGATTAGTGAAAGTGTTTCTTCATCGAAGAAAAAGATCAACTTCTCCATTAGAGCACTACTAAGCTCCAAAGGTATAATCTACTTCCTTGTATGTTGTAGATGTTGGAATATAGGTAGGCCTTCCAGACAAGTTTCAAAAACTTTTGACCCACTTGATGCAGGGATCAATTATCTAGAAGGCAACAAACCCAATCCAGGATGCATTTCCTCAAACTCATAAACCATACACAGCAACATAACCTATCTAGAAGATAGAAAATAGCACACAAATATGCAACCACGAAATATACAGCATACAAAGATGTAGATATACATTTGGAGCTTTGTTGTGCTCTAATGGAGAAGTTGAATTCTTTCTTTGATGATGAACACATTCACTAATCAAACTAGAATCTCCAACACCCTTTGATCTTCCACGCTATGACCCGTATCAGATTCTCTTTTCTCAAGAAGATGGTGGAATCTCCAAGAGAAAAACCCTAAAGGAAACTAGAAGAGAAACTAGAAGAGGGAGAAGATGTGCAACAACTTGCACAAAGAGAGGAAGAGTGATTTGGGCGTGAATCCCTAGGTGGGATTAACATTAGGGACGTCCAAGGGCTCTCCTCTTCTCCTTTTATAGCATTCAAGCCACCTCCTCTTACTAATTGAAATAGAAGTCTTACTTCCACTACAATTAGTTGCTTACTAAATCACAATTAGAAGTCTTACTTCAAATATGATTAGTAACTTCCTCTTTTCTAATTAAAATAGAAGTCTCACTTCCATTAGTAACTTACTATTACCGCTATTAGAAGTCTCATTTCAAATAGAAATAGTAACTTTCTATTTCCTTTTAGAGTTCTACTATAATTAGTATCTTTCTAATATCTTGGGCTAGCGTGGGGACCACTAGAGATTCCTTAGAAAGCTGGCTCCAACTGGAACACGCGACCCCACATCTCATGTGCAATCCGGGCCCACAGTTAATTGCAAATAACTCCACTATATAAATGCAATTGCACTCCAGTCTTAGGAATAAATTACAATGAAGACCCTAAACTTCCACATTACCACAAGTAGGCCCCTCCATCTATATCCATGGATCAATTGGACCTGTCCACCAAAGTAGATCCGTATCTTATTATCCTTGAGCCCCAATTAATTATAATGATCATTTGGTACCGATCCAATTAACTCTTAATTGGAATGGGTGCGCACTTACCAATGATAAATTCATTAATTGGCACAAGGGGATATTAAAGATAGATTCCATCTTGACCATTGAATGTAGGGGTGTAACGGTTTGGTTAACCGGTTAATTTGGGAAAACCGTTAACCGAACCGTAACCGCGGTTTTCTGTCTTTAAAAACCGTAACCGTAACCGTATTCACAAAAACCGTAAAAAATTGTAACCGCGGTTAACCGTATTAAACGGTTCGGTTACGGTTAATAACCGTGGAATGCCTTCCTCACATAAGGGGACAAATGTGAATGATTGAAGGTAAAATGACACATAATGAATAATTAAATAAGGTAAGAAATATTTCATTCAACTCCCTTATTTTTTCTTTTATTTGTAAACGATACGGTTAACCGCACGAACCGTATGATACGATTCGGTTCGGTTAATAATCGTGAATTATTACGGAAAACCATAACCGAACCGAACCTTGCGGTTTTTTTATTTCATTAACCGTAACCGTAACCGAACCGTGAAATACGGTTATTAACCGCAGTTCGGTTTGGTTCGGTTCGGTTAGACGGTTTTCCGGTTTTTTTTTTACACCCCTAATTGAATGTTCCCACAGCTCTACTACCACGTACCCAAATCACCGAGGTGTTGACTTACAATTGGCCTCACTCATTGGTGACTCAAAGCAAATGTATAGATAGAAACTTGAGTTCATTAATGTCTCAGGATTTTGAGCCTATTGCTAGGGAATTATGAGAGCAGACCTTAAAGTAAAGACAGTGTATATAAGGTACTTCTCATGGTCCTTCAATACATCCAATGTACCAGCACCATGATCCAGAATCTTACATTCCGATGATCGAGACAAATCACACTATCTCATAGTGATCAAAGTGCTGCAACCTTGTCAGATGAGATGCGTAATCTCATCACTGGTTGTGAAGATATTTAAGTATAAGATTTGTAATACATGTCTCCTGTATGTGGATCTCATCCATACACATGTATTACATCTAGTATACTTGTGGACTCCGGTTCATCTCATGAACCATTATGTCATTCGTATTAGTTATGTGCAAACAAGTAATAAAACACCATTCATCTCATGAAAGGAAAGCAATAATATATATTGATAAATAAAAAAATTAATCAATTTATTTATCATATACTGGTATTGAGACCATAAAACTAACAGTAGATTTCGTGATTGCATGTTTAGGTGTTGTTTCTATTTTTTAGATAGGTTATATTGTTGTACATGATTTATGAGTTTGAGGGATTGCATCCTGGATTGGGTTTTTGTTGCCTTCTAGATGGTTGATCCCTGCATTAAGTGGGTCAAAAGTTTTGAAACCTATTTGAAAGGCCTACCTACTTCCAACAATCCCAAGTTCACTCAAGCGGACAGAGGAGTTCGCTCGAGCGAAGGTGCTTCTGTCTCAAGCTTCCATTTGATAACAAAGTTGGCTCAAGTGATGAAGCTTTGGTGAGGGGTTCGCTCAAGCGAACACAGTCAGGTTCAAGCCAGCAGAACTTCGTCACTTGAAATTTTGGGCATTCCATTCTAAAAAAGATTACATCATTAAAACAAACCTGTTTGGTCCATTAACCAATGAATTAGCCAACACTCATAAAACCTTACAATCTCTCCCCTTGGCAATTCATGGAAAAAATTCTTAAATACACAAAAATCTACCCAACTTCTAACACTAAACACATCTAGAAAATAATCTACTCCAAAGCTGTCTTGGCCTGTAAATCCCCTGCACAAGCTTGTCACTAGATTAAGTGTTTCATCATAGAAATCAAAGAGTAGTCTTGATCATAGCATAGAAACAAAACATCAATAAGATACCAAAACAAATCAGTTTTAGTCACTAATTCTCAAGACGTGCAAGGATAGTAGTTAGAGCCTCATCAATCAAGTTGGTCTGGCCATCAAATGCATTCATTCGGCTATCCACCGCATTGAACCGAGCATCGATGTGAGCATTTAGCCCTTGCATTTGTTTTGCAAGTGGGCAACTGGATCTTCATTCCCCTGTTGCTCCCCCTAGACACTTGCATCTAGAGCAGCTTCTTCCACAGCTACAGCTTCACCTTGAGCAACGGGTGGAATGTGAGTTGACAATTGAGCCAATGTGCGGGAGTTTATCGGATTTCTAATCCGCTGGGTGACCTCATTGCTCTTCTTAGGAACCTCCTTCTACAAGAGAAACTCGGTGATGAGAACACTGAAAGGAAGAATGAAGTTGCACTTCGCAGATAACATCTTGATCAACACATTCAAGATCACTTGAGGAATATTAACTTGTTTCCCTGTGCCAATGCAATATAACAGATACCCATTCTTGTGGTTGACATTACAAGTGTGTCCCCTCGGTTCCAGGTTGTGGCTGTCGCGACCTCGGACCGGGTTACCGAGGTCCTAATCCGAGATCAGGACTGAAGATTGTGTGTGAACATTTATTTAATTTTTCACATGTGTCCGCGATGAGGATATCACAACAACATAAATATTTCTGTTAAATGCGGAAGCGTGTAGCAAATCAAATTGATAATTTCAATTCTAGTCACAAGATAAAATCATATATATATAAACCAAGTATCAGAATGAGCAATGATCAATAGTGCTTTCCAAAAAAAAAAGCTAAAGTTTATACAAAAGATCATTTAGTTACATTCTTAAAAATAGAGGCCAACAAAGGCCAATATAAACAAAATACCAATCCCCAAAAGAATGGTTAAACGTTCCCAAAATGTTACGTCTCTCAAAGCAATAAAATCTCTAAATGACATCATCAGCATGCCACTCAACTAGGCGTTGCGGTTCACCGACCGCGTCCTCAAGCTCCGCCTCGAGATAGACAATGTCCGGACCTGAATACCAAAGAGTGGGTCAAACACGACGGTTTGGCAAACGGGTGAAAAGACATGACAATATAATAATAAATGAATTTACCTTCAAAAGCATTTAAACCTGTTTAAATAAAAATTTCCATAAAAGAGATAAATCATTTATTCAAATACAAGTATGCATTGTAAAACATATAAAGGTAACCAAGGAAACGGAAAACAAACAAGATGACAACCACACGAAGCTAAGTCCTTTATCACCGAAGTGACAGAGCAATATCAAGGCGTTGATCTCAGTCACACGAGGTGAGGAGAAACAATGAAATATATACATATACATATAATATACATGACATGACCACAGTAGCGAGCCGGGCATCGGGAACCACGGTAGCGAGCCGGGCATCGGGAACCACGGTAGTAACCGGGTAGCGGGATCCAAACTGCAGCTGGCGGGACAAGGGGAGGTCTCCAAGTCGGTGGATCAGACCAACAGGGTTATCTAAGCTTGGTGGTGCCGGCTCATAGGTCAAATGACAAGATCAAAATATGTATGAAATACATCAAGTGCAAGTACATAAATAAACGGGACGGGGGTGCTCAAAGACACAACTGTCATATCAATCGGGGCATGCTTATCAGGATTAGCAAAATGCTACAATTTCAATTTCAATATTTTCGGAAATGCATAAGAAAATTCGGGAATAATGAAATATAAATAAACTTTCGAATTCTCAAGGCAAGTATTCGGGTTCAAGATTTGTTTAAGGTGAATAAGGGTCCCGTATGTCGATTTAATACAACTTGGTACTCTTTGAGTTTGGGGACATTCCGGGTGTCACGCCCCCGAACCGGAACCTCGGGGGGCGGGAATGGGATTTAAGCATAAATTATATTTTTCTCCCAGGATCCGCATGTGTGAAGACAACACATTCCAACACATTCTGAATATTTTTACGGAAGCTTTCGTGGCGTTGCGACCCGGAGTCCGTGGCCATCGGATTCCGCATCGCACTCAACCTTTAGCATATAGCTATCATATCAAGAATCATATCAGACTAGAGTAAACCATCACAATAAATTACAGAGCTGACAGTAACAGGATATTACATTCCCATATATGTTCCAGTTACAGTTATCAATGTACATTAATTAAGAATCCCAAGAAAAGGCTAATAAAAGCCATACAACAATAAGCTATAATCACTACCCCAAATGTGACGTAGCTCCGATGTCAAGCTCAATGTCTACATGACATAGCCGACAAAACAACCTGCAAAACATGGCTCCACAGCCAACCCAAGCACTCATCTCGGGACGAAGAAATCTGAACCTGAGTACCAAAAGTAGTGGGTCAGACACGGCGGTCTGGCAGGTGGATGAAAATATCATAAATATACTGAACAATAAAACATATGATAAATCATGCTATTCGATCAAATGCTTCATATAATTACACGGGTGCAAAATCGTGGATCTCGGGCAAAACATGTATTCGTTTCAAGCATGGGTAAAACATGAATATCTAATAAAACATGTGTTCATTTACATCATCTATAAACATAGATATTTGACAATCGGATGTTCGTCTAAAACATGTATAAATATAGTGGTTTCACCAAACAAACGTTTATTTGAGACTTAGGTAAAAACATAAGTATACAATAAACCAGGTATTCATAGCAGTCTGGCAAAACCAATGTCCATTTAAAACATATGTGAAAATACGGATATTTAACAAACCGGGTGTTCATTTAAAACCGGTGTAACCAAAGAAATCTGACAAAACTAGTGTTCATTTAAACATATTTCAAGGCATGGATATTTAATAACTCGGGTAATCATTTAAAACAGGTATAAACATAGGAATCTGACAAAACACGTGTCATTTAAAACATATTTCAAAGCATGGATATTTCACAATTCGGGTATTCATTTAAAACATGTGTAATCATGTAAATCTAGCAAAATCATGGATCGTTTGAAACATATGTAAAAGCATGGGTATCCACCCAACCGGCATCCATTTAAAACATGTGCATGTACAAAGAACAGAAAACAATATAATAATAACTGAATTTACATTGGAGAATATGAACACTTGTTTAAATAACAACTTTCATAAAGGAAACAAATTATTTATCAGAAAGCAAGTAAGCAATATAAAACATGTCGGGTATCCAAGAAATCGGGAACTGGCAAGATGGCAATCACAAAAAGCTAAGTCATCTATCACCGAAGTAACAAGAGTATAACGGGACGTTGGTCTCAGTCACACAAGGTGAGGAGACTCAACGCAAATCATATATATAATATAAATATACGGGAACGGGACCACGGTAACGAACCGGGTATCGGGAAGGGACCACGGTAATAACCGGGTATTGGGATCCAAACTGCAGCTGGCGGGACGGGAAGGGGATCTCCAAGTCAGTGGATCAAACTGACAAGGTTATCCAAGCTTAATGATGCTGACTCATAGGTCAAATAACAAATCGGGACATATGCAAGTAAATCAAGTACAATAAATAAACGGGTAAAACGGGGGTGCTCAAGGGCACACTGCCACTTCATATCGGGCAAGACATCTCGGGATAAATAACTGTTACTAGAGTAACTTCAATGCTTTCAGGAAAACAAGTCATGGGATGCCAATCTTGGAAATGAGGTGAAACAATGAACTATAACAATTTCAGGTAAAATATCGGTTTCAAGATTTGTTTAAGTGAATAGGGGTCCCGTATGTCGATTATAATAATTTACTTGGTACTCCTTGAGTTTGAAGACATTCCGAGCTCCTTATGCACTTTTACTATTTTCAAAACTTAAAATGAGCTTATGGGTAGTACTAGATGTTACAATAGCAAAAATCAAGATTATAAACGGTCCATCCTAGGCATGACATTAATCCGGAAACATCGAGCAACCTATTCAGTCACTGAAAGGAATAGAATTCGCGATAACCAAGGGAAAGACTTGTGTTTAGATATAAAGAAGATATCGCGTCGTTCTATTCCTTTCAAGATTGAAATGGATTGAACTTCGATGCCACCGAACCAACTGTGAGGCGTGTCGGCTCAAGACATTCTCACACATGGTCCAAACAGTCCAAAAATGGTAGTCAGGGTCCCACCTAAAACCAAGAATTAGTGCCTAGATCATCACCATTCTTTTCTTTTAGTTCCCTAGTCTTAGAGACCTTAGATTAGGGTATAATTAGTCTTAGCACTAAGGTATATACCCCTAGGACTCATAGAAAGCCCAAATGTTTCCAAAAAAAATAATATCGGTCCGATCGATCGGCCTGAAAAGCCTTACAGTTAACGACAGTCCGATCGATCGGCCTGCATGTCCGATCGATCGGACCTGGGCGTGTAGCAGGTCCGGGAACTTGATTTTTTTCTCCCCTTTCTCCTTTCCTTCCAACACATATACAAATTGAGTTTTTCCTTACTTCAACAACATCCTAACTACAATAAAACTCCCATCAAAACTTCAATGAACATTAAATCCAAACACCTCTTTCTTCTCATTTCACATTAAACAAAGGGAAGAATCCCCAATATACACAAGGGTCCATTTGAGCAAAAAATCTAGAGATAAATCAAGACTATTGATTCACATTTCCTTAACCATAGATGATTTAGCAAAACTCACTAAATGAGCATCTATTTCAAATCAATGCAAGCTAGTAAACATAAACATGGGTGGAGAAATCAACCCCCTTCATTATAAAACCATATGAACAAACTTTGACTAAATGAAATGCATACATTTCCAAGAGATTAACAAGAGAGAAACAACCAATAATATGCATTTTCGAAATCAATAGAAATATGACAAGAAGCATATGTGGAAACATATATCACATTATCAAGAACAAGTAATAAGATTTAGGTTTTTCTCATAAAACTTAATAACATTCAAACCATCCATTCATCCACTTGTCTTGGGTTCCAATCTAGCAAATCAAGCCTCTAATCACCTCTCAAGCTCAAGATCAACAATCTCTACAAAAACCCCAAAACAAACCCTAAAATGGGTCAAACAATGAAAGACAAGGAATGGGCTCAAACCAACCTAGGAAATAGAACTTAAGGGAAAGCCATTGCACATCCAAGGAAAATGGGAAGGAGTCCTTACCTCTAGAGTCATGAATCAACAAGAAGAAGCTTGCAATAGGGGCTGCCCACCTTGGTTTCCCCCGAAAATGGTGTCAAACAAGAGAGGAGATGAAGGAGAAGAAGTTGCCGGAGTTCCCTCGTCGGATTGGTGGCTTGGAGGCTCCATTAGAGCAAGAGAAATGGAAGAAATGGGGAATAAGGGCTGCTAGCACTGTAGCTGGGAAGTTTCAGTCGATGGAATGGAGAAAATGAGGGAGAAGAAGAGAGTGGAGTCATCTTATAATGGGTGGGTATGGGCCCCACCACACTTAAAACTTGCCAAGGGTAAAACATCTATTTGTGGGCCTCGGATGCGATCGACGAAGAAGAGAAAAATGTTTCTCATAAAATCTAGTTTTCAAAAAGTATAATTTTGGCATGGTTCTGAGATCTCGAAATTTGGGTCCAGATTCAATGTGAAAAGACCGATTTTGCCCTCCGGGCTGGAAAAACTGATTTTCGGAGCTTCGAATGGGTACGGAGTGAACACGAAAGTTGTAGAGAATAACAAAATAAGTCAAATGAGGCTAAAATAAGAATTATCAAAAATTTCGAATAACCTCTCAATCACGCGCAAAGTCACTAAAGGAACCTCCAAAGGGTCCCACTAATCACAAAGGCCCTCAAAATTCCCCAAAACTAGAGAAAAACCATTCTAGGTCACAAACTCAACCCAACAAATACTAATCCCACTAAAAGAAACTAATCCACAAATAAAACAACACTAATCCAAGAGATTAGGGGTCGGGTTCTCACACCGGGCTCCTTATAAACCTTAGGATTCTCAAAACTTTAAATGAAATCTTCGTAAAGTGGTTTCTTTCTCAAATGGATGTCAAATCATAAGAACGGTTCTACTCATTAATAGGGCTCCCAACAAACCTCTCTCAATCATTTAAACATTTTATTCATGCTCCTAAAACAGTCCCAGGTGAATAGTACCTATCGCTTGAGCGGTGAGCTCTCTGGAATGGTTCTCTGGGTGGGTTCGCTTGAGCGAAGTTGAGGTCACTCGAGCGAACTCATCCAGTATCAGGTTGGCTCGAGCGAAAATTTAGTTCGCTCGAACTAACCACTCTCTGGAACGAGTTCTGGGAGGGTTCGCTCGAGTGACAAAGGGGTCCGCTCGAGCGAACTGTCCTTTGAAATGACTCGAACTCTTTTCTGGACACTTCGCTCGAGCGAAGTGTCATGTTCGTTCGAGCGAACTGTCCAGAAACTGGTTCTGCGATAGTTCTTCTCATCTCTTTCTTTTCCTTTTATAATCTCCTTTTTAACCCCTTTGTATACACCAAATGAGGGGCTCAAAACACCATCCAAACCAACATCAAATTCCAAACAACATCCATTCTAACCTCCTCCAATAATATCACATCCAGAAACATGGAAAAGAGGGAAGGAAACCATTACACACAAGAGTACATTTGAGATAAAACAAGATAATATTGAATGCCATGAACCAAAACATTTCTATGGCAATAAATACACTATCAAGGCTCTTTCATGAACATTTATTTCAAGTCAATGCATTAAATATGCATGAGTGGAAAACAATGCAATAAATCACATTTCTCATAAAATTATTGAAAGCTCATAAAAATCAATTCATCCACTTGCCTCAGGTCCAAGCTAATCAATAACAAGCTCTAACACTCCTCCAAGCCAAGAATCCAAGCTATGAACCAAAATCCCCAAAAAAAAAACCCTAAATGGGTCAAAACAAGAAATAGAAAGGGAAACCTTACAAAAATGAAAATGAAACCTCTTCAAGGTGAAAGAAACACAAATCTAAGATATGGGGAGGATTTCTTACTTGTAGGTTCTCCAAATGGGTAAGGAGAGCTCAAAGAGTATCTTGAAATGGGGGGTCTTCTCTAAAAATGGTATCAATGGAGAGCTATGGTGGTGAGGAAGAAGATGATGATCTCAACCTCTCAGTTTGTGTAAGATTGGTGGTGGATTTGGTGATGGAAAGCAAGAGAAGAAGGAAGAAAATGAAAACCCTAGGAGAAGATTGGAGTTGAGCTAGAAAAGGGGAAAGGGAGAGAAGGGTTCTCTTTATATAAGCAAGTGAGATGGGTCCCTCTAATAGAATTATTCAATGGCTGAAATCGTGTTTATCGGGGCCTCGAACGAATTCAATGAAGAAGAGAAAAGTGATCGTCGAAATATCTAGTTTCCAAAAAGTATATGTTTCACGGGTTTCGGGAATATAAAATTTTGGGTACAGATTTAGTGTAAAAAGACTGTTTTGCTCTCAATACTAGGAAAGTCGGGTTTCGGGGTATCGAACGAGCACGGGATCAACATAAAAGTTGTAGGGATTAACAAGACAAGTAAAACGGGATTTTAACAATAAACACAAGAATCTCAGATAAACCCTCAAATAAACGCAAAGTCACAAAAGGAACCCCCAAAGGGCCCCACTAGTCACAAAGGCACTCAAAATTCCCCAAAGTTATAAAAGAAGTTATTTTATTCCCCAATAAACCATAATCTACTAAACACGCTTAGAACTAAAACATAACTTAATTAATGCTAATCCAGGTCACTTGGGACGGGGTCTTACAATGGCAAACAAAGCGATTCAGAAATCTGTCTTCTTCTGTCAGGTTGCCGTGAGGGATACATCCACTAGGCCAAGGCGTGTCTTCACCACAAAGTGTGTTGCCAATCAAATAGTAATCAATGGGGGCTTGGCTGTCATCTCGTAGAGGATAATTAGGTCCTTCGACAATAGGAATGTCAAGGAAGTCAGGGATGTTTACCGCAGTGATGGTAATCCATTTTCCTCGAACAAACGTCTTCAAGGAATCCCAGGACACCACTCCAAATTACTGTAGAATTCTCTAACCCAATCAGTGTAGACCTCCGAGATCTCAAATTTTAGTAATGAGTACCAGTTTTGATTTGAAATGCTGCGACAAACCGCTTTTCCAAGGAGAGCCTCATCAACTTCTCTTGCAGACTCAACGGTTCTTTTCATGAGCTGTTCTTGGAATTGAATGGATTTGTTCAGTGTAGGGAACCGGTGACTGTCAAAGCGACGTTGAGAGGAAGAGGACTTTGCATGAGGTCTCCTTTTGGGAGCCATTGAAACAATGTAGAAGTTGAAAAGGGCAGAAAAGATTTTCAAATAATAACTTTCAGAGTCAGCCAAGAAAAAGAATCAATATCATGATGAGAAGGAGCCATGACACATAGAAATCCCATGAAACCAATATTCACATTTTCAAACAAAAAGAACCTCCATTTATCTTCAGAGAAGCACACCCATTCTTTGGGTTTTCACAAACCCATTCCAAACAATCCATAAACCATCCTCAGAGATACTACTCAAATGGCACAGTTTAGATTCCAATCCAATCAACACTCCCAAATGCAACTCACAAAAGACATAGGATGAATGAAAGCGAGGAAATGACATCGAGAGAACCAAATAGGAGAGATTTCAGCCAATAAACCTCAAAACCGAAATCCCCAAGCCAATGAACCCAACTAGAAGATGAAAAATGGAATGAAAGGTGCAAAACGTGAATGAGTAATGAAGATGATGAAGGGATTACCTTTGTGAAACCACGAATATGGGCACGCACAGCAAGGCTTAAAACTCGAAAATGGCTGCCAGGGCTTGGAGGAAGAAAAGAAAGAACGAAGGAGAGAAAATGAGGATTGTGCGGACTTAAAGGCAGCAGGTTTGCTTGAGCAAACATAAGTGGTCGTTCGAGCGAAGTGCATTCTTTTTGAAAAAAAATAAGTGCAGCGCGGCAAAAATACTCTAACGTCTATTGCTTGGTCAAATCACTCCATGAATGATAGTAAGAATGAAATTTTCATAAATTTAAGCGCACAGTGAAAATGTGAACAGTATGACCAAGAGAAAAAAAATAAAAATAAAACACAGAAAATGTGTGTGACCCACACCCCCTAAATCTCCTTGAGACAAATGTAATTGTTGCATAGGGAGCACACTCATCAACAAGAAGTTAGGCAACTCATCTTTTTTTTATTATTATTATTATTATTTATTATTATTATTATTTTTGCTGAAATTTCTATACCCTTTTTTTCTTTAAATAAACCCGGGGGCAGACTGAACCATCATGGATGACTTTCACACTAATGAACATGGTAGCATTCTCAAATGAAACTTTTAATCAAGTGGAAGCTATCAAACTTATTCTTAGGTAGCCCTGATCCTCCAGTTTAACATGATTACCATGACATCTCTCCAAAAATAAAAACGGAGAGTGCCATGTAAGAATCAAAAGCGATCCATGCAGTACAACAAACTATAAGATCAAATAGTCTTGGTCATGTGAAAATGTGTATGTGCACCTAAATAAACAAATATTTATAGAGTTTAGGGAATGAGAGAGATCCCTAGAGATTTACGAAGAGATTCAAACCGCATTGCATCTAATGGTTTTGTGAAAATGTTTGCCAATTGATTTGACTGTGATGCAAAGATATTATTTTTTCCTCCACTAGATCACAGATGAAATGATGCCTAATGTCTATGTGTTTGGTTCGGGAGTGTTGTATTGGATTTTTGGAAATGTTGATAGCACTTTGATTGTCATAAAACACAGACATTGTTTCTTGCACAATTTCGTAATCTATCATCTTTTGTTTCATCCATAGAAGTTGAGTACAGCAACTTCCAGTAGCTATATATTCAGCTTCAGCAGTTGATAGGGATGTCGAAGTTTACTTTTTACTATGCCAGGCCACCAAATTATTTCTAACGAAGAAACAGCCACCAGATGTACTTTTCCAATCATCCATGTACGCAGCCCAATTAGCATCTGAAAAACCAACAATGGTGTTGTTTGTATCTTTTGACAGCCAGATGCCATACTCAACAATACCACTTATATACTTCAAAATTTGTTTAACAGCTTAAACATGAGATTCTTTAGGTCTGGACTGATATCTCGGGCAAACTCCCACACTGTAAGAAATATCAGGACGACTGGCAATGAGGTAGAGAAGACTACCTATCATACTCTTGTACAGTGTTTCATTTTTGTCCTTTCCATCAATATCAAGACTGAGTTTGGTTTAAGAACCCATTTAGAAAAGCACTTTTTACATCTATTTGAAATAATTTGACGTTAAAAAAACATGCAATAGCAAGCAACAGTCCGATTGACTCAAGTCTAGTGACAGGGGCAAAGGTTTCATCAAAATCTATACCCTCAACTTGAGTATACCCCTGAGCAATTAGACAAGCTTTGTTCCTTAACACTTGACCTAACTCATTGGTTTTATTTTTAAATATCCATTTTCTATCGAAGATGTTTGTGTGATAGGGTCTAGAAACAAGCTTCCAAACACGATTTCTTTCAAATTGAGCCAATTCCTCATGCATAGCATTAATCCCGCTATCATCAATTAGTGCATCTTTAACATTTTTAGGTTCTACCAAAAAAACATAACATAAATGACTTACCTCGTTGCGTACCTGTTTCCTGGTTTTCAATGGTGTTGTGACTTCACCGATGAGGACATTGAGTGGATGATCTTTCAGAACTTGTCCTCTTTGAGATCTTGGATGAGTAACCGTTGGTGAAGCATCCTTTCCAAGAGTGGGAATGGTAGGTGAATTTTGCTTGACTTTGGATACTGCAGTGGAGCTTTTTGATGCACTCTTCTCTTTAAAATGTCTTACAATGTCAGGAACAATTAGTTCGGAAGATGGTGTCTTTGGGTCTACATCTTCTTCATGTGTAGCAATTTCATTTTCAGATTCAGGTTCAAGAGGACTGTCCATATCTTTGTTCATGTCCTGTTTAGGAGGAGAAAAAGTCATACCATCTTCATCATTAGAAAAATAATCAGAGTTTCCTGCATCATCCACAACCACATTTATGGACTCCATGACTACAGAGTTTTTAAGATGAAAAACCTTATAGCCTTTACTCAACAAAGAGTAACCAAGGAAGATTCCTTAGTCACTTCTGGAGTCAAATTTAGTTAAGTGTTCTCAATCCCTTAAGATATAACACTTGCTGCTAAAAGTTCTGAAATATTTGATATTGGGCTTGACTATGGTCCATATTTCATATGGAGTGGTTTTTGTTGCAAGATGAAGATAAACATGGTTAATAACATGAACAACTGTATTTGCGGCTTCAGCCCAAAACCGTTGGGGTATGTTTTTGCTATGTAACATAACCCGTGCCATCTCTTGAACCACGCAATTTTTCTGTTCAACCACTCCATTTTGTTGTGGTGTTTTTGGTACGTAGAATTCATGTTTAATGCCATACTGAATACAAAAAGAAGATAAGTTTGAATTTTGTGATGGACACGATTTCCTTCCTTTCCTCCCCCATCCATCCCCGGGGTCACCGAGAGGGCCGAATGGAGGGAAAAAAGGGGGAGAAAGACGAGTATCAACATTTTTGTACAGGTATGCCAGATTTTCTATTCTACTAGGAATTTAGAAATGGTGATCCGGAGATCCACCTTCGTAAGTAGAAAGGAAATCAACCTTTTTTTCTAACTTTCCATTGCACATATATTTAATGAAAAAGACAGTTTTTTTTAATGCCGTGAGAGACGATTTTGTCGTGAAAGGCGATGCTTTTTGCCGTAGGAGGCGATTTTGTGTTGTGAAAGGCGATTTACAAATCTCATCAAAATGAAAGACAAGAATTGTGAGTTTTTTTTACTCTTAAAGAAAATACAAAATACAACGGAAAAGTAAGAAAAGGAATTTGACTTCTCAGGAAATTGCGGGGTCACGTTCAGATCGACGGTCGCAAGTCATGTATGGACTTCGCCATCGTCCTTTTAGATGAGAACACTTAATGCTTTGATTTTTTGGCTTGGCTTGGACTTCAGTGTTTTTAGAGGATAAGGACCAAGGGAAGGTCCTATATCCAATAAAAAAAATGAAGAGATGGGCTGAAAAGCCGCGTCTTGGCCATTTTGAATAGGAGAAGAGAGGGCTTTGCCTTGTGGGGGGTGCCCCCCAAGGGACTTCAATCACCTTGTGGTGTTTGTTGCAGCAGAGTTTCTTCAGAGCTTCGGGGAATTCTGAACAATCTTTCTGGCTAATTTTTCTTTGATTTTTTTCTGGAATGCTCTCCTATTTATAGGCCTTTGGTAGCCATTAGGAGGGTTTATGAGCATTGATGGTTTTAAAGCTTCATGATGGAAGGAGTTACAAGTTTTTATTTCTTGATTTTGTAACTCCTTTTTCCTTGAATCTGATTGGCCGATGGAGAATGCTGAGCTTTTAATTGCCTTTAGTCTCCATGATGAGAGGAGTTTCATAGCTTTAATGCCATGATGGCTTTGACTTGTAACTCCCATTTCCTTGCTTCTGATTGGGCCGTCCAAAATAATGAGTTAATGACCGCATTTAGTTAGGTCAATTAACAACATTAAGTGGTCGCCGAGGATTTGAAGAGTCGCGGGCCGTGCCGCGTCTTTTGGAATTCTTCTTGCGATGATCGATGATGGATCTTCATGTTGATCGATGTCGAATGATCATGCAACTTCAAACACAGATTGCTAACAGCGGGCCGGTACCATCTGTTTTGTCGATTTCTCGATCAGTTGGACAGAAAGTGTACTCTTTTGGTCGGCCGGTTGGCGATCTTGGAGCGATCAATGACTGATTCCATGCTTTTGATGGCGGTTCCGTGATGTTGACGAAGATCAGTCGTTTTCGAGAATCAAAAATCAGATTTTCAAGAAATCACAGGGGATGGAACTCCCGAAACGCGAAGAGGATCGAAAAACGGGTCTTCCAGCGGAAATCTGACGGGGAATTTTTTCCCCTTTGGTCGCCATTTCGTCGCCCGTTTTTCGAGCTTTTTGTTTCTTATTTTCTCCTATATTTTTCTTGACATTTTCCCTCATTTTTTGGCTTGATTCTCCTGAAGAAAACCTGACGAGAAACCGCGCAAATCGGAGCACAAAGTTTCCTATTTTTTGGAAAAGCCGAAGACTTTGTAGTCGATTTTCCGTCAAGGGTCGAAACTAGGTCAAACGATGTCGGAATGACCTGAAATTTGACGTGGAGCCTCCTGAGCAGTAAATAGGACCAACCATGGGCCTTTTTTGAGTTTTGAAGCCGTTTGGGGCCCCGTCGCTGCTAGGCTTGATTTTGCTACGAGGAAGATGTCGTGCTTTGATGTGCGGTCATCTGATCTCCGATTGACCTGAAATTTGATAGGGAGCCTATTGGAGTGATTTTGAGATGATCCATTAGTTTCGATTTGGATGTCGTGGTCCCGGGGTGTTCCGCCGCCGGTAGCCTTGATTTTTTTTCGGAGCGTCAAAGTCGGGTCAAACGTTGTCGGAATGACCTGAAATTTGACGTGCAGCCCTTTTGAAGCATGTTGAAGCCGCCCATGTGCTCTATTTGATGAGTAATGGTCCCGGTGGTTCTCACTGCCGAGGGGCTTATTTTCTTTCGGAGCGTCGAAGTCGGGTCAAACGTCGCCGGAATGACCTGAAATTTGACGTGGAGCCTTTTGGAGGTATTTTGTGACCATCCGTAGGCTCAGATCAAAGTTTTGATGTCTTCGACGCCGCGGCCGCCAAGAGCGCCTGTTTGGCTGTCGAAGGTGTGAAGTTGGGTCAATGATGTCAAAATGGCCCGAAACTTCATGTGAACTCCTCTTTTGGCTGTCTTGAAGGATCTATCAGTTTTTAAGTGATTCTGACAAGATTTGATGCATGAAGTAGCATTGCCCGTTTGTAGTAGGATGCAGCTTCATGTGTTTTTTTTATGTTGAAGAGGCAAAGTGACATTTTTGGTGTCAACAAATGCCCCCTCGAGGTACAGCGACGAGTAGCTTTTGGAGTCGATGTGCCTCGAAGAAAAACTTGAAGGAGAGCCTTTTGCTTTGACCAAGAGTCTTTGAGCATTTTTTTTAATAACCTTTTGAGTTTCCAAGGGGATTTTATGATAGTGGGAGAGATCACGTACCATCTCAAGGAAAATTTTTTAAAATGACATGAGGGAGTTGGATTTGAGTTTTGAATTTTGGGTTTTCCTTTTGACCTTGTGAACCTAAGGGCTTTATGTGGTGCATCAGACGATCAAGAAGGATTTTTTGGTTTTTGACCTTGTGACCTAACAAGCTGTATGTGGCAGGTTAGAGGGTCGGGGTTTGATTTTTGGATTTTGACCTTGTGACCCAACAAGCTGTATGTGGCAAATTGGGGGGTCAGATTTGGTTTTGACCTTGTGACCTAACAAGCTGTATGTGGCAAGTTAGGGGGTTAGGGATTTTTTGGTTTTGGCCTTATGACCTAACAAGCTTTATGTGGCAAGTTAGGGGACCGGAGTTTTTGTTTTTTGTGGGTTGTCAATTTCAAGATTTTGGATTAATTTGGTTCATGATGTTGGATGGTTTGGTTTTTTGGAAGTTCATGAGGTTTGGATTTTTTTTTTGTGGTCCAATCAACTCAAAAGAGGCATGGAACCACTTTGTATGCTCTTGGTAAGAGGAGTTTTTTGAAAGGAAACCTCTTTTTAGTGCCTAGGTGGTCAAACCTGGCTCATGTGGGCCAGCCCATGGGACCTTAGCTTTTTTAAAGATGGCTTAGATCTCACATGGTGTCATTTTGTAAAGAATATCTAAAAATATCTCTTTTGGATAGAGAATATCTAAAAATATCCTTACTTGGAGAGAATTTCTCAAGTTTCCTGTCTTTTGGGAGAGATTTTCTCAAAGTATCTCTCTTTGGGAAAGAATATTTCTCATTCCCTTTCTTTTGGAGAAAATTTCTCAAAGAATCTTCTCTTTGGGAGAGAATATCTCAAATCTCCTTTCTTTTTGGGAAGGTTGCTAATTTTTAGCACTTACCTCCTTTCTTTTCTCCTTGTTTCCTCTTTTGGTTTGCTCTCTTCTATAAAAGCAAGAGGAGATTGGATCATTGCTTCTTTGCTTTCTTTCTTTGCAAGAGTCTTCAAGAGTGCTCCAAGATCAAGAATTCTTCTTCTTCTTCAAAGATCTTCAAGCTTTTCTTTCTTCTTCTTCATCAATGGCTTCAAGTAAGTTTTCTTCCTCCATAAGAAATTCCATGTAAAAGTAGAAATTACTTTCGTTTTATTTTCTTTTCTTTCCCCCTTTTTTTCTTTCTTTTTCTTTTTCTTTTCTTTTTTCTCCATGGTTTTCTTTTTCCTTTTTTTTTACCGTGCTGGTTTTTTTTTTTTTTTTTTTGCTTTTTTTTACGTTTTTTTTTACACATTTTTTTTTCTTTGGCTGTACGGACCTGGCCATACTGCCACGTGGCAGTGGGCCACGGCCTGCTGGCCAAAATTTTTTTTTTTTGAAGAAATTTCTCAATCTGTTTTTTTTTTTTTTTTTTTTGCTTTTCTCTTTTTTGCTCACCAAGATAATGATGTTTATGCACCATGGGGTTTATGCAATCCAAGATATTCATGCATACTTGTTTTTTTTTTTTTTTTTTATGCATCAAAATAGAAGGCTAGAATCTATAGGTCATGTCAACATGAATTTTGACTTTGACAAAGTTTGATTGGTTTTGACCAAGTTGGGTTGGAATTGATCAAGCTTTGGTTAAAGTTTTCCTAACATCTAATGCATGATGATTTTTGATGCATGCTTTTTAGTAAATTGATTGGGAGCATGATGATACATACCTGAAAATCTTTTACAAGTTTTGGGATTTGGAGCTCGCAGCAATGTTGAGCCCTTTCTTGATCTTGTTGGATTTTGAGGAGTTTTGCAATTTTTGAAGTTTGGAGCTCGCAGCAATGTTGAGCCCTTCTTCAAGCTTGCGGAGATTTGATGAGATTGATTTGATCTCGCAGTAATGTTTGAGTTCAAACCTTCTTTGAGGATGCTTTATTGAGCTTGCAGCGGTGTTGAGCTCATCTTCAATCTTCCTATCTTTTTCGGGATGTTTCCCTTTTCTTCGGAATTGTCCTAGAATCATGCCAAAATTTCGCTAAAATTTTTTTTCTTTTAGCAAAATTATGTCACTTTGATGATTGATTTTTCCTTTTTAATCCTTTGCAGGTAGTTCCTCCAGAACAAACAAGGGCAAAGAGCCTGTTACTGATGCATCTCGTCGATCTACTAGGTCTCCTAATGTGGTCGTACAGCAGGCCTGGGAGAAGGTCCAGTTTGTGGAGAAGAACTTGGAAGAATGCGACTCCCTCAACCGCGATGAGATGAGACAGCGATTGATCGCTCTCAAGGATGAGGAGTTTTACAGGATTATTGTAAGCAACCGTCCTTGGGTCATGGACGATCAGAGCATTGTGCCCAAGTCTACCTTCTTCTTTGGTGTTGCAATCCCTGACAACTTGACGTACCAAAGAAGATGCTTTTAGTTCTCTTACACAACTGATGGTGAGGAGAGAACTATTTCCACCCGGTCGACCTTTGATCGGACTGTATCGATCATGAGTCTTTCTCCCACGTGTCCCAAGAGGGAGGATCCTCCAAGCTGGGTGAAGAGGACCAATGGGATAAAGATCGGGGTTTTTGTTGGCGGCCCTTCCGGATATGCGGAGAAGTTGCCTGTCCGTATGGACATGTTGATGCCCTCCAGTGGCTACCAAGGTTCTGACCATCCGTTGATCAATTTGAGACTGGTTGGCCTTGGCATTTTTCGGGGTGACGGCAGCAGTTGGGTGAAGCCTTTTCGACTTCGTGGCTGTTTCAGTGCTGATTCGAGCTGAGAATCATGGACTGACCACACCCTGCAGGTTGGTGGAGCCATTTTGAAGGAGGCTGAGAGCAATCTCTAGAGGAAGACTCAAGAGTACAAGCGATGGTAGATTCTTTGGGAAGAGCTTCCCCGTGCTACAGACGGATCGACACGTTCTGCCGCATTTTATGGGAAGATTTTAAAGAAGCGTGGCCTGGAAGCTTTAGAGGCTAAGGCCAAGAGTCTGCTTGAGGAGTTGAGCCTTTGGTTGAAGACCATGTGAGACTGAGCTCCTGATTCTTGTAACAAACCTTTTTCTTCTTCTTTTCTTTTATGGTACCCGTGTATACACATACGTATTTTTTGGTACTCTTTCTTTTGTAGTGCTTATGGACATTTTTTTAACACTTCTCTTTTTTGTACTCCCTCTTTTCACTCAAGCTTTTTTGTGATAAATTCAAGCAATAGTTAAATGAGAATGTTTGTTTGGAAATTTGATCAAAAGTTTGTCATTTTGTGAAAAACCTTTTATCAAATGGTTGTTTTTGAGATGGCATGAAAGCCGAATTTGGGTCGGCATGGAAGCCGGAATTTTGTGGCGTAAACCAAAATTTGGGATGGCATGGAAGCCAGTTTTATTTGTGGCATGAGAGGCCAAAATTTTGAGGTGGCATGAAAGCCAATTTTTTTGAAATGGCGTGAGAGTCAAATTTTGTGGCATAGGAGCCGAGGTTTTTTTGAAATGGTATGAAAGCCAAAATTTGGGATGGCATGGAAGCCGGTTTTATTTGTGGCATGGGAGCCAAAAATTTTGTTTGTGGCATTGATAGTCGGGATTTGTTTTTGGCATGGAAGCCGAAATTTTTTTTTGGCATGGAAGCCGAAGTCTTGTTTGTGGCATGAGAGTCAGGTTTTGTGGCATGAGAGCCAGGTTTTGTGGCATTTATAGCCGATTTTGTGGCGTTGATAGCTGATTTTTGGAAATGAGAGCCGGGATTTGTGGCACTTATAGCTGATTTTGTGGCATTGATAGCCGATTTTTGGCATGAGAGCCGGGTTTTGATTTTCAAAAACGCAAGTATCGACTAAAAGTCGCCTCCCTGCTGAATGGTCTTGCAAGTATCGATGAAATGTCGCCTCCTTGCTCATTCGGTTGCGAGTATCAATGGAATGTCGCCTCCTCGCGAATTTGGGTGCAAGTATCAACTAAGCTCGCTTCCTTGCTTGTTTCAAAAAATTTGGTTTTGTGGGTATCGATTGAATGTCGCTTCCCCACGATTTTGAAATTTTAAGGTCTTTTTTTTTTACCTCGGTTTTTTTTTTAATTTTGCGTTTGTGGATATCAACTGGAATGTTGCATCTCCACGATTTTTAAAATTTTGCAAGTATCGACGAAGTGTCGCTTCCCTGAGATTTTGAAATTTTGGAAGTATCGAATAGGGTTCGCATCCTTCCGATTTTTGGGTTTTGCAAGTATGGACTAAGCGTCGCTTCCCCGCGGTTTAAAAAAAACCATTTTTTTTGTTTAAAGACACGAGGGTCGTAAATTTTGACTTACAATCGTTTTTGGTTGTAAAAGTCAGGGTGGACTAGGGTGGAAATTCCTGAGTCCTGATTTTGTTTCAAACCATGAATTTTGGGTTCAATGATCGAAAATCTGGTTAAGTCTAGGAAGAGGCTCCTAAACTTGGGTTTTTGAGTTTTTTTTTTAATAATGGACTGTGAAGGTAAGCATTGTTTTGAAATTTTAGAAATCTCAACATAAGGATGAAAAATCTAAAAGAGGCGGGTTTGACGAGCGAGTACCTGAGAATAGGCTTTGGCCGTGCAGGCACTGCTCTGATCCAATGGCGTAAGTCTTCAAGGGTAGTACCGCTTTAAGAACTTGTCGTTGATGGGCAGCATACATCTGTCGCCCTCCATGTTTAGAAGTGCGTATGCGCCGTTGGAGAAGACTTTGTCAATAACGAAAGGTCCCTCCCATTTTGGTTCGAGTTTGCCTTTGGATTTGTGGGTGAAAACCATTGGCCATTTTACTGCAAGAACCAAGTCGCCCTTTTTATAGGCACGTTGCCGGACCTTTTTGTCGAAAGATCCTGCCATGCGTGCTTGGTACAGCTTAATGCTTTGTAAGGTTTCGAGCCGTCTTTCGTCGAGATTGTCTAGTTCTTGGAGTCTCAGTTTGACATTGCTTTCTTGCGTCATGTCATTTTGTAGAGATACCCTTAGAGAAGGAATTTGTACTTCCAAAGGGATAACGACTTCGCACCCATAGACCAAAGAGAATGGTGTGCTATGGGTTGGCCCTCGAACGGTAGTTCGATAAGCCCACAAAGCTTCAGGTAGTTTGTCTCCCCAATCTCTTTTGTGACTAGAGACAATTTTCTTGAGGATTTTGCTGAGTGTCTTGTTGAAGGCTTCTGCTGTCCGTTTGCTGCCAGATTGTAAGGAGTCGAAGGACAACTCTGGATTTTGTATTTGTCGCAAAACCTGTAGAATCGGTGATCCCGGAATTGCGGTCCATTATCATGAACGAATCTTTTAGGTATGCCGAAGCGACAAATAATATTGGTGCACAAGAATTGAAGGACTGATGAGGTCTTCATTTCACTGAGCGCAAACGCTTCTAACCACTTGGAGAAATAATCAGTAGCGGCGAAGATGAAGAGATGACCTTTGCTTGACGGGGGAGAGATAAGACCTGTGATGTCCATACCCCAAGCTTCGAACAACCATGAGATTAATGTGGGATGTAGCCATTCTGGAGGCATATGAACATAGTCTCCATGAACTTGGCATTGGCGGCAGCGTTTAGCAAATTGCATGGCGTCAGCTACCATGGTAGGCCAGTAATATCCCAACATTTTTATCTGATCGTAGAGCTTAGGACCAGCCTGATGAGCTCCACAAAGACCAGCATGTACTTCTTTGAGAGTTTCCTCGGCCTCTTGTTGTGACAAGCAGCGCAGAAGTACTCCATCGAAGGATTTTCTGTAAAGCATTTTTGAAGGTATATCCAAATGAAAGTTTGGGGCTCGTCTTTGAATGCTTGCCCGTTCCTTTGGATCTTCAGGGAGGATTCCGAACATGGTGTAATCAATGAACGGATCTCTCCAGTCGCTGATTGGAGGTTTGAGGATAAAGATCTGACTTCCGACCAATTGGTGGCATTCAGCAACTGCTTGGTGTGTGTTAAGAGGGGGGAGAACCTTCTTTGACACACTGTAATTTGCATGTTTTCCCCTTCCTGGATCGCCATAGATGCGGCAAGTCCGGCCAGGGCATCTGCATGGATGTTCTCACCTCTGAGGATATGGGTGATATGACAGATGTCAAACCTTTGGCGAAGTGACTGTGTCTTGTTGTAATAAGACAACAAATCAGGCTTCCTGACTTCAAATTTCTGATTCATCTGGTCAACGATCAGTTGAGAGTCTCCAAAGACTTCCAGCATGGTGATGCCGGATTCGAGGGCTAGTTCCAGTCCTACGATGAGAGCTTGGTATTCAGCTGCATTGTTTGAGCATGGTTTTAGTAGCAAGAAAGCATGTGGAATCATGTGCTTGTCGGGGCTAACAAAGAGGATGCCGACTCCCGAGATCAGCTTTCTTTTTTCATTTGTCCTGGTTGCACCGTCAAAGTACATGTCCCAGGAGGCATTTGGTGAGAAAGTCTCCACGTTGTAGACAGGTTCTTCTGGGAGATCATCTCTGAGTGGGGAATCTTTAGGCAACGGATGCTCTGCGAGGAAATCTGCTAGAGCTTGGCCTTTGATTGCCTTTTGTGGTACATGCCTGATATCAAATTGTAATAGGAGGATGGACCATTTTGTCAGTTGGGCATTGAGAGAACATGCTTTTGTGACAATGACCTTTAAAAGGTTGATCCTCGAAATCAGGTAGACTGTGTTCGAAAGAAGGTAGTGACGTAGCTTTTGTACGGCGAACATCACTGCAAGGCATTCTTTCTCGACTGGAGAGTAGCGATGCTCCGCACCTACCAGCATATGGCTGAGGTAGTATAGAGCAGCTTCTTTTCCTTCGTCATTCTCTTGTGCAAGCAGAGCGCCTAGAGAATGGTCGAGAGCTCTTGTGTACAAGATGAATGGTTTTCCAGTGGTAGGGGCAGCCAGTACTGGAGGTTTAGTTAGGTACGTCTTGATGTCTTGAAATGCTGCTTGACATTCAACATCCCAAACAAAGTTCACACCTTTCTTCATTAGGCGGGAAAAGGGACGGCATTTCCCCGAGAGATTGGAGATGAACCGCCTAATGTATGCCAATCTTCCTTGAAGTCCTTTCCGTTCTCTTAATGTTCTTGGAGAAGCATTTCTAGAATAGCTTTGACTTTGATGGGGTCAAGTTCTATTCCAGCTTTCCAGACTATAAATCCGAGAAACTTACCAGATGAGACGCCGAAGAAGCATTTCAGGGGATTCATTCGCAGTTTGTGTTTGCGAAGTCGGAGGAAGACTTCCCGAAGGTCTTTCAGATGGTCTTCTTTTCTTCTGCTTTTGAAGGCGAGGTCATCAACGTAACATTCAACCGTCTTGTACTGCATATCTTGAGATATCTTCATCATAGCCCTCTGATATGTGGCACCAGCATTTTTCAGACCAAATGGCATGACAGTGTAGCAATACACGCCAAATGGGGTCTGAAATGATGTGTGTTTTTCATCTTTAAGATGCATCTTTATCTGATTGTAGCCAGAGAATCCATCCATGAATGTCATTCGCTCAAACCCACAGGTGTTGTCAATCATCACCTCTGGTATGGGGAGCGGGAACTCATCTTTGAGGGAAGCACCATTTAGGTCTCTATAATCAATACAGACCCTGATCTGCCCACTTTTCTTTGTCACTGGGACAATATTGGTCAGCCATTCAGGATGTTGTTCCTCACAGATGAAGCTGACGCTTTTGAGTTTTTGAACTTCTTGTTCAATTTTGTTCATCACGTCTGGACGTAATCTTCTTTGGCCTTGTTTGACAGGCTTGATATCTTTTTGCAGATTGAGTTTGTGCACTGTTATCTTGGGTCTAAACCAGGATAAGACCATGCAAAACCATGCAAAACAATCAACGAACTCACGAAGAAAAGAGATATACTCGGGTAACTCATCATCCTTTATATTCTTGCTTATGAATACAGGACGTGGGTCATTTGGTGTTCCCAAGTCTATCCGGAGAGTTCGCTCGAGCGAGGAGCTCTCTGGAATGGTTGTCTGGGTGATTTCAGTTACCTAGCAGTCAGATGGTGGTTAACCGCCGTTGGGTTAGGCGGTTAGCCGCTGGTTGACTGCGCGGCTGACCGCGATTGGCCTGACAGAAAGGCAGGTTACTGGAAATGTAACCAAAATGGCTCGGTTGTCTGGCAGTTAGCCGCCGATGGGTTAGGCGGTTAGCCGCTTGCTAACCGTGAGGTTGACCGTGCTTTCAGGAGGGAAATGTTGCTCTTTGGAAAAGTAACCGCGACTGTTCGGCTAGCTGGCGGTTAGCCTCCAGTCACCAGACGGCTAGCCGACAGGTGACCGCTGGCTGACCGCCAGGTGAGGGAAACACCCACTGTGTTCATATTTGAGCCATTTTTCCTCCTCAAAACCATTCTCCTCACTTCCATTTAATCCCTGCAATAAAAACTGAGCTAAGAGCTCCTCCAATACATCTATCTACACTTCTCCAAAACCCCAATATGTGTTCATTCCATCACCTCCTTCTTAACCACAACAACCACAAGAGAAAAGAGAAACCAAATCACAAACATTCATTTAAGATATATCCAAAAGACAACAAGTACCATAACCAACATGTTTCCAAAACATTAAAAGATTTAGCAAGGTTCATTCAAAACATTTATTTCAAAAATCAATGCAAGCCAATAAATATGAATGAAAATGACAAATCAACCACATTCCTCATGAAAACCATTGAAAGCTCATAATATTAACTCATCCACTTGCCTTGGGTCTTCTAATCAAGGAAATTAAACTCTTATACTCTTCCAAGCTAAAGATTCAAGCTATGAACAAAATCCCCACAAACAAAGCCTAAAATGGTCAAACAATGAAATAGAAAGGGAAACCTTACAATAATGAGAATGTGACTTCTTCAAGATCAAAGAAACACAAATCTAAGAGATGGGGAAGGTTGCTTACTTGTAGGTTCTCCAAATGGGCAAGGTGAGCTCAAAGAAGATCTTGGAATGGAGGGTTTTCTCCAGCAATGGTATCAATAGAGAGATATGGTGATGAGGAAGAAGATGATGATCTCAACCTCTCAATTTGTGCAAGGTTGGTGGTGGATTTGGTGATGGGAGGCAAGAGCAAGAAGGAAGAAAATGGAAACCCTAGGTTCTCTCTTGTGCTGGAAAAAGGGAAACGAGGAAGATGGGTTCTCCTTGTATAAGCAAATGGGAATGAGTCTCACTACTTAAGACACCCTTTGGGCTGAAATCATGTCTTTCGAGATCTCGGATGAATTCGACGAAGAAGGAAGAAATGATCGCCAAAATATCTAGTTTTCAAAAAGTATATGTTTCGCGGGTTTCGGGAATATCAAGTTTTGGATACAGATTTAGTGCACAATGACTGTTTTGCACTCAAGGCTGTGAAATCGGATTTCGGGGTCTCGAACGGGCACAGGATCAACATAAAAGTCGTAGGGATTAACAATACAAATAAAACAAGATTAAAACAATGAATGCGAGAATCTCCGATAAATCCTCAAGCGCATGCAAGGTCATAAAGAAGGAACCCCCAAAGTGCCCCACTAATTTCTAAGCAATCAAAATTTCCCAAAACTATATCAAAAGCTATTCCAAACCCAATTTAGTCAAAGACTACTAATCACACTTAAGACTAACACACAACTTAATTAACACTAATCGAGTTCACTCGGGTCGGGGTCTTACAAGTATTTATAGGTGAAGCTTTCTATCAGAGTCTATATCGTTGATCCACCATAGGCTTTTACCATTTTTAGGTCAATTTACTTTATTTCTCACTTTTGAGCATGTCAATTCTGCATCTATTACTTGTGATGCAACAACATAACTTAGGGCAGTATGTGGTGTTGGACATGTAAAGGACTTAATGACGCTAACAAATCACAAATAAACATAGTATCAATATTGCCTACATGCAACAATAATAGAAGGTATGTACTTAAAAAACCTAAAAAAAAAACTAATGCCATAATTCAAATGACCAGCTAATGGATCGAAACAAAATAAATACTAAAAATGCAAAAATCAGAAAGAATAACCACACAACTGCTATAACAAGGCACTTCTATTAAAAGATGATTACAACAGACTGTTTATGACTTGGAGCTGGTTAAATCAGTTTGTGCAGTCTAGATTATTTAAACCACCATTTCCATACTTAAATAAATTCAAATGACAAGAATATGTAAAAAGTCTGCCATGGAATTGCAACCAACTCCAAACCAAAGAAGCACAACAATTCAGTGACCCTCCTCAGATAAGTCCCACACCATCCAAATCATCAGACAAAGGACTGGGTTTTGTTTATTGGGATTTAACTCACTGCTAAAAATACTCATCCCATGCTTATCTAAGAAGAGATCTGAAACAAGATTCTTTGCCTATTGGGTTTGTACCCACAGTCAAATACACCTTGTTTGTGCACATTTGACAAGGAATTTGAGGCCTCATTCTTTGGTGTTCGGAAATTTGGTATTAAACCCACCTCTGTAAACACCCCAATTCAGCAATGGAGTGGCAGAAGGTCTCCAATTCTGATGCCCAAACTCACAAACCCACATGGTAAACAAGAAAAAAAAATGGGAATCTCCAATTCCATTACTGCAGAAAGAATACCCAATTTCTCAAAGCAAGGTTCTCCAATTCAAATAAAACAACCTCCACACAGAAAACAAAATGAAAAAAAAATCGAATTGAGTTCCACAAAGGACATCGGCACAAACCCATTTCACCAAATCTATTTAATAGGATAACCCATGGCTTTAGAATGAATAAAATTGGGGAAAAAGTCTTTGATTTCCTGTAAATCTGAAATACAAAGAGGTAAAGAAGATGAACGTTTGAGACGGGGAAAAAGAAGAAGGTAACATGATCATGCCTTGGCCAAACGAAGAGGGATGGAGGTGCGTCATGGAGAGAGAAACCCAACGGCGAGGGAACTCGAGGGTTACAAAGAGAGGAGGTTGTAGATGCTGTGATTTTGAGAGAGGAGGAGAGCAACTGGAGTTTTCGCAGAGAAAGGTCCAATGAGAGAGTCGAGAGGATAGGTTTTTGTGGGAGAGGATTTTCGTTGACAATAAATCACCGCCTGAGGGTAATTTTGTCTCAAAACAGTAACCTCCGCCTCTATTTTTTGGACAGCCAGATCCTCTTATTTTCACATCCCTGTAATTGGGCCACTTCATTTTAAGAGGTAAAGCCTCTATTTCTCTAAAGTGGGGAGACAGCTAAAATCTGTGCCAAACGCTTTTATTTTCATAATCTCTGTTTGGTTTAGACATTTAGACAAGTAGAGGCTGAAAATAGGGATGCCAAACATGGCTTAGTATACCATGTTTAGGGAATAAAATTGGCACTAGACCTAAAGAGGTTAATGCTCTATAGGTCAGTTTTCTAAAGTTTGTTTTGATAAATCTTTTTCCTTTCATTGTTGAAGATGATTCTAAATGTGTGATTGAATGGACATCACATTAGCTGCCTGCCTTAATCCATGGATAGTCACAAATGCTATTTAAAGAAACTCATGATTTTCCATGTAGTTTTGCATTGTCTTCCACGTGTACATTCTTAGTTGCAAACTAAGATGTTGTGCAAAAAAGGGCCTGTATCCACCTCAAGCCACAGTTTGTATGTAGTAATCTATCTGCATCTGTAACATGGAGTTTGTTGTTTGTTTTCAACCACAGTTCTTTTCTGTCTGTGTTCCTTTATTTCCTTTGCTATCTTCATCTGGTATAAGAATTGTTCTTCTTACTAAACTTGTGTGAGACTCTTGCACCATAACTGCAATCTGTTGTGTTTACCAAGTTCCCGATTTGAGAAATTCACCATACTGATTATTTTTTTTTGCTTATATGTTGCAGTAACGACAGTCCCCTTTTCATGTGATTTTTCAGTCTCATCAATCCATTATCTTTTTTTCTGAGGCTTCCCAATACACCTCTCGTATACCATTTTCCCTTTTTAGCATATTGCCAGTTGCTTTTTTGTAGTTTGTTTCTCTCCATTTTCCTCTTTGAATTAAGTGCTTGAATCTGATATTTAGGCAGCAGAATTGTAATAATGCTTCGACAAGGGCTTTTACCGATTTCAACTTCAAGGGCCTGTTCAATTTTGTCTGACATGCTGTTTTATCTTCATAACAGTTTGATTTTTTTGCTTTTTCAATGAAAAGTTTATGTTTTTATGGGTTATTGCGTTTTGGCGTTTGTGGCGTTGGGTTTTTGTTGGTTTTAGGTGTTAGTTTCTGTGAAAGCTTTAATTTTTATGAATTGGGTTATGCTCATGTGTGTTTGTTCATGTTTGTGATTTCTATCTTAGAGCAATTGGGGTTCTCATTTTTGTTCTAGTATGTTTTTGACTTATTGCCAGTGACAGATGAACTAATGATTGCTGTTAAAGACGTATTTAACATTTGCCTTCTATATTGTTTTGTTTAGTTCTTGAGTGCAATAACTAGTCGCCCTTCTATTGTATCTCGAAAGTGCATTTTCACATGCAACTTCAATGTCCTCTCTCCAACCTGCACTCAACACATCAAATGATTTCTTGAATTTAGTACATTGAACTAAAGAAAGTTAAGACTTCTTATTTTAGACTTTTTTTCTTTCTTCAGGTTGATCAACTAGTTTTCCAGGAGTTAGTGCGTGAGAAATCTCCAAAATTGGGTATGTATTTTCATCGTTATATAATTATTTGTTATACTCTATCTAGCTATACTGTAATTTGATGAGTTCCTTATTTTATTTTTATTCTCTAAAGGTGTCGTTAATCACCTGGATTATCTAGGGGTGCAGGTGACATGGGTTATTTTGATGCATTTTTTGAGGATTCAATTTACTAGAGTAATTATTGCTTTTAAAAAAAATTGATGATTGATTAGTTGATCAAGAATTTTTGTGTTATCTTGAATGGTTTTGAAGGTGTAGAATCTTTATGTTATCTTGATTAGTTGATCAAGAGCGTTTGTGACCATGCTTCATAGATAATAATATGTTATCTCATTGATTGCAGAGTGTCGTCACCGTGTAACAAAGCATGGATGTCCAAACATAGATTAAGTCCAGAGTATTTGGATGGACTTGTGGATTTCATTGAGTTTATAAAGAAAAATGGTGGTGGACATAATCATTTTCCATGTCCATGTGTTAAATGTCGAAATGGGCATGGAATGATTGCCCTTTCATTGATTCATGAGTATTTGCTCATTAACGGTATTGATCAGTCATACACACATTGGAGTTTTCATGGAGAAAGTTTAGCAACTACAAATGAAAAATCATCATTATCAAAGTCTGGTGATCAACACGATGATGTGTATCCTAGAATGGAGGAACTTGTAAATGATGTGTTTGGGAGAATTGGCGAACATGCCGATTCTCTCATGGACGATCTCATAAGGAATGGAGATTCTGAAGATCACTCCCCAAAGTATCAAGGGCATGAAGACCATGAAGCAAGAAAATATAAATCTTTATTTGATGATGCAAGACAATCTTTGTATCCTTCTTGTCCAATGGAATTCACTAATTTGTCATCAACTGTTGAGTTATACAGTTTGAAGGCCCAAAATGGTTGGTCGGACAATGGCTTTAATGATCTCCTTCAATTGGTGAAGAAGTTTCTACCGGTAGGAAATACATTACCAGAAAGCACATATCAAGCTAAGAAGATGATCACTTCACTGGGTATGACCTATGAATCCATTCATGCATGCCCGAATGACTGTATTTTGTATTGGAAAGAGTATAAAGATAGAAAAAATTGTCCGATTTGTCACACATCTAGATGGAGGTCAGATTACTTAGCAAAAAAAAAAAGTGTTAAAGTTCCAGTAAAAGTTTTGAGGTATTTTCCTTTCACACCAAGGTTGCAGAGGCTATACAAGTTAGTTTTGAAGGTTAAATGTAGTTTTCAAGTCATCCTATTTGCCACTGGGTACAAGAATTAATAACACATTATTTTTCTACTTTGTTTTGTAGTGTACCATGGATAGCAGAGCAAATGACTTGGCATTCTCGACCGAAAGAATATAGTGGTATCATGCGACATCCATCAAATTCATAAAGTTGGATGGTAGTAAATACCAAGTGGCCAAGTTTTTATGAGGAACGTCGTAATGTTCGTTTAGGACTTGCAACTGATGGGTTTAATCCTTTTGGACACCTCAGTAGCGTTTATAGTTGCTGGCCTGTGATTATAGAACCTTATAATCTGCCCCCTTCGATGTGCATGAAAAGAGAATTTTCAATGTTAACAGTACTGATACCTGGTCCAAAAGCACCGAGTAAAGACATTGATGTTTACCTACGACCATTGGTTGATGCACTACACCAAAAATCGGAAATTGGAACGGAAAAGCGTTCCTAATCCTCCCGTTCCTAATCCGTTAAACCGTTCCAATTTCCGTTCCAATTTGGATTAGGAACGGTTGGTACCAAATTGGAACGGAAATTGGAACGGTTTAACGAATTAGGAACGGGAGGATTAGGAACGCTTTTCCGTTCCAATTTTCGATTTTTGGTGTAGTGATGAGTTGAAAGAGTTATGGCTTAATGGAGTGCCAACATATGATTCTCATTCAAGGACCATTTTTAATATGAAAGCTATGTTGATGTGGGGAATTCATGATTTTCTTGCGTATGGGAGTTTATCAAGTTGTGTAACACATGCAAAATATGCTTGCCCTGTTTGTGCCGAGGGAACAATTTCTGAACGTCTTAAGAGCGGAAAGAAGTACTCCTATCAGGGTACTCGAAACTTCCTTCCTATTGATCACGTTTTCAGGACCCAAAAGGCGACTTTCAACAATAAATCAGAAGAATGAAGACCTCCTCGTCGATTGAGTGGTTCAGAAGTTGAAGCCAAGGTATTGGGAATTCATATGGATATCGGTAAATCAAAAGGGAAGAAACGAAAAAGTTATGCGATGAATCCGCTGATAATATAACTGTCTGGTACAAGAGATCAATTCTATTCGACTTGCCATATTGGAAGGTGATTTACTTAATTTGACATTTTAATTTTATATAAATCTCATTTTAATGAATAGACAATAACAACTCATTATGAATATGCTTCAACAGGACTTGCTAGTTCGTCATAACATAGATGTAATGCATGCTGTGAAGAATGTTGGTGACTATCTTTTATCGACGATCTTAGACATCAAAGATAAAACAAAGGATGGTATAAATGCACGTGAGGACTTGAAAAGAATGAACACTAGGAAAAACTATGGTTACAAGAATCGGATGGTAGAACTGTCAAACCAAAGGCACCATTTACTCTAAGTCGTGAGGAGAAAGAATTGTTCTGTCGTACTTTACACGACTTGAAGGTTCTAACTGGGTATAGTTCGAGATTTAAACATCTAGTGAACTTACAAAACCTTGAAATAAAAGGGCTCAAGTCACATGATTATCATGTCATAATGCAACAATTATTACCTGTTCTGCTAAAACATGCCTTCTCAAAGCATAAGGCGCTGAAGGGTGCAATTCAACAAATTTGTAACTTCTTCAACGTGTTGTGCTCGAAGACAATTTGTGCAGATAATATCATTACAGTCAAAGAACGGCTTATTGTGGCAATGTGCGTTTTAGAGAAGTTCTTTCCACCTTCATTCTTTGTAATTAGCATTCACCTCATGGTGCATCTAGCAGATGAGGCATTAGCTTGTGGTCCGGTTAGATTTTGCTGGATGTATCCTTTTGAACGGTAAATTGCTAACTTTGAAGATGTCTTCTTAATGGTATAACATAATGTTAATTTGAAATACCTCAACAGGTTAATGAAGATCTATAAAGGATACGTAAAGAATACAACACACCCTTAAGGCTGCATTGCAGAACGATACATTGTAGAGGAATCTATTTTGTACTGTATGGAGTACATGCCAGATGGTGATAGAGGTGGTCACAAGAGGACACGTCAAAGGTTCCTAGATGATGACGGTGAGTGCGATGAAGAGCCATTGGATAAAGGCAAATTTATAAACCTAACTAACGTACAGCATCAACAAGTACGTAGATGGGTGCTGGATAGCTATGGTGGAATTGTGGACTGGGAAGAGTGAGTAGATAAAGTTTTAAAAATAACATGCAAGGTGTTGTTATTAGTTGTGAGATACATAAATATATATAGTAATGTGTTTGTCATTGATACAGGAAATATAAAATGTATTTAAAAACAACCACTTCAAATGGACAAAAAAAGAAAGGCAGTGTGTCTAGGAAAAATGAGCTTGATTTCACCAGCTGGTTGCGGAAGGAGGTATTATTTTAATTATCCATTAAAATTTGGGTATTGTATAATATGCCCATTTATATATCCCGAGAATTGTGAATTCCCTTTTGTTTTATATGTAGATGGAATCTGTTGAGGGTGAGAAGACTCTAAAACGGCTTGCAGATGGCCCAAAGTTTTGGGCAAGATGTTATAATAAATATCGTGTCAATGGGTTTGCATTCTCTCCAAGCGATTATGAGACTAATAAGTCAACACAAAATAGCGAGGTCTCATGCAATGCCATCATATTATACAGGTTAAGCGTTAAGGATAAGAAGTACAAGGAAGATGATATCACTTATTATGAAGTTTTGAAGCAGATAATCGAGTTGGATTATATTGATTTTCGTCAAACAATGTTTTATTGTGATTGATTCAAAGTAGAGGACAGGACCAATGGGTGCATTGTTGATCCCGAGACAAACTTGACAATGGTGAACATGGAGAAACGTAAAGGAATTGATAAGGAAGGAGATGAGCCATTCATATTAGCATGTCAAGCAAGTCAAGTATTCTACTCCAAAGATCAAACAAGGCCTGGTTGGTTTGTTGTTCTAATGGCCCCAAAGAGATTAACAAAAGAAGTCGATGCACTTGAAGATCCTAGTTTGTTTTCTTCCTTTAATGGTGAAAATGCAAATTTAGAAAATGTACTTAAAGAAATTGAGTATGAATTGTAGAGATGGACATGCAACAATTGTGAATTTCAAACATTTTTTGATTGATGGTTTTGTCCATTTTTTGATAATGTGAAATATATACTTTATGCTTACTCTCATGGCTATTCTTATGATGCCTGAATTGTACAAGGACATATTGTGGACACTTGATAATGCTCATGCCTATGGCCACTTGATGATGATCATGTCTATGGTGCCCTGATTATACTCATGTTCAACTACGCCTGAGAATGTTACCACTTTTTTCTTTGTCCATTTTATTGTTTGGTGATGCCTATGGATTGAGTATGCTAAGTGTTATCATGTCATTTGAGACATAGGTGTTTAAATGGTGAAGAATCACATTGCAAGTTCCTCAAATGCAGGTAAGGAGTTGTTTTAAAAGTAAATTTATATTTTGAGTTGTTACTAAAGAAAAATCTAAGCATTTACACAAAATTGAACTATCAAGTAAAATACCTCTCCCCATATGTTAAGAGGTATGTATAATCCTTACTTAAGAATTTGGTTAACCATGTTGATAATGGTTAAACAAATTTGAAGTTTCCATTTTGAAGTGGATTGGGGCCTGGAAATAAGCTTCCATTTTTAAGTGTGCTGTTTTGGGACTAGTTTGCCCATGCCCCAGCCTGACATGAGCACAACTTTCAACCCACTTAAGCTTTCATGGTTGTTTGTGTGCTAGTTGCTTATTTATGAAATTAAGTTTAATTTGAGACATGAATCTCTTAAGTGTTAGAAACCTCCACGTTGTTGAATATAACACGCGATTTCTAGTTGCTAGAAACCGCATCTTTGTCAAAACAAAGGCGAGTGATTACCTTAAATGCATTTGGCTTACCTGTGGGTGATCACTCAACGAAGATGTCATCAAGGTGTGGAGAGTTGGTTCGCACCATTGTCCCCATTTCCTTCAAGGACTGGCGTGTGGTGCCTTAAGAAAAGAAGGATGAACTCTGGAAGCGGCTCCAAGTTTGAAATTTTAACATATCTCCACTTGAAATGGTTGCAATATTTATAACATCATCTATTTAGACCTTGAGCCTAAAAAGATATATTTTCTTTTCAGGAGGATTATATTGTTCCCCAGTCATATAAAGATAAATGCTTTAAGAGCATGTCTGAGGCAATGCGGAAGTACAAGACAAGTTTGAGGGTAAAGTACCTTGATCCTCATACAACTCATGAGGCTAGGTTGAACAATCATCCTCCAGGAGTTCGACCTGAAGATTGGGAAGCATTTGTCCAACATAATATGGACCCTAAAACAATAGAGCAACGAAAAAAGAATATGGATGTGAGGAAGAAATTGAAAATTTACCATACTAGTGGCAGGTATGGCCACGCGAGACTGGAGGAGAAAATGGTAAGTATTGTTAAGTATTGGCATCTTTATATAATATAAATGTTCATATTGCACTTTATCTCAAAATTGAACTATCAAGTGAAATTTGTGCAAATATAGAAACAAAAGAGGAAGGAGGATGAGCCCCCGCCTACTAGGGTTGAAGTCTGGATAGAGGCGCATAAACGGAAAGACGGATCTATCCCTAGTAGCGTGTCTTCACATATAGTGAGTTCAATGTCCTATACTTTTGTCATATTATATAAAATATCATAAAAAGTTTACTTATATGATGTTTATATTTTGATAGGAAAAAATAGAAGACTTACTTTCTAGGCAGAATGAGGTAGATTCCCATGACATCCTCAATGATCCATTGGCCAAGGTATTTGGTGTTGATACCAAGGGTCGTGTTCGCGGTGTTAGTAATGTCGTATCAAGAACTCAAATTGTATTGTCCGCTCCAGCGCTTGAGAAACTAGCTGCCAAAGATAAGAAAACTACTGAGCAATCAAATGAAATTAAGGATTTGAAGGACCAAGTTAAGTGCATTTTCGAAGAACTTGGTGGTATAAAACAAATGATTGAGGTAACGATCAATTGAAACTATTGAAATTTTTAAAGATGTTCATATTATTATATTTTTAAGAAAGATGTATTGAAAGAATAACAGATGCTTTCAAATTGGGTATTACAGCAGCGATTGCCTTCAGGATCCCAAGCGGACGCTTCGTTCCCACCAAAAATAAGATACTCAAATGCGGTATCCAACACACTAGAGAGCAATGTACATTTAATAAGACTACGGCCGTGCAAATTGATCTCTTGGCGTAAAGAGGTCGTTGCTATCGGAAGAGCTCATATTGGGAATGGGACCCAACTTATTCATTATAAAGCTCTTCCGGAAGATGCATACAAGGTTACAGTTGACGTCATTGAGAAAGGAGATGTTGGCATGCCTTATCCTAATGGTTATCATTCCACTTTGGGGGAAGTTAGTAATGGGTCCTTTGTAGCATGGTCTATTGCCTCTACCAAATTCATTGACTAGATGGTTTAAAGGGCATTTTGTTAAACTTAGATTGTCTATAGTATGACGGTCTGTGCTATTTGTTCTTGTCTGTCTATGGAGTCTTTTATTAACTTGATTTCAATCACTTGTCCATATAGTTTCTCAATTGTATTTTGAATGATTAATAGTGATGCACACTATTGAAATGGGGCTAACATATGATCTAATGTTACTTTTGAATTCATTAAATTATAGTAAGATCTATGCTATTTTTTTTTCTGTGTTTTTCCTATTTTTATCTCTTTCAGTGAAGCTTTGTGAACAAAGTCATGGACTCTCACATGTAAGTGTTTCTGTTATTCATGTTTTCTCTATTTCTTCAATCCATACTAAGTTGTTGTGATTCATGTTTTTTATTGGCCTGACTGATATTTTATTTGCTCAGATATAATTGATTCTCATTCAGAATATGATATGGTTATTCTTATATGATTCTGGGATATATTTATTTGCAGGAGCATCTGGTTTGAAGCTGCAACTGCTGTTGCTGTTGCTCCACCCGTGGTAATTCCCAATAGAAAATCTAGAAACCCACGTGAAAACTACCCATAGATATTTGGAGAGAGAGAGAGAGAGAGAGAGAGGAAGTGATTATTGACTAACCTCCATTGAGCCACCCATTGTAAAGGAAACCAAAATGCCACCCCTTGTAAGGGAAAGCATAATTTTCCCATGTCTAACCATTTTAATGCTTTCTCCACCTCTAGTTTGCTCTACAAACACGAGTAAAGTGGAATTATCAACCTTTATTTAGCTATGTCCAATTTTCTCTTGCTTTCCCTATATAGTGAATGATTATTGATCCCCACTTTTCACTTTTCTCACATCTAAATGCCCCTCTTTGTCCGTACACAGTTGTTAACTTAGCAGACGTTCAGCTGAAGTTGTGGCAATCTCTGATCTTGATTTTCCCTAAATCTATATTTAGGTGAAAGGTCAGGTTTTAGGGTAGAGAGTGTCACCTATTATAGTAGATTACAGCTCATACAAGGTCTATTGTGTTCTAGAACAGTGGAACTTATTCTCATTGTGACTAGATACATTGAACAAATTATTTACACATGCTTTATGCTATGCTAACAATGAGTAAGATGTTCACATGTATTGCATGCCAAAAGTCAACGGATTACTTTGCTTGCATTTAGTTTTATTCGTCATTTCTTTAATTTTCTGCCCCCCCCCCCCCCCTTTTTATCATTATCCCGTTTTACTTCTATGCTTTAAAGAATTGTTGCAGTTACTTCCTCTCACTTGTGCATGAAATGTGTTGCTTGTGGAAACAGCTCTGGTTCTATTGAGCATTCGAGTCAAGACACGGATCAGGACGGTCATTCTTTTCTTAGAGAACATAAAAGGTACCTATTGGCCTTTTACAAAATCTTTCAGTATCACATATATAGTGTGTTTAACTTAATCATGCTCTAGTAACGAGTATCTGTGCACTTTATGTAGATTTCTCAGCTGGGTTTTCTTTCAAACACCTGCTTTTAGCTATTCCTTTTGATTGGTGAATTTTTTTGACTTACCCATGTCCATATGTTAATGTATTTTGGTTGTTGGTACCTTTTCTTTCATTGAAATCTCTAAATTGCTCTGCTTTAACTTGTTTGGCTACTTAATTTTTCATTTGGGTCACCGTTCAAAAAATAATTTTTCATTTGGGCTTTGTTTATAACTAAGATTTGATGTGTTATTTCCTTTTCTTTTCTTTTTTTCTAATGTAAAATTTTTCCATCTTTGATCATTGTTTGATGCATGTTTGAAAGTCCTGGATCCGAACCCTAGAGGGGGGGTGAATAGGGTGAGCTACAAAATAATGACCAATTTTAACTTCTTTAAATTACATTAGCCACTAGTGATGATTATCAAATTAAATGTGGAAACTAACAAAAACAATCACCACAAAGCAAGCACCATCACACAAGGATTTATAGTGGTTTGGCCTTAATGCCTACATCCACTACCGGCTTGTGATCCAACACCCCACCGGATTTTCACTATTTATGTTTTTCAATAGGCTAAGCAATAACCTTTACATTATGCTTTCAAGGCTAAGCAATAACATTTACATTATGCTTTTCTTAGGCTAAGCAATAACCTCTTCAACCAAAGGTTGGTTATCTCTCTAAGTAGTGTCTAGAATACACTTGATGGATATACAATTTAGCTCATTATAATGCCTCTTAATTAGGCGGATATGAAAGTGAAAATCTAATTCACACACACACACACACACACACACACACTCTGAATGCAAAGATGAATGCACAATGTGTATGTATGATGTCCTCAATCAATTTGAAAATGAAAGCTCATAAATGTATGCCAAAGGCTTTTAAAAGTTTTAGCTCATAAAAACATTTATGATTGAGGAAAGAATGTTAATCACATGTTAAAAATAACTTGTAAAAGATATACCTATGTATTCTAAACAAGTTGTGAAATTCTAAGAACAAAACATGTGATGCATAGGGATTTCAATCAAATTAACAATGTAGCTCAATATGTGTATGCTATAAGCATAAAACACAAAAATAGATTTGATTGAAGTTAGGGGACAAATCATATGTCATTGTGAAGTTGTTGAATCCAAAACATAAGATAGATTTGAAAGTAATTTTCTTATGATGAAAAACAACAACCAAAGATTCAACCAAATATAGGAATCATGTTACATATAATTTCAAAGATTTTTTCGTTAACATGATTTACTTAGATATACCAATTTAAGTACTACTTGGATTGAATCAAGGTGATGCATCCAAAACAATAAATCAATTCAAAACATATACATGTTAAGGACACTACAAAACATAGTTTATCATGCTATAAAAAAGATTTACCAATAATAAAGCAAAGCATGACAACATATGGTTAAGGAAAGTAAAGCTTACTTAGTGATTTAACTCAATGGAACCAAGTTTTAGCTTTCCAAATGACCCCTTTCATCCCTTCGCTTATGCCCCCTTTGATTGGCCTCAAAACATCTCAAGGAGGGCCTAAAAATTGTTAACTTTTGGCAAAAGAATGAACTAATATTTATAGCCAAAAAGTGCCCAACGGCTCTTCCCCGGTCGACCTGGCCTTCAACGGTCATAAAACTGACCATTTAAAAAGAAGCCCAATGGCTCTTTACCCGATCGACCTGCAGTGGGCTCGGTCGACCGGGCACTGCAGGTCGACCAGGGCCCAGGGACCAAATTCCCTTAAAATTCATATTTCAAAGTATTTCTTGAAGGGAACTTTTGGGCCACTGAATCAAGCTTGGAAACATGATTTAAATCAAACTAAGAGGATTAAAACCATGAAAACATAAAAAGCCTAAATTGATTTTTGAAAGATTTAAAACATAGGCTAACTTGATTTATAAAATTTCTTTCCAAATTTAAAATGCATCCAAGTTTAAAATCAAAACATGCATAATTCAATATTTTTACAAGTCTTAAAAACAATGCATGTATAAATCAAGATTTCAAGTTTTTCTAAATCAATGCATGTGTGTAAATGCAAATGATGCTAAAATGATAATGCATCCATCAAATTGCAATATACAAAATCCCTAACAATGTTTGCTTATGGACATCTCCATCTCTCCATCTTAGCTCAATTGGTTGCCTTTGTTGTTTCCTTTCAGTAAATGCTCATATTTTGTTGTTAATTTCTCCACATTTGATCATAGTTCTTGATTTCATATTCTTCTCGTTTGAATTTTCTTTATAACTGTTGAAATATATCATATATCTTTCCCTCCAGTATGGTTCATTTCATTTAAAAAAAAAAAAAAGATCTTCTTTCGGAGCTCTGATTTTCCTTTCAAATGACTACCCGTTATCTTAGTTACTTCATTTCCTTGTGTTTCTCATTTGAATTTTCTTTGCATACCATTAATTGTCATTTTTACTCTCTGTCCCCATGTCCCCCTCATCCCGAATAAGCTGATACTTCCCTATTGCATTTTTTTTTCTCCTTGTATTAAATGTATGAACTCATAATTCAGATTTTTTTCATTGTTAGCTAAATGTTAAGGCACCCCTGTCTATAATAATGTTTAGGTTGGATCATCGATCATCCAACTTGGGTCACATTCCCCACACTGTTAAGTCCTAGAATGGATATTCATGTCTTTCTTGGAGCACTTACAAATGGGAGCATTATTAGCAAGGAGTCATCATTATACTAAAGCATTCAATTCAGTCAACTTGAAGAAAGTGAATGTTAAAGGAAAAAAAAAAAGGAGAGGGAAGTGCTGTCATTAGTCGTCTCTGTCCTCACTCATCAATTCAATCCTTCACTCAGCTTTTCCATCCATTCACCTCTCCACCTCAAAATAAATAAAGAAGCCAACTTTCTGTAGTTCCCAGCAATTTTTCTCCCCGGCCCTAAAACCAGCAAGGTTTTGGAGTTATGCAATGAGAGCCATAGCTTTTATGGCAAACGAATAATGGGGTTTGATTGGATTTTTGTGGGTGTGCGCCATCTGTAGCAGAACACCTCACAATGTTATCAAACAGCAACTGTCCCATCTCTATGTGATGATATTCATGTGATGGTATCACACGTGGGCCTGGTGGTGATCGACTCTTGCTTGCTTGTACTTGGTGTTGAGAATTATTACTGTAGTCAAGTTATGATTCATCATTCTCATGGCAATAAGCTCACCATTCCAGAGGCAGCTGGCAGTGGTTATCCTTATCATGAAGACTGAGCTCAGAGGACAGAGGAGATAAAGATGGAATCTGCATCAGATGAGGAAACAGAAAAGAAATCAATCCACTGGTCCACCATCTAAATAAATCCAAAAGCTCAAGATAATCCTGCCACCTTAGTAGTGAACCAATTTACACTATAGTTAAATCAAGGTCTACCATCCAATTGATCACTTGTTCATGATTTAACACTTTCATGCTTGTATGCAGAGAAATTGAAATACACTAGACTCAATCTATGATGAATTCATGATTTGTGATATTAAACATGCTCTATAATAAATACTACAAGGCATACATGTGTTCTAATCTATTAAAATATATAGAGAGAGCAATGACTCCAGGCTGCAATCATCAAAACCCACCACAAACTCAACTGAACTGAGGTTATACTCTTTAAATAAGTACCCTGCTCAAACGCTGAAGAAGAAAATATCAAACAATGCTAGTGAATTGCATAGACACAAATTATTGTCTTCTCCCTAGTATCAAGTTTTATTCAGAATGTCCTGATGATGAATCAAACCCAATTGACCCAGGAATTTGTCACATTTTATGATGTATCTACCTCATTTATTGCCCATACTGATTTTTTTCACATGAACCATGCAATTGGAATAGAGTTTCAGATCCCTTAATATGGAGAAATCCTACCATTATATCCTTGAAATCCTATCCCCTTGATCCTCATTATAAACCTTGAAATCCTATCCCTTTGATCCTGTGATACCTATTTAATGAGGTTCTAGAACCACCAGAAATTCAGAGTATCAAAGAAAGCAGTGCAAGTAGTGAATGAACTATGTTTCCCACAATCTTGGCTCAATTGCTAGGGTGTCCTTGCCTGCCAAAATATCAGCTTCAATATTCTGGGGATCCGTTCAAGGTGATGTCTTGAAGATCTAGATAATCTGTCAGGAATGATCTAACCTGACATGTTTATTTGTCTTTTAGCACTTGCATGAGTATATTTTAGTAAAGGAAATACAAAGACCTTGACCTTGGGCATGCTCTTGATTTGTTGGGGGGCGTTTGGGTGAAGAGGAAAAGGTCCAAAAAACAGAGTTGCTTACTTCTGTTTACTCTTTTTACTCTTTCTCATCTAAATGACCCATAGGGATTCTTGGAATGTTCTAAATTGATTTTTTTTTTCTATTTTAAGCTGTGAAATTGATTTTTGTTGATTTTTTTTTCTTTTCGTATGTGGGGTTTAGTTCTTGAACTTTCCTTTAGATTCATCTTTGAAAGGTTGTGTGCTATAATTAGGAAATTATGAACATTGGATGTATTCCAAAATTCACTGATAGGTAGCCAGTTGCTCGTCTAAAGTAGCAATCGGATACTGTTGTTCTTGCTGCAAGACTGGCATCGTTAACATGATCTCTGCATCATTGTCTTTCAAAAAATGATCTCTGTATCGTTAACATGACATTATGTTGCGAGTTTTTCTATCAATGTTCAAGCTACAAAAACAAAATGCCTAAGAAGTTTGGTAGTCCTACTTGTACCAAAATGATCATGGGAAACTAGTATTTCTATTGATTTTTAGTAGAAAGTAGAAACATATATCATGATGTAGGACAGCTGCTGTTTCTTGCTGATTTTCGAAGGACTTTAAAACAAGGTAAGGTGTCAAGTTGGAGGCTGGTTTCATCATGATCATGTCAAGCGTAGAATTTTAAGAGTTAAGACTTCAAGTGAGTGACTAAGCTTAGCATCTTCTGATCTGTGTTTCAAGCTTATTTGCTGCAAAAGAGGAGAGTTTCATGTGCATCTCTGTTTGATAGTGCTAATAGACATTTTATCCTCTGTGGGCCTTTTCCTGGAGGGTTCTTTTAAGCTGTTTTGTTTGTCCTGGATATGAGTGATTCATTATTTCTTCTTGTTCATTATTGTAGGATTTGGAAGTAATGATGCCTGTTTGAGCTCCTTGAGTCATTTCTTCAGGAAGTAAGTATAGTCATAGAGTTATTTCTTTGAGAATTTGTTGACTCCCTGAATACCTGCTGAGTTTTTAACACTAATATTATAGAATTTCTAATCATCCATGGGATTAGTCTGATATTTTATAGAACTGGCCAGCTTTTATACCCTCATTGACTAAATCTTGTATAATATAGAATTTTATTTACAGTTTGTAACCACTGCTTTATTTTGTTGAAGGACCTAACAAGTTGAATATCTTTAACACTATGGCGATTAGTTTTGGCAATTTGGATAAAAGGTAGAGGCTTTGGAGTGGTACTTTATATCACACACTAACATGTTCACATATGCAACAGTTCCGTTTTTTAAACTATATTTTATCAACATCATGAAGTCATTTGCCATAGAGTTTTTTTCCTCCTTTTTGAGCCAAATACTCATTAGTTCCCTTTTCTTTCTCCTTCTCTGTTCCCTTCTGGATCTTCAGAAAGTCAGGTAATTGAAACGTATTGCTTGAGTGTCTTGTTCAAATTACTAAAGGTCTCTTTTATTTTAATGTTTTAATATAAATAATGTGCTAAGTTCCAAGTGACTGCTGCAGGTGTTTGAATCATCTCTCAACTTTGTTCATCCAAGGACCATGTTGATCGTAGTAATCAATAAGAATAGTAAGATGTCATTTTCCATTTTAGAGGACATGTTTATTGTTTTCCACGACAAAATCACGATGCTGGCCATTGATAATTTTCTTTGTTTTAGTACATTTTACCTTTCAGTGTTTATCTTTTGGTTAAGCTGAGTGTTGCTGGGAAAGAAATCATCAAGGAAGAAGAATTTAATCTCTCTCTCTCTCTCTCTCTCTCTCTCTCTCTCTCTCTCTCTCTCTCTCACACACACACACACACACACACACATGCGCGCGCGCGCGAATGCCCCTGATCAAAGAATTTGTCTAGTTACTCTACTTTGATCGTTGGGCGGATCTATATAATGGATTGTTAAAAGATCGGAAGTTGGGAATGAGAATTGGGGATGTGGCTGGCCTGGGAATGGTAAAATGTTAATAGCATACATGTGGCATATGAAAATGGATTCAATCCAAGCGACTCAGGTGTCGTGAGATTGAAATGTTACTCTAGCAGGTTTTTACTTCTCTATGAGAACATGTTCAGATTTTACCACCTCTCGGCTCTGTGTTATTGGAATTTGTTTTAAATTTACGTACCTTTTTTAGCAAAAAAAACAAAAAAAAACCAAATTCTACCTTTTCTTTTGCTCCAAGTCGTGATGATGATATCAGTCACGATAACTGAGAAAAACAAAAGCCTTATAACCATGATAATATAATGGCGCTGATAATCTCTTAAACATTTTGTCCAGTTAACCTGTTACTATTGATGCGCTGACTCCGTCTTTGCTTTGTACGAGCAGTAGGACTTGGAGCTTTATCAGTAGTGAGTGCGATTTTTTAGGGCCTGGTGTCAGTAAGTACTCTTTCAATCCTAAATTCCTATTAAGAGACATGCATGTGCAAGTGAAAGAAGGTGGTGTCAGTTATCTTTCAATCCCACTCACCTGTTTCTCAACCAGCCAATGGAGTTGATGTGGGAAAGGAATTTGCAGATTCTTTTTATATTGGTTGTGATAGTGATTTAAAATAAAATAACAATGAACATGGAGAGGACTTGTATTATGGGTCCTCCCATAATAAGGTTTGGGATTGTCATCTGGCCCATCAAATAAAGATACAACCATGAATGGTCTACTAGACATTTGCATTGTGCATCAGGCTTGGGGGCCACCCCACACCTCCCCCATGATTACGAGGTCCTAGGTAGGCTTCACCGGTGAGTTTGCATGGTACTATGTGTGGGCTGTTTTCAGCTGAATAAAATTCTGAACAATATAGTGTGGGTGACTAGTTCTGTTTGCATTCTGAACTCAGTTGCTCAGTTGCTCTGCACTTTATTTACATGTAAATGTAATCATCTGCAACTTTGTTTGACTATAAATGGATATGGAGAACTAAACAATTTTCACTTGCTGGTAGGTTCTCTAAATGCATCGGCCCTTGTTCAACCATAAACAAAGTTACCTGCACTTGGTATCCGAAGACCCAAATGGTCCCTATAGTCATGTTTCCTTGTTGTGCCTTGTGTGGTAGATATATTTGTTTAAATTGCAGACACGGTTGTGAATACCAACAGCTACTGATGCAGATAATGGAAAGGGAGACCCAAATATGAAACAGTTTTCAAAAGTGTCACAAGTGCATATTAATTGGAGGACTTCATTTTTGCCTTGTCCATATGCTATGCTTGTTATGTTTATGTCTCTTCAGTGTTATAATAGCAAAAGATGCATATATTTACATGTTGTTGAAGGAGCTTGTCGCTTTCTTTACATATGAAAGTGGCATTGATCAAAGTGGTGAAGGGTGAATGATCAATGATTAACACATACATGTGACCATCGGTTTATCTTAATGGAAATAGTTCCCTACACTACAGTGGTAAGTTTTGATGATCCTCACCCTTTGCCCTTCACCATCCACTGTCTACCCTTTTCCAGCCCACCGACTTCCCTTAAACCATAGAAAAACGCCAAATTACCTTAATGCTGCTGGATTGTTTATAATCAGTACGTTTCATGCAGGATTTGGCAACTGTGGTTCCAGGTCTGGAGCCAGCTGGGAATCAAAATCTTCTGTGTAAGTTTTTCTGTTAATCCATTTCTTTTTGTTCCAGTCAGACTCAAAACTTGTTGTGTCAAATGTTTTTCTTTTTCTTCTTGTTTTATCAAATGACACAAACCTGCGTTCAATTTAAAGATTTATCAACGAGTTTTAATGACCGTGACTTATTATGTTTATCTTTTTCCTGGGTTCTATAAAAACACAGTTACTTCCAATGATTTGAAACTACAATTATATTGTTAAATAAGGAGACAATGAGCTGCTTCTTCTCCTCTTGCTGCTGCTCTCTTCTTCTCTCTTTTGCTCTGTTTTTTACTTACTTTTCCTGATTTTGCAAAAGCGAAAAACCATTCATATTCATGTGCCTATCTCTGAGAAAGTGGTGATTTGGTTGTATTTCTACGATTGCAAGTAGAAGAGAAATGTTCTTATGATGCCTGAAAGATACAGTAGCCTAAGTTCTATGATTTTCTCTAGTTAATGTTCAGTCCATAAGTAATTCAAGCTTTAAGTTCTATGATTTGTTGTTATTGAATAGAGCTTGCTCACTTATTTTCATGTTATGGGGTTCTTCTTTGTTCTCAAAAGAGATGAGCAGGTTGTAGATTGAGGTTGATGGTGTTTTTTATCTTATTTGAAATGTTGTGGTTTATGTCGTTAGCTTAACTAATACTCTTTTCTTAAATAAGAAGTAATTCATATGGATGAGTAGAATGGATTTGATGCTACAAAATGTTTGATGTACTACCTTTTTCTGTTTTTGCAGATATTGAAACTACAACTGGTTGCAGCAAGCTGAACTTTGTTTATATAGGTATTTATGGAATGCTTTGTAATTTCGACTTTTGTATGTAAAGGTGCATGTGACCTGTGTTTGGGCTTTGAATGTATGATTACTGTACATAACCTTTGTATGAGTTTGATGTATGCCGACGCCTACACACTAAAATATCCGTTCCAAATTCTAAAATATTGATCTTTGCATTATTATGAGTATCTTGATTCTTCCAAACTGGTCTGGTAAAGATCTTCAAAACTCCATCATCTCTAAGATTGAAGCACTTGCGAAATCAATTAACGGTATCTAATCTGCGTACAATGCCATTTTTTTTATTAGTTATGATCAAGCACCACGTCTGATCTTAAGTGTTAACTGTGGAGTATCCACTAGAAATTTTAGCATAATGGATGGTTATCTGTTCCAAAATATGTCAGGTTAAGTGCAACTATGGCAGTAGCCGGGTATTCTCTTCTGTCCCAAATCCATATCAATGATCAACCCTTAAACCTTCCTCATGAGATTCCCTGTTCTCACTGTCTTTGTAGAGATGATGCTTCTTCTCCAAATGCATAATAGAAATTGGAACAAGTCTGCAGATAACCAACCATTCTACCAACATAATTGAATCACGTGCAGTTTGTTGTGATACAATGTGCCATCAACCTTTCTCTAACAAAACTGCTACCATGGTACATCTAACAAGAGCAATCGATATTAGGTTCAGTCATTTCTTGGTTCTGATTATTAACAGAGTTCTTGGTCTTGACAGCATGCATAAATGAGTACTTCCAAGAGCCAGATAAAAAAGTTAAGAGCTCCTATCCATCCAAAGATATAGATGGTGGCTATGAAGCAGCTTTAGAATACAAGTCTGCAGATGAAGCACTGGTGTGTTCATCCCGGTCCTTTGATAAGTCACAATTCATTGGTCATCTGTTTAGTTCTTTTTTCTCAATTTAAGTTCTCTTCATTGGTCCTTGCTGATAGTGAATGATGATTGTGAATTCATCAGGAGACATTTGCAAGCTTGGAGCCTCGACATTCAAGATATTGTTACCCATGGCAACAATATGTGCAGCTAGGAAAAATTCTCCGTCATCTTGGATATACTGCCATTTCTCTACATGGTTGTCTAGAATCCCAAATTCAGGTAACAGGAATCCAATCTTGGGAAGCTGTTTACATGGGTAAGAGGGCATTATAAATGTCTTTCAATTGGTGTTACGTCAGGCTACTTCAAAGGAATTTTATTCTCTTCATTTTCAATAGAAGTTTAGAAGTTTAGGTCAGTTTTACTGAGAAAATAATCAGTGGTTATGCAGCATGACTTACTGAAATCGGAAATTGTAGCCTGCTGCTTGCTCACCTCGAATGGGATGTTGTTTAAATCCAAAACCCTTTTCCTAATTAGGATCAGGACAAGGGCCAACATTCCTCAAAACTTGCGGTCCTCGAACTCTGATCAGAAGTCATGAAACAGTCAAAAACAGTCATTTTTGAAAAACGACTCTGTTTTTAATGATGGTCGTTCCGACGGTCATGTGCGTCATTTTCCTAAGAAAACGATGGATATTAGCTGTCGTTTTTCAGTAGTTTTGACGTAGTGGTACTCATGTTATTTCCACTACATGTGCATATGGCTATATGATTCCCGGGGTTATTAAAATTAATTTCATTACTAACCCTCCATTCTTTTGAAATTTTTTTCTCAAGAGGACGTTCAAAAGAATATACTTATGCAAGAAAAGTAGTTTGTTGCAAAGAATGCTACAACTTAATTGGAGGGCCTTTTCCATCATAACAATTGGACTCAGCTAGCAGTAAACAACATTGAAGAAAGTTAGCCACAACAAATGAGATGGGATTAGACTCTTTAGTTGTTATTTTTTTCACAAATAGAGTGGATGAAAGTAGTAGAAGGTTATATGTGTTAGGATTTTTGTAGATTGCAATTTGATGGATGCATTATCATTCAAGCATCATTTGATTTACACACATATGCATTGTTTTAAGAAATCTTGAAATCTTGTTTTATACATGCATTGGTTTTTAAGTCTTGAAGATATATTGATTTATGCATGATTTGTTTTTAATCTTGGATGCATTTGTTTTAGAAAAGAGTTTTAGAAAATCAAGCTAGCCTATGAGTTTTAAATCTTTCAAATTGTTTTAGGCTTTTTATGGTTCATGTTTTAAAACCCTTAGAATGATTTAAAATATGTTTTTAAGCTTGATTAAATGGCTCAAAAAGTTCCCTCAAGAAATACTTTGAAAAATGGATTTTTGGGAATTTTGGTCCCAGGTGGCCGGACTGCAGTATGGACGGTCGACCGGCCCAGAAGACCCGGTCGACCGGGTACACTACCGTTGGCCATTTTTCAAACGGTCAGAAATATAGCCGTTGTGAAGGCCTGGTCGACCGGGCCCTGTTACCAGGTCGACCGGGGACTAGCCGTTGGGCTATTTTGGCTATAAATATGAGTTCTTTCCTTTGCCAAAAGTTGGGAAATTTTAAGGCCCTCCTTGAGGGGTTTTGAGGCAAATAAAAGGGAAATGAACTAAGGGATGAAGGGGATCATTAGGAAAGCTAAAGCTTGGATTAATGAAGTTAAATCACCAAGTAGGCTCTACTTTCCTTAATCATATGTTTTCATGCTTTGTTTTACTTTTGGTAAATCTTTTGTAGCATGATAAACTATGTATGAAGTGTTGTGTCCTTAACATGTTTTATGTTTTGAGTTGGTTTATTGTTTTGGATACAACACCATTTGATTCAATCCAAGTAGTACTTTATTTTTGGTAAATCTAAGTAGATCATGTTAATGAAAGAATCTTTGAAATTATATGTAACATGATTCCTATACTTGGTTGAATCTATGGTTGTTGTTTTTCAACATAAGAAAATCACTTTCAAAACTATCTTATGTTTTGGATTCAACATCTTTACAAATCATATGTTTTCATGTTTTTGTTTTATCTTTGGTAAATCTTTAGTAGCATGTTAAACTATGATGTGTTGTGTCCTTAGCATGTTTTATGTTTTGAATTGATCTATTGTTTTGGATGCATCACCATTGATTCAATCCAAGTAGTACTTTATTTTTGGTAAATCTAAGTAGATCATGTTAATGAAAGAATCTTTGAAATTATATGTAACATGATTCCTATACTTGGTTGAATCTATGGTTGTTGTTTTTCAACATAAGAAAATCACTTTCAAAACTATCTTATGTTTTGGATTCAACATCTTTACAAATCATATGTTTTCATGTTTTTGTTTTATCTTTGGTAAATCTTTAGTAGCATGTTAAACTATGATGTGTTGTGTCCTTAGCATGTTTTACGTTTTGAATTGATCTATTGTTTTGGCTGCATCACCATTGATTCAATCCAAGTAGTACTTTATTTGGTAAATCTAAGTAGATCATGTTAATGAAAGAATCTTTGAAATTATATGTAACATGATTCATATACTTGGTTGAATCTTTGGTTGTTGTTTTCCATCATAAGAAAATCTCTTTCAAATGTATCTTATGTTTTGGATTCAACAAACTTTACAAATCATATGTATTATTGTTTTAAAGTTTCACAACTTGCCTTACTTTGATAGGTATATCATTTTCAAGTTGTATTTATAATTACATATGATTTGTCCCCTAATTTCAATCAAATCTATTTTTATGTTTTGAGCTACATTGTTGATTTGATTGACATCCCTATGCAACACATGTTTAGAGCTAATTAATTTCATACAACTTGTGAATCTTTGATCACGTTAACAAGTTGTTACTTTTAACATGTGACTTGCATTCCTTCCTCAATCATAAATGTTTTTATGAGCTAAAACTTTCAAAAGCCTTAGGCATACATTTATGAGCTTTCATTTTCAAAATGATTGAGGACATCATACACACATCATGAGCATACATCTTTGCATTCATTTAGTGTGTGTGTGTGAGTTAGTTTTTCACTTCCATATCCGCCTATTTAAGAGGCATTGTAATGAGCTTAATTGAATCTCCATCAAGTGTATTATAGACACTAATTAGAGAGATAACCAACCTTGTGGTTGAAGAGGTTATTGCTTAGCCTATAAAAGCATAATGTATAGGTTGATGTTAAGCCTTGAAAAACATCATTGTAAAGGTTATTACTTAGCCTTGAAAAGCATATTGTAAAGGTTATTGCTTAGCCTATTGAAAAGCATAAATAGTGGAAATCCGGTGGGGTGTTGGATCATAAGCCGGTAGTGGATGTAGGCATTGAGGCCGAACCACTATAAATCCTTCTGTGATGGTGCTTGCTTTGTGGTGATTGTTGTTATTAAGCTTCCGCATTTTATTTGTAATCATCACTTGTGACTAGTTTATTTTAAAGAAGTTAAATTTGTTTAAAATTGTTCATAATTGAAGCTCACCCTATTCACCCCCCCTCTAGGGTTCGGATCCCCGGACTTTACAATATGAGGTGGATGTGTGATGTATGGATATTCAAATATTATAAATTTAATATTTGAAATCAAGTTAGTTTATTAATAATTTCAAATTTAGATTTTGTGAACCATTTGGTGATTGTTTTCTATGAATGTGTATAGGTGTGAATGCGACTGTATATGGTCTTTTTTTTTTTAAATATCTTTTTACTCATTAGAAACGGTTATGAACTGTTCTCACTAAATTTGGAACACTTTTTATAACTGTTTCAAGGTAAATAATAGGAACGGTTGTAGCACAGTATTGGAACGGTTCAAAAGTGTTTCGAAATTCAAGCGTTGGAACGGGTAATATCGGTTCCAAATTAAGGTTTTTTGGAACGGATAATAGGAACGGTCTAGCACAGTTATGAAACGGCTCAAAAGTGTTCCGAAATTCAAAAATTCGAACGGGGTGCTATCTGTTCCAAATTCAATTTTTTGGAACGCATAATAGGAACGGTTGTAGCACAGTCTTGAAACGGTTCAACAGTGTTCCGATTTCCGAAATTCAGGATTGGAACCGATATTATCCGTTCCAAATTCAGTTTTTTGGAACGGATGTAGTCTGTTCCAAGATTTTAAGAACACCATTTTTTGAAATAGTTTATAACCATTCCAATTCATATTAGGAACGGTTAAGGTCCGTTCCTAATTTCCAATTTTGGTGTAGTGGGGGGGAGGGGGGGGGGCAAGGGACTTCAATCACCTTGTGGTGTTTGTTGCAGCAGAGTTTCTTCAGAGCTTCGGGGAATTCTGAACGATCTTTCTGGCTGATTTTTCTTTGATTTTTTTTTTCTGGATCCGTTCTACTTGGAATGCTCTCCTATTTATAGGCCTTTGGTAGCCATTAGGAGGGTTTATGAGCATTGATGGCTTTAAAGCTTCATGATGGGAGGAGTTACAAGTTTTTATTTCTTGATTTTGTAACTCCTTTTTCCTTGAATCTGATTGGCCGATGGAGGATGATGGGCTTTTAATTGCCTTTAGTCTCCATGATGAGAGGAGTTTCATAGCTTTAATGCCATGATGGCTTTGACTTGTAACTCTCATTTCCTTGCTTCTGATTGGGCCGTCCAAAATAATGAGTTAATGACCACAATTAGTTGGGTCAATTAACAACATTAAGTGGTCGCCGGGGATTTGAATAGTCGTGGGCCATGCCTCGTCTTTTGGAATTCTTCTTGCGATGATCGACGATGGATCTTCATGTTGATCAATGTCGGATGATCATGCAACTTCAGACACAGATTGTTAACAGCGGGCCGGTACCATCCATCTTGTCGATTTCTCGATCGGTCGGACAGAATGTGTACTTTTTTGGTCAGCCAGTTGGCGATCTTGGAGCGATCAATGACTGATTCCATGCTTTTGATGGCAGATCCGTGATGTTGACGAAGATCAGTTGTTTACGAGCATCAAAAATCAGATTTTCAGGAAATCATAGGGGCTGGAACTTCCGAAACGTGAAAAGGATCGGAACACGGGTCTTCCGGCGGAAATTCGGCGAAACGGATTTCCAGGGTCGCCGGCGACCATGGGGCAAGGTCGCCGGCGACCGTGGGCCATGGTCACCGGCAACCGTGGGGGAATTTTTTCCCCTTTGGTTGCCGTTTCGTCGGCCGTTTTTCGAGCTTTTTGTTTCTTTTTTTCTCCTGTATTTTTCTTGACATTTTTCCTCATTTTTTTGGCTTGATTCCCCTGAAGAAAACCTGACGAGAAGCCGCGCAAATCGGAGCACAAAGTTTTCTATTTTTTGGAAAAGCCAATGACTTCATTGTCGATTTTCCGTCAAGTGTCGAAACTAGGTCAAACGATGTCGGAATGACCTGAAATTTGACGTGAAGCCTCCTGAGTAGTAAATAGGACCGACCATGGGCTTTTGTTTGAGTTTTGAAGCCGTTTGGGGTCCCGTCGCTGCTAGGCTTGATTTTGCTGCTAGGAAGATGTCGCGCTTTGATGTGCGGTCAACCGATGTCCGATTGACTTGAAATTCGACAGAGAGCCTATTGGAGTCATTTTGAGATGATCCATTAGCTCCAATTTGGATGTCGTGGTCCTGGGGTGTTCCGTCGCCGATAGCCTTGATTTTTTTTCGGAGCGTCAAAGTCGGGTCAAACGTTGTCGGAATGATCTGAAATTTGACGTGCAACCCTTTTGAAGCATTTTGAAGCCGCCCATGTGGTCTGCTTGATGAGTAATGGTCCCAGTGGTTCTCACCACCGAGGGGCTTGATTTTCTTTCAAAGCGTCGAAGTCGGGTCAAACGTCGCCGAAATGACCTGAAATTTGACGTGGAGCCTTTTGGAGGTATTTTGAGATCATCCATAGGCTCAGATCGAAGTTTTGATGTCTTCGACGATGCGGCCGCCAGGAGCGCCTGTTTGGCTGCCAGAGGAGTGAAGTTGGGTCAAATGATGCCGAAATGGCCCGAAACTTTATGTGAACTCCTCTTTTGGCTGTCTTAAAGGATCTATCAGTTTTCAAGTGATTCTGACAAGATTTGATGCTTGAAGTAGCATTGCCCGTTTGTAGTAGGATGCGGCTTCATGTGGCTTTTTTATGTTGAAGAGGCAAAGTGACATTTTTGGTGTCAACATTTTGAAACTCAGTTCTATGGTCTGAGCGTATCCGAGAAACTCCTCCAAATTCTTATCCCTTGTTTGCAGTAAGAAAAGACCACAAGTCACTAAATACAGTAAAAGTTTCAGACTTATCATGCAAGAATCAAACCCAAGTTAATCTAGAAGTATCATCAACGGTTAAAAAAATGTATTTAACATGACTCAACCTTTGATGCCACAGATCAATATCACTTATCATTGTAGAATTACATGACATGTCATTTTCTGTGGACACCACATAACAATTGTCAGGGTTCCTTTTACCATGGAGCACAGTTTTTCCATTTTTATCAACAATGATGCACTCATTAGCAAAAAAAGTGAACTTCATGCTTATTGTCACATAGTTGACTTATGCTAAGAAGATTTTTTTTTAGCCCATCAACCAAATAAACATATCTCAGTTTGGACATACCTGGAATAGAGACTGTATCTTTTCCAATGACTTTTGCCTTACCTCCATCTCCGAACCGAGCACTTCCACCATTATAGTCTTCAAGAGAGATGAACAATGCTTTGTTTCCTGTCATATGCCTAGAACAACCGCTGTCCAAGTACCACACATCCGATTCTTTTACACTGAGTGCAGTGAGGACCACATTACAGTGAATATCAGATTTACGGACCCAGATGGTCTTGGTCCTGACTTGTTGAGGAGAAACATATTGCTTCCTCTGCTGATTCCTTTGATAATTTCTCACTTTATTACAGTGTGGTTGTATGTGCCCTTTAATCCCATAGAAGTGACATATTGGAACAAAGTTGGGTTTTGGCACATATCTTCTATAATTGTAGTTCGGGTGTGTAGCATTTGAATAATTAGAAGGCATTGCAGTCATAGTAGGTGCTTGAATAAAAGTAGATTTACCTTTGTCCTTTGATGAGGGAGCTCCGTGAACATAACCAAGTCCCGTTTTTGAAGAAATAGACTGTTGGCATCCCAAAATTTCATTCAGCTTCATTGATCCTGTATTCATTCTATTAATTGAAGCTTTGGCCAAGTCCAATTCTACAAGAACCATCTTCAATTTTCCAGCAAAGTTCTCTTTTTCAGATTTGCATGAGTTCAGATCTTTTCGCAAGTTCACCAAGTCAAATTCAACCTTTTGCGATTGTTGTTTCCAACGATCCTTCTCTTCTCCTGCAATAATTAACTTATTAGACAAGATGGTGCGTTGATCTTCTAATTGACTTACCTTAGACAAAAATTCTATTAGTGTCTCTTGTAGTGATGTATTCTTTTCTTCCATTGCCTTTAATTTCAAGGCTCTTTTCTCGCTTATTTTCGACATTCTAACAAATTCTTGAAATAGTTTTTGATAGTCTTCATCACCATCCCGTTCCTCATCAGAAAATTCATTAATATCCAAATCATCATTTGGCTTAGATTCCTGCACAGAATGAGTGTTAAAGAGTGCCATGAAAGCAACAAATTTTGACACTATTAGGTAAATCGGGTTCAGAAACTTTTTCATCAGATTCCTCATCCTAAGCAATGTTTAAAGCCTTTCCCTTGTTCTTTTCTTTACAATTGGCACATTTGGCAGCAGTGTGATCATATCTTTGGCATTCAAAACATTTGATTGGCTTCGGTGTACCCTTAGATTGATTCTGTTCTGTTCTAGGTACAAACTTTCCTTTTGAAGGTGCGTTGGGATTCGTTGAATCCTTCTTGGTAAAGGCCTTTTTGTTTTTCCACATCTTTTTAAATTTTATGGCAAAGTAAGCCTCAAATTTTGTATCATCAAAGTCACTACCAGAGTCGCTATTTTCGGTTTCATTTACTGAGTTAGAGGACACAAGAGCTATGTCCTTCCCCTTCTTTATTTGGCAATGATTCGCCTCAAAGGCTTGAAGGTTACCAACAAGTTCTTCTATAGACAGGGAATTTAGGTCCTGATGCTCCTCGATGGCAACCACTTTTGGACGAAAACGTTCTGGGAGCGACCTCAAGATTTTCTTGACAGTCTTAGGTTGAGGAATGGGTTCTCCTAGATTGAAACATAAATTCACAATTTTACTCAGTTTAGTATTGAATTCATCAAATGTTTCTGAATCCTTTATTTTGATCATCTTAAAAGTGGCGGTCAAATTCTGGAGTTTGGTTTGTTTTGCCCTGTCCATTCCCTCATGAACAGTTTGAAGCAAATCCCAAGCTACCTTGGCATTTGGACAAGCAGAAATTCTATGGAATTCCGCTGGAGTAATTCCATTGTAAATAGCATTTATAACCTTATTGTTGTAATTAGACTTAGTCTTTTTAGGTTCAAACCACTGAACTTTAGGTTTCCTAACAATTTGCCCATCTACGGTCACGGTGGGATCAGCATATCCTTCCACAACAACATCCCAGACTTGATCGTCTATAGCCCTAAAAAAGGCAATCATCCTTACTTTTGCAGTAAGCATATTTGGTTCTGTCTAAGCCTCGAGTTTGTTTGTAGACGTTTCTTCTCTATTGAAATCCATTAGCGAATATTGAATTGATTACATAGCAAATTAGTGCAACCTTGCTCTGATACCAATTGAAAAATCGGCCTTAATACAAGCTTAGGCCCCAATAATTGTATTCCTAACAGATTTCCAAAATAAGTGATCAAACTAGAATTAAACCATAATTCAAGTTAAAAGCAATCAACCACACAATGAGAAGGACGCATGATGTATACGTAGAAAACCAAACCACGGGCCTTATCGTATAGGCCAACAGACAACCAAGCACTAAATAACTGAAAGTTACAAGAAATAACTCACAACCCTTTTCCCAGTTGCAACTCAACCTAAGGACTGTGCTATCTTGCCGACTACTCGTCGTACACCTTCACCGTGCTTGAAACGAACACCTTGAAGCCGCCTTCAAGATGTCTTTACTTCAGAAGACTAGACAGAATGAGAAACCAAAGCTTGATCTTCAGAACAACAACTAGAAGCCTTGGGGGATGATGGATCTCTCACAAATCTTCTTTAGGGTTTTGTATTGAAGAGAAGTACATTTGATTAGAGAGAGAATGTCTATAAATAAGCCTTGGTTCGTGCCTTAAGAGTTGTGTTAAGATTAGGCTATAACTTAGCCTCTTGAGAGAAAATAGGAGATAGTTTTCGGATAGAAATAGGATTCGTCCAAGTTCGCTCGAGCGGACAGAGGAGTTCGCTCGAGCGAAGGTGCTTCTATCTCAGGCTTCCATTTCAGAACAAAGTTGGCTCGAGCGAAGAGAACGAGAACTCGAGCGATGAAACTTCTGTGAGGGGTTTGCTCGAGCGAACACAGTCAGGTTCAAGCTAGTAGAACTTCTTCACTTGAAACTTTGGGCAGTCCATTCTAAAAATGATTACATCATTATAAAACCCCATTTTGTCCATTAACCAATGAATTAGCCAACACTCATAAAACCTTACAGATTCACATGAATAATGGTTACCTATCATTACATTTGTTTGCGCTAAGGTGTGAAGATGGTGTACATAACAAAATTTTCACACCGTAATAGGTCTAAAACTCAATTTCACACATGTTGCAAAGAGGTGCTAGTAAAGTCTACAACCTATTTTTGTCATCCAAACCATTCAATTTGTTTATTGAACTAATAATCCTTCAGACCTTCAAGCTGACATCTTGAAACTTAATAGATTTTGAGTAATTTAAGAAAAATTCACAACCTATAGATATGATTTTATGCACTTTTATGGACCCCAATTTATGATCCAACTATTCAGCTTTTCGTATTAATGACATGCATCAAGAAGTTTAGTTTTATATCATAATCCTTCTTGAGTTTTGAGAAATTTGTGAGAAATATCCAAAACATCCAAACACATTTAAAACTATTGGATATTCTCATTTACTCATTTGAAAATGGTGATTTTGGAAAACATGGTAATGAGTTTCACATGTTTAACATGCATGTGTAACATTGACAAATATAAATCCCATTTTCCTATGCTATTTGCAAAATGCAAATGACCCGATGACTGTTTATCAGAACCACTAACTGTCAAAGGAGTGGCACGGAATGTTGGTTGGACCCATTGGCTACACCCGAGTGGTAAGTAGCATCAGTTTTTACATGGCTGCCCAAGGTTAGAAACCTTGCTTTCCCGTGTGTTTGTGGGCCCTCTCTTGGGTCCCAGCCCCCTTGGCTGAGGTACCAAAAACAAAAAAAGGGCCTCGCCTAGTGCCTTTCATGGGGGCCGTCTTGCCAGCCAAAACTTATCCAAGCCCAGACTGTTTGCAAAATATAATTGGCTCTTTGCCTATAGTTGGGCCTGCACATTATTATCCAGTTTGTCCAACTATGAGGCCCAAAATATGGCTAGCTCATTGGTCTATTCCTTTACATGTATATTCATATCCAGGTTAAACCTATAGTGGGGCTCAGATCATTGACCTATTCCTGAATTCAGTCCAATGTCAAGTCAACCAAACATGGTGTCACGCCCCAAAACCGAGATCTTGCAGCAATCCGATCTCGGGGAGCGTGATTTGGGGTTAATTAAAATTTTTTGCTTTCCTCAGGATCCGCGTGTGTGAGGATTACAAAATTCCACACGACCTGAAATTTTTGCTGAAACTAATGTGGCGTTACGACTCGGAGCCCGTGGCCATCGGGTTCCGTGTTGCACTCAACCGCTAACATAAAGCCATAAAGTCATGGCTCATAATCAGACTGGAACAAATCAAGAACCATAAAATATTGAGTTGGCAATAATAGGACAATTCATTTCCCACATATGTTCAAGTTACAAATTATACAAATATATTCATGAAAAATCCCAAAAGAAAAAGGGCTAATAAAAGCCATCCAAAAATAACCAACTAAACAAAATGCTACCCAAAATTACGTTACGAACTCCGGTGCCAAAAGCAACGTCTAGATGACATCGTTGGGCAGCCACTCACGTCCAACCGATGGCTCAACCGCCTCCCCTGCTCAAACCGTCTAAAAGGCAACGGGGTCGAAATCTGACACCAAACAAGAGAGTATCAGACATGACGGTCTGGCAAGCAAATAAACAGATAAAGAGTGACAAGTATTTATAAAAAAATTATGAAAAACATTGTAAAATAATTGAAAGTCTAAACATGAATATTAATGAAATAATTAAACAATTTCTAAACCATTAACAATTTTAAAGAGACATAATAAATTGAGAAAAACGATGGCAATCCACTTATAGCTATATTCTCCTATTACTAAAGTAACAAGAGCAAACAGAAACCGTGGCCATTACCCGTGGGACCGGAACAAACAGAGTCGTTGCCACATAAAGTAGGACGAAATTCAGAACCATTGCCACTACCCGTGGGACCGGAATACAGAACCGTTGCCATGGCCGGAGCAGACAGAGTCCAAACTGCAGTTGGCAGATAATTTAAAGATCCCAAGCCGGGTGATCAGCCCAACAAGGTAACCTAAGCTTAGTGGTGCCATTCAAAACAAAAACTTGAATCGATACAAATCAAATCATGGTAATACATTTCCAAAATCGATAAAAGGAACTACTCCAGACAAATACATACTGACAAATTCAAACGAATCAGATGAGTAGCCTTACCGATGTTTGCGAACTTGGCAAACCACTCAAATCTATTTCAAAACAATTTGTAGAAAATATATAAATTTTTGTGGCAAACCACTCAAATCTATTTTAAAACAATTTGTAGAAAATATACAAATTTCCCTAACTTGGAATGAAGTAATGTATCGTGGTTTAATGGCTTACCAAGGGTTGTCTCAATACACACTTAACCCCTAAATGTTGATTTATAATAATGGGTTTGGTAACAATGAAAATCTCCAACATTTAAGGCTGTAAAGTGTACATTAAGACTTATTAAAAATTTCCCCGATAAATTCCAACATCGAGTCTTTCCTTCATTTTTCACATTCGATTTGAATAATTCAATGTATTTCTTTCTAAACTATTCATTCCCAAACATTCATAGTCCATAGGGGTTAAATATTTCAAATAAAAGGGAAAGGACCTACTGAAATGGGCCTGAGCGCCTGATGAAATAGGCCTGACAGGGCCCATACCCGCTCGAGCGGAGGTGCTCTAGCGGCCCAGTTTCTGTGCTGGGTCCAGTTCAGTGCATAATTCTGCACTGTTCCTCCTTTTCTTTTGTTCCATTTCCTTCCTTCTTCCTCTATCATTTCTAGTTTCTTTCCCATTCATTTCAATCCTTTTTAACATTGAGAATTCTCATTCAACCATAAACATTGTGTGGGGCATTTTTTTATGCCGGGATAATTCTTGATCTCGGTCTTACCCAGCTCGGCAGGAATGCCAACCTGGAAAGACCCTAGAACCCATCCCAGTGAAAATACCTGCAGGGCGCACCTCAGTCTCAACCCTAGCCTCACCTCGGTCTCTGCTGTCATTTAGCCATAAATACGCTACCGCAAAGGTACGACGGCGAGCTGACAGGAAGACTGGCGCTGGACGTAGATAAGTAGCTAGCTTTATCTCACGGTCACATCCGCAGCCATTGAGGCATGGACAGATGGGACAATACCTTCACCTACCCCCACTCAGGAGGCAAAGTACAGGTTGATGGGACTTCCATCTCCATCTACCCCCACTAAGGGGTTTGGCCTAATGATGAAACTCACACCTATATATATGCATAAGGTAAAACCACCAATGGTATGTAAGAAGAGATATTCATATACTCCTTCTTCTCCATTCTCTCCTCCTCGGTTCAGTCATCAAACTAACTCAAGCATCGGAGTGCCTTAGGCTGCCTGCAGCCAGGGGCTTTGACATTTGTCTTTGCTTTCCCTATCAGGTTCCAGGAGGATAATCCCTTCCCAAATAATCAAATTGAGAGCCTGATCCTCTCCTAACCAAGTCCGTAATTTTTAGACACTTACAATTGGCGCCGTCTGTGGGGAAGAATTAAACCAAAGCCATGCTTCCAAAGACTAGAAACGGCGAAGGTTCGTCGAAGGTCCGAAAGGACCCGTCGCTACCGCCTCCGGTGCCACCGCCGGTGTACTCATTCCCTCCGCCTAAGCATCCACCATCACCATTGTTTCCGCAACCAGAGCCACGACCCAAGTCGCTCCAACCATTATCATTACCCCCTCCAGTCCAATCACAACTTCCGCCACTCCAAGATCCTCCCCATGAAAGGAGATCTCGTGAAAAATCTGCAGCGCTGAGCGTGCGGCGTCAGTGGGCAGATCTACTCATCAGGCTGACAATGGTGATGACGGCAACGCCCTCGTCGTTGACGTCAGATCCCGGGACCGTGTTATCCAAAAGTAGGATGAGCTGATTCGTCAGCTCAAGAGGCAGCTCAGAGAGAACAGGAGAGCCTGGGCACTGTCCCACAGACGGAACCCGACTCCCTCGACTAATCTGGACTTGAGGCAAGTCCTGACTAATAAAAGAAAAGACCGAGGCGAAGAAGAGGGCTCGAGCAGCAGCCATCTGGGCAGCGATTCGAGGAGATCACGCCAAGAGCCAGAGTTGCTCAGGCAAAGAATGTTGGGGACCTGAGAGAATGGCTTGGTTGCCATGTTAGGCGCGAGGTCCAGCACAAGATGGCAGAATTCGGCCTCAATCGAGACCTGCTAAACTCCTGCGACGCAAAGGACCAGGGCATGTCCCCCTTCTCTTAGGAGATAAGGGACTTCTCTCTCCCAGAGAGATTCAGCGTTCCGAGATTCGTCCTCTATGATGGAGCTTCGAACCCCGTGGCGCACCTTAGGCATTTCACCCAGCGAATGTCGGTCTGGGGGGGACGTCGGTTGTAACACCCCAATTCTGGATACCGAGAAAGTCGTCAGAATATCCGAAGTTGGCGCGCTACTTCCAAGAAAATCCGAGAACTTCCAAGATCGAAGGTCCGCAATGAGGTCCAATTTAAAACTTTTGAACAATATAATAACAATGGTTAAATTGCGGAAGCATAAGAAGTAAAACGGAAGTAATAGGTATCATGATATATCAAATATGAGCAGAACTGTAGTCTAGTTTAAAAGTATCAACTGTTAAGATCAAAGATTAATTACATTTTTGACTGCTACCCAGCTCACTACAAAATCGCTCAAAAACCCAAATAAGACGAACGCTCAAAGCCCAGGTAGTGGCTCTCCAACCTCCGGCTCGACATCTAGGTCGGCCGGTCCCCAACCGTAATCTCCGGCTATAGGCGCCTCTACGAGCGTAAGCGCATCATCCACGTACTCGAGGTCAAGACCTAAGCACCAAAGATGGGTCAGATCTAAAGATCTACCAAGTCACAGTATACAAGTAACATAGGACATATATATATATCAAAAGAGTAGAGACAGTTACACAGTTAAAGAATATCAAGATACATGATCTAGGCAGTTGAGCAAGATAAACATATAGAATCAGGACAAATATATCATCTAGTCTAATACAATATGGCACATTCACACGAGTTGGATACCGTGGGATATTATGCCGCGGCCCTCCCATACTGAACACAGTTGCGGCGGGGAATCTCACCAGTGCTGGGGATAACTAACCCCGCAAACAATCACACTCATCAGTCTCACCACACTCATCACTCGGGGAGATTGGATTCGGTATCACACCGTCCGTCTAAAACATAGCTCATCATGATAGCTCACTCAACACTCATAAATAGCTCCAACCAGTGATGATCAGTCCAAAGGCTGAGCTTAAATCAACTGAGTGAATGTCTATGCCGACTCGAGGAAACTCTAAAGGTCTGTGTCTATCTAGGCTTTGCCTTGCGTGAACAAGGTCCTAACAATGTCTCTAAGAGGTTCTAGTATCGAATCAGTCCATGGATTACAATCCAAGTCCAAGCCCACTTGTTGGATCCATACCAAGGCCCATCAAACACATGGCCTGGTCTAAAACAGTCCAAACGAGGTAACAAATCTATATCCAATGATAACCAGTTCATTTTCATCCACAATGAGTTATAAGTCCAATATAATCCACCTCTCCATTCTAAGGGTATAACACATCCATACTTAGGCCATAAAAGGGTCTGCCTAGCCACAGACACGGGTCAATGTTCTCCCAATCACCATCGGGTCACCTCTAAGATATCCTAGGTTCAGGTCATCCATTTCCATTCAATTAACAGTTAGCAGCTATAATAAAGATATAAGAGTGACAGAAATAATTAAGTGAAGTATGAACTCCAAGTATGAGAATCAATAGGGAAATATCAATAGTCCAACCTAGGTAATGGACCACATTCAGGTCCAGGTCCATCTCAGGTAATTTGATCTCTAAATGAAGTCTCAGATGCCAAAGGATACTGTGTTTGGTGCTCCTGAGGTTACAGGCATCATTGAGAACGTTTAAAGATCGAGTCATCGTAGATTAAACAACCAAAACCCTATTTGGTGGTCCCCACGAGTCAAGGTTGAGCCACACCATTGACTCGGGCTTGGCACATCAATAGAAGTCCATTTGGCTGGTCAATGGGCCCCACAAACGATCACATCTTCAAAATACTAAAAACTGGAAAATCACTGTACACAGTGTCCTCGGTCGACCTGGCACAGGGCTCGGTCGACCGAGTACACTGGATGTTGAGCCCCAGGTCGACCCAGTGTGCAGTGTGCTCGGTCGACCTCCTGACCTGGTCGGTCGACCGAGTGCACTGGAAAAGTCTGGTCAAGCCACTGGGAGACATGGTTTAATCCCAGGGATTCCTGTGTGTCCGGTCGACCTCTTAGCCTGGGCGGTCGACAGCATACACAGAGAATTCTGGAAAGTGATGTCCCAGCTCTCAGACCTTTCCACTGCTAACCCTGTGTGCTCGGTTGACCCGGAGTAGGGCTCGGTCGACCGAGTACACAGGATTTCTGGATCTAAGGGAAAATCCAGCTCCTAGTTGTTTTCTGCAGAATCTGTGTGCTCGGTCGACCCGGAGCAGGGCTCGGTCTACCGCACACACTAGACTGCGAGTTCTGTAGGAAAAATAACTGAGACTTGTTTTCTCTCAGTTTCAGTGTGCTCGGTCGACCGGACTGCAGGTCGGTCGACCGGGTACACGTAATTTGTAGAAAACCCAGATTTCAGGGTTTCTCCTCCTTCAACTCATTTTTCCATTAAAACTCCTCCAATCTCGTCCAAACCTCGCCAAATCAATATAAAACATAAAAACACTTCAATGTACAACCATCCAACACCAAACGGGCAATTGATCTTCCAAATGAGAAAATCCCATCCATCAATGCCCAAAATCCATCAAAACTAAGCTCAAAGGTAGATCTAACACATGTATACTAAATGAATTGAAATTTCGGAATCAATGTAAATAGAAGCATACATTCTATGTTAAATATGTATATTGCACTTGCCTTGTTTGAAATGGAAGGTTGTAGAGAGAGAAGAGAGAGAGAGAGCCAATCCAACAAGAAGAAATCCCAGCACCTAGGGTCTTCTCAAGCATAAAACCAACTCAGAACTTAGGTCTAGAAGAGAGAAAGGAAAGGGGAAATGAAGAAGATGAATAGTAGCTAAGGGGTGGCTAGGGAAATGTGTAGTATTTATATGTTAGGCTTAGGGGTTAGGGACTAAAATACCCTTTTAGTTTGTATAGAATTAGGGTTAGGGTAGAGGGCATTTAGGTCTTTAGGTGAGGTTTCTAGAAGGTTCTTTAGTGGATACCCCCCCTATAGTAAACACTAATATCTAGCTAGGGCCTCCACTCACTAACTAACCCTAGAAATTGCAAAAGACTCCCTATTAACTCTATTACTAGCTCAACTAGGCTAATCTAACTAAACTTAGGAAATATGTAACTACCCTTACTAACCCATTAATTAGTATAATTAACTATTATACTTTATCAAATAGTATTCAAATTCAATTTGAGGGCCCACAAGGGGTGGGACCTCACATCGGTCATCTAAACTGTAGAGTATTCTCCTCCAGTTTAGGCGACCTCCCCCTCAAATGGTTCCGCGCACTTCCGGAGGGATCGGTTTCGAGCTGGCGGCAGCTCCGAAACTCCTTCATTGAGAAGTTTCAAGCTCACCGAGTCATCCCGAAGACGGGCGGTAACCTCATGGCGATCTGGATGAGGGAGACTGAAAACGTCACTCAGTTTGCCAAAAGATTATGGACAATCTATAACTAGATTGAGGATGCCAAAGATGACGTCGCCATCATGTGCTTCCAGCAGGCCTTGCTCCTAGGCAATGAGCTTCGCAAAGACCTGGTCCGTTCCCCCGTAATCACAATGAAAGCATTGATGGCCAGGGTGAACTGGTACATCAAGCAAGAAGAGGACGAGGCTCGAGCAAATGAGAGCTTCGGCCTCTCGCGAGGAAACCGACCCCCTGGAGGAGACAAAGAATTCTCCAAGAGGTAGCCTGACAGGAAGAAGGCCTCGATAAGTTCGGCAACCTTCTCAGCCTCCACCTCTGGGGGCAATAGGAGGTCAAAGTCCAAGCCCGTCAAGCCGGCCGTTGATTCCTACAAGGCTGTCAACATGATCTTCAAGGAACCCATCTATAAGCTCCTCGACAAGATCAAGACGGAGCCCTACTTCCAATGGCCGCAGCCTATGAAAGGCGATCCATCCACCCGAGATCAGAGCAAGTTCTGTACCTACCATAAGCAGAATGGACACAGGACCGAGGACTACATGGCCCTCAAGTCCCATATCGAGAAATTCGTCAAGGATGGGCACCTAAAAGACTACATCAAGGATGGTGGAAGGGTCAACCGAGCTCAGTAGCACCGACCTGATGAAGATCAGGATAGCGGCGAGTCAGAGGGCATCATCAACGTCATTCACCTAGCACCCGCCCCCAGAGGAGGTAACCAAGCTCGTGCTGAGGCAAGGAGGGCTTCACACGGCAAGCAGGTGATGTCGGCCGAACTGGAGCCTGCACCCAAGAAGGCTCGGAAGGAGAGGCCCAAGATCTGGTTCTCAAACGAGGACCTAGAAGGAGTCCAGCTCCCCCACAACGACCCACTGATCCTCACTCTACGGTTGAGAAACTATAAGGTGAAGCGCATTCTTATGGATCCCAGGAGCTCGTCTGAAATCCTCTACTTTGACTGCTTCAAGAGGCTCGGTCTTAAAGAGGAAGATTTGCAGGAAGCCCACACTCCCCTGGTGGCCTTCAGTTCGAAGCCAGTATATCCTAAGGGGAAAGTCTCCCTAAAAGTCCAAATCGGAGGCGCCACTAAGACAACCGACTTCTTGGTGGTGGATGAACCATCCCCATACAATGTAATAATGGGGCGAACTTGGCTGCACGACATGGAACCAGTACCCTCCACCCATAACCAAAAGCTCAAATTCCCATTGGAGAATGCCAGCGGGAGAGTTGAGGTGATCACTATACAGGGAGATCAGCAGATGGCCAAACAGTGCCTGATGGTTGTGGTGCCTGGCGAAGCAGAGCCGCAGTAGGTACATATGGCCGAACTCGAAGCTGAGCTCAAGGACGACGGTCGATTAGCAGGGCAGAAGAGCGAAGAAAATCTGACCGAAGTCAGAATCGATCCAGACGACCCGAGAGATATTTTCTGCTGGGGAGCCAGCTCTTCGATGATGAAAGGTTCAAACTGCTCAACTTCTTGTTGTAGAACAAGGACGTTTTCGCCTGGACGCCATACGAGATGCCAAGCATTGACCCCGAGATCATGTGCCACAAGCTGAACGTGGACCCCAGGCACAAACCTATAGTGCAAAAAGCTCGTAGGACCGGGGTCCCGTAAATAGAGGCAGTGATTGAAGAAGTCGAAAAGCTCCTAGAGGCCAGGGCAATCCGAGATGTACATTATCCAGAATGGCTGGCCAACACGGTGGTGGTCAAGAACAAGAGTGGAAAGTGGAGGGGCTGCGTGGACTTTACCGACCTCAATAAAGCATGTCCTAAAGACAACTTCCCACTCCCGAAGATCGACCAGATGATCGACGCCACCACAGGACATGATAGGATGAGTTTCCTCAATGCCTACCGAGGTTACCATCAAATTCCGATGCACGGGCCCGACGAAGAAAAAACCACGTTCATAACATCTAGAGACATCTACTGTTACAAAGTGATGCCCTTTGGGTTAAAAAATGCCAGGGCAACTTACCAGAGGCTGGTAACGAAAATGTTTCAGGCCCAGCTCTGGACAACAGTGGAGGTCTATATTGACGACATGGTCAAGTCTAAAAGATCACAGGACCACTTGACAGACCTACGTCAAACATTCGCCACCCTCAAAGAGTTCCAGCTCAAGCTGAACGCTTCCAAGTGTGCATTCGGTGTCGACTCCGGAAAATTCTTGGGAAGCTTGGTCACCCAAAGAGGGATCGAAGCCAACCCGGAGCAGATCTCAGCGATCCAGGCGATCCAGAGCCCAACCTCGGCGAAACAAGTTCAAAGGCTCACAGGAATGGCCGCTGCGCTAAACCGTTATATAAGCTGAACCTCGGACAAATGTCGCCCTTTTTTCCAGCTGCTGAAGAAGAGTTCAAAATTCTAGTGGACTCCAGAGTGCGACAGAGCTCTGCAGGAACTCAAAGCCTACTTATCTTCGCCACCCCTGTTGTCTACACCGAAACAGGGAGAGGTACTCTTCCTCTACCTGGCCGTCTCAGATCATGCAGTGAGCTCGGTACTAGTCAAAGAAGAAGGCAAGCACTAGCAGCCTATATACTATACGAGCAAGATCCTACTCGACGCCGAGAGCAGGTACCTTACACTCAAGAAACTTGCATTGGCACTCGTCAGCGCCTCTTACAAACTCTCTCATTACTTCTAGACATACATAATAGTGGTTGTTACAGAACATCCACTTAAGTCCCTTTTCAGAAAGGTGGACTTCTCTGGAAGAACTTCAAAATGGGTCGTCGAACTGGGCCAGTACGATATCCAATATCAACCCAGAACAGCGATCAAGGCCCAAGTTTTGGCAGATTTCATTGTAGAATTCACCTCTCCTAGTTCGGCACCGACACCGCTCGATACCGAACTGGAGGGCAATAAGGATGATGAGGCTACCGAGACAGAACAAGACCGATCTTGGAAACAATTCGTTGATTCAGCATGGAAAGTCTACGTCGACGGATCCTCAACCTCCAAGAGAGCTGGCGCCAGCATCGTGCTGCAATCTGCAGAAGGCCTTGTCATCGAGCAAGCCTTGACACTCGGCTTCAAAGCATCCAATAACGAGGCCGAATACGAAGCATTGATCGCAGGGCTCGGCAGTGCCAAAATACTGGGGGCACAACAACTAGTGGTCTTCAGCGACTCTCAGCTGGTGACGAACCAACTGAGCAAAGACTATCAAGCCCGAGATGAAAGGATGGCAGCCTACCTGGCACACGCAAAGTAGCTCCTCTCCCAATTTCAAAAAGCTAAAGTCAAACAGATTGGAAGGGAATCTAACTCCCATGCTGATGCTCTTGCCAACCTGGCCTCTGCTGTAGAGGCCGGAAAGAGAAGAACAGTTAAGGTGGAGACACTGGAAAAACCAAGTATAGAGCTTCAACCACCTCGGCAGGTTCTGTGCCCTGACCTCGGCCCCAGTTGGATTGATCCAGTCATAGCATATCTAAAAGAAGATTAGCTCCCTGAAGACAGAAATGACGCTCACAAGATCAGGATGAAAACAACTCGTTTTTGGTTACTCCGGATGGGAAACTCTACAGAAAATCCTTCACCGGACCTTACCTCCAGTGCGTTCACCCCAGCAAAGTCGAAGATTTCCTCTATGAAATCCATGAAGGAATCTGCAGAAGCCACATCGGAGGTCGGTCATTAGCCTACCGAGCTATCAACCAAGGCTACTGGTGGCCATAATGCAGAAAGACGCTCAGCTCTACACCAGGAAATGTGAAAAATGCCAGAAGTTTTCACACTCTCTGCACCAACCAGCGCAAGACCTGAATCCACTCTCCAGCCCGTGGCCCTTCGCTCAGTGGGGTTTAGACATCGTAGGGCCTCTTCACCGAACTCCAGGGAATAAGAGGTGTCTAATAGTGGCCACTGATTATTTTACCAAATGGATAAAGGCCGAAGCGATGTCCTCCATCACCGAGTAGGACATGAGGGATTTTGTGTAGAAGAACATTGTTACAAGATTTGGAGTTCCTCGAGCTCTGGTCTCGGACAATGGGACCCAGTTCGACTCCAACTTCTTCAAAACCTTCTGCCAGGAGCTCGGTATCAGGAACTACTATGCGACTCCGGCCTATCCACAAAGCAATGGACAAGCAGAAATCTCAAATAAAGTGGTGTTAGACGGACTCCAGAAGAGGCTCGACCGAGCTAAAGGAAGATGGGTAGAGGAATTACCGAGTGTCCTTTGGGTGTACAGAACTACCCCAAGGCGATCCACTTCGGCAACTCCTTTCTCCCTAGCCTATGGAGTGGAAGTTGTGATCCCTCTCGAGATCGGCTTTCCGACCCTGAGATTGGACCTCTTCGACCAGGAGCAAAACGATGTAAATCTGGCTGAAGAGCTTGACTTGGCTGAGGAGCGAAGGGAGGCAGCAGCTATCCGCCTAGCTTCTTACCAGCGGAAGTTGGCCAAAGGATACAATCAGAAGGTCAAGGAAAGAAAATTTTCAGTTGGAGAATTGGTCTTGAAAAAGACACTTCCAGCAAATAAGAATCCTAATGAAGGCAAACTAGCGCCAAACTGGCATAGGCCCTTCAAAGTGATCTCGACATCAGGGAAGTCAGCATATAGACTCAAGAACATGGATGGTAAAGAATTGCCACGCCCATGGAATGCCACGCACCTTAAGAAATACTACTTCTGAAATGTACTCAATTATTGAATCAATGAAAAAGACTCTTGTGAAAAGACGTGCCACGTTACTTTCAAGTTATGGAACTCGGTCTCGTCCAGGACCAACCATCTTCAGCTCGGTTATTGAACCAGCTGCCTCGGTCCGGTCACAAGACCAGCCATCTTCATCTCGGTTATTGAACCAGCTACCTGGGCCCGGTCACAGGACCAGCCATCTTCAGCTCGGTTATTGAACCAGCTGCTTGGTCTTGGTTATGGAACCAGCCAGACAAAGGCCCGGTCACGGGACCAGCCATCTTCAGCTCAGTTATTGAACCAGCTGCCTCGGTCCAGTCACAGGACCAACCATCTTCAGTTCGGTTATTGAACCAGCTGCCTCGGTCCGGTCACAGGACCAACAATCTTCAGCTCGGTTATTGAACCAGTTGCCTGGGCTTGGTTATGGAACCAGCCAGACAAAGGCCCGGTCACGGGACCAGCCTCCTCCAGCTCGGTTGTCAAACCAGTTGCCTAGGCTCGGTTATGGAACCAGTCAGATGAAAGACGCCAAGTCACGAAGCTCGGAAGTCAAATTTAGCTCTGTTACAGAACCTAATTCCGACCTAGGTCCAGTAAGAAACTCCAAGTTATGGAACTCGGTAGCTGCCTCAAGGAAACAGGTTCAGTTGCAGAACCGATTATGGAATTATTTAAGGCCTCGAACTTAACTTCTTATGACAAGGAACTTGGAAGTTCATATTCAATTACTATCGGCTGTGATTACATCACTGTTCCAAAGTCATTGCATTAAGCTATCCTTCCCAGTTATTAGGTGAGTTCGGGTATTAAACTGACCTCAGTCACTTGACAAGATTGCAAAAAGACAAAAGAAGGATCTGAAGGCAAAATCTCTATTTCATTGAATGGAAGTTTTCATTACAAACCTTCTAAAAAAAGGAGAACAAAAATCGTTTACAACTTCCCAAGTTACAGAAAAATAAAAAAGATACATCATTTTTCAAGGGCAAATCAGTCCAGCGCCCTCTGTTGCGGCTTCACCAGTAGGAGGAGCAGAAGGAACTGACAGGTTGGCCTCGCCAGGAGTCTCGGGCGGGGGAAGGACCTGGGCACCTTCAACTAGATTCATAGGCGGAGGAAGAAGACCCGACGCCACAGGAGGAGCTTCAGAAGGATTGGAGACAGAGTCTGGCTCAGGATCGGACGAGGCAGGCTGGAACTTGGGTAGATTCTCGAATATGGGATGGTCCTCGGGAACCCCATATTCCTTCAGTGCATCTCGACGTCCCATTTCATACAACTGTGGGCTCAAGTTTCTAATCTGAGCCATGTAATTTGTCGTCACCCAATCCACCCCGTCCTTGTAAGCACGATCGACCTTGGCCCGAAAAGAGGATTCGGCCTTAGCTTGCTCCTTCTTCAAGGATTCGAGCTTGACTTCCTTCTTTACCAACTCAGTTTCCTTCTTCGCTAGCTCGCTTTCCAACTCATGCACCCTTTTCACTTTGGCCTCGGCCGCACCCTTCAACTGCCTTGCAGCCCGCAGCTTAATGATCTCAGTCTTCGTCGCTTTGTTCTCTGCTGCGAGTTCGGCTTTCCTCCCATCCGCCTTCTTTAAATCTTCGGTGCTAGCTTCCAGGGCCGCCCCAATCCTCCTCTTCTCGTCCTCCAGCTGACTGAACTTTACGGCACTCTGGTCGACTCTGTCCACCACCACCTGCAACCTCTGCGCGTTCTGTGAAAAGGGAAAACACGTCAGACGAGCAGCCGAGGTACAAAACTTATATAAAAATTGAGACTCACCTCAATCAACGCCTTGATCGACGACAGGAGCAGACCCAGCTCTCCGGCCTTATTGTGCTTCTCCATATGTCTTGGGAGAGCACACGCCCTGGAGAGCGCTGCGATGACCCCGGAGCCGCCCCCCCTACTCGATCCTCCACATTCAGAAACCGATCGGGCTCGAGCTGGAGGTCAGGCTTGAAATGGGGTGGCCCGATGGGCCGGCGCTCCAAGGCCAACCCGGAGGTCTGCTCCGACTGACCTTCCACCCAAGCCTTTTATCCGGGTGGAGGCCTCTCCCCCTCCTTTTCTATTTAGACAGCCTGCTGCCGAATCTCCTTGGCTGGGCCCTCCGACCTGCCCTGCGTTTTTCTTCCGGACGAAGGATAAGGCCCTGGCTGCACCCGAAGGACCGGAGGGGGTGCCAGCCGAGGACTCGGAAGCGGTGCCGGACCCGCTGGAGGGGAGCTTTGGAATGGACTGACCTCGGCCTTTAAAGATGACGTCCGCCAAATTGGTGATAGAGGGTTGCTGCCTGTGCATTTCTTCTTCTTCTTCTTCTCCTCCTTCTTCTAGGTTGGGGGAGGAAGACTAGGCTTCAACAGCCTTGACCGGGTTGGAAGCCGCGGGGTCAACCGCCGAAAAAGAAGCCTCAGCGCCCAAAGACACTAGTCCGTTGGTCTCGGCCAGAGCAAGCACCAGCTCCCCTAGCGGCTCGGTAGGGAGCTCGGTCGTCCTCTTGATGTAAGATTGGTACCTTGGCGTGTACCGAAGCAGGGAGAAAGCAGCTTGGTCGTCATCACCGTGGTACTTGTATATTTTCTGGAACCAGGCCTCGTTCTTTTTCCAACGGTCTAGGCCGGCCTCTTTCCTTCTTTGCCGGACGCCTGCACAACAGACAAAAAAGGACACGTCAACTCAGCAGAACAGTAGTAAAGCGAATACAACACCCCAGAGGAAGCGAGTATTTACTCGGAGGGGTCCCAGGTCTTCGAGGAACTTGAATTCTCCTTGCCACCTCTGTCTCGGTCGGCCCGAACTCCCAATTCCCCGAGACAAGTGGGCGGTCGTCCCCAGCATATTTGTTTGAGTCCTCCAAAAGCGGTAATCAAGGGCCGACGTCTTGCCTTCACTCGGAGGTAATACGAGTCCTCGCCCCCTCCGAACTTGCAGATGTCATAGACATCCTCGATGTCATGCACACCGAGGTTAATACCGAGGATCTCATTAAGCTCGGCGACGCCCATGATTATCTTGAAACCGTTGGGCATTAATTGACAAGGGCAGAGCTGCCAGGTGCTAAGGCACATCGGAGAAGGGGATGGATGGGAAATCTGACCCCACCTTCGATTATTGCTACCAAAGGAAAGGGCATCCAATCTTTGAAAAAGCATGGCCATCAAAACTACCTCAGAACTCACCTGACTTCACCAGAACGTCGTCTGGTATCTTGTATGCATTCCTCGAGCGGAGGTGCTCTAGCGGCCCAGTTTTTGTGCTGGGTCCGGTTTAGTGCATAATTCTGCACTATTCCTCCTTTTCTTTGGTTCCATTTCCTTCCTTCTTCCTCTATCGTTTCTAGTTTCTTTCCCATTCATTTCAAGCCTTTCTTAACATTGAGAATTCTCATTCAACCATAAATATTGTGTGGGGGCATTTCTTGATGTCGGGATAATTCTTGATCTGGGTCTTACCCAGCTCGGCAGGAATGCCAGCTTGGAAAGACCCCAAAACCCATCCCAGTGAAAATACCTGCAAGGCGCACCTCGGTCTCGGCCCTAGCCTGACCTCGGTTTCTGCTGTCATTTAGCCATAAATGCGCTGCCGCAAAGGTACGACGGCGAGCTGACAGGAAGACTGTGCACCGGACCTAGATAAGTAGCCAGCCTTATCTCACGGTCACATCCACAACCATTGAGGCGTGGACATATGGGACAATACCTTCACCTACCCCCACTTAGGAGGCAAAGTGCAGGTTGATGGGACTTCCATCTCCATCTAGCCCCACTAAGGGGTTTGGCCTAATGATGAAACTCACGCCTGTATATATGCATGAGGTAAAACCACCAATTGTATTCAAGAAGAGATATTCATATACTCTTTCTTCTTCTCCATTCACTCCTCCTCGGTTCAGTCATCAAACTAACTCAAGCATCGGAGTGCCTTCGGCTGCCTGCAGCCAGGGGCTCTGACCTTTGTCTTTGCTTTCCCTTTCATGTTCCAGGAGGATAATCCCTTCCTAAATAATCAAATTGAGAGTCTGATCCTCTCCTAACCAAGTCCGTAATCTTTAGACACTTACAAACATTATTTACATTCAGATTCCCCAAATCAATTTCAGCATATTGTATGACATTAGAAATACATAATTCTGTAGAAATCTGAACTCATTTGTTCATAAAAATCCTGCAGAAATCTGAACCTATTTGTATATAAAAATCCTGCAGAAATCTGGACTCATTTGTACATAAAAAATCTACAGAAATTTGAACCCATTTATATATAAAAATCCTACTGAAATCTAAACTCATTTGTACATCAAAAACCTGCAGAAATTGAACCCATTTGTATATAAAAATACTGCTGAAATCAGACTTTACATAGCCAAAATAAACAATAGAATGCAGTAACAATTTCAAATCAGAATTTTAAGAAAGACAAGATTCAGATTGCATGCATTCTAAGATCTGGTTATTCACTTGCCTCTACTCCAAAAAGATCCACAATCGACTCCATGAACACTCAACTCAGCTACACCAAATCTTTTAAGAGCTCTAGACAAGAAGAAGAGCTTGGAGAAGAGATGGGTTCTAGTTGAAATTCCTCAAAAATGGTATCTTTGAAAAGCTTGAGATGAGGAGAAGGGATTTGTGAAATCAAATCTTTAAATAGCACTCAAGAAATATACAGGCAAGAGGAGTGGAGGGGCTGAAAATGGAGGAGAAGAAAACACTCAGGTTCAGCTGTGTTGCAGGAAAAATGAAATGAAGGAGAAGAAGGCCTCCAACGTGGGTTTTATTTGGGTTTTAAGTGAGGAAGGTGGGCCCCATGGGCCCCAAATCTTCAAGTGGCTAGATCGGTCATTTGTGGGTCCCGAATGAAAACGACGAAGAAGACAAAGTTGATCGTCGAAATATCTAGTTTCCAAAAACTATATTTTCCTCATGATTTGCAAATTTTGAAATTCATGTACAGATTTGGTGTGAAAAGTCATTTTTGCCCTTTTTCTCGAAAAATGCAATTACGGAGTTTCAAATTCAAACGGACAAAACATGAAAGTTGTTAAGATCAATAAAATAAATCGAGAGGAGTAAAAATTGGAATTTTTGAAATAAAAGAATAAATTCCCACGCGAACACGAATCACACGGGCCACCATTGGCCGGGTCAAAATAAACTCGCGGCTCTCAAAATTTTCCAAAGCTATGAAAAATCTAACCAAACTAAAAAAAAAGTCAAACCACCTCTAATCTCACTCAAAAAGCTAATCCACAACTAAGACAATACTAAACACGAGAATTAGGGGTCGGAATCTTACACATGGTCCTGGCAAAGTGTAAGAACTGGATCTCCCAGTATGATATTGTCCTCTTTGGCTCATGGGGCTTGGGTCCTGTGGGCTCTGGCCCAATCTTTCCTCCAAGTTTTGTTTTCGGAGCCCATTAAGCTCCAAAAGGCCTCATACTAAGTCACATGGTGTCCTCCAAATTAGCCCAGTCTCTGGGCAGTCTCATAAGCGATGTGAGATCGTAAAATCTCCCACCCTCAGAGGAGAGCCGCCCTCGGCTCTGATACCAAATGTAATGACCTGGATCTCCCAGTATGATATTGTCCTCTTTGGCTCATGCGGCTTGGGCCCCGTGGGCTCTGGCCCAATCTTGCCTCAAGGTTTTGTTTTCAGAGTCCATTAAGCTCCAAAATGCCTCATACTAAGTCACACGGTGTCCTCCATATTAGCCTAGTCTTTAAGCAGCCTCATAAGCAATGTGGGATCTTACACAAAGAATAACTATAATAAGTTTATGCGGTTGCACCTATTCAATCTTGGATGGAGACTGCCATGTTAGCATGGGGCCCACATGACTGGTCCTCACCGCCACTATGTATCTCACTATACATGCATGGGCCCGCAACTCACTTCTTAGTTATCTAGTACTTAGGTTTAATTGATTTTTGATAATACTTGGGCTTCCAGAGATGCAAGCTCATTAATGATGGACCCGACCTTTCGTCCTCTCCTTCCGCCCCGAGGCTGCCGGGGTCCGGCGGAGGAGAAAAGCGGGCATTAACATTTTTTTTGTACGGGTATGCCAAATTTTCTATTCTACTTGGAATTTGAAGTGGTGATCCAGAGATTCACCTTCACAAGTAGAAAGGAAATCAACTCTTTTTTCTAACTTTCCATTGCACATATATTTTAAGAAAGAGACAAAAAAATTTTTAATGCCGTGAGAGGCGATTTCATTTTGTTTGCCGTTTAAGGAGTTTTTTTTTTTTGTGTGTGTCGTGAAAGGCGGTTTGGCCGTGAAAGGCGATTTTGTTTGCTGTGAAAGGCAATTGTTGCCGTAAAAGGCGATTTTGTTTGCCGTGAAAGACGATTTTTGCCATGAAAGGCGATTTACAAATCTCATTAATAATGAAAGACAAGAAATGTGATTTTTTTGTCTCTTTACAAAGAATACAAAATACAATAGAAAAGTGAGAAAAGGAATCTGACTTCTCAAGAGATTGCGGGGACTCATATAGATCAACGGTCACAAGTCATATATGGACTTCGCCACCGTCCTTTAGATGAGAACACATGATGCTTTGATTCTTTGGCTTGGCTTGGACCTCAGTTTTTTAGAGGATAAATGTTAGGAGTTTGTGTATTGCAATTTGATGGATGCATTATCATTTTAGCATCATTTGGATTTTCACACATGCATTGTTTTAGAAAAACTTGAAATCTTGATTTACACATGCATTGTTAGAAATATTGATTTATGCATGTTTTGATTTTTAACTTGGATGCATTTTTATTTGAAAAGAAGTTTTATGAATCAAGCAAGCCTATGAGTTTTAAATCTTTCAAATCATTTTAGGCTTTTTATGTTTCATGATTTTAAACCTATTAGTTTGATTTAAATCATGATTCCAAGCTTGATTTAATGGCCCAAAAGTCCCCTCATGAAAGTACTTTGAAATATGCAATTTTAGGGGATCTTGGTCCCAAGCCCGGGTCGACCGGCCACACTGCGGGTCGACTGGGTAAAGAGCCGTTGTAGCTCTTTTCAAATGGTCAGATTTTTTACCGTTGAGTACCAGGTCGACCCGGGGGTCATGCGGTCGACCGAGGACTAGCCGTCGGGCAGTTTTTGGGTATAAATAGTGGCTCATTCCTAAAGAAAAAATGAGGATCAAGAGGCCCTCCTTGAGATGTTTTGAAGCCAATCAAAGGGGAATGAGCTAAGGGATGAAAGGGGTCATTTGGAAAGCTAAAGCTTGGTTTCATTGAGTTAAATCACTAAGTAAGCTTTACTTTTCTTAATCATATGTTTTCATGATTTGCTTTAATTATTGGTAAATCTTTTCTAGCATGATAAACTATGATTTGTTGTGTCCTTAACATGTATATGTTTTTTGGATTAATTTATTGTTTTGGATGCATCACCGTGATTCTATTCAAGTAGTACTTAAATTGGTATCTCTAAGTAAATCATGTTAATGAAAACATCTTTGAAATTTTATGTAACATGATTCCTATACTTGGTTGAATCTTTGGTTGTTGTTTTTCATCATAAGAAAATCACTTTCAAATCTATCTCATGTTTTGAATTCAACAACTTCACAAATCATATGTATGTACTTTTGTTTTAAAGTTTCACAACTTGCTTTGCATTGATAGGTATATCATTTTCAAGTTGAATTTATAATTACATATGATTTGTCCCCTAACTTCAATCAAATCTATTTTATGTTTTATGCTTATAGCATACACATATTGAGCTACATTGTTAATTTGATTGACATCCCTATGCATCACATGTTTTGTTCTTAGAATTTCACAACTTGTTTAGAAAACATATGTATATCTTTTACAAGTTATTTTTAACATGTGATTAGCATTCTTTCCTTAATCATAAATGTTTTTATGAGCTAAATTTTTTAAAAGCCTTTGGCATACATTTATGAGCTTTCATTTTCAAATTGATTGAGGACATCATACATACACATTGTGCATTCATCTTTGTATTCATAGTGTGTGTGTGTGTGTGTGTGTGTGTGTGTGTGTGTGTGTGTGTGTGTGTGTGTGAATTAGATTTTCACTTTCATATCCGCCTAATTAAGAGGCATTGTAATGAGCTATAAATTGTATCCCCATCAAGTGTATTCTAGACACTACTTAGAGAGATAACCAACCTTTTGGTTGAAGAGGTTATTGCTTAGCCTAAGAAAAGCATAATGTAAAGGTTATTGCTTAGCCTTGAAAAGCATATTGTAAAGGTTATTGTTTAGCCTATTGAAAAGCATAAATAGTGGAAATCTGGTGGGGTGTTGGATCACAAGCCGGTAGTAGATGTAGGCATTGAGGCCGAACCACTATAAATCCTTGTGTGATGGTGCATGCTTTGTGGTGATTGTTTTTGTTTAGCTTCCGCATTTAATTTTATAATTTTCACTTGTGACAAGTTAATTTTAAAGAAGTTAAAATTGGGCTTAATTGGACACATTTTGAAGCTCACCCTATTTAACCTCCTCTAGGGTTCGGATCACGGACTTTCAATTAAGACCAAGGGGAGGTCCTATATCCAGTAAAAAACCGAGTAAACGGGATGAAAAGCCGCGTTTAGGCCATGTTGGATAGAAGGGGAGGGGACCTTGGGGGTTGGCCCCCCAAGGGGCTTCAATCACCTTGTGGTGTTTCTGCAGTAGAGTAGCAGGACTTCTTCAGAATTTTCTCTCTCTTGCTTGTGTGAATGTGTGTCTGGATCTTGGAATGACCCCTTTTTATAGGCTCTTGGTAGCCATGGGGTGATTTATGGCATTGATGACCCATGATGAGAGAATTGATGGCATTGATGCTCCATGATGGGAGGAGTTACAAGTTTTAATTCTTTTTTTTTTTTTTGTAACTCCTTTTTCTTGGCTTGTGATTGGCCGATAGAGAATGATGGGCATTTAATCGCCTTTAATCTCCATGATGAGAGGAGTTTCATGGTTTTAATACCATGATTGCTTGGATTTGTAACTCCTATTTTCTTGATTCTGATTGGGTTGTTCAAAATAATGGGATAATGACCGCATTAAGATGTCATAAAATGGATCAATTAATAGCATTAAGTGGTCACTAGGGCATTTGAAGAGTCGTGGGCCGTGCCCCATCTTTTGGAATTCTTTTTGCGACGATCACCGATGGATCCACATGTTGTTTAATGTCTAATGACGATGCAACTGCAGACATTGATTGGTGCCAGTGGGCCGGTGACATCTGTCTTATCGATTTCTCGATTGGTCAGACAAAAATGGTACTTTCTTGGTCAACCGTTTGGCGATCTTGGAGCGATCAATGATAATTTCATGCTCTTGAAAGTGGATCCGAAATATTGATGAAGATCAGTCGATTTCAAGCATCAAGAATCGGATTTTCGGAAAACCACAGGGGCTGGAATTCCCGAATCGCGAAAGGGTTGGAAAATGGGCAATCCGGCGGAAATCCGGGTCGCCGGCGATGATGGAGGCTCAAACGTTGTCGGTTTGACTTGAAATTTGACACAGAGCCTTTTGAAGATATTTTGAGACCATCCGTAGGCTCTGATCGAAGTTTTGATGTTTTCGACGCCGTCGCCGCTAGGAGCGCCTGTTTAGCTGCCGAAGGAGTGAGGCTAGGCCAAATGATGCTGGAATGGCCTGGAACTGCACATGGAGCCCCTAGTGGTGTTTTAAGGCCAATTGTGTGCTCCATTTTTTGTTTCAAGGTCTCTAGCTTTACCGCCACCGATAGCTCCTTCTCAACTGCTGGAGGGGTGAAGTTGCGTCAAATGATGTTGAAATGGCCCGAAACTTCAGATATACCCCTCTTTTGGCTGTCTTGAAGAATCTTGCAGTTTCTGCCTGGTTCTGACAAGATTTGACACTTGAAGTGGCATTGCCTGTTTGTGGTAGGATGCGGTTTCATGTGGCTTCTTGATGTTAAGGAGGCAAGGTGACTTTTTTGGTGTCAACAAATGCCCCCTCGATGTACAGCGATGAGTAGCTTTTGGAGTCGATGTGCCTCAAAAAGAAACTTGAAGGAGCGCTTTTGATTTAACCAAGAGTCTTTGAGCATTTTTTTTTCTTTTTTGAATAGCCTTTTGAGTTTCCAAGGGGATTTTATGGCGGTGAGAAGGATTAAGTGAAAGTCCTTGGATCCTAACCATAGAGGGGGGGGGGGGGGGTGTGAATAGGGTGTGCTACAAATATGACCAATTTAGACCAATTTTAATTTCTTAACATAAACTAGTCACATGTGATGATTAATCAAACAATATGCGGAAGCTAATATAAACAATCACCACAAAAGCAAGCACCACAACACAAAGGTTTATAGTGGTTCGGCCTCAACGCCTACGTCCACTACCGGCTTGTGATCCAATCACCCCACCGGATTTCCACTATTTATGCTTTTTACTAGGCTAAGCAATAACCCTTACAAAGTTGTTTTTCTAGGCTAAACAACAACCTCTCAAGATGTTTTTCAAGGCTAAGCAATAACCTTTACAAGATGCTTTTCTTAGGCTAAGCAATAACCTTTACACAATGCTTTTCTTAGGCTAAGCAATAACCTTTACAAATGAGAGATTTCTCAAAGAAGGTGTCTCTGCAAGAACACTCTATGAGATACAATTAAAGCTCAATGTAATTGCCTCTAAAATAGGCTAATATGAAAGTTTAAAACAAATTACAAACATACACTAAAACAAGCTAAAGTGTGTGCATAAGTGTATGAATGCTTTACTTCAATCAATTTCTACAATGAAGCTCCTAAATGAATGCTTGATGCATTTTAAAATCAAAGCTTAGAAAAAGATGATTGAAGATAAAACTAATCACATAAAAGATTCAAACAACTTTGAAGAAATGAACTAAACAAGTTGTATGAATATTAAAATCTAAGAATGTATGTGATTTAGTTAAGAGAGTTTGCAAACCAATCTAATTTACCAAAGATGATTTTGAGTTTGCTAAACATCTCTTTACCAACTAGAAATCATGCATAAAAGAAAATACAAAGATTTAAACATGCATAGATTCTAATTTTAATGGAAATCAAAATGACAAGTAAGATGTACCTTTTTAAAACTCAACCATTTGATTTCCAAAAAGCCCTCTAGCCTTTCCAACTTCTTCCCCTTTCTTTGGCTCCAAAATGGTCTTAAAAGTTCATGTATCAAGCCTCCAAAAAGGTTGGAAATGAATTGATTTTATACCAAAAAACAGTCCAACGGCTAGTCCCAGGTCGACCTGGCAAAAGGGGGGGTCGACCTGGTACACACAACGGTCAAAAAAGTGACCGTTGGTGTTTCAGGACCCAGTCAACCTGCAGTGTGGCAGGTCGACCCGGGTCCCTGGCCAGGTCGACCTGCCACACTGCAGGTTGACCCTCTGGGACCAAAAATCCTATTTTTTCCACATTTGAAGGTATTTCTTGGAGAGGATTTTTGGGCCAATAAATCAAGCTTGGAAACATGTTTTAAATCAAATTAAGATGTTTAAAAACATGAAACACAAAAGGCCTAAAATGATTCGAAACTTTAAAACCAAAGGCTTGCTTGATTTGATAAGACTCTTTTCACATTAAAATGCATACAAAACTGATTCTGAAAATGATGAAAGTATGTAAGGCATAAACCTAAATCCTCAATTTGATTTCTCAAAAGTAATGCACAAGGAATTAGGTTTTCAAAAGAGTTTGGATTCTAAAACCAATGCATCCAAGTTTAGAAACAAAACATGCATAAATCATTAATTCTACAAGTCTAAAAACCAATGCATGTATAAAACCAGATTTCTCAAGAGTTTCTAAAACAATGCATGTGTGAAGATTCAAATGATGCTAAAGTGAAAATGCATCCATCAAATTGCAAATACAAAATCCCTAACAATCTCCCCCTTTGCAATTTGATGGCAACTTACTCATCATTGAAATTACACACCGAGTCTTCAGCTCCCCCTAAGCTGGACAAGTCTTGAAATCTTCTTGGATGCTCCTCCTCTTAGCTTGGGCTTTTGGGCTCTTTTCTTCAATCTTCTTGATGCTTGGAGCTTGATCATTATTCAAGCATTGTTTTCATCTTCCTCTCTATGGCCAAGCATCTTCTTTAGCTCCAAGCTTTGTTTCTTCTATTAGCTCTCCCCCTTTGACCATGCCTCTCTCTCCCTTTGGCAAGATATGCATTCTCTCCCCTTCTGAAGATCATACAAAATCTCCCCTTAGGAATCTTGGACATTCTGTTCACCCTTTTGAGAACTAGAATGCTCTCTCCCCCTTTGAGATTAAATTGCAAAGGTACTTACACACATGAAACAAGGAAAATACCTTTAGTAGCACCTGTTAACAAAAGAAATAAAAAATTATAATTATAACAGGTGATCATGTATGGTCATAGTTTTTAAGGGTCCAAAGGCAATCCAAGGGTCAATTTGATCAAAACTAATACTTCCTATGAAGGTTTACACTCCCCCTCAATCCATTCTCTTCTTTTGTCAAACTTTTGACAAGATATAACTATTTGGTTCAAGAAGTAGATGGTTTTACCAATTGAGGGTCAACTTCAAGGAAATGATTATATTCGTTTGACTATAAGGCTCAATATGATCAAATTACCAAAAGAAAGCAAGGTCAATGAGAAAAGCAATCATAGATATCAATTGGAAAAACAAAGAATACCAATTGAGATTTAAGGATAAGACTATTAAATCAACCACTCTAAAATGGAGTTATAAAGAATATAACTATTAAGATAAATCCAAATTAGAGCTATCCATGATGCAATGGGGTTTACTAAACATAGCATCAATCAATATAACTTATGAAAATCATATGCTATGTAAGTTTTGAAATCATTTCATTCAATCAAAAAATATGACTATCATGAGCAAGAAGAGTGAAATGAATTTCAAGCATGAAGCCAACCTCAACAATTAACCAACCAATATTATGAACACTTAAACATGGTGGTCATGAGATTTACCTATAAGAGCAAGTGAGGTGGCAAACATGAGCATTATGATGCTAATGGAATGTGATATGGAATGTAAACATATAAATATCAAGATCAATCCAATGTACACAAGGTCTATCACATATATACACAAGATAAGACATCAATTGGATATGAAATCAATGGAAAATTATACCAAATGAAACCAATTGAATATGATAACATGATAAATAGCAAGGATGTGACAAACACAAAATTCCATAAAGCATCATAAGAGGATATTCATCACTTTTAAAGATATGACTAATGAGCATAGTGATGAACAAGGTAAATTGCAATGCAAAAGAATATTACTTGGTAATGCAGGCAATTTCTAAAGTGTCAAAATCATATGAATTCAACATCTAAGATATCCATCAAACATATAGAAATATGAGGAATGGATTTCAAAGAGTTTCATATGATCAAGATCACTACTATGAAGTGGAAACATGTATAAGGAAGATATCACTTAGAGAATACACATGAATCAACATCATAACCATCCAAAAAGAAATGACTAGAAGGCATAGAGGATGGATTTTGGTTCTAGTATGGTTTCTACAAATATAACTAATATCACAACCATACATGGAACCAATTGTCATTTGCATATAAAAAGAATAACTAAATAAGCAAAGATGCAAACAACATTCATTTCCAATTCTAAGATAATGAAACCAAAAGGAAAGGAAATGAGAACATGGAACATGTAGAGCATTTCCATTCAAACAATCTTCAAATCATTTTGATAAACAAAATCCAACAATGAGCATAAAAAGAATGATTTTGAAGATCAATTTTCAACATTGTATTTTAAAAGATATAGCTTAAATGAAACACATACAAGTTGATTTTTCAAAACAATGATTTTCCATATAAAAGTATAACTTAGAAATACATGGAAAAACTTGAATTGATTCAAATCATTTGTTCAAAACAATCTTACCAAGACATCTACACAAATGATTCAACAACAATTGATCATGAATAATCTAGCTATGAAAGCTTTTGAAATCACAATCAATTGATCATGTAGAAATGCAATGCAAAACATAAAACTAAATGTGAGCAAAAAGAAAATCTAATCATGATGAAATTATAATCAAATGATTTTGAAAACCATGATATGTAACTTAGAATGGTGCATGAAAACAAAATCAATTGATCATAAAGAAACAATGCATTTTAATAAATGTAACTATATAGAAACAAAATGCAAATGCAACATGACCAACAAAAGGATTTAACTAAAAAGGGTAGGTTGGTCAATGAGGTCCAAGGCCCTAAGGTTTGTCTAGGTAAATAACTTTAGGAATCCACCTAAGGTCTTGAGAGGGTTGATCTTTGAGGTCTTGATTTGGAGTCCCACCAACTATAGGAGATTTGACTTGATAAATTTTCAATTTAAACTTATCACCATGATATTTAGATTTGACTAAATTTAGCTTAGAATGATGATTAGTCTTTTGAGGTTGGTGGGTTTGTTTCTTAGGGGATTGTTTCACTTTTCTTTTCTTCTTATTTTCTCCCTTTACTTGACTTTTGAATTTTAAATTTAACTTTGTTACTTTCTTCAAAAGTTCTTTCATGGGTTGATATAAGGGAGATAGGTTGAGAAGCTTTTTGTTCATAGATTCTTTTAAACTTGGTTTAACTTGTTTAAACTTTTTAGAATCTATCTTAGGAGACTCCATTTTAAATGATTTAACTTGTTTAATCTTTTTGGAGTCTTCTTTGTTTTTTAGTGTCTTACCCTTCATAGATTTAGATTCTACCGTTTTGGGTTCAAGGAGGGGTTTAGACACATGACTTTTTCTTCTTAGTTTGCACTCAAACCTAAAATGCCCTTCAATGCCACAATAATTACATTTGGTTTTGGGCAAAGGAGAAAGAGTGCTAGAGAATGAGGACTCACCTTTCACAAAAGTGTTGGTGAATTTAGGGTCATGTGACATATTCCTATTAAATCCAAGACCCGTCCTATCTCCTTTAGATTTACCCAATCTAAATAATTTTTCAAATTTATCTTCTCCTTGGGTAAATTTGCACTCATACTTTTGTTTCTAGCTTTCAAGTTGAGTGACTTTGGTTATAAGGATTGAATTTTCATTTTTGACTTTTGAAAGTTCATTTTCAATTTCCTTATATTTGCTTAGCTCTTCATTGGCAAGTTTTAAATCAAATTTAAGTTCATTAATGACATTAGATCCAAGTTCTAGAGTTTTTATCTTATTTTGAGAATTAGATAAATTTTCCGTAGAAATGGTTAACTTGGATTCTAAATTGTTAATGTCTTCATCTTGCCTTTTTATTTGATCTCTTAGATTTAGATTTTCCTTATTGACATTATCATAACCCATCTTTAATTCTTTTAGTTCATCTTGAATGTTAGATAGGTTATTTAAAGAGATCATGAACTTAGATTCTACACAATTTATTACTTCTTCTTTCTCTCTAAGTTCATCTTTTGAAGAAGCTAGCTCTTTGTTTAGTCTTTTAGATTCTTCTCTTAATTTATTGTTTTTCTTATTAAGTTCTAGAGAAAATGTGTATAATTCTTCATTGTAATCATTTTCTTCCTCTTTTGAATCAAATTGAGATTCATTTAATTGAGGGTTTGAATCTCCAATAGAAGGAAGAATGAGGGGTCTAGGAGAATCTACACAATAATCTAAACTATCTATCATAGTGGAATCCATCCTAATGATTTTCATGTAAGGACAACTCTAGGGTTTTTGACTCTAGGTTTTTACACCTAATCAAGAGTTCCAAACACTTGATCCTATAAGATAGAGCACGAGGCTCTGATACCAATTGAAAGTCCTTGGATCCTAACCCTAGAGGGGGGGGGGGGGGGGGGGGGGGGTGAATAGGGTGTGCTACAAATATGACCAATTTAGACCAATTTTAATTTCTTAGCATAAACTAGTCACATGTGATGATTAATCAAACAATATGCGGAAGCTAATATAAACAATCACCACAAAAGCAAGCACCACAACACAAAGGTTTATAGTGGTTCGGCCTCAATGCCTACTTCCACTACCGGCTTGTGATCCAATCACCCCACCGGATTTCCACTATTTATGCTTTTTACTAGGCTAAGCAATAACCCTTACAAAGTTGTTTTTCTAGGCTAAACAACAACCTCTCAAGATGCTTTTCAAGGCAAAGCAATAACCTTTACAAGATGCTTTTCTTAGGCTAAGCAATAACCTTTACACAATGCTTTTCTTAGGCTAAGCAATAACCTTTACAAATGAGAGATTTCTCAAAGAAGGTGTCTCTGCAAGAACACTCTATGAGATACAATTAAAGCTCAATGTAATTGCCTCTAAAATAGGCTAATATGAAAGTTTAAAACAAATTACAAACATACACTAAAAACAGCTAAAGTGTGTGCATAAGTGTATGAATGCTTTACTTCAATCAATTTCTACAATGAAGCTCCTAAATGAATGCTTGATGCATTTTAAAATCAAAGCTTAGAAAAAGATGATTGAAGATAAAACTAATCACATAAAAGATTCAAACAACTTTGAAGAAATGAACTAAACAAGTTGTATGAATATTAAAATCTAAGAATGTATGTGATTTAGTTAAGAGAGTTTGCAAACCAATCTAATTTACCAAAGATGATTTTGAGTTTGCTAAACATCTCTTTACCAACTAGAAATCATGCATAAAAGAAAATACAAAGATTTAAACATGCATAGATTCTAATTTTAATGGAAATCAAAATGACAAGTAAGATGTACCTTTTTAAAACTCAACCATTTGATTTCCAAAAAGCCCTCTAGCCTTTCCAACTTCTTCCCCTTTCTTTGGCTCCAAAATGGTCTCAAAAGTTCATGTATCAAGCCTCTAAAAAGGTTGGAAATGAATGGACTTTATACCAAAAAACAGTCCAACGCTAGTCCCAGGTCGACCTGGCAAAAGAGGGGGGGTCGACCTGGTACACACAACGGTAAAAAAAGTGACCGTTGGTGTTTCAGGACCCAGTCAACCTGCAGTGTGGCAGGTCGACCCGGGTCCCTGGCCAGGTCGACCTGCCACACTGCAGGTTGACCCCCTGGGACCAAAAATCCTATTTTTTCCACATTTGAAGGTATTTCTTGGAGAGGATTTTTGGGCCAATAAATCAAGCTTGGAAACATGTTTTAAATCAAATTAAGATGTTTAAAAACATGAAACACAAAAAGCCTAAAATGATTCGAAACTTTAAAACCAAAGGCTTGCTTGATTTGATAAGACTCTTTTCACATTAAAATGCATAAAAAACTGATTCTGAAAATGATGAAAGTATATAAGGCATAAACCTAAATCCTCAATTTGATTTCTCAAAAGTAATGCACAAGGAATTAGGTTTTCAAAAGAGTTTGGATTCTAAAACCAATGCATCCAAGTTTAGAAACAAAACATGCATAAATCATTAATTCTACAAGTTTAAAAACCAATGCATGTATAAAACCAGATTTCAAGAGTTTCTAAAACAATGCATGTGTGAAGATTCAAATGATGCAAAAGTGAAAATGCATCCATCAAATTGCAAATACAAAATCCCTAACATTAAGTACCATCTCAAGGCAAAGTTTTGAAAATGACATGAGGGATTTGGATTTGGCTTTTGGATCTTGTATTTTCCTTTTGACCTTGTGAACCTAAGGGCTTTATGTGGCACTTTAGGCGGTCAAGAAAAGGTTTTTTAGTTTTTTTTTTTACCTTGTGACCTAACAAGCTGTATGTGGCAGGTTAGAGGGTCGGGGTTTGATTTTTTATTTTGATCTTGTGACCCAACAAGCTATATGTGGCAAATTGGGGGGTCAGATTTGGTTTTGACCTTGTCACCTAACAAGCTGTATGTGGCAAGCCAGGGGGTCATGATTTTTTTTTTATTTCGGCCTTGTGACCTAACAAGCTGTATGCGGCAAGTTAGGGGACCAGAGTTTTTTTTTTTTTTTTTGTGGAATGTCAATTTCAAGATTTTGACTCAATTTAGTATATGAGGTGGGACGGTTTGAATTTTGGAAGCTCATGAGGCTTCGATTTTCATTTGTATGATCCAATCAACTTAAAAGAGGCATGTAACCTTTTTTGTGTGCTCTTGGTAAGAGGGATTTTTCTTTGACTAAAAGCTTCTCGTAGTGCCTAGGTGGTCAAACATGACTCATATGGGCTAACCCATGGGACGTTAAGCTTTGTGTAAGTCCTTGGGATCCTAACCCTAGAGGGGGGGGGGGGGGTGAATAGGGTGAGCTACAATTGTGACCAATTTTAACCAATTTTAACTTCTTAACAAAAACTAGTCACATGTGATGATTAATCAACCAATATGCGGAAGCTAATAAATGAATCACCACAAGCATACACCACAACACCAAGGTTTATAGTGGTTCGGCCTCAATGCCTACATCCACTACCGGCTTGTGATCTAATCACCCCACCGGATTTCCACTATTTATGCTTTTTACTAGGCTAAGCAATAACCCTTACAATGTTGTTTTTCTAGGCTAAACAACAACCTCTCAATGTGCTTTTATAGGCTAAGCAATAACCTTTACAAGATGCTTTTCTTAGGCTAAGCAATAACCTTACAAGATGCTTTTCTTAGGCTAAGCAATAACCTTTACAAATGAGAGATTTCTCAAAGAAGGTGTCTTCACAAAAGAACACTCCAAGAGATACAATTTAAGCTCAATTGAATTGCCTCTACATAGGCTAATATGAAAGTTTAATTCAAATTACAAACATACACTTGAATAAGTTAAAGTGTGTGCACAAGTGTATGAATGCTTTTCTTCAATCAATTTTAACAATAAAGCTCTTAAATGAATGCATGATGCATTTTAAAATCAAGGTTTATAAAATGATGATTGAAGATAAAACTAATCACATGAAAGATTCACACAACTTAAAGAAATGATCTAAAACATGTTGTATGAATATAAAAGTCTAAGAACACATGTGATTTAGATGAGAGTGATTGCAAACCATTCTAATATACCAATGAAGATAATGAGTTTGCAACACAACTCTTTAAAGGCTTGAAATCATGCATAAATGAAAATACAAAGGATTTGAACATGCATGGATTTCATTTGAATGGAAATCAAAATAACTATAATGATGTACCTTTTAAAAACTCAAGCATTTGATTTCCAAATAGCCCTCTAGACTTTCCAACTTCTTCCCCTTTCTTTGGCTCCAAAATGCTCTCAAAAGTTCATGTGTCAAGCCTTGAAAAAGGTTGGAAATGAATGGACTTTATAGCCAAAAAGTGCCCAACGGCTAGTCCTCGGTCGACCTGTAAAGAGGTCTCGGTCGACCGGGAAGGCACAACGGTCATATTTTTGACCGTTGGCAGGTTTCAGTTCAGAACCTGCACACTCGACCGACAGTGTTCCCGGTCGACCGGGAAGCAGGTCTCGGTCGACCGGCGACACTGCCAGGGCCCCAAATCCCAGTTTTGCAATTTTCAAAGATTTTCTTTGTGGAACTTTTTGGGCCAATAAATCAAGCTTAAAAACATGTTTTAAATCATTCTAAGGGTTTTAAAACATGGAACATAAAAAGCCTAAAACATTTTGAAAGATTTAAAACTCATAGGCTAGCTTGATTTCTAAAACTCTTTTCAAATGAGAATGCATACAAAACTGATTCTGAAAATGATGAATGTATGCAATGCTCAAACCTAAATTCTCAAAATGATTTTCCAAATATAATTCACAAAGAATTAGGTTTTCAAAAGAGTTTAGATTCTAAAAACAATGCATCCAAGTTTAAAACCAAAACATGCATAAAACAATACTTTTACAAAACTTAAAAACAATGCATGTATAAAACCAGATTTCAAGGTTTTCTAAAACAATGCAAGAGTGTAAATTCAAATGATGTGAATATGTTCATGCATCCATCAAATTGCAAATACAAAATTCCTAACAATCTGCCCCTTTGCAATTTGATGGCAACTTACTTATCATTGAATTATCACAACAAGTCTTCAGCTCCCCCTAAGCTGGACAAGTCTTGAAATCTTCTTGGATGCTCCTTCTCTTAGCTTGGGCTCTTGGGCTCTTTTCATCAATCTTCTTGATGCTTGGAGCTTGATCATTCTTCAAGCTTTCTCTTCTTCTTTCCTCTCTATTGCCAAGCATCTTCTCTAGCTCCAAGCTTTCTTTCTTCTATAAGCTCTTCCCCTTTGACCATGCCTCTCTCACCCTTTGGCAAGATATGCATTCTCTCTTCCCCTCTTGAGAACTTGAATGCTTTCTCCCCCTTTGAAGAGTAGGAGATCTTTGAGTACTTGAACTCTCTCTCCCCCTTTGACATTAAATTGCAAAGGTACCTACACACATGAAATAAGGAAAATACCTTTAGTAGCACCTGTTAACAAAAGAAATCGAAAATGATAATCATAACAGGCTAACATGTATGGAAGTTATCTCTAAGGGCTCAATGGCAATCCAAGGGTCAATTTGATCAAAACTAATACTTCCTATGAAGGTTTACACTCCCCCTCAATCCATTCTCTTCTTTTGTCAAACATTTGACAAGATATAACTATTTGGTTCAAGAAGAAGATGGTTTAACCAATTGAGGGTCAACTTCAAGGAAAGGATTAGATTCATTTAACTATTAAGCTCAATATGATCAAATTACCAAAAGAGAGCTAGGTCAATGAGAAAAGCAATCATGGATATCAATTGGAACAACAAAGAATACCAATTGAGATTTAAGGACATGACTATTAAATCAATCACTCTAAAATGGATTTAAAGATATACCTATTAAGAAAAATCCAAATTAGAGCTATCCATGAAGCAATGGGGTTTATTAATCATAGCATCAAATAATCTAACTATGGAGAACATATGCTATGAAAATTTTGAACTCATTTCATTCAATCAATAAATATGATTATCATGTGCAAGATGAAAGAAATGAAATTCAAGCATGAAGCCAGCCTCAACTAATAACCAACCAATATTATGAACACATAAACATGGTGGTCATGAGATTTACCTATAAGAGCAAGAGAGGTGGCAACATGAACATTATGATGCTAATGGTGTGTGACATGGAACAAATATATAACTATCTAGCTCAATCCAATGCACACAATGTTTATCACATTCACAAGAAAAGATATCAATTGGATAAGAAAACAATGGAAAGTTATACCAAATGAAACCAATTGAAAATGACAACATGATTAATAGCAAGGATGTGACAAACCCAAAATCCCAACAAGCATCATAAATGCATATTCATCACTTTTAAAGATATAACTATTGAGCATAGTGATGAACAAGGCAAATTGCAATGCAAAAGGATATAACTTTGAAATGCATGCAATTTCCAAAGTGTCAAAATCATATGAATTCAACATCTAAGATATCCATCAAACATATAGAAATACAATGAATGGATTTCAAAGAGCTTCATATGATTAAGAACACTACTATGAAGTTGAAACATGTATAAGAATGACATTACAAAGAAAATACACATGAATCAACATCATAACCATCCATTACAAGTAATAACTACAAAGCACAAAGGATGGATTTGGGAGTTCTAGTATGGTTTCTACAAAAGAAACTAAGATTGCAACCATACAAGAAACTATATGATATTTGCATATAAAAAGAATGAAACCAAATGAGCAAAGATGCAAATATTTTCAAAACAATTTTCCATAAGAAAGTATAACTTAGTAATCCATGGAAAAAATATTTCAAATCATTTGTTTTTCAAAATAAATCTTATTAAGACATACAAACAAATGAATTTTGCAACACCAATTGATTATGAAAAATCTAGCTATGAAAGCTTGTGACAAACATAATCAATTGATTATGTATAGAGATGCATTGCAAGAGATATAACTAAATGAGAGCAAAAAGCAAATCTAACATGATAAAATTATAATCAAATGATTTTGAAAACCATGAAATTTAACTAGTACAGTGCATGAAGACAAAATCAATTGATCACAAATAAACATTGCATTTTAAGAAATGTAACTATGAAAGAACAAAATGCAAATGCAATCATGACCAACAAAAGGTTTAACTTATAAAGCATAGGTTGGTCAATGAGGTCCAAGGCCTTAAGGTTTGTCTAAGTATAAAACTTTGGGAATCCACCTAAGGTCTTGTGAGGGTTGAACTTTGAGGTCTATCTTAGAAGTCTCACCAACTTTTGGAGATTTGACTTGATAAATTTTTAATTGAGACTTATCACCATTATATTTAGATTTTACTAATGTAATCTTAGATTGGTGATTAGTCTTTTGAGGTTGGTGATTCTTCTTCTTAGGGGATTGTTTTCTATTCTTCTTATTTTCTCCCTTTCTTTGGCTTTCGAATTTTAGATTTAACTTTGTAATTTTCTTCAAAAGTTCTTTCATGTTTTGACTTAAGGGAGGTAGGTTGAGAAGCTTTTTGTTAATAGATTCTTTTATTTTTGGTTTAACTTGTTTAAGCTTTTTAGAATCTATCTTAGGAGACTCCTTGTTAATTGGTTTAACTTGTTTAAGCTTTATGGAGTCTTCCTTGGTTTTTAGTGTCTTACCCTTCAAATTTGATTTTACTTTCTTTGGTTCAAAGATGGGATTAGACACATTGCTTCTTCTTAGTTTGCACTCAAACCTAAAGTGTCCTTCAATGCCACAATAATTACATTTAGACATGGGCAAAGAAGTGTGAGTGCTAGAGAATGAGGACTCACCTTTCACAAATGTGTTGGTGAACTTAGGGTCATGTGAAATATTCCTATCAAATCCAAGACCCGTCCTATCTCTTTGAGATTTACCCAATTTAAATAATTTTACAAATTTCTCATCACTTTGGGTAAATTTGCACTCATACTTTTGTTTATAGGTTTCAAGTTGAGTGACTTGGTTTTTAAGGGTTGAATTCTCATTTTTAACTTTTGTTAGTTCATTTTCAATTCCCTTAAAAATGTTTAGCTCTTCATAGGCAAGTTTTAACTTAGCTTTAAGTTCATTAACTATATTAGATCCAAGTTCTAGAGTTTTTACATTACTTTGTGCATTAGACAAGTTTTCATTGGAAATTGTCAACTTGGATTTTAAATAGTTAATGTTTTCATCTTGTCTTTTAATTGTATCTCTTAGGTTTAAATTTTCATTTTTAAGCTCATCACAATTTATCTTAATCTCATTTAATTCATCTTGAGTATTAGATAAATTTTCCTTAGAGATAGTCAATTTAGATTCAAGATTGTTAAAGTCTTTGTCTTGCCTTTGTAATTGATCTCTTAGTTTTAGATTTTCCTTATTAAGATGATCATAACCTATCTTTAATTCTTTTAGTTCATCTTTAATAATATGAAGGTTATCCAAAGAGATCATGAACTTAGATTCTACACAATTTATGAATTCATCTTTTTCTCTAAGTTCATTTTTAGAAGAGACTAATTCTTGGTTTAGCCTTTTGGATTCTTCTTTTAATCTTTTATTTTTCTTGGAAACCTCTAAGGACCATGTGTACAATTCCTCATAGGCTTCATATTCATCAAATTCTTCTTCTTTTAATTCAAGTTGAGATTCTTTAATTTTAATGTTTGAATCTCCATAAGATGGAAGAATGAGGGGTCTAGAAGAATCTACAAAATCTAGCATAGTGGAGTCCATTCTAATGATTTTCATGCAAGGACAACTCTAGGGTTTTTGACTCTAGGTTTTTACACCTAATCAAGAGTTCCAAACACTTGATCCTAAAAGATAGAGCACGAGGCTCTGATACCAATTGTAAGTCCTTGGGATCCTAACCCTAGAGGGGGGGGGTGAATAGGGTGAGCTACAATTGTGACCAATTTTAACCAATTTTAACTTCTTAACAAAAACTAGTCACATGTGATGATTAATCAAACAATATGCGGAAGCTAATAAAAGAATCACCACAAGCATACACCACAACACCAAGGTTTATAGTGGTTCGGCCTCAATGCCTACATCCACTACCGGCTTGTGATCTAATCACCCCACCGGATTTCCACTATTTATGCTTTTTACTAGGCTAAGCAATAACCCTTACAATGTTGTTTTTCTAGGCTAAACAACAACCTCTCAATGTGCTTTTATAGGCTAAGCAATAACCTTTACAAGATGCTTTTCTTAGGCTAAGCAATAACCTTACAAGATGCTTTTCTTAGGCTAAGCAATAACCTTTACAAATGAGAGATTTCTCAAAGAAGGTGTCTTCACAAAAGAACACTCCAAGAGATACAATTTAAGCTCAATTGAATTGCCTCTACATAGGCTAATATGAAAGTTTAATTCAAATTACAAACATACACTTGAATAAGTTAAAGTGTGTGCACAAGTGTATGAATGCTTTTCTTCAATCAATTTTAACAATAAAGCTCTTAAATGAATGCATGATGCATTTTAAAATCAAGGTTTATAAAATGATGATTGAAGATAAAACTAATCACATGAAAGATTCACACAACTTAAAGAAATGATCTAAAACATGTTGTATGAATATAAAAGTCTAAGAACACATGTGATTTAGATGAGAGTGATTGCAAACCATTCTAATATACCAATGAAGATAATGAGTTTGCAACACAACTCTTTAAAGGCTTGAAATCATGCATAAATGAAAATACAAAGGATTTGAACATGCATGGATTTCATTTGAATGGAAATCAAAATAACTATAATGATGTACCTTTTAAAAACTCAAGCATTTGATTTCCAAATAGCCCTCTAGACTTTCCAACTTCTTCCCCTTTCTTTGGCTCCAAAATGCTCTCAAAAGTTCATGTGTCAAGCCTTGAAAAAGGTTGGAAATGAATGGACTTTATAGCCAAAAAGTGCCCAACGGCTAGTCCTCGGTCGACCTGTAAAGAGGTCTCGGTCGACCGGGAAGGCACAACGGTCATATTTTTGACCGTTGGCAGGTTTCAGTTCAGAACCTGCACACTCGACCGACAGTGTTCCCGGTCGACCGGGAAGCAGGTCTCGGTCGACCGGCGACACTGCCAGGGCCCCAAATCCCAGTTTTGCAATTTTCAAAGATTTTCTTTGTGGAACTTTTTGGGCCAATAAATCAAGCTTAAAAACATGTTTTAAATCATTCTAAGGGTTTTAAAACATGGAACATAAAAAGCCTAAAACATTTTGAAAGATTTAAAACTCATAGGCTAGCTTGATTTCTAAAACTCTTTTCAAATGAGAATGTATACAAAACTGATTCTGAAAATGATGAATGTATGCAATGCTCAAACCTAAATTCTCAAAATGATTTTCCAAATATAATTCACAAAGAATTAGGTTTTCAAAAGAGTTTAGATTCTAAAAACAATGCATCCAAGTTTAAAACCAAAACATGCATAAAACAATACTTTTACAAAACTTAAAAACAATGCATGTATAAAACCAGATTTCAAGGTTTTCTAAAACAATGCAAGAGTGTAAATTCAAATGATGTGAATATGTTCATGCATCCATCAAATTGCAAATACAAAATTCCTAACACTTTGAAGATGACTTAGATCTCATATGGTGTCATTTTGTAAAGGATATCTAAAAATATCTCCTTTGGGTAGAGAATATCTAAAAATATCCTTACTTGGAGAGAATCTCTCAAGTTTCTTTGATTTGGGAGAGATTTTCTCAAAGTATCTTTCTTTTGGAGAGAATATTTCTCATTCCCTTTCTTTTTTGAGAGAATTTCTCAAAGAATCTTCTCTTTAGGAGAGAATATCTCAAATCTCCTTTCTTTTGGGAAAGTTCTTAATTTTTAGCACTTACTTCCTAGTTTTTCTCCTTGTTTCCTCTTTTGGTTTGCTCTCTTTTATAAAAGCAAGGGAAGATTGGATCTTTGCTTCATTGCTATCTTTTTGCAAGAGTCTTCAAGATTGCTCCAAGATCAAGAACTTTTCTTCTTCTTCAAGAATCTTCAAGTTCTCTTTCTTTTTCATCCATGGCTTCAAGTAAGTTTTCTTCCTTCACAAGAAACTCCATGTAGAAGTAGAAAAAGTTTCTTTCTTTTCTTTTCTTTTCTTTTTCCCTTCTTTTTCTCTTTCTTTTCCTTTTTTTCCATGTGTTTTCTTCTCTCTTTTTTTTTTACACGTGCTCCTTTTTTTTTCTTTTTTTCTTTGTTTTTTTTTCTCACTGTTTTTCTTCTTTCTTTTTGTTTCACTATTTTTTTTCTAGCTGTATGGACCTGGTCGTACTGCCACGTGGCAGTGGGCCACGGCCTGTGGGACAGCCCATAAATTTTTTTTTGAAGAGATTTCTCTCTCTTTTTTTTTTCTTTCTTTCCCTCTTTTGCTCACCATGATAATGAGGTTTGTGCAATTCAAGATGTTCATGCATTTTTTGTTTGATGTATCAATATAGAAGGCTAAAGTCTCTAGGTCAAGCCAACATGAGTTTGGACTTGGGCAAAGTTTGATTGGTTTTGACCAAGTTGGGTTGGAATTGGTCAAACTTTGGTTAAGGTTTCCCTAGCATCTAATGCATGATGATTTTCTTTGATGCATGATTTTTAGTAAATTGATTTGGAAGCGTGATGATACATACCTGAAAATCTTTTACAAGTTTTGGGATTTGGAGATCACAGCAATGTTGAGCCCTTTCTTAGTCTTGCGGGATTTTGAGGAGCTTTAAAGTTTTGGAGTTTGGAGATCGCAACAATGTTGAGCCCTTTTCCAATTTTGCGAAAATTTGATAAGACTGGCTTGATCTCGCAGCAATGTTTGAGTTTAGACCTTCTTTGAGAATCTTCCACTGACTATGAGCTCACAATGATGTTGAGCTCATCTTCAAGCTTCCTATCTTTTTCGGGGTATTTCCCTTTTCTTCGGAATTGCCCCGAAACCATGCCAAAATTTTGCTAGATTTTTTTTATCTTTTATTTTCCATCCTTTGCAGGTAGTTCCTCCAAAACGAACAAGGGCAAAGAGCCTGTTACTAATGCACCTCGTCGATCTGCTAGGTCTCCTAATGCGGCCGTACAACAAGCCTAGGAGAAGGTCCAGTTTGTGGAGAAAAACTTGGAAGAGTGTGACTCCCTCAACTGTGATGAGATGAGACAACGATTGATCGCTCTCAAGGATGAGGAGTTTTACAAGATTATGGTTAGTAATCGTCCTTGGGCCATGGACGATCAGAGCATTGTGCCCAAGCCTACCTTTTTCTTTGGTGACGCGGTCCCTGACGACTTGACATACCAAAGGAGATGTTTCAAGTTCTCTTACACGACAGATGGTGAGGAGAGAACTATTTCTACCCGATCGACTTTTGATCGCACTATCTTGATCATGAGCCTTTCTCCCACATGCCCTAAAAGGGAAGATCTTCCGAGTTGGGTGAAGAGGACTAATGTGATCAAGACCGGGGTTTTTGTTGGCGGCCCCTCTAGATATGTAGAGAAGTCGCCTGTCCGCATGGACATGTTGATGCCAGCCAGCGGTTACCAAGGTTATGATCATCCATCGGTCGATTTGAGACCGGTGGGCCTTGGCATTTTCCGGGGTGACGGCAGTAATTGGGTGAAGCCTTTTCAACTTCGTGGCAAGCACTGACTCAAGTTGGGAGTCATGGACTGATCACATCCTGTAGGTTGGTGGGGCCATTCTGAAGGAGGCCGAGATCTTCGATGCGGTTTGCGCTTTTCAGCGAACCGTGGTTTTCTCCAATGAAGACTTCATGGCCATGTTGGAGTCATTCCTTCCACAAACCAATACCTTCATTGTCACGAATAGTGAGATTGGTTTTTCTTTGAAGGAATTGAGCGCCATCACTGGGTTGCCTGTCCTCGGCAAACTTTATAAGGAGTTCATGCCTATTGACATCCTTGAGGAGTAGTCTGAGGAGTTCAGGCTTTTGTACTTTCGGCTTGTTGCCTTCTACTATTTTTTGAAGGAGAATGAAGGCTCAAAAGTTAGGTCCAGTAGTTGGAGGAGTTTTGGCTCTTTGTTCCCCAACTTCTTTGACATCAGAGAGTCTTCTGATAGCACGAGCCGAGAAGCCAGAGCTAAGACTCCGGGTTCGAAGAAGACTTCTGTCATGCGAGAAGACTTGAAGGACTTCTTCATGAGCACAGGTGCCATTTATTCTGACATTGCGCTGCGGAGGGATCTTGTTGTTTACCTCACTTATTGGCTAAGTGAGGTTGTTTTTGCTGGAGGAGATGGAACGCACATCAGGCCTCATTGTATCTTTCCAGCTTGTCAGATGTCATTTGGAGAGCGGCTTGCTTTGGTGCCTGCTCTTTATTCTTGTTTGTGCACCGAACTGCAGGTTGCTGCTTTTCTTCTTCGGCTTGGGCTTCTTATGAACAGGGTATTCTTAACCCATATTTTTTATTCGTGGTATGTGTACCACTGTCCCGGCTTCCATCGATTAGGAGTTGCACAAGATGATGACCCTTTTATGATTCGATTGGCTAGAGGCACAGCCGTTTCCGAATCACTTTTGTCTGCCCATTTGAGAATCCGACAGTTCAGGGATGTCAAGATTGGGCATTCTTCAGTGAAGCTTTCTCCAGGTTTGCGGAAGAAGGCTTTTGATTTTGGTGTCTCCCGTGATTCCAACAAGGCAGGGTCGGGAAGACACTATTCTCTGACAAACATAGAAAAGTGGTGGCTTTTTAACATATGTGTTGGTACGATGGTGTATCATAGACATCTTTTTGTTGATATCTAACCGTATGTCCCCTCGCATTTTGCGTTGCAGTTGGGCTTCTCTCAAGACGTCGTTGGAGCGCCTTTGAGCATGGTGAAGCGTTTTGGAGGTTTACAGGACGGGAGGAATGCATGGGCTTTTTATAGTGCGGAGGACACTACCGCCATGATTTCCTATCCTGAGTTGCCCACTTTCCGGACTGTTGGCTTTACAAAATGGTTCATAAAGAGCTTTTCGGTGTACCGGGGGCTTTCCAAGAAGGAGCTCGATGTCAAGCAATCTTCTGGGAAGGGTCTTGGCAGATCAAATGGAGTCCGACGAGAGGAAGTTATTGCTTTCCTTTCTGGAGAAAAGCACAAGATAGGATTTCTCGGTGAACAGGAGGACATCATCAGATTTGTTAGGTTTTTTATATGTTGCTAATTTGATGGATACACTATCACTTTCACCGTCATTTGATCACACACTCTTGCACCTTAGTTTGGACTTTGAAATCTAAGTTTCTAGCTTGCATATGCATTTGGTCTCAAATGATTTAATCATGCATGTTTTAGAACTTAAATGCTCTTTATAAAACCTAGTTTTTCATGCATGAATTTTGGAAAATCAAGTTTGGCATCTAGGTTTGTGCTTTCCATACATTCTTCTTTTTTAGAATCTTGTTATAATGCATAAATCATACTGGCCATGAGTTCCAAGTTTCATCTTTTGGAAAATTGCAATTTCTACAGGAACTCCTCCCAGACCAGTTTACCCGGTCGACCGAGCCCTGCACCCGGTCGTCCGAGTCAACTAGTCGTTGGAAAATTCATCTAGTTTACCCAGTCGACCGAAGGGTCATGGGGTCGACCGGGAAACTAGCCGTTGGCTAATATGACCGTTGGGCCAGGTCGACCGGGGGTTCATGGGGTCGACCGGGCCAACTAGCCGTTGGATTGTTTTTTCTATATAAGTCCATTTCATTCCTCTCTTTCAAGGGGTTTTGTAAGACCCCGTCCCGAGTGACATCGATTAGTGTTGATTAAGTGATGTTTTAGTTCTAAGGTGTCGCGACCCTGGACCGGGAATCCGGGATCGGGACTAATGGTGGTTATCTACAACAACAATATACAGCTTATTTAATTTCCCACAGGTGTCCGCGGTGAGGATATCACAACCTTGCATGAATATTTCTTTTGAGTGCGGAAGCGTGTAGCAAATCAAATAGTAGACTATCTCTAATCATGCAAGTCTTAACATCAAATATCAAAACTGTATCAAAATGAGCAACGATCTATAGCATGTTTCACAATCAGTAGTTAAAGTTTGCAAAAGGTCAATTAGTTACATTCCCCAAAATTAGAGGTCAACAAAGGCCAATAGCACTACAACAAATTGCACATTTCCCAACACTATTTGTCGATGCAGGGAAAATTTGCGTTGGCAAAAGTCTTATTTCCAACGCATATTTGGACTGCGTTGGCAATTAGTGTTGGAAAATGATAGTTTTACCGACGCAAGTAAGACCGCGTTGGCAAAAGCTATTGAAACCGCATTGGCGCCAACAAAAAAAACACCAAAAGAGAGGGAAAGTTTTGCCAACGCGTTTTTATCTAATGGCGACACAATAATGCGTTGGCAATTATCTTGTTTACTGGCGACGCACAAGTGTGCGTTGGGAAAGGTCTGAGTTTTTATTCGTACAATTGCCAACGTATGAGTTGCGTCCCCAAAGCCCCATTTATGACAAACTTACCTTTTCCGACACTATTTTCCGATACAGTGAAAAGTTGCATTGGCAAAAGTCAGAGAAAATTGCTGCTTTTACCGACTCAAGTAAGACTGCGTTGGCAAAAGCTGTGGAAAAACTTTCCCGACACTATTTGCCGACGCAATGAAAATTGGCATTGGCAAAAGTCTTATTTCCGATGCATATTTGGACTGCGTTGGCAAAAGTCACATAGAATTGTTACTTTTACCAACACAAGTAAGATCACGTTGGCAAAAGTTATGAAAAACATACAATTATTTTGCTTACTGGCGATGCACAGGTCTGTGTCTGCAAAGCCCCATTTAGTAAAATTCATTTTTGCCAAAATAATATGAGCACTCCGTTTTAATCGCTTTTATTTATTCCCAACTCTCTACCTCTTTCATGGATTTTTATTTTTTTATTTTTTTATTTTTTATTCGGGGGGCAACTACAATAGTTTCTAGTAGAGTATGATGAGAACTTTTTTGAATGGGTCCCACTCGTCCCCATATATGGATAATCAAAGTAGTTCAAAATGATCATACACATTTAATTATGGGGTATCCCAATTTTTTGTTTAGAATTTAGTTGGAACCACTGTAAGATTGACCAAACAGAAAACCATGGCTAAAAAAATGTTGTTTTATTAACTCTTTTTTTCGTGTGTTCAATCATACGATGAGATAACCTCCATTCAAAATGAGATTTGACGATACCTTATAAACGTATGGTAGTTATTCATCGAGGGTCGGACTCATATATAAGGTAAGCCTCTATCCAACTTGAAAAAAACACACTACAATAAAAATACATTTTTAGCATCAAACTTATAGCAACGGCCGATAAAATTCGTCGCTATAAGACACTTATAGCGGCAGCCAAAGTTAACCCCGCGGTAACGCAATTTTTAAGTTACTTTTACCGGCGACCACTGATATAACTGTCGTTAAAAGCATTAGTCCAATGGCGCGGAGGCTCCGCGATTTTTTTTTTATTTGTACAGTCGAATTTATTGCGGCGGCGAATATTTTCAAGGGTAAAATGAGGTTTTAGCGTCGGTGATGGGATGGCCGATGCTAAAATGTAGTTTTTACGGCGACCGTAAGTGGCCCCCGGTAAAAGTTATATTATAATGCAACCCCCCCCCGATGACCAAATCTCGTGTCTCACTCTAAGATCCCTCTCTCGCCTCACCGTCTCTCACGCTTACATCGCCCTCTCGCCCATCACCTTCTCTCCCATCTTCGTCTCCCTGCGCAAGTCCCCTACACCTTCAGCATCCCTGCCAGAACCCGTCAACCCACCCTCTTCCTGGAGATGAATCTCTCTCTCACGCAGTGCCAGTCTCACGCCAGCTTCTCGCACGCAGTAGCACCTTAATCTCACTGTCTCTCCCCTGCATCCCTCCATCTCTTTTGCCCTCTCCATCTCTGTCGCGCCGTCCCTTCCATCTCTCACACTCATCGCTTGCCTTCTTCCCCGATCAGGCTCAGGTAGGCGGGGCGCAGTCCGGCTTCGGCACAGTCTCAGCTACACACAGAGGTCCGCTCTCTTTCCCTGATTCTCTCTTCAGTCTTCTTCTTTATTCTTTAATGCCTAGGGTTTTTGCTTTTGCTGTGCATTCATTTATTTTTGCAGGTTCAATAGGCATTTGATTGTTACTTTTGTCTTTCTGTTCTGTCTTTCACATTACTTTGAGTTTTGGTAAAGGTGGCTATCCCTCTTCTTCCTCGTCTGAAAAAGATCTACTCTAGCAAGTAGTGACGGCACTGCCGATCTCCTTCTCCTTGCCCACTGCAAGGATCCCGATTTCTGAACCCACAGAAACTCGTCTCTGATCCGTTCCCTTCTCAGCAACTCAGCCCTTCAGAGTCTTTCTTGAGTCTCTTTGTTTCTCAACAGATCACCTTCTCCAAAGTCATCCAGAGTCTCCTTTGATCTGAGTGAGCAGTGTCCAGAGGCAAAGATCTGCCTGTATCTCGGATCTGATCCGAGTGTGGAAGCAAACATTTTCAGATTTTATTAGCATCTTCTTTAAGAGAGATATCAGTGCGTGTAGCAAACATGGCAGAGACTGCTGTGGATTTCCTACTTCAAACCCTGGGTTCTCTTGTGCGGCAAGAAGCATCTCTTCTTCAAGGATTGCGCGGGAACATTAATGAAATCCAACCCGAGATGCAGAGCATGCGCTCCTTCTTGAAGGATGCAGACAGAAGAAAAAGAAGTGATGATGATGATGGAGTGAGGACATGGGTAGAGCAAGTAAGAGAAGCCACCTACAAGGTTGAGGATATCATTTCTAGATTTTTTCCCATTCAATTTCTAGCCCCAGATCGATACATGTCAGAAAACCCTAATCCTCTATTGATTGAATGACATTTTGAAGGTCTAAATTATTTAGGTTCCACACTCACCTATTTTCTTGTCCTGTTTTACCCAATTCCCCTGAGATTGTGATTCATGGCGGGGTGTTTGATTTCTCAGGCCTGATATGTCACTTATTTGAATCTCATGGGATAACTATTAACTATACTTCAAGAAAGAAAGAATTTCTCTGTTAGTGCAGTAGTGCCTCCTATTGATGGAAGCTTTCGCCGGGAAATCTGTACACAACTAAAAAAAGATCATCCTGAAGCCGCGAAAGAGGTGAAGAAAATGCAAACCCCATGGGCTCTACACTATTCTCAGGGGCCTTAGTCTTCATGGCCTAACAACTGGTGTTTAGAATTTTCCAATTCTCTTAACACAATAGGAACTAAAAAAAAAAAAGATTCCCGATGTTTTCATGAGATGGGAGCAACCCTGAACCTCTTCCATGAAATAAGAATTCAGGGACCCTGTTTAATCATGTATCCAAATACCTAAAAGACTTCTAGGCAATGCCTTTCTATGAAAGGTGCTAGAAGTAAAGGAATAAATGTGAAGGGGCCATTAAAAAATCTCCCCTTCCATATGAATTGAATACGCACCAATCACCACAAGAAAAATTACATCCTAAGAAAGTGACAGTCCTCATCTCCATCTCCACCTTGGACCCCTCATTCCTCACCTCTTTAATACTCCTTCAATGGAGTTCATTCAGTTTTATGTCTTACTTTTTTCTCAAAATATGAGCTTTTCATATCTCTGTCCACAACAATTTACTAAATACATCAAAATTTCCATCTAACTCTTTCTTCTTTTAAAAAACCATCCTCATGAAAACAGCAACGAGAGATTTATATCTAATAATAGCTTATAATAAAGCTATCATTACTACATAACTGATATTACTCTTATTTAGACATCTGATGTTTTTATGCTCTAGGCTTTAACAAATTCCCATATTTACTCAATCCCTTCTTAATAAAAGGGCCTTGATCGCAGATTGAGATACACAGAAAATTTGCTCAAATCCTCACATATATGCCTAATTGATGCTTGGTTAACTATAAAGTGATTTATTGAATTATTGGTGAGTTTTATATTTCATTAGACAAATTACCTCATTTTCTTATTGAACATTTTCTGGACCATTATTCATTTCATCTTGATTTTGGACAATGTATTGAACTTTGTTATGTAATGAAGGATATAGGAGTGTTGCAGATGTTTTAGTGCAAGTACTGTTTGCAAAGAGTTCAAATATGAACTGTGTGAAATTCTCTTTCACCATCATTTTCTCCTCTTTTCTCTTCATCTATGGATGGGTTTGCGCAACACTGTTTCTATTGGTGTATATCACTTCCCTTAGTTCCACATCTTGGTGAGCTTGTATTATTGAGAGGGCATGTAATATTAATTGTCTAGATCTTGCAATGGCAGGCCTTGTGGGTTACAAGAAATCATTTGCATGGAAACTCTTAATGATGGTATTATCTAGGGCTACTTTTACTTGAAACTCTATCTACAACTTACGCCAATGCTCTTTTTATATCTCATTGGCATTGTCATCATCTTACATATCATAGTGATAAACTAGCCATCATTTTAAGTAATATGATTTATCTTTTCTTGCTCTTTTATATTAGATTAGTTTTTGCAGATGAAATGGGTACTTACTACTTACCATTCAAAAGAAAAGATGAAATGGGTACTTTGGCTCTTATATCATTTATGAGAGTTAGTGTAGCTTTACTACTTAAGTTGACTACAATTAAGAAAGGAAGATGTTTTGTTTTTTCACTTTGTTGTTATTTACTTAATCTAATTACTTGAGTTTGTTGGTTTTGTTTCACCTTGAGTTATGGTATTGGTAGCTTTGACTGGAGAGCATTGAAATAGATATTTGGGTTTGCTCTTATTTATGTGAAGTACCTTTTTCGCCTTTTCTTTTGTTAATTTGATCAAGAGTTGGAATGGAAAGGAGGAGGTTTTGTTTGGTGGGCTGGTCCTTGTGGTTTTGGTTTTTATCAGAACAAAACAAATGAGTGTTTGAGAATTGCACTTATGTAATGGATTTTCTTTTTGAATGGAGATGCTGGTTGTACCTTGTTCATGGGAATTACTGTTTATTATGCTTTATGTTATTGTGGGTCTTCTTATTTATACCAATTGTTTCGAATTACTGTTTATTATCCATCCATGTTTAAGGTTTGGATTGATCTTTGGTTGGCGCTACTGTATAGATTATGGAATGAAGACAAGTGCCTGAGGGCGAATGGTTTTTTTTTTTCAAAGTATCTATCACACACAAGCATACATCATTTCTAACATAAGTACTTAAAGTAGTTGACCAATGTACTTTTACCAAAAATAAAAAAAGGAACCTAGCTACTCATGCTTTCAAGATTTAATTTAGAAAAACCCATACATTGGAAGAAAGTGATTTACAGTCATAAAAATAGTTAAATGTATTTGTGAAAATATGTTATACAAACTTCATGTCTCTCTTGAATTTATGTACTATAAATTCATCAAACAAATTCCTAAAGGTTTCGAAAAACCCATTACAGGTATTTATCTAAGACCTGCATGAAAGTAGTAATTAGTAATTGCAACCTGTAGCATATATACTAGCCACACCTACATAGTTTTTTTTCTTTCCTATTTTCCTCTCTTGTAGACCTGCATGAAACTGTACTTCTTTGTGATAATATCTTCTCTCCTTTTCTGTTTCCAGCAATGGATTTCTTCAATCAGGTGAATCTTCTTTATGGAACTATTACAGAATTCTGCACTCTAGTGGGCTGTTCTACAATGACAGCCGGACCAAGGTATATTTCTCTCTCCCCTGGCATTGGAAGACCTGCAGGCATGTGCTGTAATGTATTTGAATATTTATGCACACTAGACTAAAGGAGGGATGATAACAATGGCGAAGACGGTTATGGTGTTGAGTTAAGAATTATATTTAACAAGAACTAGAGAAAGTACAGAGTGTTCATGTGGTATATTTGGGTTGCGATGCTGTAGAATGGAAGTCCTCTAAATTTTAGATTGGGTGTGAACTGTGAAGAGACTGTTGTTAGAGACAAGTGCAGGCTACTGGTTTATAATTTTCAAGAACTTGCCAAGTGCATGGAAAATTGGGGTTCCTTTTTCTGTTTCTCACCCTAAGTGATGATTCAATTTACATTCTACAGAAGGATCAGCTATTATAGTGCCTTTGGAATTGCAGAATAGTGCTTTGCTCATGGTTGTAATTTCTTTGTTGAGTTTATGCAATTATGCAAATTTAAAACGTGTTAATTGCCATCCGTAGAAATCTTGTAGTCTTGTTGATAAGCAAATAAACTACATTCAAACCTCTTTATTTGCAGCTTCTTAGAGATGAAACATCCCTGAATGCCTATTTGCCTTGTTTTGCAGATGGAAGTGCAACTCTGCAAGGGGAAGGATCTCGAGGTGGCAGATAAGCAGCAAATTAACAAGGATCTTTGGACGTATTGCAGAAGTAGTAAATGTTGGATATGATAGGATTGGAAGTTGGAACTGAAGGTTAGTCCATGGGTAGCACTAGTAATTTTCATTGCTTAGTTGATATTTTCTTGTGTCTTAAATTTTCTTATTATTCACTAGGGATGTAATTTGGTTCCCCAAACTTCATCTGCATGGCCCACCCAAATAGAAGTGAAATTTTGATTGGACATCTACAAGTTTGGGTCATACTTAGGCCTGAATTTTAAAACCTGCATCAAAATTTAGGATCTAAATTTAATCATATGGAGTGTAAATTGGCAAAAAAGCTGTACCTCTCCTCTCTATAACAGTTATCTTTGTTTTTTAATAAACCCCATAACTGAGAATCTTCAACAAATAAAAAAATGTAAGGAAGCTAAAGATCTTAGAGAGAATCTCCCTATTCATTTGTGAAGGCAAGAAAAATCTCCTTAATCTCTCACTTCTCTGCCATATTCTTTTTCCACTTTTCTTAAATGAAACAATGGAACAGGGAAACCTTTCTTACTCATATGGAGAATGAGGAATGAGAAGCTATTCCTTATTTTTATTGAAGGGTTAGGTTCATCTCCTTTGTCTGCGACTTGGGCTTGGAGATCAAAGTCAGAGGGATCCCTTTTCATCGAAAGGCTCCCGTCGCACTCATCACTGCCTTCATAAGCAGACTCCACTGCATCTACATGGATTGGATTCTCCTCCTTTATGACTTTCACCTTGCAAGGAGACCCTCCTTGAATTTTAGAGGGCACTGAGACACCAAAAGATCTTGAATTCAAGTCCTTTTTCTTGGGTGAAGTCTTAAGTTTTTCTAGCTTCACTTGCTCGGTACCATTGCCTTTATTTGCATCAAAAGAGTGTGAAGATCCCTTCTGAAAACTCTGTAAGAAGAAAACAGTCCACAAGGTGAAAATCTCAACAAGCAAATGCAGAGATGAACAAGATGCCACAAACACACCAAAGATAAAAATAAAAACACATCACTCAAATACCTTTCTCAACTTGCGTCTCCACTTCTTCTTCCCAACCAGTGCAAAGATAAAACTCATTTCAGCCATTTGAGACCTCAATTTCATTCACTCTGTCTAGAAGTGTCCTTGTTATCTTCTTTTCTAATCTATTCCTGAACTGTAATTCACTCCTATGATTGATCCATCAATCTAACGTTGCTGAGGATTGGAGATCAATGTCCTAAATCTAACCAAAGGCCTAGAAGCAAAACAGATCAAAGGTTAGCAGTTATCAATGGGAGAACCATTAACCAAGCGCCAAACCAGATTAAGGTCAATTTGGAAAGGCACAATCTAGAAGAGAATCCTTCCACCTGAGCCCACACCTTCTCTAAGGTGTGAGAAGGTATCACTACAGCATTGGCCAGAGTAGAACACGCGACCCCTTCTCACTGGAAACCGTAGAGAACCTCTTCTCAAATCCAAACCTACACACCCATCGCATACACATGTAAAAACAGAGTGGTGCTTTGATATATCTACAACATAAACAATCTTCATAAAAATCCATGGTTTCTACAGAAAAAGGAGGTTTGATTCAAGACTCATCACAGAAAACATCATCTAGTCTACTAAAAAAAAAAAACCCTATACTATATGTGAGCAAGAATTATATATGTATATCATAACAAAAAGGTTTGCTATATCTATGACTATCTGCACCAATATTGCTAGAGGAACACTATAACATGGACAAAAAATAGAATTGGCCCATAAATGTTCGACAGCGGACAAGGGCAAAACACCCATTGAATTTGAATTGGAAGATGACAACAAGAAATTGGGTCTACATTGATCTGAAGCATCCAAACTCAATGAAGAGTTCTTCTGTGGAACCATTTAGTCCTGTTTGTAGTGCATAGGCGCTGACAACATTAAGAATTATTATATCTAAGATAATCTTAACCATTGTTACAATATGGTTCTTTCTCCAAACTACAATCTTCCCCTTTAAAAAGCACCAACTACAATGCCTATGCCATCTCCATAATTACACTCTCATGATTTAAAAGTTTAAAACCCTTTTCCACTTATATCTTGTGGGAAGGCTATATATATTAACCTTTGTTACATTACCTTGACTAACTCCAAGCTCTCTTCCCTATCAAAGTACACAATCAAAGATTCTAACTATAATTTATAGGGAGTGTTCTTTACTAGTGGCTACCCTTCATGCTATGAGAATCCTTGCTTACTTCTTACAGCATATTTACGCCATTGATTAACTGTTTCTAGTCCACATTCTAACTAACTCTTAAACACTACAACCAGGTTCAATCACAACACATCACTTAAGGAAATATTATAAACTATTAGTTCTTCATTACCAACATCTGTGGCAAAACAAAGTGCTCTGATGTTGCTGACACAAGCTCACACATGAATCTGTAAACTTCTAACTGGGTCATAAAGCATTCTGGTCACTTGACTGACAAGCCATTTTCTCTTACGACCTGCTCCCCAACCCCTCCACCATGTTTCATCCTCCCAAATTTGATAGCGAAATAAATGGATGGAAGAAATGGGTCTAGTATGGGAGTGGGATTTTTGAAAGATCATTCATTCCATGTGCTACAAAATTAATAATTATTTAAGGGAGCGCCACAGTTAGAAATGGGAATCAATCCAACACACACCTCCTCCCACAAGCAACCAACCATGCAGCACATCATTTAACAAGAATAATAAGTTTATCCTGCATAACTAGGGCTACAACTTTTTCTTTCATCTCCAGGTAGGTAAATAGCTAGTGTCATTGTAAAGTGCATGATCATTTTGAATGGGTTAGGTGCATGGTCGTAGAACACAGTTTAACAAATTCAGCTAGTGAGAGCTCCATAACCAATACAATCTGGCCAATATATCAGTCTAAACTGAAATATTGGTCCTTTTGATATGCTACAAAATTTGTAAATAAAAATAAAAAATTTTAAAAAATAAACTTGCTCTAAATAGTTAAAAAAAGAGTTGACGATCTTCATTGTGGTGAACACAAAGGAGTTTTAATTGAATTTCAAAAAACTGCCTATAAAAAATTGGTAAGGTCAAATTTGAAGAACTTCTTCAGGGATACATTCCCGTTTTGGAAAAGTCATAAAAATATTAGTGTGTTATATAAAGATGTGTTACTATCAAGAGAGTTCCTACAATTGAGAGTTATGGAATCAAACTGCAAATAGCATAGACAGTTACTGACTAAAAACACCATAAACAGTTAAAAATCATGATAATCTCATAAGCAGATGAACAACATACTGGAGGACAGGACAAACATTTGAACATTCAAAGAATAAGAAACGAAGCCACAAATCAAAAAATAACTTGATGAGCAATTAAAACTTACTTGCACTAAGCTAAGCTCCTGTTCATTTTGTAGTCGAGCCATTCTAGCAGGTGATTTCCATACAAGCACTAAGGTATCAAAGACAACACGGTTAGCCTGTAACCAGTAAGGCATCAATTTAACCATGAATATTTGATATAAATCGTACGTAAGTAGAGCACTTCAGCATGAATTTACAATGAATACTTGCCAATAGCCAAAAATGCATTTGCTATGTTGATAACCATCTTGTCAAAAAGAGCCAATCCAAGAAAAGTTATACAAGAACTAGCAAGCTCATTCAAAAGCATTACTTGAAAGAGAGAGAGACTGAGAGAGTACAATGGTACACTGAGATACAATTACACAGCATAAGAACAATGATGAAGTACAGAATTTTATGGGAGTACAAAATAAGATCTCATCAAGTACCAAATTAATTAGTTTGGCATCTTACAGGAAAGTCACCGAAAAACACAATCTTCACTTTTCATCAATGTTTGCATGATTTGGGCAGGTCACAATTTTATATTTTTTTCAGTACTGTCAGCAAGCACTAAATCAAGGCTTAGAAGAATACCATATTAAGAACTTGGTGATACCATCCACTTGGCACAAAATTAATTTCATTCTGTTCTTGAGTACATTTCAGCCAGATGGTCTGCAAATGTCATGCAATCAGCAGCTAGAGAGAGGAGAGAGAGAGAGAGAGAGAGAGAGTAGAAGCTAGTAATCATATAGAGATATCACCTTCTTAAAGCCTGTAAACTTTGTTTCAGAAACATCATCAAAAATATCATAGAACGAATTTTTCATGTTCCTGCATGAATTATATGCTTAACTGGGGACTTACATATCCTACATCCACAGCCTACAGTGTTCATGCCAATTTGTGAGTACAATATCCAAGCCGCTCCTTTGGATGGGTGTGTTCATAGGTTCCAGAATCAAATATAATGATTCATTGGATAAGGAGAAAAAAAAAGTTTATAACAAATCAATTAATCCTTTTGTCTCAATAATAATGAAAAACAGAGCATGAGCATCCAAAACCGAAGAGAATAATCTTTTAGGTGTGTGTGTCCCTTTTTATGTCTATTATTATAATTATTTATAAATATTTTGATCCCTATTATTATAAAAATTTACTTACTCAATTCATTATCTATTACTTGTAATTTTCAGCGCAAGTCACAGAGGAATAAAGAGAGCCGGAGCAAAGTGAAGACGCTTCATACATCTAGATCTCGATCATTTGCAGCCCCAGTTCTCGATCATGCAGGCAGATGAGCAACAGACTCCTCCATCTCAACCTGATTTATATTGACAGCGACACTATAGCAATAAGAAGAACAAATGGATCACAGATCATGCTGAGGAGACACATGTGAGTTGTTTCATTGACATGAGAATATTTGTTTGTATTATATAGTACTTTAGGTGAAGCAAAAGGAGTTTACAACCTATGCTCAAGGTCATTTTAAGCCTATCACTAGTTAAACATGTTGTGATGCAATGTTGCAATTTAATAGCCACGCAATAGCTCATCCCATATTGCATTACCATTTAGCAACTTCTCTTTACTCATTGTTCGTGGCAAGGCAAGAACTACAATTATTATATATGAAGTGAAGTGAGTGATTGATTCCAATTTGATTTTGACTATTGAGAAATCCAATTTGACCTCTCCTTTTAAGTCAATTTTCATTCAATACTTAAAGCTTATGGGCCATATAGTAGTGTTTATGGGTAGTCCTTATGATTTTAAGCTTAATATGACGAAGTCCACCAATTTGCACGGGGCACTCTTTGCTAGTATTGTAGATCCCAGTTTATTTCAATTGCCTAACATATATTAATTACATGACATATTTGAATGCTTCGATAATGCAGCGAAGAATGGAAGAGGCATTGTCGCAGCCTGAAATTAACTCTCCAGTGGCTGAGCAAGAGGTGATCCAGAATCTGCTAGGGAAGAGGGTCGCAAGGAGGCAAGGGTACCGCTCGAGGGGCCCATCATCATCTTCTACTGGTATCTTGATGTCTTCTGAGATAAGCACCCTACGGCAGCAACTAGCTGATTCGTTGAAAGCACAAGAAGATTTGAGATAAGAGTTGCGGCAATAGTATGAGGACTCGCAGAAGCAAATGCAAGATGAGGCAGCTGTGCAGGTTCACATGCAGAGTCAGATTCAGTTGTTGCTTTCCCGAGTCGGTATGGATGGTTCGGGTTCCTCCGAAAGATAAGGATTTGATGGTTTTATGAATTGACATGGGTCATCCCTCTAACGAGTTCATTTTGCTCCTTACTGGCCGTGTTTCATGGCGTGCTTTGGATATTTGATGATTAGATTTTAGTTGAGATTTACTTTATTGAGATATTTGACTTTTTTTGACGTGGGATATTACATTTTATGTGGCATGGACAAGTTTTATGATTGGTTTTAGTTTATTGATGACACATTATTTTTTATTGTTACATGATGAATGTGGGATTATTTATTTTTTATTAATGCTTATGCTTGTGCAATGTTAAAAATGTAGATTTGAATAGGAAAATATTGTATAGGAATTTTTCCTAATTTTTTCAATTATTTCTTAATTGATAAGAAAAGTTATTTCTCAACGCACTCTCTGCGTCACCAAAAGTAAATTTCTTGACTTCGTTAGAGACATTTCTTGACGCGTCAACACGTCGGAATATGTATGACCGGCGGTATGCGTGCGTCGTCAAATATGTATTTCGACGCTAGTATGTGTGTTGGCAAATGTATAATTGACATTATTATGTGTCGGCAATGACGTAAATCTATTTCTCAACGCACTCTCTGCGTCGCCAAAAGTGATTTTCCTGCATCGTTAAAGACATAACCCGATGCTTCAACATGTCGGGATATGTATTACCGGCATTGTGTATGCGTTGTCACATATGTATTCCGACGCTAATATGTGCGTTGGCAAATGTATAACCAATGTTATTATGCGTCGGCAATTAGGTACATCTATTTTCCGACGCACCCTCTGCGTTTCTAAAAATAATTTTCCTGCATCGCTGAAGACATTTCCCGATGCTTCAAGACGTCGGGATATGTATTACCGACGTTGTGTATGCGTCGTCAAATATGAATTCCGACGCTAGTATGTGTGTCGGCAAATGTATAGCCGACATTATTATGCGTCGGTAATTAGGTACATCTATTTCTCGACGCAATGTCTGCGTCTCTAAAAATAATTTTCCTGCATCGTTGAAGACATTTCCCGATGCTTCAACATGTCGGGATATGTATTACTGGCGTTGGGTATGCGTCGTCAAATATGTATCCTGACGCTAGTATTACCGTCGGCAAATGTATAACCGACGTTGTTATGCGTCGGCAGTTAGGTAAATCTATTTCCCGACGCATTCTTTGCGTTGCTAAAAGTAATTTTCATGCGTCGTTGAAGACATTTCCCGACGCTTCGACACATCGGGATATGTATTACCTGCGTTGTGTATGCGTCGTCAAATATGTATTCCGACGTTAGTATTAGCGTCGACAAATGTATAACCGACGTTGTCATGCATTGGCAATGAAGTGAGGTTGACCACTAAGTTCATTTTTTTGCCGACGCTGTTGGAATTGCCGACGTTTGGGACGACGCACCATTGCGTCGGCGAATGACCCTTTTTAGCCGACGCTAAACATTATTACGTCGGGAATGGTTTTCTTGGCATTAGGTTGCCGACGTGGTGCCGACGCATTGTACTACGTCGGTAAAGCCTGTCTCGATGCAATTCTGATTTTTCCAGATGCGGTGACTGCGTTGGTAAAATTGTATTTTGTTGTAGTGATATGAACAAAACAATAACCCCAAAAGAATGGTTAAGTAGTTCTCCCAAAATGTACGCCTCTCGTAGCAACCCGATGTCTACATGACATCGTCAGCACGCCACTCGACTAGAGGTTGCGGCTCACCTACCGCCTCCTCCGGCTCCTCCTCAAGGAAACCGGCAACGGGACCTGAGTACCAAAGCAAATGTATCAGACACGACGGTCTGGCAAGAGAGTGAAAAGATACAACAACATATAATAGATGAAATATCTCGAAAAGCAAGGAAATCTGTTTAAACGAGAACTCTCATAGAGTAGATAAATCACTTGTTAGAAAACAGGTAAATAATGTAAAACCATATAAGGTAACCAAGGAATCGGGAACTAACAAGATGGCAATCACATAGAGCTAAGTCCTCTGTCACTAAAGTGACAACAGTATCACAGGATGTTGATCTCAATCACACAAGGTAAGGAGAATCAACGCAAATCATATATATACAATATAAATATACGGGACGGGGCCACGGTAGCGAACCGAGTATCGGGACGGGACCACGGTAATGACCGGGTATCAGGATCCAAACTGCAGCTGGCGGGACGGGAGAGGGATCTCCAAGTCGGTGGATCAAACCGACGAGGTATCCAAGCTTAGTGGTGCCGACTCATAGGTCAAATAACAAATCGGGACATATGCAAGTAAAACAAGTACAATAAATAAACGAGCAAGACAGGGGTGCTCAAGGGCACACTGTCATTTCATGTCGGGCAATACATTTCGGGACAATTAACTGTTAGTAGTGTAACTATCATGCTTTCGGGAAAACAAATCATATAATACAAATCTTGGAATGAAGTGAAACAACGAACTATAACAATTTCTGTAAAAGTACTGGTTTCAAGTTTTGTTTAAGGTGAATAGGGGTCCCGTATGTCGATTGTAATAATAACTTGGTACTCCTTGAGTTTGAAGACATTCCGGGCTCCTTATTCACTTTGGATTTTCAAAACTTCGAATGACATCCTCGTGATATGGTTTCTTTCTCGAATGGCCTCATACCATGCCTAGTGAATCTCCTTTGATCGACAAAGCTCAGCGCTCGAGCGAACCCGAGCGAGGAGCTTTTCGAAACCTGGGGAATTTCGGTTACCTGGCGGTCAGCTGGCGGTTAGCCGCTGGCTGACCGCGCAGCTGACCGCGGTTGGGCTGCAGAAATATGGCTTACTGGAAAGCTAACCGCCAAGTGTGGTTATCTGGCGGTTAGCCGCCGATGGGTCCGGCGGTTAGCCGCTAGCTAACCGTGGAGCTGACCGAGTTTTCAGGTGGAGAAGTGTGCTCTCTGGAAAAGCAACCGTGACATTTCGGCTAGCTGGCGGTTAGCAGCCGGGTGACCGCAGGCTGACCGCCAGGTGCGGGAAACACCCACTGTGTTCAGATTTGAGCCCTTTCTCCTCCTCAAAACCATTCTCCCCACTTCCACTTGGTCCCTGCAATATAACTGAGCTAAGAGCTCCTCCAATGCCTCTATCTACACTTCTTCAAAACCCCATCATGTGTTCACTCCATCACTTCTTCCATATCAAGTCCAATACAAAGGAAAGAGGAAGGAAACCATTTCACAAACATTCATATAGGATATACCCAAAAGACAAAAAATGTTGAACCAACATGTTTACAAAACATTAAATGAGGCTATCAAGATGCAAAAGGGGCATTTATTTCAACCATAAACACATTAATGAAATCATGAAAATCCATAAATGCTTCACCAAACCATTTGAAACTTAAAACACTTCATCATTCACTTGCCTCAAGTCCAAGCTAGCCAAAATCAAGCCTCTACTCACTTCTTAAGCTCACTTCCAAGTTACAATCAAAAACCCCCAAAACAAACCCTAAAATGGGTCAAACAATGAAATGACAAGGAAACCTTTCAATAATAAAGGTGGAGTTTCTCTAAGGCTATAGGAACACAAATCTAGAAGATGAAGAAGAACACTTACTTGGATGACCTTCAAATGAAGAGAGCTATCTCAAAGGGAGTCTCAAAGTTGATGGATTCTTCTAGAAAAGGTATCAAAGTGAAGCTTGCTAGATGAAGAAGAGGTTGGTGAGTTCCATTTAGATGTTGGTGCAAGATTGGTGAGAATTGGAGAAGGAGAAGCAAGAAGAAGAAAGGAAAGTTGCTAGAAAACCCTAGGTCTCTCTCTTGTGCTGGAAAATGAAAATGGAAAAAGAAGGGGAAGGGTCTCCTTTGTTAACAATGAGAGGTTGGGTCCCACAACTTAAGGAACTAGTTTGGCTGAAATCATCTATTTCAGTACCTCGGACGAAGTCGACGAAGAAGGAAGAAATGATCGTCGAAATATCTAGTTTCCAAAAAGTATATGTTTCGCGGGTTTCGGGAATATCAAATTTTGGGTACAGATTTTGTGTGCAATGACTGTTTTACCCTCAAGGCTATGAAATCGGGTTTCGGGATCTCAAATGAACACGGGATCAACATGAAAGTTGAATGAAATAACAATAGCAATAAAATGGGATTAAAACCATGAATGCAAAAATCTCCGATAAATCCCCAAACATGTGCAATGTCATGAAAAGGAACCCCCAAAGGGCCCCACTAGTTATCAAAGCATTCACAGAAGCCCAAAACTAGAATCAAAGCTATTCCAAATCCAACTTAGCCAAAATCACTAATCAAGATTAGTACTAACTCGCAACTTAATTAGCACTAATCGGGTTCACTCGGGTCGGGGTCTTACATAAGGGTGTTTAGTCTGTTTTGGGAAAGTTGGGATTAGAATAGCTTTTGATATAGCTTTGGGGAATTTTGAGTGCCTTTGTGACTAGTGGGGCCCTTTGGGGGGTTCCTTTTATGACTTTGCGCTTATTTGAGGGTTTATCTGAGATTCGTATGTTTATCGTTATAATCCCATTTTACTTGTCTTGTTAATCCCTACAACTTTTATGTTGATCCCGTGCCCGTTCCAGACCCCAAAACCCGACTCTCCTAGCATTGAGGGCAAAACAATCATTTTACACTAAATCTGTACCCAAAATTTGATATTCCCGAAACCAGCGAAACATATACTTTTTGGAAACTAAATATTTCGGTGATCATTTTTCCTTTCTTCGTCGAATTCGTTCGAAGTCCCGGAAGTCGTAATTTCAGCCCACACAGACTTCACTAGTGGAGCCCACTCCCCACTTGCTTTATAAAGAAACCCTTCTTTCTCACTTCCCTTTTTCCAGCTCAAACCAAACCCCAAGCTAGGGTTTCCCTTCCTCCTTCTTCTTATTGCTTCTCCATTCTCAATCCACTCCCAAACTTGCACCAATAGAAGATTTGAGACCATCATCTTCTTCATCTCTTTGAGAACTCTCTCTTAATAGCATTTGTGGAGGAAACCACCTACTCCAAGACCTCCTTTTTGAACTAACCTAGCATTTTGAAGAACCCTCATGTAAGTAATCTTTCCCCTCTTTTGATATTGTGTTCTCCTTATTAGGGATTTTGTATATTGCAATTTGATGGATGCATTATCATTTTAGCATCATTTGAATTTTCACACATGCATTGATTTAGAAAATCTTGAAATCTTGATTTACACATGCATTGTTTTTAAGACTTGTAAAAATATTGATTTATGCATGTTTTGTTTTTAAATTTGGATGCAATTAGTTTTGAAAAGAAGTTTTATGAATCTAGCAAGCCTATGAGTTTTAATTTTTTTAAATCATTTTAGGCTTTTTATATTTCATGTTTTTAAACCTCTTAATTTGATTTAAATCATGATTCCAAGCTTGATTTAATGGCTCAAAAGTCCCCACAAAGAAAAACCTTGAAATATGCAATTTTAAGGGAATTTGGTCCCTGGGCCCGGGTCAACCTGCAGTGTGCTCGGTCGACCGAGCCCATGGACTCGGTCGACCAAGCACACAGCAGGTCGACCAGGTAAAGAGTCGTTGGAGCTCTTTTCAAACGGTTAGATTTATGACCGTTGAAGCCCAGGTCTACCGGGAAGGGTGCAGGTCGACCGGGGAGCCGTAGGAACTCAATTTTTGAGTATAAATACAAATTCACTTCTTTGGAAAAAAAGTGTGGATCTAAGAGGAGCTTTTTAGCAACTCTTGAGGAGTTTGGAGACAAGAAAAAGGGGAATGAACTAAGAGAGACCAAGGGGTCATTAGTGAAGCTAAAGCTTGGATCAATGAAGTTAAATCTCTAAGTAAGCTTTACTTTTACTAATCATATGTTATATGCTTTGTTTAAATTATTGGTAAATGGATTTTAGCATGATAACTATGATGTGTTGAATCCATTCTTCATTTAATCTTTGATCTAAGTTGGATTGGATTCTTCACCTTGATTTCAAACCAAGTTTGTTTTAAAAACTTTTTTAATCATGCTTAGCCAAAATCTTTGATTTCTTTTATAGCATGATTCATTTACTTGGTTGAATCTTTATTTGTTGTTTTCATTTATTTAAACCTTAGTTAAATTAATTTGGTTTTGAAAACAACATTGCACATGCATCACATGTTTAGAATTAATTAGTTTCATACAACTTGTGAGCCTTTGATTTTCATTTCATTAACAAGTTTGTATTCATACATGTGATTGGCATTTCACTTCAATCAAATCTTTTTATGTGCCTTAAACTTTTAAATGCTTTGAGCAATATTGATTGAGCTTACTTTTTAACTTGATTGAAGTTATCACACACACACACACATCATGAGCATACACATTTGCATTCATATAGTGTTTGTGTGAGTTAGATTTTCAATTTCATATCCGCCTATTTTAGAGGCATTGTAATTGAGATTAAATTGTATCTCTTTTAGTATTTGTGTAGACACTACTTTGAGAGAAAATATTCTACTTGTAAAGGTTATTGCTTAGCCTTTGAAAAGGATCTTGTTAAGGTTATTGTTTAGCCTACAAAAGCACATTGATAGGTTGTTGTTTAGCCTAGAAAAACATCATTGTAGAGGTTATTGCTTAGCCTTGGAAAGCATATTGTAAAGGCTATTGCTTAGCCTTTTGAAAAGCTTAGATAGTGGAAATCCGGTGGGGTGTTGGATCACAAGCCGATAGTGGATGTAGGCATTGAGGCTAAACCACTATAAATCTTTGTGTGATGGTGTATGCTTGTGGTGATTGCTTTTGTTAGCTTCCACATTTTGTTTGATAATCATCACTAGTGGCTAGTTAATTTTAAAGAAATTAAATTTGGGCTTAATTGGTCACTAACTTATAGCTCACCCTATTCACCCCCCCTTATGGTTAGGATCCCGGACTTTCACTCCTAGCCTAAGGGAATCTCCATCTCTATTATTGAAGCTTCTTCCTCCCCATTCCATGTTTTGACTCTTTTAGAGTTTTGTTTTGGGGGTTTTTGCTTGTAGCTTGGACCATTGGCTTGGAAAGCTTATTTAGAGCTTGGATTGCTTGTTAGAGACCTAAGGCAAGTGGATGAAATAATAGTTTGAGCATTTAATGGTTTTGTGAAGAATGTGGTTGGTTTTGTTATTCATGTTCATATTTATTAGCTTGCATTAATTTGAAATAAATGCTCGTTGAAGAGTTTTGCTAACTCATTTATTGCAATGGAAAGGTGATTTATAGTCTTTCATATATGTCTTGATTTTAGCGAATGAATCCTTATGTATGGTGGTTTCCTTTTCTCTTTCTCTTATGGTGGAATGAGGTGAAGAAGATGGAGATTTGATGTATGTTTATGGATGTTTCTACGGTATTTTGGATGATGTTTGAAGGGAGCTTTGAGCCTCCCATTTTGATGTAGAAATGAGGCTCAAAGGGTATTGTAAGAAGAAGAAAAGGGGAAGAGCAGAAATTGTTAGGTTCTTGTTTGTTGCAATTTTGATGGATGCACATTCACATTCACTATCAAATGATCACACACATGAGCTCTTAGTTTTTGACTTTGGAAACTTGGATTCTACTTGCATTTGCACATGTTTTTGAAATGAATTTGATTCATGCATGTTTTAGAATCCAAACACTTTTGAAAACCTAATTCTTTATGCATTATTTTTTGAAAAATCAAATTGAGAATTTAGGTTTGTGCCTTGCATACATTCTTCATTGTTAGAATCTTTTTAGTATGCATAAGCTACATTGGCCTTGAGTTCCATAGTGCTTCTTTAGAATTTTGATATTTCAGCAGAACTCATCCCAGGCCAGTGTGGCCGGTCGACCCGCCCCTGTGCCAGGTCGACCGGCCAAACAGGCCTGCTGGAATTGGCCTGTGTACCAGGTCGACCGGGTAAGGGCCAGGTCGACCGGGAATATAGCCGTTGGGGCTTTTTGACCGTTGGGCCAGGTCGACCGAGATAGGCCCAGGTCGACCAGACCAACTAGCCGTTGGACTGTTTTTCACTTTAAAGTCCATTCTATTCCAACCTTTCTAAGGGCTTGATTCTTGAATCTTTGAGACTCTATTGAAGCCAAAGGAAGTGGAAAAGGCCAAGAAAGCTAGAAAACCAATTGGAAATAAAATGTTGAGTTTTTAAATAGGTATATCATACTTGTCATTTTGATCTCCATTCAAATTAGAATCTATGCATGCTTAAATCTTTGTATTTTCAATTATGCATGATTTCTAGCTTTTAAAGAGATGTTTAGCAAACTCATTATCATCTTTGGAACATTAGAATGATTTGCAAACTCTCTTGTCTAAATAACATGCATTCTTAGTCTTTATTATTGATACAACTTTTTTAGTTCATTTCTTCAAGGTTGTTGAATCCTTCATGTGATTAGCATTTATCTTCAATCATCTTTTTCTAAGATTTGTGTTTAAAATGCATCAAGCATCCATTTAAGATTTTCATTGTAGAAATTGATTGAAGAAAAACATTCATACACTTGTGCACTCACTTTAGTTTATTTAAGTGTATGTTTGTAATTTGTATTACACTTTCATATCAGCCTATTTAGAGGCATTTTATTTGTGCTTAAAATGTATCTCTTAGAGTGTTCTTGAAGAGACACCTTCTTAGAGAAAAATCTCCATTTGTAAAGGTTATTGCTTAGCCTTAGAAAAACACTTTGTAAAGGTTATTGCTTAGCCTTGAAAAGCATCTTGTAAAGGTTGTTGTTGAGCCTAAGAAAAACAACATTGTAAAGGTTATTGCTTAGCCTAGTAAAAAGCATAATTAGTGGAAATCCGGTGGGGTGATTAGATCACAAGCCAGTAGTGGACGTAGGCATTGAAGTCGAACCACTATAAACCTTTGTGTTGTGGTGCTTGCTTTTGTGGTGATTGTTTATATTAGCTTCCGCATATTGTTTGATTTATCATCACTTGTGACTAGTTTATGTTTAAGAAGTTAAAATTTGCCTATATTAGTCACTTATTGTAGCTCACCCTATTCACCCCCCCCCCTCCAGGGTTAGGATCCCAGGACTTTCAGAAATGTCCCGGAACCAGTTTCTGGACAGTTCGCTCGAGCGAACTTGACAAGTCGCTCGAGCGAAGTGTCCAAAGAAGGGTTCGAACCATTCCAGAGGACAGTTCGCTCGAGCGAACCCGATTTCGCTTGAGCGAACTTGACAGGTCGCTCGAGCAAAGTGTCCAAAAAAGGGTTCGAACCATTCTAGAGGACAGTTTGCTCGAGCGAACCCGATTTCGCTTGAGCGAACCCTCCCAGAACTCATTCCAGAAAGTGGTTAGCTCAAGCGCATGGATTGTTCGCTCGAGCCAACCCGGACTAGACGAGTTCACTCGAGTGAACCCGATTTCGCTCGAGCGAACCCTCCCAGAAGACCATTCCAGAGATTACCTCGCTCGAGCAAACTCTCCGGTTCGCTCGAGCGATGAGCTCTGTCGGTCAAGGGCTATGTTTGGGACAGTGATGAATTGTTTAAACATTTTTGGAACTATTCATTGAAAACCCCTCTATGCCAAGGAGTTTTACTAGGCAATGTATGAGGCCATTTGAGAAAGAAACCAGTTCACGAAGATTTCATTTGAAGTTTTGAGAATCCTAAGGTTTATAAGGAGCCCGAAATGTCCCCAAACTCAAAGAGTACCAAGTTGTTATTAAATCGACATACGGGACCCCTATTCACCTTAAACAAATCTTGAACCCCGATACTTGTCTTGAGATTTTGAAAGTTCATTTGTATTTCATTATTCCCGATTTTCTTATGCATTCCCGAAAATATTGAAATTGTAGCATTTCGCTAGTTCCGATCATCATGCCCCGATTGATATGACAGTTGTGCCTTTGAGCACCCTCGTCTCGTTTATTTATGTACTTGCACTTGATGTATTTCATACATGTTTTGATCTTGTCATTTGACCTATGAGTCGGCACCGCTAAGCTTGGATAACCCTGTTGGTCTGATCCACCGACTTGGAGATCCCCCTCTTGTCCCGCTAGCTGCAGTTTGGATCCTGCTACCTGGTTATTACCATGGTCTTATCCCGATACCCCGGATTGCTACCATGGTTCCCGATGCCCGACTCGCTACCGTGGTCATGTCCCATATATGTATATGTATATGTATATGTATATGTATATGTATATGTATATGTATATGTATATGTATATGTATATGTATATATTTCGTTGTTTCTCCTCACCTCGTGTGACTGAGATCAATGCCTTGATATATCTCCGTCACTTCGGTGATAGAGGACTTAGCTTCGTGTGGTTGCCATCTTACTCGTTTCCCGTTTCCTTGGTTACCTTTATATGTTTTACACTGCATACTTGTATTTAAATAAATGATTTATCTCTTTTATGAAAATTGTTATTTAAACATGTTTAAATGCATTTGAAGGTAAATTCATTTATTGTTATATTGTCATGTCTTTCCACCTGTTTGCCAAACCGTCGTGTTTGACCCACTCTTTGGTACTCAGGTCCGGATATTGCCTATCCCGAGGTGGAGCTTGAGGACGCGGTCGGTGAACCGCAACGCCTAGTTGAGTGGTAGGCTGATGATGTTGTTTAGACATTTGATTGCTTTGAGAGACGTAACATTTTGGGAGCGTTTAACCATTCTTTTGGGGCTTGGTATTTTGTTTATATTGGCCTTTGTTGGCCTCTATTTTTTGGAATGTAACTAAATGATCTTTTGTATAAACTTTAACTTTTCTTTTGGGAAAGCACTTATGATCATTGCTCATTCTGATACTCGGATTATACATGTATTATTATCTTGTGACATGACTTGAATTATCAATTTGATTTGCTACACGCTTCCGCATTAAAAGAAATATTTATGTTGTTGTGGTATCCTCACCGCGGACACCTGTGGGAAATTAAATAAATGTACACATACAATCTTTAGTCCCCATCCCGGATTAGGACCTCGGAAACCTGGTCCGGGGTCGCGGCAGACTTGTATCAGAGCGAGAGGTGTTTCAAGCAATTAAAATAAACTAGAAATCCTAAGGACGTGGCGAGGATTCATTAAACTTATTATTAGCTAGTATCGTGTGAGCAATGTGTGACCCTTTATTTGATTATTATGTGCTAACAACTTATTTTGCAGCATCATGCCACCTCGTAAGAGACCGATAAACGGCAACCCCTCCACAAGTAACAGTGATCACACATGACCTGTTGAGGAAGACAGGGTTGATAACAACATGCCAAATCAATTCCAACAAATGATGCAGGCAATGCTTGACCAACAACGTCAAGCCAATGAGAATCAGGCTAGATTGCAAGAACAAATGCTGAAGAGAAAGGAAGATCATGCAGAGAATTGGCAGAAATGCAGAGACAGTTGTTAGAGGTGTTATAAAGAAGGCCCGAACCGGTTCAACCCCAACCCGCCATCATCATCAATCAAAGGCAACATGACCCGAACGCTTTGTTGGAGCGATTTCGGAAGAGAGCTCCAAAGGAATTTAAGGGTGATAAGTTGTGATGAGCTTAATAACGAAAATTTAAAACTAAGAGATCAATTACAAAGGAAAGACAAAAATATTAACAACCCAGAATCCAAGTTGACAATTTCTAAGGAAAATTTATCTAATGCTCAAAATAAGATAAAAACTCTAGAACTTGGATCTAATGTTATTAATGAACTTAAATTTGATTTAAAACTTGCCCATGAAGAACTAAACAACAATAAGGAAATTGAAAATGAATTATTAAAAGCTAAAAATCAAAATTCAATCCTTATAAACCAAGTCACTCAACTTGAAAGCTACAAACAAAAGTAAGAGTGCAAATTTACCCAAGGTAAAGAGTAATTTAAAAAATTATTTAGATTGGGTAAATCTCAAAGAGATAGGACGAGTCTTGGATTTGATAGGTATACTTCACATGGCCCTAATTTCACCAACAAATTTGTGAAAGGTGAGTCATCTTTCTCTAGAACTCTTTCTCCTTTGCCCAAAACAAAATGTCATTATTGTGGTTGTTAGACCCCGACCCAAACCAATTCGATTAGTGTGTGATTAGTGTGTGTTTAGCTCTAAGTGGGTTTAGTTGTCGTTGGGTTAGAAGTAATTAGTTTTAGTCTTGGACATAGCTCTGGGAGTTTTGAGAACGTTTAGTACTAGTCTGACACACTCAGGAAGGCCTGAGTGCACGTGTAAGCTTGGGAGGATCGTATCGATTTCCATGTAATCGTGATTTTGAATTCATATGAATGATTTTTACTATGTGTTACAACTTTCGTCTTAAGCCCATTCATGTTTGAAGCCCAAAAACCCAAGTTCTGACCCAAAAAGGGTAAAGTGGTCTTTTTGCACAAATCTGGACACAATTTTCGAGATCTCAAAACCATGTCAAAAATATACCTTTTGAAAACTAGATATTTCGAGGATCGTTTTATCCTTCTTCGTCGAAGTCATTCGAGGCCCACAAGATCATGTTTTCATCATTTCAAAGTTCAAAGTTCATTGGGCCCCATTGTCATCACTTAAGCCTAACCCTCATCTCTTTCATTCACTTCCCCCAAAATTCCTGTAACTTTCTTAACCTAGGGCTGAAAATCCCTCTTTCCTTTCCATCTTCCTCACCTTGCATGATCTAGCTAGAGATCTCCAAATAAAATTCCAAGACCATCATCTTCTTCCTCTCCTTGCAAGCTTTCTATTGGTACAAATTTCTTAGAGTTTCTTATGGGACAAGCTCTACATTTCCCTCATCTCTTCTTGTTTGGCCATTTCTAGGTAAGAGCTTCAACCCATACTTTTCATGAAGTCCTTTTAGTTCCTTAAAAATCTTGTTTTTCATGTTACAAACCCCTTTGGTAAAATGGGTTTCTTGTTTTCAAGATTGAGTGAGTTTTGTGTGGTTTTCATGGGTTTTTGTAGTTCTTTGGCTAAGCTTTTGAGTAAGAGTGCTTGAAGAGGATTGTTTAGCATTTGGGCAAAGGCAAGTAATCTCTATAGGCTCAATGTTGCATGTGTATTTTTGATTTCATGGTTGTTCTAGAAATTGTGCATATGAATTTGTTTATAAACTTCATGATCTTGTTTTCATTGGATTGGATGTTTGAAATGGTGAAAATGAACCCTTGGTGAGCATGAAGGCTCCAGGGATTGTATGTGGCTTAAGGATGAGAAGAAGGAGAAAAATGTGTGGGAAGTTGTACAAGAGAAAGGCTTTTTCTGCACTCAGCGAGCACAGGCAGAAGCTTGTCCGCTCGAGCGACCCCACTGCTTGGTCCAAGCGCAGACAGACAGTTGTCCGTTCGAGCGACCTTATGTTCGCTCGAGCGAACTGCCCACTGTCTAATCTGGAGCAAGACAGAGAGTTGTCCGCCCGAGCGACCTTATTGTCCGCTCGAGCGAACTGTCTCGCTCGAGCGAAGTGTCAATTCCTTACAAGTTCCGCTCGAGCGAACCTGCCAGATTCAGGAAGAAGAATTATTTCATTTGTGTATTTTCTTGAAGGTTGAAAAACTAGACTATGTTAAGGGTTTTGACTTGACATTGTGTAAATAGAACTTCGAAATGCAACCCAACTTCGGGGACACCAATTCTTGTATATTCCGACATTTGGGGTCCCAATTACACAAATGTCAATTAGTAGCCTTAACACATGCTTGTCAGATTTCGTATTTTGAATTTCCGTCTTGGTACGATAAGTACCATCGTGCACTCGTTTTGAATTTCAAGTATAAGCTCGTTTTAAAAATCTGTTTCAAGAAAAAAGGGATCACTTCCTAAGCGCGTTATGCATATTAATTATGCCTTTTTCTAGTCGTGTTTGTTGTGTTTGATAAGTGATTTTCCCCCTTTTTTATCTCGACATGTTTTGATAGTGTTTCGCGTGTTTTGTGCATTCATGAATTAAGTGAACACCACTGAGCTTGGACGGCCCTTTCAGTTTGATCCACTGTCTGGGGGTCCCTAAACATGTGGACTGTCTGCAGACTGGTCGTGTATTTATTACACATCGTGCGTGTCCGGTTCCGCGGCCGGAAATCCACATATATGTGGGAATCGTGTCGTGATTATATTATGTATATCGTATTTGTCGTGCGTGCTTTCTCTTTTCATTATATATGATAGAGAAAGGATGGGCTCTTTGTGGATTGTAGCTATTCATGATATTATATGTACTCATGCTAGTTTGTTTTAGTATCCCAGTTTTGTTTGTATTCTCGAAAATGTATCTCAGTCATTGTAGTATTTTCAAATCAGGGATTTGCTTATATGTTTTCTTATCACGTTATTTGTTTCATGTTTGCACCTAAATTGATTACCTGCCAAACCGTTGTGTTTGACCCTTGTATATTGGTGCCCAGGTGCAGGAGGCATTGCCTTTGAGGAGGAGCGTCCGGAGGAGGCTTTTGAGCCAACCCTATTAGAGAGTGGCAGCCCGACGATGTCAACTAGACGTCGGGCGGGTTCTTGAGTTTCGCCATTTTTGTCTTGGGGTTCTTTTATCATTTTGAGAATTGTATTGGTCTGTATTGGCCTCTTATGGGGTGTATCTAAAACTTAATTTACTTTCGTGTTAGTCTCATAACTTGAATTATAATGGGAATGCCATGTTAACTCCTTTCTTTGGATACTATGTCTTGTTATTATTTTGTCATAGCACTTAAAGATTTATTGGTGCTTATCTTGATGTGATTTGCTACACGCTTCCGCATACTTGATCGTGTGAGTCAGATTCCGCGTGACTTTGGGAATCCTCACCGCGAGAACCTGTGGGAAAACATAACAACACCATCAACAACTCGTCGCAGGCCCGGGGATCCATTCCAGGGTTGCGACAGTGGTAATGAAGGGCATTTCAAATTTGAGTGCAAATTAAGAAAAAGTCATATGTCTAAACCCATCTTTGAACCTAAGAAAGCAAAATCTAATTCTATGAAGGGTAAGACATTGAATTCCAAGGAAGACTCTAGGAAGTTCAAACAAGTTAAAACATTTCAACAAGAGTCATCCAAGATAGACTTTAAAAAGACTAATAGTCAAAATAAATCTATCAAAAAGAAACTTCTCACTTTACCTCCTCTAACCTTGGAAATGAAAGAACTCTTAAAAAAGGTTGAAAGGTTAAACTTAAAGTTTAAAAGGCAAAAAGAGGGAGGAAAAGCTAAAAGAAATGAGAAGAATAAAAAGAAAATGAAACACCAACTTCAAAAGACTAATCATCAATCTAAATATAAAATAGTCAAACCTCAAAGAGATGATGTCAAGTCTAAAAGAACTCAATTTTTATCTCCTTTAGCTGGTGGGATTTCAAACATAGACTCCAAAGTTCAAGACCTTAGATGGATACCTAAGGTAAGACCTTTAGAAAAATACTAAGGCATTTTAGTTAGATAGGACCAACCTTTTCTCATTGTTATTTGTGTAGTTGGTCTTGATTATAGTTCTTTCTACCTTTCTTAGTATATTTTATAGGTTTCAGATTCATTTGGTTGAGTCTTACTTGTTTAAAATGAATTTTGAATTTAAAAGGTATTTTATGATAAAAATGCATGTTTATGATCAATTTGGTTTGAAAAAGTTTTTAAAAGTTATACTTTCTTAGTCAATTGATTTGTTTTTTCAAATTTGTTTAGACTTGAATGGATTCGTAGTCAAACCATATTTGTCAAAATTAAATGCTTTTGAAAAATGATTTTAGTCTTACAAGTCTTCATTATTTCAAATGGAATTATTTAGAATTGATTTCATAAAATCTCTTTTCTAAAATTTATTTAGCTTGTATGATAGTTGGGTTAAGGGTAAATTGCTTGTAGATTGACCCATGTTTATTCCGGCCGTTTTACTCTGAACCTTATCAGAATGTCATGTTTCCCAATTTGGCCGGTCGACCGGGTGAAGCGGCCAGTCGACCGAGCATGCGCACCCAGTAACTTAAACTGTTGCGCTGGGTTGTTTCTGTTTCAAACAGAAACTTTCTCTTTTGTGCAGGTCAACAACAGAGTGCGCTGGGCTGGTCCTCTTCCTCCTTGTTTGCTGAGTTGGTTCTCTTCCTCCTAAAATCGTGATTCAACTGTTGTGCCTCCTTCATGCATTCTCCTAGCTGATTACAGATTCCTCTCATCAGCCGTTCATCTTCTCCCATTAGCTTCTCTAGGCTCCATCAGTTCTCCAAGTCTGTAGCTTACTGGTTTCACCTTCTTGAAGATTTTTTTTTCTTCTTCTTGTCAACATTTCCAGAGATCAGTTTTCATTCAGTCCATATACTGTAATTCTGTGATCCAGCAGACTGTGTATCCAACAAAGCTCTTTCACTGTCAATTCCCAACCTTGGTTTTGATTTCGAATGTCTGTGGTTGATCATTTTCGTGGAGTTGTGTCTTCTACCTTTTTTAAGGAGTACTTGTAGTCATCTGTATACATCTCTTTGGCATCATTCTTCTATGAACTACTGAGCTTCTATTTCTGCTCTCCAAGTGTTTAACAGATTGCCTAAACTACACCATTTTTCAGTTTGTTGTAGCTGTGCTCATTTTTAGCTCTTGCCTATTGCCTTGAGCACCCTACTCATTGATATCTTCAAAAATGGCACGCACAAAGCAAACATTTAGGAGGCCAAGCAAAAAGTCTAAAACAGGCCAAGCTTCTTCTTCCCATAGATCTCCCTCATCCTCTCCTGAAGCTGCCCCTCCTCCAAATATTCGATTCAATCCCATTCCTTCTCCATCCTCAGTTGTCAAATCTTTCTGAAGCAAAGGGATTATTGTAGAGAAGATGTGCATAGTCAAAGATCTAGTGGACTATGATGTCCCAGCTATCCTTGAAGCCATTGGATGGGGTAATATTCTAACATGGAGTGGCAACACCTATGCTTCATCTGTCCATGGCTCTTTTGGATCTTCAGGTAGGATTTCGAACATAATGTAATCAATGAACGGATCCTTTCAGTCGCCAATTGGAGGTTTGAGGATGGACATCCGACTTCCAACCACTTGAAGGCATTCAACAACTGCTTGGTGTGTGTTAAGAGGAGGGATAATCCTTCTTTGACACACTGTGATTTGCAAGTTTTCCTTTTCTTGGATTGCCATAGACGCAACAAGTCCAGCTAGGGCATCTGCACGGATGTTTTCACCTCTGAGGATGTGGGTGATGTGACAGATGTCAAACTTTTGCCGAAGTGATTGTACCTTATTGTAGTAAGGCAACAAATCAGGCTTCCTGACATCAAATTTCTAATTCATCTGGTTGACGATCAGTTGAGAGTCCCCAAAGGCTTCCAGCACGGTGATGCCAGATTCAAGGGCGAGTTCCAATCCCATAATCAGGGCTTGGTACTCAGCTGCATTGTTTGAACATGGTTCCAGTAGTGAGAAAGCGTGTGGAATCATGTATTTTTCGAGACTAACAAAGAGAATGTCAATTCCCGATATTTGCTTTCCTTTTTCATTTGTCCTGGTTGTGCCGTCAAAGTACATGTCCTAGGAAGCACTAGATGGGGAAGTCTCCACAGTGTAGACAGGTTCGCCTGGGAGATCATCCCTGAGTTTTAGAATCTTTAGGCAATGGGTGCTCTGCAAGAAAGTCTACTAAAGGTTGGCCTTTGATTGCTTTTTGTGGTACATACCTCATATCGAATTGCGACAAAAGGATGGACCGTTTTGCCAGTCGAGCATTGAGAGAACCTGCTTTTGTGACAAGGACATTTAAGAGATTGATCCTTGAAATCATGTAGATTGTGCTGGACAACAGGTAATGACGTAGCTTTTGTACGGCGAACATCACTGTAAGGCATTCTTTTTCGACTGGAGAATAGCGATGCTCTGCACCTACTAACATGCGACTGAGGTAATATAGAGCATCTTCTTTTCCTTCACCATTCTCTTGTGCGAGTAGAGCGCCCAAAGAATAATTGAGAGCTCTTGTTTACAAGATGAATGGTTTTCCAGTTGTGGGGGCAGCCAACACTGGAGGTTTGGTCAGGTATGTTTTGATGTCTTGAAATGCAGCTTCACATTCAGCATCCCAAACAAAGTCTACACCTTTCTTCATCAAGCAAGAGAATGGATGGCACTTCCCTGACATATTGGAGATGAATTGTCGGATGTATGCCAATCTTCCTTGAAGCCCTTTTAGTTCTCTTAGGGTCCTTGGAGATGGCATTTCTAAGATAGCCTTGACTTTGGTGGGGTCAAGTTCTATTCTGGCTTTCTGAACTATGAATCCGAGGAACTTACTCGATAATACACCGAATAAGCATTTTAGTGGATTCATCCGTAGTTTGTGTTTGCGACATCGGAGGAAGACTTCTCGAAGATCTTTGAGATGGTCTTCTTTTCTTCGGCTTTTGACGGCGAGGTCATCAATTTAACATTCGACCGTCTTGTGCTGCATATCTTGGAATATCTTCATCATAGCCCTCTGATATGTTGCACCCACATTTTTCAGACCAAATGCAATGATTGTGTAGCAATACACGCCAAATGGAGTCCAAAATGATGTATGTCTTTCATCTTCAGGATGCATCTTTATCTGATTGTAGCCAGAGAAGCCATCCATGAATGTCATTCGCTCGAATCCGCAGCTGTTGTCGATCATCACCTTCGGTATGGGGAGCGGAAATTCATCTTTAGGACATGCACTATTCAGGTCTCTATAGTCAATACAAACCCTGATCTGCCCATTTTTCTTTGTCACGGGGACGATGTTGGCCAACCATTCGGGATGTTGTTCCTCGCAGATGAAGCCAACGCTTTTCAGTTTCTGAACTTCTTGTTCAATTTTGTCCATCACATCAGGACGAAATCTTCTTTGGCCTTGTTTGACAGCCTTGATATCTTTTTGCAGATTGAGTTTGTGGGCTGCTACTTTGGGGTCTAAGCCAGGCATTTCAGCGTAAGACCATGCAAAACAATCAACGAACTCACGAAGAAAAGCGATATACTCGGGTAACTCATCATCCTTTATATTCTTACGTATGAATAAAGGACGTGGGTTATCAGGTGTCCCCAACTCTATCTTTTGAACAAGATCTTCTGTTGGAAGGTTTGAAAGTGGTGTTAGGGATTTTGTGTATTGCAATTTGATGGATGCATTATCATTCTAGCATCATTTGAATTTACACACATGCATTGATTTAGAAAAACTTGAAATCTTGATTTATACATGCATTTTTTTTAAGACTTGTAAAAATGTTGATTTATGCATGTTTTGATTTTAAACTTGGATGCAATAAATTTTGAAAAGAAGTTTTATCAAATCAAGCTAGCTTATGTTTTAAATCTTTCTAATCATTTTAGGCTTTTTATGTTTCATGTTTTTAAACCTCTTTGTTTGCTTTAAAACATGATTCCAAGCTTGATTCAGTGACCCAAAAGTCCCCACATGAAAATACTTTGAAATATGCAATTTTAGGGGATTTTGGTCCCAGGCCCGGGTCGACCTGTAGTGTGGCCGGTCGACCGGGTAAAGAGCTGTTGCAGCTCTTTTCAAACGGTTAGATTTTTTACCGTTGAGTGCCAAGTCGACCTGGGGGTCTTGGGGTCGACCGAGGACTAGCCGTTGAGCAGTTTTTGGGTATAAATAGTGGCTCATTCCTAAAGAAATTTTGAGGATCCGAGGGATACTCCTTGAGGTGTTTTGAGGCCAATCAAAAGGGAATGAGCTAAGGGATGAAAGGGGTCATTTGGAAAGCTAAAGCTTGGTTCCATTGAGTTAAATCACTAAGTAAGCTTTACTTTTCTTAACCATATGTTTTCATGCTTTGCTTTATTATTGGTAAATCTTTTCTAGTATGATAAACTATGATTTGTTGTGTCATTAACATGTATATGTTTTGAATTGATTTATTGTTTTGGATGCATCACCTTGATTCCATTCAAGTAGTACTTAAATTGGTATATCTAAGTAAATCATGTTAATGAAAACATCTTTGAAATTTTATGTAACATGATTTGGTTGTTGTTTTTCATCATAAGAAAATCATTTTCAAATCTATCTTATGTTTTGGATTCAACATCTTCACAAATCATATGTACTTTTGTTTTAAAGGTTCACAGCTTGTTTAGCATTGATAGGTATATCATTTTCAAGTTGAATGTTTAATTACATATGATTTGTCCCCTTAACTTCAATCAAATCTATTTTTGTGCTTTACATTTTCAAATGCTTTTAGCATACATATATTGAGCTATATTGTTAATTTGATTGAAATCCCTATGCATCACATGTTTTGTTCTTAGAATTTCACAACTTGTTTAGAATACATAGGTATATCTTTTACAAGTTATTTTTAACATGTGATTAGCATTCTTTCCTTAATCATAAATGTTTTTATCAGCTAAAACTTTTAAAAGCCTTTGGCATACATTTATGAGCTTTCATTTTCAAATTGATTGAGGATATCATACATACACATTGTGCATTCATCTTTGCATTCATAGTGTGTGTGTGTGTGTGTGTGTGAATAAGATTTTCACTTTCATATCCGCCTAATTAAGAGGCATTGTAATGAGCTATAAATTGTATCTCCATCAAGTGTATTCTAGACACTACTTAGAGAGATAACCAACCTTTTGGTTGTAGAGGTTATTGCTTAGCCTAAGAAAAGCATAATGTAGAGGTTATTGCTTAGCCTTGAAAGCATAATGTAGAGGTTATTGCTTAGCCTATTGAAAAGCATAAATAGTGGAAATATGGTGGGGTGTTGGATCACAAGTCGGTAGTGAATGTAGGCATTGAGGCCGAACCACTATAAATCCTTGTGTGATGGTTTATGCTTTGTGGTGATTGTTTTTGTTAGTTTCCGCATTTAGTTTGATAATCATCACTAGTGGCTAATTTAATTTAAAGAAGTTAAAATTGGTTATAATTGGTCACCAATTTGAAGCTCACCCTATTCACCCCCCCCCCCCCCCCCTCTAGGGTTTGGATCACGGACTTTCAAGTGATTCCTCCACAATGTTTTCGGAGGCTTCCAACTCAACAATACCTTCTGGAGTTCCAAAGGCATTTACAGACCAAGGCTTTGCTTTTGTCCATGGGTCTTCTTGATCGGTATTCTTCTCAAGACTTGCAATGAGACGATCCCAATCACCTGTTGAAACTGGGTCGAAGAGGGCACTTCTTTTGGAGACGATGGTTCTTCTGGGTCTGAAAATCGTGCGTATGTCATCGAACAATTCTTCTTCATCGCCAGAGAAATCATACCAATTGGAGGAGCTTCCTGGATCTTTGGCTCCTCAAAGAGATATCCAGAGAGATCAATGGCTTCATGGACACGAGATGTTGAGGCTTGTTCTACAAAATGACTTTGCAGCCTTTGTGTCAACTGTCTCATGGGAGTGTCAAGATCATACCCCAACCCGTATAAAGACTGGTCTATATGACAATAGAGTTTCCAATCCTCCGTTGACTTTTGGTCAGGGTGGGTTCCAATGGTGTGAGAATACCACGGCCACCTTCCAAACCGATTGGATTCTGAGCATCATAGCCCATTTTCTTCATGATAGCTTATGCCATTGGACTATACAGGAATAGTTGAGGCATACCTTCATTTTGGAAAGGTTCAAGCAAAGAATTTGATGAAGAGGCTTCCGATCTATGGAAGAAGATTATTTTTTCTTCTACCGAAGTTGTCGGAATGATGAAGGAAGCAGACGTAAGGTCTTCTACGTCGCAGGTGTCTCCAATGGTGTGAGAGCGGGCAGAACTTCCGGAGTATCAACTTGGCTTGATGTTGTGTCGTCTTCTGGCTTTGAATCCGAATCTGTGTCATGCATAATAGACACAAAGGAGACAACAAACTTGCCCCCAGCCTTTTGTTTTGTCTTTTTTGCTTTGGTGGTGATTACCAAAGGCTTTGAAGATTTGAAAGAGACAACGAATGGAGAATGACTGCTTTCTTCGGATTTGTTGGAAGGTTTATTTTCTTCCAATCATTGCTGAGGGGCTTTGCCCTTATCTTTTTGAAGATTTTCGGCAAATGGTGTTATTTCTTCCTCATTTTCTTCTTTTTCATCCTTGTACATCTGAGCATCTGCAAAATGGACGTCTTTACCTTTGAATGGATTTTTATCTGCAAACACTCGATGTATTAAGCTGTCGTTGCCAACGAACTTGATGCACTGATGTAGAGTTGAAGGGACGACACCATTCTCATGTATCCAGGGGCGTCCAAGAAGGATATTATAGCATGAAGGGGTCCTTATTGCATATACAATGACTTCAAAAATAAGATCACCGATTTGCAATTTGAGCCTGATTTTGCCGATAGGCCTTTGAGCGTTCCCATCGTATCCAAAGATGGATACAGATGTGTGACTCAGCTTGCTAGGTTGAATACCCAACTCTTCGAGTGCCTAAGTAGAGATGAGGTTGAGTACCGAACACGTGAAACTCATCGCTACCTCGTAAGGGCGTTGAGACCATAGCATGTTACACGAAAGTGTCGCTTTCTCTGGAGAGTTGTCACACAGCTGCCCCGCCTAGAAGTGCCACTCGCTCTGTAGTGTTGTCACACAAGATAAGCACGCCGCCCGCCTGCTGGCCGGGTGAATCGAAGTGATCTTCTGGTCAACTGTCCATTCAGTCAAGTGCAAAAAAAACAAAGTGGAATCACGCAACGCACGCTGCTAGTGTGCTTCCTACCCATGAGGAAAGAAGAAGAGCGACAAGGTTCAGTTCAGATTTGACTGTTTGCAGTATGGGAGCTTATTACCCCAAAAATCCGTGGGAACAATGAAAAAATCAAAAAGATATCTCGGTAACGAAAACTATAGGGGGTTGTATTGGCGAGATCCAACGGTGAACAATTGCCCAAAAGAGAAACCGCCTGGAAGTCCGAGGACCTTTAGTACCGTACCCTACCCCCGAACCAGCAGCCTTCGCGCCAAGCAAGACCGCCCTTGTCCCTTTCCTTTCTCCATGCAGCCTCCTTCTTTGCTTTGTTCCAATAGAGTCAAAGGCAAAGCTAAAGTGGTTCGTATGCCTACCTTACCTACTTAACGAAAGGGAACGAACTTCGTTTCGTTTCCGGGTTTATGGATTGGATTCAGTCAGCGTCACTCCTTCCTTTTGATTATGTCGTGATGCTTTGGTTACCGTCCTCTGCTTCCGAGGGTTAGGATCAAGGGTGAAGCCTCTTAGCAGTAGATAGGACCAACCATGGTCTTTGGTCTGAGTTTTGAAGCTGTGTGGGGTCCCGTCGCCAGTAGACTTGACTATGCCGCAGGGAAGATGCCACGCTTTGATGTACAGTTGTGAGAACCCGACCCCTAATCTCTTGGATTAGTGTTGTTTTATTTATGGATTAGTTTCTTTTAGTGGGATTAGTATTTGTTGGATTGAGTTTGTGTGCTAGAATGGTTTTTCTCTAGTTTTGGGGAATTTTGAGGGCATTTGTGATTAGTGGGACCCTTTGGGGGTTCTTGTAGTGACTTTGCGCGTGATTGGGAGGTTATTCGAAATTCCTGATAATTCTTGCTTTAGCCTCATTTGACTTATTTTGTTATTCTCTACAACTTTCGTGTTCACTCCGTACCCATTCGAAGCTCCGAAAATCAGTTTTTCCAGCCCGGAGGGCAAAACAGTCTTTTCACACCAAATATGTACCCAAAACTCGATATTCCCGAAATCCGCGAAACATATACTTTTTGGAAACTAGATATTTCGACGATCATTTCTTCCTTCTTCGTCGAATCCATCCGAGGTCCCGAATTAGATGATTTCAGCCAAACTAGTCCCTTAAGTTGTGGGACCCAACCTCCTTTGTTAACATAAGAGAACCCATAAGAGAACCCACCCCCTTCATTGTTCATTTCACCCTCCATTGCTCCAGCACAAACCAGCTGAACCTAGGGTTCCTTGTGCTTCTCTTCTTCTTGCTTGCTTCTTCATCTCCAAGCCACACCAATAGTTCATCAATCAAGAAATGGAGACCATCTTCTTCTTCCTCTTCACCATGGCTCCCTATTGATACCATTCTTGGAGAAATCTCCCAACCTAGAGACCTCCCTTGAGCTTGTTCTTCTCATTTGAAGGTCATCCAAGTAAGTGTTCTTCTTCATCTTCTAGATTTGTAGTCTTCTAGCCTTAGAGAAGCTCCACCTTTATTATTGAAAGGTTTCCTTGTCATTTCATTGTTTAACCCATTTTAGGGTTTGTTTTGGGGGTTTTTGTAGAGATTGTGGATCTTGAGCTTGAGAGGTGATTAGGAGCTTGATTTGCTTGATTAGAGTCAAAGGCAAGTGGATGATTGGATTGTTTTGATTATTAACATGTTTTGTGAGAAAAATCTTGTTTCATTAAGGGTTTTGGTGATTTTAGTAGTTGTCTTTACTATGATTAATATTGATTTCGAAATGTGCTTATTGATGAGTTTATTTCCCTCTTGTTCATGCTTGGAAAATGTATGCATCATATTGTCAAGGTTTCAAATGGTTCCACATGAATGAGTTTTCTCCACCTTGAGATTTGTTGTGAATGGAAAGAATGGAAAGGGAGAAACTTGAAATGAGGAGCTCTTTAGCTCATATTATTGTCTTGGAATCATGTATTTTAGTCTTCTTGTTTATAGTTCTATGTGATTGTTTAAGTGTTGGAAAGGAAAGGAAAAAGGAAGGAAAAATCAAGTGTTTCCCGGACCTGCACGCCCAGGTCCGATCGATCGGACTGTCTTTAACTGGGAGGCTTTTCAGGCCGATCGATCGGACCGAAAGTGAAATTTGATATTGTTTTTTTTTTTGAAACCTTTGGGCTTTCTATGAGTCCTAGGGGTATATACCTTAGTGTTAAGACCAATTGTACCCTAATCTAAGGTCTCTAAGACTAGGGAACTAAAAAGAAAGAATGGTGATGATCTAGGCACTAATTCTTGGTTTTAGGTGGGACCCTGGCTACCCTTTTTGGACTGTTTGGACCATGTGTGAGAATGTCTTGAGCCGACACGCCTCACGGTTGGTTCGGTGGCATCGAAGTTCAATCCATTTCAATCTTGAACGGGATGGAACGACGCGATATCTTCTTTATATCTAAACACAAGTCTTTCCCTTGGTTATCGCGAATTCTATTCCTTTCGGTGACTGAATAGGTTGCTCGATGTTTCCGGATTAATGTCATGCCTAGGATGGACCGTTTATAATCTTGATTTTTGCTATTGTAACATCTAGTACTACCCATAAGCTCATTTTAAGTTTTGAAAATAGTAAAAGTGCATAAGGAGCCCGGAATGTCTTCAAACTCAAGGAGTACCAAGTAATTATTATAATCGACATACGGGACCCCTATTCACTTAAATGGATCCTGAAACCTATATTTTACCCGAAATTGTAATAGTTCATTGTTTCACCTCATTTCCAAGATTTGCATTACATGACTTGTTTTCCCGAAAGCATTGAAGTTACTCTAGTAACAGTTATTTGTCCCGAAGTGCATTGCACCACATGATATGTCAGTGTGCCCTTGAGCACCCCCGTCTTGCCCGTTTGATTATGTATTTGTACTTGGTTTACTTGCATTGTCTCGATTGTATTTGACCTATGAGTCGGCACCACTAAGCTTGGATAACCCTGTTGGTCTGATCCACCGACTTGGAAATCCCTCTCTTGGCCCGCCAGCTGCAGTTTGGATCCCGCTACCCGGTTATTACCGTGGTCTTGTCCCGATACCGCAGATTGCTACTGTGGTCCCCGATGCCCGGCTCGCTACCGTGGTCATGTATAGTATATGTATATGCATTCATGAGATCCACTGTTTCTCCTCACCTCGAGTGACTGAGATCAGTGCCTAGTATATGTATATGTATTTATATGAGATCCCCTGTTTCTCCTCACCTCGAGTGACTGAGATCAGGGCCTAGTTATTGCTCTATCGCTTTAGTGATAGAGGACTTAGCTTCGTGTGGTTGTCATCTTGCCAGTTCCCGATTCCTTGGATACCCGACATGTTTTATATTGCTTACTTGCTTTCCGATAAATGATTCGTTTCCTTTATCAAAATTGTTATTTAAACAAGTGTTAATATTCTCCAATGTAAATTCAGTTATTATTATATGGTCTTCTGTTCTTTGTACCCGCACATGTTTTAAATGAATACCGGTTGGGTGAATACCCATGCTTTTACATATGTTTCAAACGATCAATGATTTTGCTAGATTTATATGATTACAGATGATGTAAATGAACACATGTTTTCTTAGATATTCATGTTTTACCCATGCTGGAAACGAATACATGTTTTGCCCGAGATCCACGATTTTGCACCCGTTTAATTATATGCAGCATTTGATCGAATAGCATGATTTATCATATGTTTTATTCTTCAGTATATTATTATCTTTTCATCCACCTGCCAAACCGTCGTGTCTGACCCACTACTTTTGGTACTCAGGTTCAGATTTCTTCGCCCCGAGTTGAGTGTTTTGTTGGTTGTGGAGCCATGCCTTGCAGGTTGTTTTGTCGGCTATGTCATCTAGACATTGAGCTTGACATCAGAGCTACGTCATATTTGGGGTAGTGATTATAGTTTTTTGTTGTATGGCTTTTATTAGCCTTTTCTTGGGATTCTTAATTAATGTACATTGATAATTGTAACTTGAACATATTTGGGAATGTAATATCCTGTTACTGTCAGCTCTGTAATTTATTGTGATGGTTACTCCAGTCTGATATGATTCTTGATATAATAGTTATGTGCTAAAGGTTGAGTGCGACGTGGAATCCGATGGCCACGGACTCCAGGTCGCAACGCCACGAATGTTTTGTCGGCTATGTCATGTAGACATTGAGCTTGACATCGGAGCTACGTCATATTTGGGGTAGTGATTATAGCTTTTTGTTGTATGGCTTTTATTAGCCTTTTCTTGGGATTCTTAATTAATGTACATTGATAATTGTAACTTGAACATATTTGGGAATGTAATATCCTGTTACTGTCAGCTCTGTAATTTATTGTGATGGTTACTCCAGTCTGATATGGTTCTTGATATGATAGCTATGTGCTAAAGGTTGAGTGCGACGTGGAATCCGATGGCCACGGACTCCGAGTCGCAACGCCACGAAAGCTTCCGCAAAATATTCAGAATGTGTTGGGATGTGTTGTCTTCACACACGCGGATCTTGGGAGAAAAATATAATTGATGCTAAATCCCATTTCCTGCCCCCGAGGTTTCGGTTCGGGGGCGTGACAACAGTCAACCGATGTCCGATTGACTTGAAATTTGACAGGGAGCTTATTGGAGTCATTTTGAGACGATCCATTAGCTCCGATTTGGATGTCATGGTCCCAAGGTGCTCCGCCTCCGGTAGCCTTGATTTTGTTTCGGAGCGTCAAAGTCGGGTCAAACGCTGTCGGAATGACTTGAAATTTGACGTGCTGCCCTTTGGAAGCATGTTGAAGCCACCCATGTGCTTTGTTTGATGAGTAATAGTCCAGGTGATTCTCGCCGTCGAAATGCTTGATTTTACTACTCGATGGTTGATGGAGGGTCAAACGTTGTCGGTTTGACTTAAAATTTGACATGGAGCCTTTTGGAGGTATTTTGAGACCATCCGTAGGCTCTGATCAAAGTTTTGATGTTTTCGACACCGTCGCCGCCAGGAGTGCCTGTTTGACTGTTGGAGGAGTGAAGTTGAGTCAAATGATGTTTGAATGGTCTGAAACTTCATGTAAACCCCTCTTTTGGCTGTCTTGAAGGATCTTGCAGTTTCTGTTTGATTTTGACAAGATCTGATGCTTGAAGTAGCATTGCCTGTTTGTAGTAGGATGCAGCTTCTTGATGTTGAAAAGGCAAAGTGACATTTTTTGTGTCAACATGAAGGAAGTAGTGATCTTTTCCTTTGGTGATTTTGATATTTGTCCATATGACACCATGCTGACGAAGGTAGACCCGTAGTTTTTGTCAAAGGTAATGACTTTATTTTTCCACATCTTGTTGATGTTTTCCCTCACAACGAAGCATTGATTGAGAGGATGTGAGGCCATCTGGTGGTATGGGCAATACCGGGGATCGTTGGTTTTGCCAACATCTCTCGGTCTTTTCGGCTCAGGTAAGGTGAGTTTACCATTTGCTACGGAAGCCTCGAAGATTCTTCAACATCTTCATCGAACGGATATTTCTTTTCTACTTGTTCTTTGAAGGTCTCAGAGAGTTTAGGTTTCTTACCTACCGCTTTGTTTTCAAGTTTCTTTGGCTGCTGAGGAGCTGACTTGGTTTGCACATTAAGAACCTCCTTTTTCTTTGGTTTTGAGGTCGTAATGGCAGTCGGCTCTTTCTTTGATGATTTCTGACTGTTGAGGTCTTTGATCACCATTTCAGCCTCCATAGCTGCTTCTAGGAGTTCTCCCAGGTTTTTTGATTTGTTGCCGATAATCATGGAGTGGATCCTTGCTCTCATGTTGTTACGGCAGATGTTGACCAGCGACGCTTGTGGCAGTACATTTGAGCACTTATACTCCATCGCTTTCCACTTGTGAATGAAGTCGTATGTTGACTCATTCTTTCCCTGTTTTAGGCTGCAGAGTTGTGCCTTAGTAACAGGATGATCTTCACCTTTGAAGTGGGTCAGGAAGCGTGTCTCCAGCTTGGCCCAGTTTTAGATGGAGTTCTCTGGTAGAGTGGATTACCAATCGAAGGTCGTACCTTTAGGGTACTTGCAAAGAGACAAATCTTAAGGGCATCTTGATCAGTAATAGCTCCCGTCAGGATCTTGAAGTGGATGACATGCTGTCTGGCTGAACCCTTCCCCATATATGTTTGGAGAGTAGGTTCTTTGAATTTAGCAGGGAACGGAACCGATTCCATTCATAAGGGATATGGTGGCTTGATCCCATGTTCCTTCAATGTATCCTCTTCTTTTGCTTTGGCGAAGATATCGTCAACGTCCTTTTTGGTAAGGGTGTGTGACTCATTGTTTTCCCCATTAACCTCGTCATCTTGATGACTCAGAGGAGCGTCATTGTTAGGTGGACGCTGGAAAGTGAGAAGGAGGTTTTCCATCAGAGCCTCAATTCTCTGTTGTCCTTGCTCCAACTGTTGGATGCGTGTTGTTATGCCATCATGCGGTGGTGGCTATTCAGCATTTGTAACCAAGACGTTTATCATTCGAGAATCGAATGAGGATATCATCTTGGTGATTGAGCTGGAGCTCATTCTTTTGGATGAAGAATTGGAGGAGTAGTTACTCTGATGTCCTTGGCTTGAAGGAGCGGGAGAATCCTCCTGATGTCTTCGCATCCGGGAGACGCTGCGAGTCATTGGTCGTCTGACACGAATTTTGGTTGCCGACTTCTGGCATCTTCTAGTTTTGCCAACCATATGGACAGCAACAACTTGGTCGGGTCTTTCTTTTTCGACCCATTTTTTAGAGACTTGAAGGGTAGAATGTTGAGTTCTTTGCTTCTGTAGTCTCTTTTGTCGATATGCCACGCAGCGACGTATACGACAAGCAATTTGAGCTTCATTCAATTTTGGTTGGGCTTTGACGATGAAGGACGTAGTCCCCCGTGCAGAGTAGCCGAGCTTGTCTTCTTTGAAGCTAGGCATGGACAGGATCCGGACGTGGTCCTTTGCCTGTCGTAGTGAGGCTTTTAATTTTGTGAGTTTGGCCCCTATTGAGATCAAGGGTCGACTCGCAGGAGTGTAGGCCTTAGTAGGTTCTTACAGAGGTCTGGTGATGCATGACTTGATTTTGGGCTTGTAGGAGCAAGTCGGCTCATGCTGGGTTGATTTGTTTGTTTGGTGGAGGGTAGGTTTCTCTTCTTTCATGTAAGAAAGAGGGTAGAATCGGTTCTCCTTAAGAGGGGCCAGGTACGCTGGCTTTGTAGATGTTCAAGACCTCCTTTGCTTTGGTGACGGTCTCGGGGACCAGGTCTTGGGGCAGACCTGGTTTCTTATAGGTTGAGGCTTCGTGGGAGTGCCACGGGCTTTAGGCTTCTCGATTGTTGCCCTTGGTGTCATGATAGTGACACATTCGGGGCGGTTTTCTACTTCTTGGTAGGTACAGTTTCTTCTGCGGGGAGTGGGAATGGTCCCAACGACCCGAAGACGATGGTTCAGGGAGTAGAGGTCGACCCGGTGTTTTGAGGGTTGCCGAGGGAGATGACATTTCGGCAGCTACTAGGGCGCTTGTGAGTGCGATTGTTTTGCTTCTTTTGAAGCAGAAGTTGGTACTTGTTCTCATCGAAGGTGATGGTCAATGAAGCTGCCATTGTTAGTTTGGAAAACTTCTGAAACACGACCACATCCATTAGTAATCACAAGAATATGGTGATCATAAATGGAAAATAACTATGGTTTTGTTCTTTCAAATCACTGGAGCAGACATGGCCCAGCCCAAGCAAGATGAAAAAGGCGAAAAGCCATAGAGGGTACAATTGTTCTAAATGCAAGTATGGTAGGCTTAGGGTGAGTGTTCCAGTGACTTCTAGAAGCAATTGTAAACCTTAATTGAAATTACCGAGAAGCAAAGCTTACTCGAGGCAAGATGATATAAGGTTGGAGATACGAATGTGTCGGTCGCGAATACAATAGACCCAGAAGGGCGTACTAGCACTGCTAGGCACAAATGTTGTAAATCACATCCTTAGAAAGGACACGAGATGGGATTTTCTTTTTGAAATGTCAAGACTGGATTCATAAAGGAGAGCAAATGATATTCCAATCCAGACACAGGCTCAGACATTTCTGCGAGCACTGAGTCCGAAAGGGAAGGAACCAGAATTTCTCGAATCTGAACCCAAAAGTGACGGGAGTTTTTTTTATTTTTAAAGGTCAATATTGAATTCATCAAAGAGAGCAAATGGTGTTCCAATCCGAACATAGGCTCAAACATTTCTGCGAGCACTAAATCCGAAAAGGAGAGAACCAAGGTTTCTCAAATCTGAACTCAAAAGTGACGGAAGTTTTTTTTTGTTTTTTTGAAGAGATTTTTTTTTTTGAAGATTTTTTTGAAGGGTACACATAGGTGTCCAATTTGGTCTTATGAAACCTTAGTAGATAGATCAGCCCCCAGGTAAGGGTAGGATTACTTAATGAACCCATTTGGAGGACCCTTGCCTCGAACAGTCTAGCTGCCTCCACACTCTGGACAAGGCTTTTCTTAGATCCACTTTGGTCAAAGAACGCAATTGGTGCAACCCTAGTAGGTTTTGAACTGTTTTTTTGAAAGATTTCTAATGGACTCATCTAAGAAAGTGAATGGCCCCTCCAAATCCAAACGCTCGCTACAAATGATTTCCGCGAGCCATTGTCCGAAAAGGAAGAAACCAAAGTTTCTCAAATTTGAACCCAAAAGAGAAAAAACTGTTTTTTTTAAGAGTTTGAAATGAGATTTTTTTTTTATTTTTGAAAATCCCTATCATACTCATCAAAGAGAAAAGATGGCCCATTCCCCGATAATAACAATAGCTGCAAACATTTCTGTGAGCTATCAAATTCGAAGAGGAGAGGATCAAAGTTTCTCAAAATTGAATCCAAGAAAGAGAAATCAGATTTCCTTTTTTTTTTTTGCGAAATGAGAAAGAGTGGAAATAAACTCAAAATAGAAATTTCCAAAAAGTCTCATCTCATGTTTTTCTTAGATGCAATATCCAACATAGGCCACCAATTAGAAAGGAGCCAAAGAATCTAAGCATCACGTTCTCAAATGAACGAGTCCCACCGGATGTGCCAACTTGATGGACTCGACCTTTCGTCCTCCCCTTCCGCCCCAGGGCTGCGGGGTCCAGCGGAGGAGAAAAGCGGGCATCAACATTTTTTTGTATGGGTATGTCAGATTTTCTATTCTACTTGGAATTTGAAGTGGTGATCCAGAGATTCACCTTCACAAGTAAAAAGGAAATCAACTCTTTTTTCTAACTTTCCATTACACATATATTTTAAGAAAGAGACACAACTTTTTTTTTAATGCCGTGAGAGGCAATTTAATTTTGTTTACCGTGAAAGGCGGTTATTTTTTTTTTTTGTGCCGTGAAAGGCAGTTTTGCAGTGAAAGGCGATTTTGTTTGCCGTGAAAGGCGATTTTTGCCGTAGAAGGTGATTTTGTTTGCCGTGAAAAGCAATTTTTGCCATGAAAGGCGATTTACGTTCTCATCAATAATGAAAGACAAGAAATGTGATTTTTTTGTCTCTTTACAAAGAATACAAAATACAATAGAAAAGTGAGAAAAAGAATCTGACTTCTCAAGATATTGCGGGGACTCGTTTAGATCGATGGTCGCAAGTCATTATGGACTTCGCCATCGTCCTTCAGATGAGAACACATGATGATTTAATTCTTTGGCTTGGCTTGGACCTCAGTTTTTTAGAGGATAAAGACCAAGGGGAGGTCCTATATCTAATAAAAAACCGAGTAAACGGGCTAAACCCCGTTTAGGCCATGTTGGATAGAAGGAGAGGGGACCTTGATGGGTTGGCCCCCCAAGGGCTTCAATCACCTTGTGGTGTTTCTGCAGCAGAGTAGTAGGCCTTCTTCAGAATTTTCTCTCTCTTACTTGTGTGTATTTGTGTATGGATCCCTCTATGTGTGTCTGGATCTTGGAATGACCCCTTTTTATAGGCTCTTGGTAGCCAAGGGGTGGTTTATGGCATTGATGACCCATGATGAGAGAATTGATGGTATTGATGCTCCATGATGGGAGGAGTTACAAGTTTTAATTCTTTTATTTTGTAACTCCTTTTTCTTGGCTTGTGATTGGCCGATGGAGAATAATGGGCATTTAATCGCATTTAATCTCCATGATGAGAGGAGTTTCATGGTTTTAATACCATGATTGCTTGGATTTGTAACTCTCATTTGGTTGATTCTAATTGGGCCGTCCAAAATAATGGGTTAATGACTGCATTAAGATGTTATAAAATGGATCAATTAACAACATTAAGTGGTCACCAGGGCATTTGAAGAGTCGCGGGTCGTGCCCCGTCTTTGGGAATTCTTTTTGTGACGATCGTCGATGGATCCACATGTTGTTTGATGTTGGATGGCGATGCAACTTCAAACATTGATTGGTGCCAGTGGGCCGATAACATCTATCTTGTCGATTTCTCGATTGGTCGGACAGAAATTGTACTTTCTTGGTCGGCCGGTTGGCGATCTTGGAGCGATCAATAATTATTTCATACTCTTGATGACGGATCCGAAATGTTGATGAAGATTAGTCGATTTCAAGCATCAAGAATCAGATTTTCATAAAACCACAAGGGCTGGAATTCCAGAAACGCCAAAAGGGTTGGAAAGCAGGAGACCCGACGGAAATCCGGCAACCCGAATTTCCAGGGTCGCTGGCGACCATGGGGGATTTTCCCCTTTGGTCGCCGTTTTCGATCGTTTCTCCGATCCTTTTCAATCCTTTTTTTTCTCCTATATTTTTCTTGACATTTTTTATCATTTATTGGCTTGATTCTCCTGAAGAAAATCTGAAGAGAAGCCGCGCAAATCAAAGCACAAAGTTTTTTATTTTCCGGAAAGGCCAAAGACTTTGTTGCCGATTTTCCGTCAAGAATCAAAACTAGGTCAAACGATGTCGGAATGACCTGAAATCTGAGGTGAAGCCTCCTAAGCAGTAGATAGGACCAACCAGGGGCTTTTGTTTGAGTTTTGAAGCTGTGTAGGGTCTTGTTGCTAGTAGACTTGATTTTGTCGCAAGGAAGATAAGGCATTTTGATGTACAGTCAATCGATATCCGATCGACTTGAAATTTGACAGGGAGCCTATTGGAGTCATTTTGAGACGATCCATTATCTTCAATTTGAATGTCATGGTCCCGGGGTGCTCCGCCGCCGGGAGGCTTGATTTTATTTCGGAGTGTCAAAATCGGGTCAAATGTTGTCGGAATGTTCTGAATTTTGTCGTGTAACCCTTTGGAAGCATGTTGAAGCCACCCATGTGCTCTGTTTAATAAGTGATGACTTCGATAGTTCTCGCCGCTGAGGGGCTTGATTTTACTGCTCGAGGGTTGATGGAGGGTCAAACGTTGTCGGTTTGACTTGAAATTTGACACGGAGCCTTTTGAAGATATTTTGAGACCATCCATAGGCTCTAATCGAAGTTTTGATGTCTTCGACGCCGCCGCCGCTAGGAGCGCCTATTCAGCTACCGAAGGAGTGAAGGTAGGCCAAATGATGCTGGAATGGCCTGAAACTTCACATGGAGCCTCCTAGTGGTGTTTTGAGGCCAGCTGTGTGCTCCGTTTTGTGTGTCAGGGTCTCTAGCTTTACCGCCATCGAGAGCTCCTTCTAAGCTACTGGAGAGGTGAAGTTAAGTCAAATGATGTTGAAATAGCCCGAAACTTCAGATATACCCCTCTTTTGGCTGTCTTAAAGAATCTTGCAGTTTTTGTCTTGTTCTAACAAGATTTGACGCTTGAAGTGGCATTGCCTATTTGTGGTAGGATGCGGCTTCATGTGGCTTCTTGATGTTGAGGAGGCAAGGTGACTTTTTTGGTGTTAACAATTAAAAATATGATATTTGGTTTGGCTTAACAAACCCTTCGAGGAGGGTCTCTCTGATGGATTAGAAGTAGAAAATAGAGGGATTTCTTTCTTCTTTTTGGTTCCTTTCTCTCCCTGTTTCAAATTTTTATCTTGGGCGTAGTGCATTGGGCTGAGGCCTGAGCTGTCTAGGTGACTAGCAAGGCCTTACTAGATCTGGAGAAAACAGGTAGAGAAAATAAGGGGGAAAACTCTACCCAGTATAAAGTCAGACCAGGGGAAGGCTTAGGGCCTCAAAATAATAAAAAACAAAAAATATTGTATCTCTTACATTGTTACAAAGTATGAAGGGTTTATTGAGCATTATCTTAAATAACCTCTATTGCGAAGGGACCATAAGGAAAATGTTTGGAGGATAGTTGTCACTAATTTTTTTTAATCTGATATAGTTATACATGCTTTAGTGACTTGGGTCTTAGACGTATAATTTTATTTATTTTGACGAAAAAGGAAAATAGTTAAAGAATATGTTCTATTTCACACCTTTCACAAGAATTTTCACATACCAACAAAGTATTATCTTTAAAAAATTTAAACCATTTACATTCACATACCTTTTATGAATTGACATTATTTTTAATTTAACATTGATTTGACAATCATGAGTTGTTGAATTTCATATACAAAAAATAAATACACTTAGGAAATCACTATTAATTTATACTTTACAAATTTTGGACTTGTAATTATCTAATTAAAAGGACATTTTGGCCACCCCATATCATTGAAGTTTTATGAGCATAAAAACTACCTTTACGAGTTGGTTGGCATCCTAAATCACTCTATAAAGGGAAAAAGTGTATCCTTATTAACAATACACCCGCTTTTGCACTAGCAAGAATATATAAAAATAATATAAAAAGCATAATAAGAAGAAATAAAACTAGAAAAAAGGGATTGGAACCAAACATGCATGCAACACTTGTTGCTTATGAATTAAGTATAATGCATAACTTATGATATGAGCACTCGGAAAGTCTTAGCTTGCGCAACCAGCCTTGACTAATTTAATTTCAACCCTAGACAACTTGGAAAGAGTTACAACAACAATTAGGCATGATAACATGTCAATTGGTTTGCATCTAATTTTTTTCCAGGTTAGATTTGGCCTGGGGCTGTTGCTTCGGGATACAAATGGCTCATCTAGAGTAAGCCCAACAATCAGGTCCCCAGATGAGGGGCCTAGCCCGGCCGGTTCTTAGAACGCCTTTAAAATGAGGTCTTTTGTTTTAAGAAAATATATACTAACGCTCCTTTACATGTTTTAGGGCTTCATATGTATGCGTGGGGGCATGTCATTTCTTTTACTTCCTATTCTCTTGGCCTACCGTCTGCATTAGTCTGCATTAGTTGGAAGTGAAACATGAGTAAAAAATATGTATTTTGCCAATATTTTAGAACCCTATAAAGGTGATGCTGTGTTGATGCCTCAAATTATTTTCTGTAAAAAGATGTATGGGAAGAAATGATCATCTTTTTTTCTTATCTTGATTTTCTTTATTTCTATATACAGTCGACACATTCGTCCTGTTCATCTTTGTAATGGGATTAGTTAGGGGAGATAGTCAACATTGTCAGTCCCAAAACTGAATAAACAAGGAGAGTTTAAGTTCGCTTGACACTCAATGCTTGATGGCAATGTCCAAAATATTAAAAAATTATTTTATTGTTTTTAGGCTTTGGGCCTACCCCAAACTTGGAACTGGCCTGTGAAGGTAGTATAAGAGCTTAGGTAGTACAAGCCCTCCAAATGCTATAGCCCGTCCGGCCAGATCCTCATATATTAAGGGCAAGGTAAAGACAATCCCGAGCCTGTACCGGTAAGGGACGTAACGTCAAGTGGTCCCATCAAAATTCAGTCTATTCGAACAGGAATTTTTCTGTAGTCAAGTAAATGAAACTCCATTTTGATCTAGCATAGCCTCAAATAGATCCGGAGTAAATTATATCCACATCGTAGACCACCCCCAACAGATATCACTGACATTGATAAATGATATGGGCCGTGGGCTTGATTTTATAAGCCCAATCTGTAATTGGTAGAGGTGACAATGGGTTTGGTCTCCTTTGAGTTGGGTTGACGATTGGGTGTAACATGTGTAACTAACCAAAATCCGACCTAATGAAGTTCCTAGGGTCAACCAGAAGTTGACCTAGAAACTTAAATGGTCAACATAGACCTGAATTAGGGGTTGGGTTCCGATCAGGTTGGCAGGTCAAAATGCAAAATCAGTTAGGTTAAATGGAATTCAGTTGAATTGCTGAATTGAACAGCATGTATGGACTCAGAATGAGCTAAGCTTGGGTTCGAATGTTAACCAAACCAACCATCAGAAGGAAGTTTACTGGATTGTGCTCGAATCTGTAGTCAAGTGGAGTTGAGTCAAGTCTAAATTTGGCTTTATTTTGGGCCCCCAATTTTTTATTTATAAAAAACGTTTAAAAGTTTTTTTTTTTTTTAAAAAGGTGTCTCACGGTGAATTAATCAAAAGAGTAAAAGAAAACGAAAAAGAGAGATCGATAGAGGAAAAGACAAGAGAGAATACAAACCGAGCTCATTTGACACTTTACTAGATTAGTAAAGCCAAATAAAGCCTTCATTTTTCAGACAAGAGGTCACATCAATATCACTTTAATTCAAAATCCTCACCATCTTTTTTAAAACAATTCAAAAGGCAACCTCATTTCACCATGAGAAATTTCCACTTTTCTATACAAAAAGTTGAAAAGAATTCATACCAAACAACTAAAAAAAAATATATATATATATATATATAACATCATACCTCTATTATATTTTATTATTTCTTGATTTGATGCTTTACTAAAGAATTTTATGTTTCACCCCACCAACCATTACCCAAATGTCACGACCCGGCCCCGAGATCAGAGTCATTAGGGTTAACCCCGGGTCGCGATGTTAAGCATACTTACTCCCGTAGATCCGAAATAACCGAAGTTAAAACGAATCTACAAGGGATCTTGCATACGTACCTGTCAATGTACAGTGCGGAATATACAAATAATATACATTGACAACCATTAACAAAACGAATCATATACTTTACTATGAACAGTAAAGTTACTTTACATCGTTTCAGTTTTGTTATTATCAACCACTGCATATTTAAAATACAATGCAGGGGACATCATTTACACTACTTATAATACCAAAATGAATGTATAAAAAAAACATTTCTAAAAAGTTCTCAAAAGATTCCCACGTGTCCGCTCTCAAATCATGTCCATTCGGCTAGACCTCCTGGAGGTAGCGAATGGGCCTCCTCCGCTGACGGGACGGTCTCGGAGGTACTGGCACGGGCAACTGAGCCTGTAACATCATCAGTAATACCATGAATACGACGGTTCAACAAGGTATACATATATTTATGACATTCATAATTCTTAACAATGTATTGTTTAACAGTGCTAAACAGTTCATAAAAAAAATACCATGAACGATATCATATACTGGCAACTACACTAGCAAGGGTTTCAACTCCATGCATTTCTTCCCAAAAGGAAGCATTTCATATTCATGTAGTCATCATGTTCAATATTTAACAATGGCTTTTCAGTGTATGACTTTTCAGTCAATGACCTTTCGGTCCAGTGTGGTGAAATCTCCCAGTGTCTTGATCAGAGATCACTGGTGTCCCACGGGCTCCGAAACACCCAATCTCATCTACTGCAGTAGGAATAGTCATTTCATTCAGTTCATTTATCAATTCATTTAATTCCATTCAATAATGAGTTCGGAAACCACTAGGTAGTGCCAGACCCTTTAACAATTCCTATTAATTTAAATCTCACTTGAAACAACTCCTCTAACCCACCTGTACGTGAACGGTTGTTATCGATGCACGTATTACTATTGATGATATTACTTAGGTATTTGTGCATTAGGATAACCCTCGTTAACACTTAGGATGGTATAAACACGATTAACATTAATCTCGATGCTTAAGTTTTCTAATCCAAGAAACTCGGACTTAATCTACACTTTTCGGACAATGCTTAAGTTTTCTAATCCAAGAAACTTGGACTTAATCTACACTTTCCGGACAATTCTCAGTGGGTCAGGTCGACCTGGGAAGGCCCGGTTATACTTATCCCCATATCCACTTCCTCTCCCAATCTATGCTCACTAAGAGGTGTGTACCATTGGTTTCTACTTTTCAAGATCTTTCCAACGATATATAGAACTCAAAAATCGAACATATGGGTCAAAAGTTATGGCCATTCGAAGTTGGCCCTTTTGGCCCAATGGGCCGACCCACTCGGGCAGGCCCAATCCGGGCTGGCCCATTTCAGTTCCAGCAGCCTGAACTGAGTTGTTTCTCCCTGTTTTACATTCCATCCATCACCTGTAACAAAATGGAACATCCTTTCCCTTTCATAAAACACTATATAAACACAAAAACACTTCTAATCCAACATGCAACCATTACAAACATCCACTTATTCCATGATTCTATTCACATAAGCAACCCCCATCTATTTCTAACAAGCATCCAACTGATATATACTCTCAAACAATTCCCATTAATTCATTCATTATCTTCACAAAATCAATGAAGATATCTCAACAAGTATAAACATATGTAAGCACTTGCCTTGATTTGAAGTTTGATAGAGAAAACCCCCCTTTTCAAGCTTGGATTTGAGATGAACTTCCCACTTTGAAGCTTGAATTCAAGAAGAATTCCAAGAAGATGAGCAAGAAGATGAAGGAAAGGAAGTCCTTTCACTTGAATCCACTCCACGTCAAAAAGAAATCCAAGAAAGAAGAGAAACAGAGGAAGAAAGAAAAAGAAAAGAGGAAGAACGTTGATGTTGCCTAGGGTTTAGATGATGGGATGAAGCTCTTTTATTATATAAGAGTGCATTTTACAATTAGGTCCATTAATTTCCATTAATTCCATTTCAAGTCAAATCAAGGTCCATTTGATTCATTTCTCGTCGAATCCCTTCGAGTCTTTTATGAAATTCATCGGACTCGTCGAGATACACATGTTGGTATCAATACTTTCCGGCTCCGACGAAATACGTAAAATTCCGTATTTCCGTACACGTCCTTGTTTTGGATTCTATTTCCATTCAATTCGTTTTACAAGCTTCGTTATTATTTCATTAAGTCCCAATGACTCATTTCTGCTAATTCGATTTCACTGAATCATTAAACTGGCTTAATTAGTCTTGATCTTGATTAATTAGAGCTAATCGGGATTAGCTCGGGACGGAGCCTAACACCAAACCAGGCCCATTTCACTTTCAAATTTGAAGAATGATTTGGTCTCATTTTGTCTCCCCCCCCCCCCCCCCATGGCTTTCATTCAACAGATGAATGAGATAGTAAGACAATACTAATGCAATATAATTGAGAGAGAGAAGGTTTACCAAAAAATTGAAAGAGAGAGACAAGGCAACGAGTGATAAGGGTTTGATAGAGTCAGAAGTGGATGGGATTGAAGGAGTTTAGAAAGGGACTTGAGTTAAAAGTAGAAGAAAGAGGGAAGTGAAGGGGGTTGGAAATTAGAAGGGGTGGAAGAAGTTGGAATTTGAAAAAGCAGTCGTGATGTTCGTAGATGCCTATGGATATGGATATGATATTATAATTTTAAATTCATACAGTGACAATCAATAATAAGTCAGATCGAGAAAGCCTATACCTTGGAGGAATCCCTCACTCCAACAAAGAAGACAACCTCTCTCTTTACTCAAAACCAAGCAACTATATCTTGGTTCTTCATTGCTTTCCATGGATGCTTCGTTGGCTTGTTATTTGAAGTACTGCAAAAGAGTACAAAGAAAACAAATTTGTAAGGGCATGATAAGATGGTAAGAAAATTTGGCTCATGTCTAGGCTTTGATCTTTTGGGGCTTAACCATGGGTTGTATGAATATGTAGTTTGATGGTGGCCCATCAGTTAGTGTGTTGTGGCTTGTCTGGGTAATCCTGGAGTCAATATCCCAACCCGATTCATGTATTAATTGAGTCATGAATATTAACCAGAACCTAACTTGGAATTTTAAAACCCATACTCTTAATTAAGGTTTGGGTCAAGTTGTTGCAGGTCTTCGGGATCAGGGGTTTTCATGGGTTGGGTTGAGGCATATCCAGCCCGACCCAACTTTTAAAACAGTCTCATATTTGACTCAAGCTCAGCACATCTCGTTAGTGTGAGGCTTAAACCTTACCCTAAGCCAGCTGGGCCTTGGTTGGCATTGGGCTGCCCTGGCCCATAAGCACCCTTAGGTAGGGTTCATCGGTAGACAAGTTGAACAGAAAGAATGGACTCAACCTGAACCCAACCTATCTATCGATTAGATTAGCAGTATCAACCCAAACAAAATAAAAGCCGGCCGGTGATGCAAGCATGACTTTTGATACAGGATGGTGCTAATAAAGATTCAGGTTCTTGCATAATGGAATCTGTGATCTCCATGCATTATTAATCCGTTTGTTTGTGCACAATGAAATCTGTGATCGACCATAACCACGATGCAAACAACAAAAGAAATAAGCAACCACACAGAGAATATGCTACAAGATTAGCATGGTTTTTCAGTATGCCCTTCTAAAGAAACAATTAATTTTCTTTATTCCACGTGTCCTTTTCAATTAGGGTGACAGATAACACACTGTATGTGTAGAATTTTTCACTCTCCTTACTCCACTCTCATTAAAACAAGGTTCTTTAACCTCAAAGAAATCTCTTTAAGCATAAGGAAGTAGCTTTTTAACTTCTTTTTTTTTGGTAAAAATAAGAGGTCCTTTATAAAATTTGACAAAAAAACAAAAAAGACTTGTAAGTGTGAAATCAATCTCTTAAGATGACATTTCTTGTTATAATAATAGCAAATGAACTTTCTTCTTCTTTTTTCTTAATTTGGAGAAACCACCATCTTCATATCCATTATGTTAGATTTTTCCCTTTCCCGACTCAAATCGGGATTCACTGAGGGCCTATTTATTTGCATTTAATACATAGGAATTGAATTTATAGATTTCATGCCATAAGTGATTAAAAATGAAGATCAAATTTGAATTTTATCAAACGAGCATCAAATAACTCTTCTTCTTAGGAAATAAAAATTAAAAGAAGATGGGAAATGAAAAATCAGCCATCACTCTAGTAGTTCATTTCCTTCATTCTTTTGATTTTATTTCCCTAGAAGGAAGGATTATTAAATGCTTATTTCTCAAAATTAAGCTTTGGTCTGAATCCTATGTTTTAAATTCCTATTTATTTTAATGCAAACAAACAAGCCCTAAAAGACCTCTTTGTGACCTCTTACTGATAGGATTCTTTATAATCTTGTTTGCTATAAAACCCATGGTGAATTCATCCATCTCAAAAGTATCCTTTCCAGATTCCATATAATAGAGCCATGATTAGGTGGACCTTTTTTTTATAAGAAATTAAAATCCAAATCAATATGTAGAAAAGCAAATAAATCCTCATCTCTTCTTCAGGCAAGATTCTTATTCTAAATCAACTAGAAGGAAAATAGTTAACTCCTAATCAAACTTGTCAATTTGTATGGCTCAATAGAAGTTAATAAGTCTTGGTTAACCGGACCCCTGTATTGCCCAAGTTGTATTGTGAATAGAAGTAGGGTTTGGGTGTAACAGAGTTTGGGGCTGATATTATAAATAGAGACTCAGAATCTCTACGATGTACACATCTTCTGATTGCATAGTGAATTCTCCCGTCTTCTTCGTGGACGTAGGCCAAAACCCGAACCACGTAAATCTTTGTGTTCTCTTGTGCGTAATTGATCTCTTCTCGTAGGCCCTAGATCACAATAAATTGGGGCTGAAAAGTAGTCAATAGGCAGCAACTATGACTGAAGAGATAGAGTCTCTTGATGAGGAAACTCATGCCATTGGATGCAAGCGGTTCTACGAGGAAGAGGAAGGAGCTTCCAGTGTAGGTAGAGTGTAGTTTAAGGTTCCTGATCGTGTATGCAGTTTGAAGAAATCATTGTACAGGTTGAAGCAAGCATCTAGACAATGGTACAAGCGATTTGGTGCATTTATGAAGGAATGTGTTAAATTCAATTTCAAGCATTGCTTGGACTTTATCAGTGTGCTCGGTACCTGACTGCCCTAAGGCGAAGGTGGAGACGTGAGACGTGTTCTGTGCATGAGGATCAGCTTCGATGTTCGCCAAGGTGGAGATTTGTTAATTTGTATAGCTGAATAGAAGTTAATAAGTCTTGGTTAACCGGGCCCCTGGATTGCTCAACTTGTACTGTGATTAGAAGTGGGTCTGTTATAGGTTTACTTTGATTAAGAAATAGTGTTTGGGTGTAACAAGGTTTTGGAGTTGATATTATAAATAGAGACTAAGAGTCTTTAGAATGTACACCTCTAATCTGATTACATAGTAAACTCTCTCGTCTTCCCCGTGGACGTAAGCCAAAAGCCGAACTACGAAAACCTATGTATCCTCTTTGTGCGTGATTGATCTCTTCTCATAGGCCCTAGATCACAATAAAACTTATTTAGTTCAATCTACTAAAAGAATTTTTAATGAAAAAGCAATATGACAAATTCTCGAATGTGGGTTGTTAGCCTGAGGTTGATTAGCTTGAGGTTAATTTGCCAATGCCTTAGGCTCTCAATAATTTATTAGCACAATCCTTCCCTAATAAAACCAATTGCTCATCTCCTTTAGGCTGCTTATGTTATAGTACAATGCTCTTCCCGCAAATCAAATGGTTAAGTTTTATAGATTCAAGTATTCAAAACAATTTAAGGATGACCTTTCAAAAATAAAAAAAAAGTAAGCATTATTTTTTAACATACACCTATGATCAAAACTTGCTATGATATTAGATAAAATAACAATGGGATCAGAACCGTTTTATCAAGGTCCTTGCCAATTCTGTAATAAAATCTATGTTCTTCACAACCTTTCCAACACTTATATATGCTCCAAAATAGTTAAAATCTCGTCAATTTTTTTCCTTTGTTAAAATCTAAAGTCCTTTGCTTTCCATCGATCCCTTTAAACATTTCATCTATAAACTTAAACCACAGATATAAAAGGTACTAAGAGTTCGTTTGGTATTATTCTCTTATTGTTTCCAATTTTGTGGCCAGATTAGGTTGCATTCAGATGAGGTTGTGCCCAGAGTATACCATGCAAGACTTGTTTGGGAATATTGTGTTAAACTATATTGTATGAAACTTGTTTGGAAATATTATAAAAGTTTGGTTCTAAGGAACAGATCGAATGAAGAGAATCATAGGATTTACAATACGGGACCCACCTTTTATTATTTGCGGCACCTTATTATTGTCGTACATACATGGGAACCACCTTTAGAAATTACGATGTGGCACCCACCTTTAAAAATTAGAAGATGGGGCTCACATTCATAAGATTTACAATGCGAGCCCACCTTTTGTAATTATGACCATGTGACCCACCTTTCAAAAGTAGTAAGTTGAGCCACCATTTTTGCATTGGTGAACATGGAACCCACCTTTAGAAATCATGACATGGTACCCACCTTTGAAATTGTGAGAACCCGACCCCTAATCTCTTGGATTAGTGTTGTTTTATTTGTGGATTAGTTCTTTTAGTGGGATTAGTATTTGTTGGGTTGAGTTTGTGAGCTAGAATGGTTTTTCTTCTAGTTTTGGGCTTTTGAGTGCTTTGGTTGCTTGTGGGGCCCTTTGGGGTTCCCTTTTCGGCTTTGCATTTACTTGTGAGATTTTTCCGATTTGTTTCGTATTGTGTTTTTGGCCCGTTGCATTCATCTTGAGGAATCCTACAACTTCCATGTTGATCCTGTATCCATTTGAGAACCCAAAACCCGATTTCTTGGCCTTGAGGGCAAAACAGTCATTTCACACCAAATCTGTACCCAAAACTCGATATTCTCAAAATCCGTGAAACATATACTTTTTGGAAACTAGATATTTCGACGATCATTTCTTCCTTCTTCGTCGAATCCATCTGAGGTCCCGAATTAGATGATTTCAGCCACCCAAGTTCTTTAAGTTGTGGAACCCAAACCTCACTTGCTTATAAGGGGAACCCATCTCCTTCATTCATTTCATTCACCATTGTTCCAGCTGAACCTAGGGTTTTCCCTTGTGCAACTTCTTCTTTTTCTTGCTTCTCCATCTCAAATCCTCACCAATCTTGCACCAAACTCGAAATGGAGACCACCTTCTTCTTCCTCATCTTGCAAGCTTTCCATTGATACCATTTGTGAAGAGAACCCTCCATCACAAGACTTCCTTTGAGCTTACCTTGTCCATTAGAGGACCTTCCAAGTAAGTGTTCTTCTTCATCCTCTAGATTTGTAATCTTCTAGCCTTAGAGAAGCTCCACCTTGATTATTGAAAGGTTTCATGGTCATTTCATTGTTTAACCCATTTTAGGGTTTGTTTTGGGGGTTTTTGTAGAGATTGTGGATCTTGAGCTTGAGAGGTGATTAGGAGCTTGATTTGCTTGATTAGAGTCAAAGGCAAGTGGATGAATGGATGGTTTGAATGTTATTAAGTTTTATGAGAAAATCCTAAGTTTTATTACTTGTTCTTGATAATGTGATATATGTTTCCACACATGCTTCTTGTCATATTTCTATTGATTTCGAAATTTGCATATTAATGGTGGTTTCTCTCTTGTTAATCTCTTGGAAAAATGTGCTTTCATTTGGTCAAGTTTGTTCATATGGTTTTAAAAGGAATGAGGTTGGATTGGCTATTCATGGTTATGTTTATAAGTTACATTGACTTGAAATTGATACCCGTTTAAAGAGGTGTTTGAATTTAATTGTTCATTGGAGTTCTAATGAGGATTTGAAGGGATTATGGAAGAGAAATACTAGTGGTTTAAGTGTTGGAAAGGAAAGGAAAAAGGAAGGAAAAGTTCAGTTTCCCGGACCTGCTGCACGCCCAGGTCCGATCGATCGGCCTGTCTTTAACTGGGAGGCTTTTTGGGCCGATCGATCGGACCCTGTACATTTCTGGTACAGAAATTTCGACCGATCGATCGGAGGACTCAGTTTGAGTCCAGTGAAATTTGATATTGTGTTTTTTTGGAAACCTTTGGGCCTTCTATGAGTCCTAGGGGTGTATACCTTAGTGTTAAGACCAATTGTACCCTAATCTAAGGTCTCTAAGACTAGGGAACTAAAAGAAAAGAATGGTGTTGATTTAGACACTAATTCTTGGTTTTAGGTGGGACCCTGACTACCCTTTTTGGACCGTTTGGACCAAGTGTGAGAATGTCTTGAGCCGACACGCCTCACGGTTGGTTCGGTGGCATCGAAGTTCAATCCATTTCAATCTTGAACGGGATGGAACGACGCGATATCTTCTTTATATCTAAACACAAGTCTATTTCCTTGGTTATCGCTAATTCTATTCCTTTCGATGACTGAATCGGTTACTCGATGTTTCCGGATTAATGTCATGCCTAGGATGGACCGTTTATAAGCTTGATTCTTGCTATTGTAACATCTAGTACTACCCATAAGCTCATTTTAAGTTTTGGAAATAGTAAAAGTGCATAAGGAGCCCAGAATGTCTTCAAACTCAAGGAGTACCAAGTAATGATTATAATCGACATACGGGACCCCTATTCACTTAAATAGATCTTGAAATTAATGCTTTTCCCGAAATTGTTATAGTTTATGGTTTCACCTCATTTCCTGAGATTTGCATCACATGACTTGTTTCCCGAAAGCATTGAAGTTACACTAGTAACAGTTATTTGTCCCGAAATGTATTGCCCGATATGAAGTGACAGTGTGCCCTTGAGCACCCCCGTTTTACCCGTTTAATTATTGTACTTGATTTACTTGCATATATCCCGATTTGTTATTTGACCTATGAGTCGGCATCACTAAGCTTGGATACCTTGTCGGTTTGATACACCGACTTGGAAATCCCTCTCCCGTCCCGCCAGCTGCAGTTTGGATCCCGATACCTGGTTATTGCCGTGGTCCCGTCCCGATACCCGGTTCGCTACCGTGGTCCTGTTCCCGTATATTTATATTGTATATATGATTTACATTGAGTCTCCTCACCTTGTGTGACTGAGACCAACGTCCCGTTATACTCTTGTCACTTTGATGATAGAGGACTTAGCTTCTTGTGATTGCCATCTTACCAGTTCCAGATTCCTTGGATACCCGACATGTTTTATATTATTTACTTGCTTTCCGATAAATGATTCATCTCCTTTATGAAAGTTGTTATTTAAACAAGTGTTAATATTCTCCAATGTAAATTCAGTTATTGTTATATTGTCTTCTATTCTTTGTACCCGCACATGTTTTAAATGAATGCCGGTTGGGTGAATAACCATGCTTTTACATATGTTCCATACGATCAATGATTTTGCTAGATTTATATGATTACACGTGTTTTAAAGGAATACCCGAATTGTTAAATATCCGTGCCTTGTTTTAAAGGACATTTGGTTTGTCAGATATCCATGTTTATACCTGTTTTTAAATGAATACCCGAATTGTTAAATACCCATGCTTTGAAATATGTTTCAAATGACACTTGTTTTGCCAGATCACTATGTTTATACCGGTTTCAAATGAATATCCGATTTGTTAAATATCCCTGCTTTGAGATATGTTTTAAATGAACATTAGTCTTGTCAGATTTCCTTGGTTACACCTGTTTTAAACGAACACCCGATTTGTTAAATATCCGTATTTTTCACATATGTTTCAAATGGACAGTGGTTTTGCCAGACTGCTATGGATACCTGATTTGTTGTATACTTGTGTTTTACTTAAGTTTCAAATGAACGTTTGTTTTGTCAAACCACTATATTTATACATGTTTTAGACGAATACCCGATTGTCAAATATCTATGATTATAGATGATGGAAATGAATACATGTTTTATTAGATCTTCATGTTTTACCCATACTTGAAATGAATACAGGTTTTCCCCGAGATTCCCGACTTTTGCACCCGTGTAATTATATGCAGCATTTGATCGATTAGCATGTTTTATCATATGTTTTATTCTTCAGTATATTTGTTATCTTTTCATCCACCTGCCAGACCGTCGTGTCTGACCCACTACTTTTGGTACTCAGGTTCAGATTTCTTCGTCCCGAGTTGAGTGTTTTTGTTGGCTGTGGAGCCATGCCTTGCAGGTTGTTTTGTCGGCTATGTCATGTAGACATTGAGCTTGACATCAGAGCTACGTCACATTTGGGTAGTAGTTTATAGCTTATTGTTGTATGGCTTTTATTAGCCTTTTCTTGGGATTCTTAATTAATGTACATTGATAATTGTAACTTGAACATATTTGGGAATGTAATATCCTGTTACCGTCAGCTCTGTAATTTATTGTGATGGTTACTCCAGTCTGATATGATTCTTGATATAATAGCTATGTGCTAAAGGTTGAGTGCGACGCGGAATCCGATGGCCACGGACTTCGGGTCGCAACGCCACAAAAGCTTCCGCAAAATATTCAGAATGTGTTGTCTTCACACACGCGGATCCTGGGAGAAGTAAAATACATTTATGCTTAATCCCATTTCCCGCCCCCGAGGTTCTGGTTCGGGGGCGTGACAGAAATTAAAATATGGGGCCCACATTTATAGCATTTATAATTTGGGCGCACCTTTATAGGAATTATAATGTGCGGCCACCCTTTATGATTGTGAATATGGGACCCATATTTAGAAATTACAACATGGTACCTGTATTTAGAAATTATAATATGGGCCCCACATTCATACTATTCACATTGTGGGTCCGCCTTTTGTAATTGTGAACACATGACTAACCTTTAGGAATTTTAAAGTGGGCCCCACATTCATACTATTCACATTGTGGGCTGCCTTTTTATGATTATGGACATGCCCATCTTTAAATATGACAATGTGATGTCCACCTTTAGAAATTAGAACATGGGGCCCATATTCAAAGGATTTACAATGTGGGCTCACCTTTATAGGAATTATAATGTGGAGCCACCTCTTTTTGCGATCGTGAACGTGAAATCTATCTTTAGGAATTACAATGTGGGACCCATCTTTAGAAATTACAACATGTAACCAAGATTCATATCACAGGATTTACAATGTGGGTTCACCTTTTGTGATTGTGACCGTGTGACCCACTTTTCGGAATTACAAAGTAGAGCCACCTTTTTAATAATCGTGGTCACGAGACCCACCTTTAGAAATTGCAACATGGTGTCCAGCTTTAGAAATGAGATCATGGGGCCTATATTTATAAGATTTACAATGCGGTCCCGCCTTTGTAGGAATATATTGTTAGCCCACTTTTTTGTGATTGTGATCATATGACCCACCTTTAGGAACTACAAAGTGAGGCCACCTACTTTGAGATTGTGAGCATGTGACCTACATTTAAAATAAGTGACGTGATTTGGAATCCTCTTTAAATGGACTTCTTTTGTAAAGTAAGAGATAAGTAGGAAACAACTATATCAACTAGTTGTTTCTTCAAAAAAGTAAAGTTTTTTCGTTCCATCTTTTTTATGCCAGCGGGTTAAGGTTTTGGAATTCCTTCCGGCGAGATCAATATTTGACACTGTAATTTATACTTACAAAACATGTTATTTGCAATCTTATCTTGTGGGAACATGAGAACATCCAAATGGTACAATGTCAACCACACTAGATCTCTATTTTTTAAAAATAGAATTTATATTCCCACTAAACAACAAAAATAAAAATAATTAAATCTTAGTACAACTTGATTATATCAAAATCAACTCAAAGAAGTTTTAATAGGAAAAGGCAACTTGACAAATTCCAAACGAAGCCCTTTGGTCCTGTACAGACATCAAAGAGTCAATCCAGACCTTGAATAACTAAGTACGGTTCAGATTGGGTTAGTAAATGGGATCCCAAATTGCCACCCCTTTTCCAAACATCCCCCTAATTACTCCAAACAAAACACTCAATAACCTCCTAACACAGAAAGAAAACACTCCTAGTTGAGTCCTGACAAAGTATACCTTCCCAACAACCAAGCAAGAAGGGTACATTAAAAAAAAAGCAAGAAATATAAACTATGTATAAAATACTAAACTATACGGTACTCATTGGGATGCAGAAGATTTTTTTTTGCTAAATGGCAAATTGAATTAAAAAGGAGGAGAGAAACAGGAACAGACAAGAAAACAAAACACCAAACAGAGAAGAAAACAGAGAGGAACCTAAGAAAATGCCTAAATTACATCATCTGCTCCATAGAAAGGATAATAGGATGAGAAAAAGATCTAGAACCTGAAAAGGAGCTTGAGTGACCTCTCAATCAGTCCATACATAAGAGCTTTGCTCTGGCCAGAGAGGGCTTCAGGTTGCGGTGCTTAGAATCATTCTGGAGAGACCAGAGAGTAGAGATAGCTTGGAAGAAGATAACTGCTGCTGCTTTCCTTCCTTGCGCATCTTCACCTTGGGCGAGAGAGGACCAAATTGTTGGCACTAACAAAGGGAGGAAAGGGAAGTGACCTCCAAGACTGAGGATCCAAGACCACAGCTGACGAGCCAGCAGGCAGAAGAAGAAGAGGTGGAGGTCGTCTTCTTCTTGGCTAAGACAGAGGCAGCACCTGGAAGCCAAAGCCCATCCTCTTTGCTTAGCCCTACGATCAGTGGGAGTTTTCCTAAGCAGGAGGTGCCAGCTGAAGCAGGCCAGCCTGGGGTTCATCATCTTGTTCTAGACCAGACCAGGGCACCTCAGCATGACTGGGTCTAATCAGGTTCCAGACTTCTTTGAGAGAGAGACTCCCTGCAGGCCTACCTTTCCAAAGGAGAGAATCTGAGACCTCTGAGCCCCCTAAAGGGATGTGACTTGTTGAAAGAAGAAGAAAGTCATAGATCTCAGAAGGAAGATGAGAAAGAACTCTCCAGGAGTTGTTCTGCAAGATGTCTGCCAACAGATCCGAATCTGAGAAGTGAAGATGGGGAAATGTAGAAGCTATGGATTCCTTTCCCAACCAATTATCAAACGAAATGCTGATAGATTGCCCATTACCAATTATCCACGAGCTGCCACTCTGAAGATGAATAGCCAAGGGCCTGATCCTCTTCCAAATGCAGGAACCTCCTCTAGAGGTTCTAGAGGACCAGATAGAGGAGCTTCTCAGGTATTTAGATCTAAACCAAGTAGCCCAAAGGGAGAAAGAGGTGACAGCAGACCAGCCAAGCTTCAACAAACAGGCCTCATTAAAGTCCTTGACTCTGTGCAGACCAAGGCCTCCTTCAGCTTTCGGCAAGCAGACCTGACCCCAATTCACTTGGCTACTAGATTTCTCTGGACTAGCAGACCAGAGAAAGTTACGCTTCAGACGCTCCACCTGGAGACAGGATTTGCTAGGAATAGGAACAGCAAGGGAGATGTGAAGGGGGATAGCTGAAAGCACATGCTTGACCAGAATTAATTTGCCTGCAAAGGAAAGGCATTTAGATTTCCAGCCAGCCAACCTCGATCTGATGGAGTCAAGGATCTTATTGAAATGGGAGTGCCTGGAAGTTCCAAAGAATATGGGAACTCCCAGATAGGTAGAGGGAAGAATAGCCAAAGGGATGCAAAGAAAATCTGAAGCCAAATGGGCTCTCCTGGAAGGGCACTTTCCAACGAACAGTTGACTCTTCTGGAGGTTGAAATGCTGACCTGAAGAAGCTTGGTAAGAGGCAAAGAGCTCATTAACACTCCTCAGACTACGCTTATAGGCTTTGATGAAGATCAGAATATCGTCCGCGTAGAGAAGATGGCAGGGAGTGGAGGGAACCGAAGAAATTGGCTCAATAGCTCCTGCCTTTTGAAGAGCTTCAAGTTGTAAACTAAGGATCTCCTCAGCTAAGATAAACAGGTAGGGAGATAACGGATCTCCCTGGCGCAGGCCACAAGAAGAGCTAAAGAAGCCACAAGGACTGCCATTTATCAGGACTGATCCTTTGGTGGAGCTGATCAGGTCTTTTATCATGTTAATCCAAGCCGGAGAGAAATTGAAGAACTGTAGAGCCCTGAGAAGGAAGCTCCACTACAGCTTATCAAAGGCCTTGGAGATATCCATCTTCAGGCAAACTGAACCTCCTCTGGATTTAGAATTGAGCTTTTGGATTAGCTCATGGGCTAGGGCCACATGATGATGAATGGACCTCCCTTTCACAAAGGCAGCTTGGTGATTGGAGATGAGAAGGGGAAGAATGGAGGAGAGTCTGGAAGCCAGGATCTTTGAGATAATTTTGTAGACAAAGTTTAGAAGACTTATAGGGCGGAAATCTGAGAAGGTCTCCGGGGAGGATTTCTTGGGAATAAGGGAAAGGAAAAAAGCATTAGACTCTCTCAAAATGTGACCAGGGGTGAAGAAATGAGTGACTGCCCCTACCACCTCATTTCCAACAATCTGCCAGCAGTTGGTGAAGAATACCCCTGAAAAACCATCCGGGCCAGGGGAGCTACTCCTTTTGAGCTTGAAATTGCCTCTTTTATTTCTGAAGGAGAGGGAATAGCAATTAGAAATTTGTTTTGCTCATCCGTAACAGTGGGGCCTTCCATATCAAAGAGAGCTTCATTCGGAGACACCGAAGTAGCTTGGAAGAGATTGGAGAAGAAAGTGGAGGCTTGAGCTCTGATTTGCCCTTCTTCCTCTAGTAAAATACCATCCATAGAGATCCTGTCAATGCTTTTGCAGATGCCCTTGGATTTCGCTGAGAGGTGGAAGAACTTAGTATTCCTGTCACCATCCTGAAGCCAATTAATTTTGGCCCTCTGCTTCCAGTGGACTGCTTCTGCATTAAGCCAGTTATGGAGAGCTGATTTTGCCAGGTTCAAATCATGGAGAAGAGTGTCGCTGGGCTGAGCTTCAAAGGCAGATTGCTTTGCCAAGACCAAAAGCTCGGCTTCCATAATTTTGGACTTCAATTGACCAAAGACCTCTTTATTCCAGGCTTTGAGGTTGTGCTTGAGATTCTTGAGCTTTTGAGCTAGAATAAATTGAGGGGTCTCACTGAAGGGGGTTGCCCAGCTGGATTCAACCACTCCTCTAAAGGTATCATGAGACAACCATTTTTCTTCAAACCTGAAAGGAATGTTTTTGAAAGAAAGACTTTTCCTATGGGACAGGAGAATGGGGCTATGATCAGAGGCTAATCTTGGGAGATGGCTCACTATAGGATCATCAAAAGAGTCCAACCAGTAAGAGTTAGAGAAAGCTCTGTCTAGCCTAGCAGCAACAAATGCCTGCCCTTGCCTATTATTTGCCCAGGTAAAGCAATTACCTTTGAATCCAAGGTCTAGAAGGCCTGCGGCCAGCACCATATCATGGAAGTCCTTAATTGAAATGGAGGAGGGGGGACGGGTACTAAGTTTTTCCTTGGCTAGGAGAATGGCATTAAAATCACCTATCACACTCCAAGGAAGAGTTGTGGAGGAGCAGTTATCTAAGTAGCTCCATAGATTTCTACTGAGTCTATAATCAGTGGACCCATACACACCTGTAATGATACAGGGGGAGGAAGGGGAAGGGCCAGCAATAGAAAGAGATATGTGCTGAGAGGAACAATCGAGAAAGGAGAAGGTGAATTTAGAGTTTTGGTTACAGAGGCACCAAAGAGAGTTATTTGGGTTGGAAAAGGTTGGGAATAGACCAAAAGAGAGGGAGCTTTTAGCAAGAAAAGAATCCAAATTGGCCTTTGGCTCAGAGAGAAAAATAAGGTCAAGAGAATGGACTAATAATAAATGGAAGAACATTGTAATGGTAGGGGTATTACAGATCCCCCTACAATTCCAATATAGGGCCTTAAACATTATTTAACTGGGGAAGGGGAGGGCCTGCAGAACTCCTAGTTTTTGGGCCTGAAGAAACAGCTCCTCTGAGCGTAGATTTTCTATTGGTTTTTGTTTTGACCTTATAAGGGGAGAAGTCAACAACCAAGGTGCCTGGCTGGGTAAAGATTAACTGAGGGTTATTGGAGATAGGGAGTTCTAAATGGGGACTCGCTGTAACAATCTCCGGATTTCTATTCCCATCCCTTTGAGATTGAGCAACCTTCTTGGGCTGGGAGGACGAGGAGGAGGGGACAACTGAGGTTTCATGCTCTAGGATAGAGAAGGGGTTAGAGCCCTCTAGTTCCGGAGCTGGGATATCCTCCCTAATTCCAGAGGCTAAGTTCACAGGAAGGGTAGACAAGGGGCAGTCAGGATTCGCATTAGCAGAGGTTAAAGAAGAACTAGTGGGGGGGATTGTGGAAGGCGAAATAGTCACACTAGGAAGAACCGGGGAGCTAGGGTTCATAGAGATAGGATTTACCAGAGGAGGGTGAGAGTCCTGAGGGTTGTCTACTGAAGGAGGGTGAAAAGCTGCAGTAGGAGGAGTGATCAACCGAGCTGCTTGCATGGGGGTCTTCAGCAAACTAGGCTTCATTTGGAAAGGGCACTTACTGGAGAGGTGGCCAACAGAGAGGCATTCTGCACAAGGTATCCTCTCATACTGAACCGCTACTTCTACTGTCTCATCCCCGCCCAGTTCAACTATCAGGTGGGAAGGACCTGGCTTGGCTACGTCCATGAGGACCTGAACTCTGGCAAAACTCAGCAATCTCTGCTTAGCGGTTGTGTCGTCAAGGCACTGAGGCTTGCCTATGGAGGCTGCTATTGAGAGCAGGATGTCACTGCTCCAACAGTGATAAGGAAGGCCCTTTAGACGAATCCACACTAGGGTTATCGCAGGCCACGAGCTTTCGTCCTGACCTGGAGACTAGGGACGAAGAAGGAGCTTCTTTCTATCCATCTGGAGGGGGCTTTAGCAGATCTGCCCGTCCCTATCTTCCTGGGAATTAAATCTGAATATAAAATTACCTTTCTCTATGAGTGACATAAGGCAGGGTCTAGAGAGATGCCAGGAGGAGGAAACCCATTTCTCCAGGTCTTCCAGGGAGGGTCTTCTACCCACAAATTTCCCAATGGCTGAGAAGGAAAAGGACTCTTTGCTGGTGGAGACCATCTGTTGAGGAATCCTGATTGTAAGTTTCCCTTCAATCCAAACCGCAGGGGGAATAGCTGGGGGAGGAGAAAAAACCAAGGGGGAGAGACAGCTGGCATAAGATTTGGGGGAGTTGGCGGCCAGGGGGATGAGCCTAGGGGGATGGCCATTTGGAGGTTGGAGGAGGCTATCTAGGTGGTTCTGAAGCAACTGAAGCTGCACCGGATCCCAAGAAGATAGCAGGGAGGGCAGAGCTGAAAGCTTCCCTGCTAGGTTAGAAATGGGATTGGAAAGCTGGGGAGAAAGGGGATTAAAGGAGGGCCAGGGATTTTCAGAATGAAGCCTGGAAATGGAGGAAGGAGCCTGAGGATTAGGGGGAGGGAGCTCAGTGCCCCTTAGGGATTTGGCGAAGCTGCTGGATGGATGGGAGGCAATGAACGAGTCCTGAGAAGTTGGAACTGGAGAGATTGGAGGGGAAGGATTAGGGAGGGAGGGGAAGGCTTGGGATTTGGAAGGGTTGGGATTAGGGTCGGGGGGATGCTCCTCCGACACCGACATCTCAGAAGATAAAACAACCAATTTTAGTCATCAAAATACATAAAACACTAGTGAATGCGACCACATCCAAACAGGAATCCTAAAGCTCCAAAACAGTCAAACTTGCATTCCTCTTGCTACACGGAAAGAACCCGTTTTATTTATTTATTTATTTATTCATTCTTTTTCAAACCAAACAAGACGTATTTAATAAATACATGGTCAAAAACCAAAATACAAACTGTCAACTGGGTTGCTCATGCAGCCGGTGCATAATTGTAACCACCACCACCTCCTTCCATCTATGCCGCTGGTGCATAGTCATAGTCTCCATCATCATCATCACCATCTCCCTCCCTCCACACCATAGGATCAAATCGATCAATATCATCATCTCCAATCCAATGCTTCTTAGACCATGAAATTGCCATAGGAGCCATCTAATTTTCTCTAGTTTGAATTGATTAAAGAGTTACAGGAAGAGGCAGAAAATGCAAATGGGTATGTGTTGATTGGATGATATTCGACATGCAGAGGTGGTGAATATATAGAAAGCAAAAGGAGAGGAGACTCAGGGTGGCCACGTGGGGAGTGTGGATAGATGCTTCTTAGGTATGCATGGCACGGACTTTGGTGCCGCATGGGTTCACCCGAGGCGTGCCACATATGGACCCACAAGCCAGTCATCAGCTGGGTCCCATGCCTAAAGGTGACCACTTTTTGAGGAGAAAGTATCTTTTGGAGTGCTTGGATGGCCAGTGGAAGGTCGGATTTTCCTTTTGTAAAGTGAAAGATATTAGTGTATGTGTAAGAAGAGAGAATGAGGTATGCCGTATGGGTTGCCTCTTAACCTATGCATGGCACCCATGCATTTTAGTCAAGCAATGTTGTCAAGATTGTGGGACCCATTTTGGACGTAATTCAGCCGTTGATCATGCCATTGGTTGGGGCATAGGTGGGTTATTTTAAAAGAGGGGCCTAGTCCAGAATTATGCCATCCTATTTTATCCCAATTTGTCATTGGGATGAGCAAATATATATGGAAGCTTCACTTGAAAAGGATTTTGACTTTTGAGTGTTAAAAGTCTAAGAAACTATTTAAAGGGAGACTAGGTGGAGGCTTGAAATGGTATAATTAGAATAGACATGTCATACCATGGAGAGATAAAAGAAGAAAAATAGTACTCATGAAGATGAGTTGGGTTGTTTAAAGCTTGTATGATATTGATAATGATGGTTTTGTTTTAATGTAGACCTGGAGACCTGATGAGATCATTGGGCCTCACTATGATGATGGGTCAAGATAGAGGGAAAATATATATATATGACCAACTAACACACCCTTTGAACAAGTCAGTATTCTTTTATTGTATGTATATATTTAGGACCCAATCCAACCAACAAATCAGGTTCAACCCAAAGGTCAATTGTGATTCATATATTTCCAACATCCAATGTCATCCGACCGCATGGAGACGTGGATATATTCTATTTAGAGGGACTAGAGATGACATTTCTCAGTCAAACAAGAAATTTTAGAAATCCACTCTTTTTTACATAGTTACCTCCCAAGGCAAATTTCCAACATGCCTTTCGTAACTTGCAACAAATACTGATTTCTCTGCATACTAATCAAATGTTAAAAATAATACAACTCAGAGCACTTGAATACCTCTCGGCATCATTATCTTTCGCTGTCTAAGAAGATATTGTTCCATCCCGTTGGCCAACCAATCACCCCAAAGGAGGTTTTACCAATGCACCCATGTCCATGTGGGTCCACCCATGGCATACCTCGACCCGTGCCATGCATACCCAAAGAAGCATCTCTCCACACTCTACTCGTGTCTGACTTAGGTCCCTCACTTTCTCCTCTATAAAATCACCACTCCTCAGTTCAAACTATACCATCAAACCATTACAAACCGATATTCATTTCCTCCCTCTCTTATCAATTCCTGCTCCAAAATTCAAAACACAAGAATCCATATTCATCCCTTTTATATCCATTTAGATAAACAAAATGGGTCCCCTCGTTTGTTCATGGAGTGAGCAGATTGATGATGATGATGATGTGATGGGCTTGAACTACTCGCAGCCAACAGTGTTCATGGAGGGGGATGGTGACGACGACGACGATGATGGCGGCTATGATTATGCTCCAGCTGCATAAATTGAGAATCCAAATGAATCAGATAGAAAGTAGAAGAAGTAGTTTACGTGTCGAAGGAACTCTCGTGAGGATGGGACCTTTTTCTTTTTCTTTCCTAGCGAAGAGTACTATGTGTTTTAATTAACTCTTTTAGAACTTTTGTACTAGCTCTTTCCATATAAAATATGTTTGTGAAATGGTTTTAGATTTGGGCTGGTGACTGAAAATTTAAATATAAAGTGGTATCATTTTCATTACTCCAACAATGTGGGGGAAAGTATCAATGATCCCAACTTTAATTCGTACTAATTTTGTGCATCAGGGGTCTTCTTATGTTTAACCTAAACCCAACTGGCACTCTTACGACCCCTTGGAATGGCATTAAAATTAATTTGCTTATTAATCACCATTAGATTTTGTTATTATTTTAATAGATCTAAATATGAAAACTTATGGGTCGAGCCAGGATCTACCCTGACCCATCAACCCATTGGTATTTTGGTTTTCTTTATTGATCACATATTAATTCTAAGATTTTTATTTAGATTGTTCCTCAACGGGACGTGCACAAATCTTACTGAAGTAATGGGTACGCCCGTTGCCTCTTCCCTTTCTTTCTTCTTCGTCTTCATATATTGCAAACATAGAACACAAGGTATGATATACTTCCTCCCTTACAGCTCTTCCTTTCTACCTTTCCAACCTTCTCTTAAGACTGTGAGTCATGCCCCCAGATCCGATTAGGTAGTAAACCATGTCCTAGGGGGGTGAGATTAGGGGCCAATCAAAATATTTTGCAACATATTACATATGGGCCCCCAATTAAGGTCCCGAAGCATCGAAGTCCGCGGTTAAGATCGTGTATCTCAATTCCTAGAACAACATGTGGAAGTCCCAATAATGATAAAACACACTAAGATTAACAGATAAGAGAAAATATTAAATACCCAAGGCATAGATTCCATTTATATATTTCGGTTGTACAAAAACAGATAAAGTTTATTTACAATGGCCATCCCCATAAACCTAGGCCATATAAACACAAATATACAAAAGAAACCGAATATGAAACTCCCAAAATAAACCGCCATGTATGGTGTTCAAGTGTCGGTGAATGATAACGCTACTCTATGTTATTGACACACCGCTCGTAGAGTTTTGCCAATTGCAGATTCTCTAGGACCACCTAATTCTCCAGCTCAAAATACGTGGTGTCATCTGCACACCAAGGTAGTATTGTCAGACATTGATGACTCGCAAATTCGTTCGCAGGACTACCGGGGTCAGCGGATGTGAGACTTGTGGGGTGTAACCCTTTCGTGACCGGAGACGTGCGAACATCAATTTTTTCTATATGGGTATGCCAAATTTCCTACTCTACTTAGAAATAATAAGCGATAATCCGTAGATCCACCTTCTCAACTAGAAACAAAAATTAAAATTTTTCTACTTTTCATTTTACATGTGTTAAGAAAAGAGACATAATTTGAATTTGATTAATGTCATGAAAGGCGATTTTCATTTGTCTTCCGTGAAAGGCGATGTTTTTGCTATGAAAGGCGATTTTGTGTTTTTGCCGTAAAAGACCATTTACAACTCTCATAAAAAGAGAAGACAAGACTTGTGTTTTCCGTGACCCTTTTAAAAATACAAAATACAATGAGAAGAAAGAAAAGGAAATCTGACTTTACAGGAGATTACGAGGAGTCGTTTAGGTTGGCAGTCACACGTCATGTTTAGACTTCATCGTCATCCTTCAGATGATAACAGATGATGCTTTGGATTCTCTTTGCTCGATTTGAACCTCGGATCTTTAGAGAATAAGGACCAAGAGAACATATTATATCCAATAAAAATCTAAGTAGATGGGCTGAAAAGCCTCGTCTAAGCCATGGAGACAGATGGAGGCAGCCTTGGATGGGTGGCTCCCCAAGGGTCTTTGATCACCTTAGAGTGGTAGTTGCTGAGGAGCTTCTTCAATGGATGAGAGATCGTCGTTGGAGCATCGCAGCAACGATGTAGAGTTTTTGTCTTTTAGGATTCGCACATCATGCACATCATACCTTGGAATGGTGGAAATGACCTCCTTTTATAGGCTTTTGGTGGCCATGGGGAGAGTTTATGGGATTTAAATGCATTAATTGCATTAATTCTCCATGATGGGAGGAGTTACATGCTTTTAAATTTGTATTTTTGTAACTCCTTTTCCTTGGGTTTTGATTAGCAGTTGGAGAATAATAGGCCTTTATTTACATTTAAATTCCATGATGGGAGGAGTTACATGGTTTAATGCCATAATTGTGTTTGACTTGTAACTCTCACTCCTTGAATTCTGATTGGGCTTTCACAATAATGGATACTTAACCACATTCATTTGTTATAAAAACGGGTCATCAACCGCATTAAGTGGCCGCTGAAGTACTTAAAAGTCGCGGGCTGTGCCACGCCTTTTGGAATTCTACCCGCGACGTAGGGAGCCTTGATCGCCGATGGAATTTTCATGCCGATTGCTGTCGGATGGTTATGTAATTTCAAATATTGATTGCTACCAGTGGGCCGGTACCATTTGTCCCGTCGATTTCGCGATCTGTTGGGCAGGAAATGTGCATTCTTGGTTTGCCGATTGGTGATTTCGAAGTGTCCGATGACGAACCCATGATTTCGACGGTGAATTCGTGATGTTTTCGAAGATCGACAGATTTTATACCTTGAAAATCATATTTTTGGAAAATTAGAGAGGCCAAATAGCTCGAAAAGCAAAAATGGACCCAAAATTGGGTTTTTGGCGGAAATCTCACTGCACTTTTGCCCCTTTTGGTCGCCTTTTTCGGTCGTCTTCTGGTTTTTTCTGATTTTTTCTTATTTGTCATTTTTCTTGGTATTTTCGTGCAATTTTTTATGTGAATTTCCTACAGAAAATTTGATGAGAAGTTGTGCAAAACAGAGGGCAAAGTTTCTGATTTTCCCGAAAAGCCGAAGACTTTGTCACGCAGAAGTACCGATTTGCAATCAAAAGCCAAAACTGAGTCCAATGATGTCAGATTGACCTGAAGTTTGAGGTGAGGCTTCATAGGCAATAAATAAGACCAACAACAGGCATCCGTTTGAGTTTTGAAGCTGTGTGGGTTCTGTCGCTAGTAGACTTGATTTTGTAACGAGGAATACGCCGCGCTTTGATGTACGGTCAAATGATATCTTATTGACCTAAAATTTGACAGGGAGCCTCTTGGAAACATTTTAAGAAGATCCATTAGCCTCGATTCTGAAATATTAGTCGTGAGGGGATTCACCGTCGGGAGGCCTTATTTAGCTTTCGGGAGGTCAAAGTATGCTCAAATGATGTCGAAATGACCTGAAAATTGACATGTAGCCCCTTGTAAGTATTTTGAGACTATCATGATTGATGGCCTTGATGATTTTCTCCATCGAGATGCTTGGTTTTGGTGTTTGAGGGTTGATATTGGGTCAAATGTTGTCGGTTTGACCTGAAACTCGATATAGAGCCTTTTGTAAGTGTTTTAAGACCATCCATAGGCACTGATTGAAGATTTGATGTCTCCGATGTTGTTGTCGCTGGGAGGGCCGACTTTGTTGTATGGAGAATGTGGCTCTTTGCATTTTGAGCCAAACAGTGTCGGAATGGCCTGTAGTGTGATGTAGAGCTATCTAGTGTCATTTTGAGGCCAGTTGTATGCTTTATTTTGTGAAATGAGGTCTCTGGCTTCACCGTCGCGCGAGCTCCTGTTTAATTGCTGAAAGAGAGTGAAGTTAGGCCAAATGATGTCGAAATGGCCCAAAACTTTATGTGTACTCTTCTTATGTCTATTTTGAAGGATCTTGAAGTTTTTGGATTTTGGGTTTTGGTTTTTCCTTTTTACCTTGTGAGCCTAAAGGCTTTATGTGGCGCATTAAGTGGTCAGAAGGAGGTTTTGCTTTTGTTTTGTTGTTTTTTTTAATATTTTTTACCTTGTGACCTAACAAGCTGTATGTAGCTGTTTAGGCAATCTGGATTTGGATTTTTGTTTTTGACCTTATGACCTATAAGATGTATGTGGCAAGCTTGGGGGTCAGGATTTGAATTTTTGTTCACTCTTTGGGACTATTTTGGGTTCATTGGAGTGGTTTGGGTTGTTGTAGAATGTCAATTTCATGGTTTTAACTTAATTTGGTGCATGAGGTTAGATGGTTTGAATTTTGGGAGCTCATTCCCTTGGATAAAAAGAGCAACAACTGTTGTAAGCTGTCCCACAATCTCCACTCCCAGCGGCCAGCCCCTCCCCTCCTCAGCGGTCACATTTTCCCCTTACCAGTTGCCATCCACTTGGACACACCTTCCCAAAAATGGCAGCAGGAGCTGCTGTCAACAGTCCCATCGTCAAGGACCCCAGCGGCCAACACTGCCATTTCCAGCAGCCAACTTCCCCATCTTCCTACCCTTTGGAAAAGAGTAATGCTACTTGGACAAACTTTTTGGCCAGAATTTTGGCCAACCCATATGGTTTCCATTGAATATCATAGTGATATTCAATGGAAACCATATGGGTTGGCCAAAATTCTGGCCAAAAAGTTTGTCCAAGTAGACTTTTTGTTTGGAAAAACAGCAGCAGCTACTCCTTGCTGTCTGGTTACCAGCCAACTGGTCGCCGCTGCAGCGGCCAATACGCACCCACCCCACCAGCCACCATGATTGCTCTACCCCTTGCCCATCTTGGAGGATGTTACCAGCCAGTAGCAATTGTTGTTGTGTGCAGCGGCCAGCTGCTGTGCACAGCGGTTGGTGGCGCCCGGGCCGATGGGTCCAGCCCTCAGGACCACGAAAAGTTGTTTTTAGATTGGTATTGGGCCCCTCTTTAACCTATTTTAGCCTGGTTAACCCCTGCAAATTTCTAGGTGTGCTTGAACACTTAGCCAAGGCTTAGACGGAATAATAAATCATTCACTGACCACAAAATATGGACTCTTGACTTAAAAACCCGATCAAAGTGAAGAGGCCCCAAATGTTTTATACATATTGAAGAGACTTTCTTTTCCGGAACTAGAGACCGAGACTTAGATTATGATGAACCCAGTGCCATGGCGTGCCCAATATAAATTTTAACTCAATGTTTTAACCTGGGCAATTATGGATGCATGTGAAGCACGGTGACTCATATTTTTATCCGAACTTAGAGGTTGGATATATCCACCTTCTGAATGCATCAAGTGTACAAAAATACACCAATATCCATCCCTTTGAGCGTATAATTTTGAGAATCACCGTACTTACATGTTTATGATTATTTTAATTAAACTTTTTGTACTTTTACCATGCACCTTGTAAAACTGACCTTAGCATCTTGCCACACGGGACTCCTAAGGTCTTAGCGCGCGATTTTTGCCCTGCTTAACCATTAGATGTACCCGGATCCTTAAGGCATGTTCGGCAATTAACTAGTTAAAGTAAAGTAAAGTGAATCCAGATAAGAAATAACAAGTGGTCATATCAAAAGTACATGATTTCAAACTTCCCTCCGAATTTTTCAAAAAATTCAAAAAAGCAACCTCCTTTCTCCACAAAAAGACAAAAAAAAACTCAACTTTTCTATACAAAAAGTAAAAAAGATTCCATACAACAAAACACCATCATAACACCTTATAATTTTTTTTCTCTTGATTTGATGCTTCAGCTCACCATACTTCAATTCACCATACATCCAAACAGGCCAAAGGTTTTATCGGTTTGTGTGTGAGCATTTGGTTGCCTTGTCCTTCAGAGATCCTTAGATCGCCTTGGCTTTCTGCCACCCGTTTTGGGTCCCTTATTTCTACCCGAAATGCTGACCGCTTTTCCGTAAGATTTTCTGGACTAAGAAATTATTGTTTTAAAACCTGTTTCAACTCGGTTTACTGTTTTAAACTCGAATTAACTTGGTTTACTGGTTTAAAATTTGAATAAATATTATTTACATTTTTAATAATTATAAGTATTTGTTTTCCCTCGTACCTGTACATAGGACTCTTGTGATAACAAAATTTTCCTTTAATCCTAATTAAGCAATGAACCCTGCATTCTGCATTGATTCTTGAGTCGGCACCACCCAACTGTTATTCTAGTATTTATTATATATATATATATATATTGCTCGCTGCCGTTTGAGTATTGTATGTGACCAGTGTTACTTAAGTACCCATCCTGTCTGGGGCAGACCAGGTACCCCCGTGACAGGGACTCCAAGATGAGTTCCAAGGTACCCCTAGCCAGCTTGTTAGGGGCTAGAAATTGCGCCCTCTTTTGAGAATTATGCGAAGTGGTTGCTGTCACGTCCCCCAAACCCGATTAGAAAATAAATCGGATCTGGGGAGTGAATTTTAGGGCTAATTAAAATTTTTCACCCTTTTTTGCCCAAGGATCGTAAGTCCGTTGTGAGGATAATACAATTCAAACCTCAAGTTATATAAGAACCTCTGAACTCATTACAACTCAAGTCAAATTTAATATCAAAGCAAAAGAATATCAGTTCTCATTAATATTAAAGTTTAAACAATAACTAAAGAGACTAATAAAGACAGTCATTTATTAATCAAACGGTCATCCTAAGTCCTAGACCATTTGGAAGCTGAAAAGAGTAAATGATAATAAAAGTTCAATCCACAATGATAAATAAATTCAACAATCTAGAAAAGATCCCATATGTCTCTCTTATGCATGATAAGATGACACAACTTTACGTCATCGGCACGCCACTCACGCTCCTCCTCTGTCGGTTGGAGATCCTTTGGGATCTCCTCACCTGCTGGCTCCTCATAGTAGTCACCTGGGGTTTCTGCACACTAAGGAATAGAGTCAGGGATGTGTTGATCAAGAATAAACAATGAATAATAACATTGTATATCATGTATCAAAATGAGAGTATGGATACGTATAATCATGTGAACACAAGATAAAAGAACAAGGCATATAGCATGAATATAAAAACACGAATCAATAACGATAAAGTCCTAACAACATCTAGCACTAAACACCATGCACATACATTCAAGATGCAGGAATCAAGAAGGAGACTCCGAGAAAGTCCACGCCACCTCCCGGGGTACCAATAGCAATCATATCCAGATCACTGATACCAAAGTCCGGCTCCAGGGGGATCCAAGCTCCCAGTCCTAGGAATAACAACATGGTCAAAGGCCGCTCCTAGCTATTCAACACCATGGACGCCGTCTAAACTGACAGCCCATCCCAATGCCCGAGTAACCACCCTATCTAAACAACCCCCAAACTGTAGTTGGCCGTCATGATATGCAATCTTCCATACAGTGGATCCTACTGTGGTCGGATAATGAATAGTGAAGTGGTGTTGACACAAGGAAACCTAAACAAGCTGGTCTGGCTAGTCATGATACATGACCGAGATCAAGGGATTATCTCATTCAAGCCAAGTTGCAAGACAAGTCTATACCAATTGATAATCCCTTACATTCTAGCCATCCTGTTTATCAATTATAAAATACAAGGGCCTAAGTTCAGTCTAAGTCCTAATCCTACAAGGATTTATGTTTCATAATTAATTAAGTATTTTATGCCAAGTGAGTACAAGGAAGCATGATCAACAGATACGATTGCAAATCAAGGAAGAAGTTACATTCCAATCCTAGGCATAGATTGTCATCCATATACCGTACATGACTTAACGAGTACGTGTGGAAATTGAGCCAACGATGCTTCTAGGAACAAATCCTTGTTGAGCAATCATGTTAGACATCAATTGAATCAACTTCCACACGCATACGGTTAATCCATGCGTGATATACGAATACCTAGACAACCATCGAGGCACACCAAGCCATGTGCTTTGATTCTATCTCCCATTATTGGTCATGTGAGGGTAGGATCAAAGTATCCAACATCTAAGGCCCAAACCTAGGTAAATGGTCTCATTTCCCACAAGACAAATTCTAAATCATTAATCCACATATCTACCTTAATTCCACATCTCTGTTCATTATGAAACCTAAGCCATTAGATTCTACGTTCTAAGAGCTTTTTAACGGTATATAGCCCATAAAATTCGGACGAACGGATCAAAAGTTATGGGCGTTCAAAGTAGTCCCTTTTAATAGGTCCCTCAAGTTTCCGGCGTCCGGACGCTCGACACCAGTTTGGGCGCCCCAAGACACTGCTTGCTGGTGTCCTGACGCCCGACACCAGTATGGGCATCCTGAGACACTGCCTGTCGGCATCCAAATGCCCGACACCAGTCAGGGTGCCCTCAGATATTGCTCGCTGGCGTCCGGACGCCAGGAGGCAGACCTGCACAAAATTGAGCCTCCTGCTCTCCCAACAATCAATTTACATCATCAATTCATTCGAACCAATCTCTACCAATAATCAAGTCCAATTACAATAATCTAACCTTAACATAAAAATCAAGATCCCATAATTTATTAAGCTTGGATTTGTGGTATCTATCAATATCATTAAGGAATCACATAAACAAACATGCACACATCAATTAACCATTGTTTATCACTTGCCTTGGTCAAGAAAATGAAGAGAAAATTGGGGGAATTCGAGGAGAATAACTCTTCTATGCAAAACCACCGATCTACCTCACTCAAACGCAACCTATAACGAGAAGGAGAAGGAAAGGAAGAAGATGATCAGGAACAAACCTAAATCTAAGAAAAAAGGAAATGATTAGGGAAGATGAAGGTAAGAAAAAGCCTACCAACTTAGATTAATGGAGAGAGGAGATCGAGAGAAGGAAGAAGAGCGATCCGGATCGTTGAAGATGACCTCTTTTGGTTAAGTTCTGGAGCTTGCAAAGATGAAGAAGAAGAAGATGGGCTGCTGGAGTTCTTCGTTGCAGAGAATAACGAAGGAGATTAGGGCTAATCTTTGTTTAAAGAGAAAGGGAGGGGAAAAGACTAATTTGCCCTTTAAGTCGGTTCGGTGAAAGAATGGACTACTTAAAGGGTTTTTGATCGTCGGATCGTGATGAGCCAAGAGACAAAAACGATAGGCACGACTAGAACTTTTCGATGAACAAAAAATCAAGGCGATTGAAATTTTCCCGAAAAACACTCATTTTTTTCCTAAATTGCACACTACCCCCCTGCTAGGGTTAAACGCGCTCTGAATTGCACGAAACTTCGTAGACACTATTCTAGTAATAAAAAAAACTCGTTTATGGTCTAAACCCACATAAATATCTAACAATATAATTAATTATAATATTTACAAAATAAACGAGTCAATGGGCCTATTGATGGCCGTAACTGACCCAGTAAGGTCAGTGATCTTACAGTTGCCAAGTAATCATTAGTCTAAATTAATTCATTTTTATGATTTTGTTAATCATATTTTTCTACATCAACCTGCCTAGCTCATTGACACTAATTTTATGAATAATCACCTATATTTATTTTATTTTATACCTACAAACTATGATATGTATCTTGGATATTTGATAGGCTCCCGTTTGATCTACACTTGGTGTTGTAGGTATGATTTCCGAACTTGTATCCTAGTACGGTTTCTGAGACAGTGGATGCTGAACCGCAAGTGACATGTGATTGAAGTGCAGAGGTTGTCATGTAGACTCCACCCCTTGCACATGAGATGCGAAATACCTGGGAGTATTATTTTGGGTTTGTATTATGTTCTACTGGCCTCTGTTGGCCTTTTATTTTGGGAATGTAATTAATACATCTTTTGTAATTTCTAAATTGAAATATGGGAATGAAATCTCCTTCTTACCTGTCTAGCTTTACTTATATCATGTTTATGTTATACCAGTCTGAGGACGTATTGTGCAGTTAAATGCAGCTAATAAGACATTAGTGATGCAATACGAAATCTGATGAGCTTCGGACTTCGGGTTGCACTACAATGCAAGCTTCCGCTAAATATTCCATAACAGTGATGGATCTTGAAATCTCACCAATGCGGAGCCTAGGAAAAAATAAAAATTATGCTACGGTAATCTCCTTGGTCACGGTCCCTTAATCCTAACCACATTTTGGGGTCATGATAGTATAGGAGCTTGGAAGATCACGCTTTTGTGGCTTGATGAAGCTTCATTTGACTTCTTTGATGTTTAAGATATATGAAGAGGCATACGTGACATTTTTTTTTTGTGTCAACGGATGCCCCCTCTAGGCACAACACAATGAGTTTGCATAACTTTGTAATTGGCGAGCCTCAAAGAGAACTTTTGAATTTTGAAAGAGAGCTTTTGATTTGACTAAGAGTCTTGAGAAATTCTCTTTTGATGGAGTAGCTGAAAGTCCTAGGATCCTAACCCTAGAGGGGGGGGGGGGTGAATAGGGTGAGCTGTGTGTGACCAATTATGACAAATTTTAACTTCTTAAAAAAAAACTAGTCACAAGTGATGATTTATCAAACAAGATGTGGAAGCTAATAAAATAATTACCACAAGCAAACACCACCACACAACAATTTATAGTGGTTTGGCCTCAATGCCTACATCCACTACCGGCTTGTGATCTAATCACCCCACCGGATTTACACTATCTATGCTTTTCAATAGGCTAAGCAATAACATTTACAATGTTGTTTTTCTAGGCTAAATAACAACCTTTACAAGATGCTTTTCTAGGCTAAGCAATAACCTTTACACAATGTTTTTCTTAGGCTAAGCAATAACCTTTACAAGAAAAAGATTTCTCTTAAAGAAGTGTCTACAAAAACACTCAAAGAGATACAATTTAAGCTCAATATATTTGCCTCTAAAATAGGCGGATATGAAAGTGAAAAACTAACTCACACAAACACTAAATGGATGCAAAGATGTATGCTCATGATGTGTGTGTGTGATAACTTCAATCAAGTTAAAAACAAAGCTCAATTAATATATGCTTAAAGCATTTCAAAGTTTAAGGCACATAAAAGATTTGATTGAAGTTTAATGCAAATCACATGTATGAATATCAACTTGTTAATGATATGAAAATCAAAGACTCACAAGTTGTATGAAAATGACTAACTTAAAACATGTGATGCATATACAATGTTGTTTTCAAAACTAAACAAATTTGACTAAGGTTTAAATGAATGAAAACAACAAATAATGTTTCAACCAAGTAAATGAATCATGCTTATAAAAGAAATCAAAGATTTAGGCTAAGCATGATTAATGAAGATTTTAAAACAAAACTTGGTTTGAAATCAAAGTGAAGAATCCAATCCAACTTAGATCAAAGATTAACATAAGAATGGATTCAACACATCATAGTTATAATGCTAAAATTCATTTACCAATAATTTAAACAAAGCATATAACATATGATTAAGAAAGGTAAAGCTTACTTAGAGATTTAACTTCTTTAATCCAAGCTTTAGCTCTCCAAATGACCCCTTGGTCTCTTTTAGTTCATCCCCTTTGTCTTGTCTCCAAACACTTCAATAATATCTTAAAAATCTCCAACATTGGAAAAGGAATAAACTTCATTTTATAGCAAAAAAGTGTCAAACGGCTAGTCCCCGGTCGACCTGGAACATGGCTCGGTCGACCTGGCATTTAACGGTCATAAAACTGACCGTTTGAAAAGGAGCCAACGACTCTTTACCCGGTCGACCCGCAGGGCCGGTCGACCGCGCCCACTGCGGGTCGACCCGGGCCTAGGACCAAATTCCCCCAAAATTGCATATTTCAAGGTTTTTTCTTGAGGGAACTTTTGGGCCATTAAATTAAGCTTGAAAACATGTTTTAAATCAAACTAAGATGTTTAAAAACATGAAACACAAAAAGCCTAAAAAGATTTGAAAGATAAAAAAATCATAGGCTTGCTTGATTTCTAAAATTTCTTTTCAAATAAAAATGCATCCAAGTTTAAAAACAAAACATGCATAAATCAAGATTTTTACAAGTCTTAAAAACAATGCATGTGTAAATCAAGATTTTCAAAAACAATGCAAATGTGTGTAAATCAAATGATGCTAAAATGTTAATGCATCCATCAAATTGCAATATACAAAATCCATAACAGTAGCTTTGTGAGTTTCCAAGGGAATTTTGTTGTAGTGAGAGGGATCATGTACCATATCAAGGTAAAGTTTTGAAAATGACATTTGGATTTGGGTTTTTGGGGTTTTGGATTTTTATTTTTCATTTTTTATTTTGACCTTGTGAACCTAAAGGCTTTATGTGATACATTAGGAGGTCAAGAAAATGTTTTGTTTTATACCTTGTAACCTATGAAGCTGTATGTGGCAAGTTAGGGGGTTGGGAGGATTTTTTGTTTTTGACCTTCTGACCTAACAAGTTGTATGTGGTAAGCTAGGGGATCAAGATTTGGATTTTGGTCACTCTTTGGGACTATTTTGGTTCTATTGGAGTGATTTGGAATTTTATGGAATGTCAGTTCCAAGGTTTTGGCTCAATTTGATGCACGAGGTGGGAATGGTTCGAATTTTGGAAGGTCATAAGGCTTAAAATTTGGCTTTCTCAATGGTCCAATCAACTCAAAAGAGGCGCATGGGACCATTTTTTTATGCTCTTGGTTAGAGAATTTTTGTTGGAAAAGGATTTCCAAAATTTGAGTAGGGCTCAATTTATAGGAAGCCATCTTTTTAGTGCCTAGGTGGTCAAACCTGGCTCATGTGAGCTAGCCCAAAGGACCTTAAACATTGATTAATGTCTTAGATCTCATGTGGGGTCACTTTTGTAGAGAATATCTCAAAATATTCCCTTTTAGTTAGTGAATATCTCAAAATATCTCACTTTTAGGAAGCTTGTTAATTTTTAGCACTTTCCTCTTTGCTTTTCTCATTGTTTCTTTCTTTGGCTTGATCTCTTTTATAAAAGCAAAGAGAGATTGGCTCTCTTGTTCTTATTGCTTTCTTTTGCAAAGATCTCAAGAGTGTTTTTCTTTCTTCAAGATCAAGAGCTTTTCTTCTCCAAAGATCTTCAAGGGAACATTCTACTGGCACACCAAAAAAAAATCTTCACACACAATTTTTAAAAAAATAAATAAATTCCTAAACTACCTTTCTAGCCTCCCCCCTTCCCCCCCACCCCCATCGGCTGGGAGGGAGCCCCGACCGCTAGGCCCCGGCGGCATCCCCTCTTTCTTCCACCCCCTTCCTCTTTTTCTATCCCTCCCTCGCTCCCACCGGTACCCTCTCCCCCCTGCCCGGTCATCCTTCCCGTGGAGAAGAAGGAGGAGGGGAGAGAGAAAGAACAGAGAGAGACAAAAAGAATGAGATGGGTAGAGGGTATGATTCACGCGGCAACAAGGAGATGGAAGAGAGACAAAAAAAAAAAAGAGAAACAAAGAGAGGGAAATAGAGAGAGAGAAAAGGAGAGCTTAGTGGTGGCAGGCGGTTGTGCTGGTGGTCGCCGACAGTGACGGTGATGGCGTAATGACATAAGATAGCAAAGGGGAGTGAGAGAGGAAGGAAGAGAAATGGGAAAATGAGAGAGAGATGGGATAGTAGTGAGGTGGAGAGGAAGAAGAAGGGTCTGGTGGTAGTGGCAATCGACGGCAACGGTATCGGTGAAGGTGTTCGGTGGCAACAAGAGGCGTGAGGGAGAATAAGAAGAAGAAGGGAGAGAGAGGGAGAGGGAGAGAAAAAAGAGGGGGAGGGTGAGGGGAAGAGAGGGCTTGCTGGGGCTACCGGCTGGTTGTGCATGAGTGTCCACCATGGCATGTCCTGCTCATGCCATGTGTAACTTGCAATGTGCCTTGCACACCCATAGAAACGTTTATACACACTCCGTACATGGCTCTCCTGAGCCACCCCACTTTCTTCCCTCTTAATATAATCACCCTCTCTCCATCCAACATTTTATAAAAGTGTCACATCCCGGTCCCGAATCACCCTGGTTGAGGGTAATCCCCGAGGTGAGACACACGTACTCCTGTGATATTGTATCTGTCTCGAGCCACATACAACACACGAAGGAGAAAAATAACTTTTTCATATGTGAGTCTAGCTCACTAGAACCTGTCAATAACATTTAATTTATTACGGAAGCTGTAATTCATACACATGAAAGTATTATGTCCCATTTCAATCCAATTAATGTTCGAGTTTATACAAAAGAATTACATAAGTATATACATTGATTTACAAAATAGGGTTTATAAAGTACCATTTACAACTATACAAAAAATATAATCAAAAGTATAACTAACAACTAAGTGTGACCCACACAAAAAGGGGCTAGTCACACTCTATCTATAGCCCTAAATATATATATATATATATATATATATAAATCATGCTTTCTTGAGGAGGAAGTATCTATACCGGCCCACTATACAACCACTCTTCTAGTCCTGGAGGAAACTCTTCGGTACCATCCTCTCCCTCCTGAACCTCTTCAGGGCGGGGAGTTGCACCTACGAGACTGCGATACTAAAAGTAGTATCTCAATACGATGATTCAGCAAGTATATGTATTAATAAGGAAATACATAATGTTTCAAAGTGAATAAAATGACAATTTCTTTAACAGATGTCAAGGTTAAGTAATAACTAGGCAAACACTACAACAATTTACATATTTAGCTACAAAATTTTTTGTCGTAAAAAGTCAATAGAACGTCAGTAAAAACCTTTACTGAAGCAAATATTTTCGTTGGCCAAACGTCGATAAAAGCTCGTGGACAAAACCTTTTACCGACGAAATTTTTTTCCGTCGGCAAAAATAAAATTTTTACCGACGATTATTTGACTTTTACCGACGTTTCTTTTAGTCGGCACAATCAAAAGGAAAATTAAATAAAAATAATGAATTTTTTACTTAAGTTTTTTATCGTCAGTAGAATAAAAAAGAAAAATAAATAAAAAATAAAAAGAGTTTTACCGACATTTATTTTCGTCGGTAAAAGAAAAATAATAAAATTAAAAGAGTTTTACCGACGTTTTATTTTGTCGGTAAAAATAAAAAAGAAAAATAAATAAAAAATAAAAAGAGATTTACCGACATTTTTTTTGTCAGTAAAAGAAAAAAAGAAAAAAAAATTTTAATGACGTTTTTTTTCATCAGTAATACCAAAAATAAAATAAAATAATAAAAGCAGTTTTTTACCAACGATTATTTCCGTTGGTAAAAAATGTTTTATTTTTTATTTATTTTCTTTTTTTCTTTTGCAGACGATTATTTCCGTCGGTAAAATATGTTTTATTTTTATTTATTTTCTTTTTTTTATTTTGCCGACGAAAATAAACGTCGGTAAAACTCTTTTTATTTTTTATTTTACCAATGTAAAAAAACGTCGTTAAAAAATTCGTTATTTTTTTTTCTTTTTTTCTTTTTCGGAAGAAAATAAACGTCAGAATTTTTTTTAAATGTTATATTTTTATTTCAATATAATTTTCCTGTAAACCTGTTTATACACCTGTATCAAAAATAAACTTGTTCATGTACCTATATTCAATATAAAAAATGCATGCAAACAAAAGTTGCTAAATAAATAAACAACCATCGCTATTTTTCATCAAATCATTCATCTCATTAATTAAATATTACAATCAATAATAATACAGTCTCATATAAATGTCCAATATACATATACAAATAAACTAAAAAGAGTAAACACTACAACAATTTATACTTTTGTTGGCGTTTTTTCCCCGCGCAATCAATAAACGCCGGTAAAAGTTTTTCGCCGGTAAAAGAGTAAGTTTTCCGGGTGATAAATTTTCGCCGGCAAATATTCTAATTTTTCTATTTTCGCGGGTAAAGATTAATGTTTTACCGGCGAAATTTTTTTATCGCCAGGCAAACGTTAATGTTTTACGGGAGAATTTTTTTTTATTGCCGGCCATTATTATATATTTTCGGTAAATTTCTCCCGCCATCTCGGAAATTTTCTCCCGCCATGTCTGGTTTAATGGTGAAGACTTTTTCTCGCGCCGGGAAATGTTTTTTCCTAAAATAATTTTTGTATTGTTTTTGGCGGCACACCCCTTTATAAAAAAAAAACGCACATCCCTTTATAAAAAAAAAAACCTGCAGAACCCATCTCTCTCTCTCTCTCTGTCTCTGCAGGAGCCTAAGCCAAGGACGAGCTCATAGCGCTGAAGACTTTGCAGAAGATCCTCAATCGAAGGTATTTTTTGTTCCTTATTCTCATCATTGATCTTGATGTATTTTTCCTCTCTTTCCCGTTACACTCAACGGGTTCAGCAGATTCTTGGGTTTTTAGACTTTGGGGTCTTCTTAAATCTCCCCCAATCTCTGTGTGTGGTGTTTCTTTCTTTCTTAATCTTTGATTTTCTCCCATTCCTCACCTCAATCTGAGATTCTGAAGGTCTGTTTGGATGAGGTGATAAAAGATGGGAAAATGGAAGTGGAGAAAGCCAGACCCAGCTCAGATTTCCATTGTGGAGGTTCTCTTCATCTGTTTTCTACGCTCCCAAACAAGAACCGCACATCCCCTTTATAAAAAAAAAAAAACCTGCACATCCCCTTTATAAAAGGGAAACCTGCAGATCGAACCCATCTCTAAAACAGCACATTCCCTTTATAAAAAAAAAAAAACCTGCAGATCCCCATCTCTTTATACTAGAAGAGACCGCTTCTTCGAAACCCTATCAAAAAGGGGCTGACGGCCTTGAGAAAGAAAAGGGTTTTTTTTTCAATTTTTCTTTTTTTGGGATTGTGGGGCCCAAGTGGGCCATCGATTGCAGATCTATTCCCTACATCTTGAAGAGGGGTTTTGGGCGACTTTGTTGGTGGGGTCCGATCTTAGATTTTGATAAGTGGAGCCCACGATTTTAGCAAGGCCAATGTCCCAGGCGACAAACTTTTAGTTGCTAAAACGTTCTGTAATTTTCTGTTACAGAACAAGTGCAGCGAAAGAGATGAAGTGATTCAGTGGTCTGGGGGTACATTGAAAGTGTAGACATTCATTGACTAAGTACGTTTTTGAGATAGAATGGTAAAACTGATGCTGTCATCCCATGTGCAATTGAGTTCATTTGCATGGCCCATGAGTTTCTGGAATTTAGAAAAGGGAGCTTAGCCTTTAATGAAACTATATTAGACCCTTTGACTTATTAATAATGTGATTATTAAATTTGTTTGCCACTATGCATTTATTATTCCAATTTCTTTTTAGTGGGTTTAATTATTTATTGCTTAGATTGGTCTTATTATGTTACTTTTATGGGGTTTGCCTATTTTGGGTCATATGCTTAGGGCCATCATTTTATTTATATCCATGTAAATATTTCTTTTTTGGGGGGATGTTTGATAATTACAACATACTATAAATTAAGCGTAACATATTTTTTTATTGAAGCACCACCAGTGACATTATAACAAATCTTAACTAGACCCCTTAATGTCTTTTTATAAATGCTATTAATTCAATTGAGACCCATAATTTTAAATAGTGTGGCAGTCACCAAAGTGGCCCAATTATGAAGAACTTAGAGGTATCAATTAAAATTTAAGACCCTTAACACTATTTCTTGTGTAAGGATAATAACATTAGACTTGCGATCCTAAATTATGAGAGTGAGGATCGGGCCTAAAGGTTCGATCGTCATTCAAATAATTATAAGATCAGACTAGGGTAATTTGATATATGTACCCAATAGTTTTGGTTCCTATACTCAAAGGTATAAAACCTAGCGAATTGCGTTCATACTATCTCATTAGCCCTATGGATTGATAAGATTCCTCCACGAGCGATCTTATTGCATGTTGTAGTCTCGACCCAAATGAGGGACTATAATGATGAACTGGATCACTCACCAGATATGCTTCATTTATGCACCGAATCATTCTGGATAATGTTTTAGCATGAACTCAAAGCATTTTTTCCCTTTATATTCTAGCATTGACTCCCGCTGCCTTGATTGGATATCTCTCGAGCATTCCAATGTTAAATGGATCAAATTTTACTGATTGGAAAGATGAACTTTTATTGACCTTGGGCTGTCTAAACTTGGACACTGCAATTATGGAACCCAAACCCGCTGATCTTACTGAAAATAGCTCTGAGGCTGCAAGTGCATATTATGAAAAATGGACCAAGGCCAACCGTCTAAGTCTTATGATGATCAAAAGATCCATAGCTAAAAATATCTGTGGTTCTATCCCGGATAATGAAAATGCAAAGGCCTATCTCGAATTTGTGGAGCAGCAATTTCAAGCATCTAATAAGGCTGTATCAAATATACATGATGTAATATATATCTAGGACCGGGCCAGTTGGGCCATATTATAACTCTGTCATTTTTAGAGTTGGGTTTGTCATTAGAATTTAAAATTTGTGTTATTTGTTTCTCAAATTTGTGTTAAATATTCTGCTGCTCTTGCTGTTGTTACGATTTTCAATAGATGATGCTTAAAAGATATATGAAAGTTTGAAAATTACTTGATGTAGTTAAATATTCTGCTGTTTTTTATTTATTTATTTATTTATTTTATACCATCTATTAGTTGAATTTGAGTTAACCACTACCTTACATATATGAATAGATATGGACAAGAGTTGGATGCTACTGTATCATAATAGGCTCGATCGCCGAGGCTTACATTGTCAAAGAGTGTTTGACTTTCTGCTCAATGTACCTAAAAGGGACTGATCGAGACGAATGAAATGATGATGGTGGTGTGCGTGGTCTCAGGATGGAGATCTTCACACAAAATGTCCGTCCCTTTGCACCGATCACAAGGGCATCAGATCCTTCTCAGAATGAACGCAACATGGCTCACTGGTTTGTGTTGCATAATAGTCCCGAGTTAGAGCCATATCTTGAGTAAGTGCTTTGGCTTAACTACATGTGTGCATAGATTGTGTCCTTGTTGATCCTTCATCTTCTTTTACTTGTTTATGAATTGCATTTCCTCGTATAGGGAACTCAAGAATACAATACAAAATCCAGAAAGGCATGACCTCAGTCAAATAAGTGGTGATTTACTATGTCTTGCTTTACTGATTACTGTTGAGGAAAATGACATATGTTGTGAGGAAGAGATCTTGTGGTAAGGCAATAGACATAATTCATGTTGTTTACAGATGACTGTGCAGATTGTGCTCTGGTAACATTTAGTTGAAGTTTGGTAAAAAAATCAGGCTGCCCATAGGTGGGGTTTATTCTTGTTTTTTTTCTTTTTTAATGTTTTAGATCCAAGATGACCATCTGGTGGCTTTGTTTTAGATGGTGTATAATCTATAAATCACTGCAATCAGAAATCCTACTTATTTGATCAGAAGACATTTGAGGAAATGAAATGGACTGCTCCAAGGAAAATGGTACAGATAAAATCTAATGATCTGTTCCCTTGGTGACTCACATTTTTGTTGGAAATAGGTGGGCCATTCAGATAGGTTTCAAAAACTTTTGACCCACTTGATACATGGATCAACTATCTAGAAGGCAACAAAAAACTAATCCAGGATGCAATCCCTCAAACTCATAAATCATGTACAGCAATATAACCTATCTAGAAGATAGAAAACAACACCTAAACATGCAACCATGAAATCTACAATATACAAGGTTGTAGATTATACCTTTGGAGCTATACAAGGTTGAAGATTATACCTTTGGAGCTTAGTAGTGCTCTAATGGAGAAGTTGTGACTTTCTTTGATGATGAAATACTTTCACTAATCAAATTAGAATCTCCAACACCTTTTGATCTTCCACGCTATGACCTGTATCAGATTCTCTTTTCTCAAGAAGATGGTGGAATCTCCAAGAGAAAACCCTAAGGGCATGTTTGTGTAGCCCATTTCCGCGGAAAAGGTTGTAGTTTTCTACGGAAAACTTCTTTTTCATGTGTTTGGTGCGGCAGTTTTCCGCGGAAATGCTTTTTCGCCACGTCAGCATTTTCCTTCCTAGCCATGGAAATAGACTTCCTATGGGGGGGGTATGGGAAGTCCATTTCCACGGAAAACCGACCCCCCAATTTCCTCTCTCTCACCCTCACTCCACCCAACCACCCTCTTTCTTCATTTTCCCCTCCCAACCCCACCCACCCCACACACATATCAACCCACCCACCCAATAGTTTTCACTAAAAAATGGTTTTCACTAAAGAAATCCATAGCTGCACCAAACAACATTAGCACTAATTCATCGAGAAAAACCTTTTTGCACCAAACATAAAATTTTGACTTCCGCGGAAAAACTTTTCCAAAGAATTTGAAACCCATGGATTTTGCTGATGTGGCAATTTCCAATTTCCACGGAAATTAGATGTACACAAACGTGCCCTAAAGGAAATTGGAAGAGAATTAGAAGAGGGAAAGTGAGAGATGGGCGTGTGCAACACTTGCACTGGGCGTGAATCTCCTCTATGGTATTATTGTTGGATGTCCAAGTCTCCTCTCTCTCTCCTTTTATAGATTCAAGTAATCTCCTCTTTTACTAATTGAAATAGAAGTCTTACTTCCACAATAATTAGTAATTCTCTTCTTTCTAATTAAAATAGAAGTCTTACTTCCATTAATAATTAGTAACTTTACTATTACCAGTATTAGAAGTCTCACTTCAAATAGAAATAGTAACTTTCTATTTTCTTTTATAGTTCTACTATAATTAGTATCTTTTTAATAACTTGGGCTAGCGTGGGGACCACTAGGGATTCCATAGAAAGCTGGCTCCAACTGGGACATGCGACCCCACATCTCATGTGCAATTCGGGCCCACAGTTAATTGCAAATAACACCACTATATAAATGCAATTGCACTCCAGTCTTAGGAATAAATTACAATGAAGACCCTAAACTTCCACAGTACCACAAGTAGGCCCCTCTATCAATATCCATGGATCAATTGGAATAAATCTGTCCCATCCAATCTTAGATCCACATCTTATTATCCTTGAGCCCCAATTAATTACAGTGATCATCAGTACCATCCAATTAACTCTTAATCGAGATGGGTACGCACTTACTAATGATAAATCCATTAATTAGCACAAGGGGATAATGTAAATAGATTCCATCTTGATCATTGTATGTTCCCATAGTCCTACTACCATGTTCCTAAGACATCGAGGTGTTGACCTACAGTTGATCTCACTCATTGGTGACTCAAAGCAAATGAATAGACAGAAACTTGAGTTCATCAATGTCTCAGGATTGAGAGCCTATTGCTAGGGAATTATGAGAGCAGTCCTTAAATCGAGACAATATTTCATAAGGTGCTTCTCATGGTCCTTCAATACATCCAATGTACCAGCACTATGATCCAGAATCTTACATTCTGATGATCGAGACAGATCACACTATCTCATAGTGATCAAAGTACTGCAACCTTCTCAGATGAGATGCTCAGTCTCATCACTGGTTGTGAAGATATTTTCAAGTACAAGATTTGTGACACATGTCTCCTGTATGTGGATCTCATCCATATACATATATCACATCCAATATACTAATGGGACCCGGTTCATCTCGTGAACCATTATGTCATATGTATTGGTCATGTGCATTAAGTAATAAATCACCATTCATCTCATGAAAGGAAAGCATGATTATATTGATAAGGATAGAAACTAATACATCAACTGATGGATTGAGACCATACAATCTAACAATTTTGTTGTGAGGAAAATCAGGGAAATGGTTGAATTAAACCTCATCATTATTCTAGGGATGCTGGCTCTCAGAATCATCTTATTGGGTTTAGACTTACATGTCCAATTTTGACAATTTTAGTTTATGTACATCCATGACATTGCTATGGTGGGTGCTTGTGGATGAATATTCGGACCACATTAGCCAAGTCTTGCTCTGCTCCAAAGGCTTTGATACCATTTCCTTTTAGATGTTTTAATTTCTTTTTAATATTTTGGTTTAGTGATTGTCACGTCCCCCGAACCCGATTAGAGAATAAACCGGATCCGGGGAGTGAAATTTAGGACTAATTAAAATTTTTGTCCTTTAGGCCCAAGGATCGTAAGTCCGCTGTGAGGATATAATATTTCAAACCTCAAGTAATATAAACTGCGGAATTCATACAATTTGAGGCATATTGAATTTCAAGGCAATGCATAATAAATCTCATTAATAATTGAAGTTGCACAAAGAAATAATAAAACTAACCAAGGAATTAAAGTATTAACAAAGGCCACCCCAATAACCAAGGCCTTTTAAAAGAACATGATGTCAATAAATGAAAGGTCCAACGATAAAATAATAAATGAAGAAATAAAAGAATCTAATGAGGTCCCCATGAATCTCTCCTGTGCCAGGATCAATGACGCTACTCTACGTCATCGGCACGCCACTCTCGTTCCTCTTCAACCGGTTGGAGATCCTCTGGGATCTCCTCACCTGATTGATCCTCGTAATAGTACTCACCTGAGGAGTCTGCACACCAAAGGATAGAGTCAACGACATGTTGAGCAATAGATAAGCAATATATAAATAATCATGACATGCATCAAGTATAAGAGTAATGACAGGTATAATAATCAAGAGAATACAAGGAACAATACTAGGCATGTAGCATGAGTAAATAACCATCAGGATCATAAATAGAAATCCTAGCAATACTAACGATCACCACTACCAATATAATGCAATGCACAAGAGGGAGACTCCGTGGATGTCCTAGCCACCTCACGGGGTACCAGTAACAATCCTATCCAGACTACTGATACCAAAGTCCGGCTCCAGGGGGATCCCAGCTCCCGGTCCTGGGAATAGTAGCACGGTCCTAGCCCGCTCCCAACTATTCAACGCCATGGACGCCGGCCAAAGCCGACTGCCCACCCCGATGTCCGAGTAACCGGCCCATCAATAAACCCCCAAGCTGCAGCTGGCCATGATATGCAAATAATAATAATAATAATAATGTGGTGTTGACACGAGAATAGACCAAGACAAGCAAGTCTGGCTAGCTCAATTTGCAAGACATGTTCGTAGGGATTATCTCATTCAAATCAATACAAGACAAAACCAATCACATGATAATCCCTTCAGTCTAGCCAGTCATGTTCATCAATTACATAACACGGGGTACTAAGGTACACTCTAAGTCCGGTCCAAGTCCTAATTCTACAAGGGATTATGTTTCATAATTAGTTAAGTGTTTTATGCCAAGAGAGAGTGTACAAGGAATTATAACAACGGATACGATTAAATAAGTCAAGGAGGAATTACGATCCAAACCTAGGTAAATGGTGTCATCCATGTATTCTACATGTTCTAACGGAGTACGTGTGGAATTGGATCAACGATGCTTCTAAGAAAATCCCTTGGTGTACAATCATGTTAAGCATCCATTAATTCAGTTCCATACGCATTCGGTTACCCCATGTTTAATACACGAATACCTAGACACCTAATCGAAGCACACCAAGCCACGTGCTACGAATTAATCCTCATTAATGGTCAACTGATAGTAGTTTCATGGTTTCCAACATCTAAGGCCCAAACCTAAGTTACTAGTCTCATTTCTACTATAATATAGACTGGGTCAATAATTTGAGTATTTACATCACTTCCCGACCTCCGATCGTGATGAAACTAGAACCATTGGATTCTACATCTCAAGAGCTTTCCAACGGTATATTATATGTAAAATTCCAACGGGCGGATTAAAAGTTACGGGCGTTTCAAAATGATATGTTTATATACCCCTCGGGTTCCCGGCGTCCGGACGCCCGGAACCTGGCGTCTGGACGCCCGGAACCAGTAAGGGTGCGCAGAGGTTCTGTGTTCTGGCGTCCAGACGCCCGGGACCTGGCGTCTGGACGCCCGGAGACAGAAACCCTCCGCTGACGTCCGTTTTTGCCCTGTTTGTTCAACTGGCCTGCACAAACACTGTACCCTGCACGAAATTGAGCCTCCTGCTCTCCCAAAAATCCATTCTCATCAATTTTACATCCATTCTAACAAATAGAAACATCAAAAAGGGTACCAATTTAATAATTAATCTAATCCATACCACAAATCTAACATAATCCAAAATCACTATCCTAATCAGGCTTGGTATTAGGGAAATCTAACAAGAAAATCAGTACAATCAATGAAGAAGCAAACACCATGCTTAATTATAAATTGCAATCTACTTGCCTCAACCAAGGAGATGATTAGAAATTGGAAAAAAGCTTGAGGAGAAGCTCTCTTTCGCAAAACCCACAATCTAATCCAACCAAACGCAATCTAAAACGCAATGGAAAAGAAAAGAAAGAAAAAGATTAAGATCAAACCTAAATCTAAACCAAAGAGAATCGATTGAAAAGATGAAAGTGAGTAAAACTTACCCAAACCAGGATCAAGAGAGAGAGAAGATTGAGAGGAAGAAGATAAGCGGTTCCGATCGCGGAGGTGATCTCTCCCGGGTAGAGTTCTGGGCTTGAGAAGAGAAGAGGAAGAAGAAAAGGCTGCTGTAACTCTTGTTTGTTGCAGAGATGAATAAAGATTAGGGCTAATCCCTGATTAAGAAGAGGAGAGGGAGGAAAAGACTAATTTGCCCTTAAGTGGGTCCGGTGAAAGAATGGACCATTTGAAGGGTTTCTGATCGTCGGATCGCGACGAGCCAAGAGACAAAAATGATCAGCGCGACGAGACCTTTCCAACGAACCCAAAATCACGGTGATAGGAATATTTTCGGAAAAACACTCAATTTTCCTTAATTTGCAAACTACCCCCCTACTAGGATCAAACGAACTCGAAATCAAACGAAACTTCGCAGACACTATCCTAACACTAAAAGAAACTCACTCAAAGCCTAAACCCACTTAAATATCTAAAATACAAATAATTATAATAATAATAAAAATAAATGGGTCAACGGGCCTGCTATTGGGCCCAATTGACCCAATAAGGTCGCGGACCTTACATTTCTAACCTCTAAAAAGAACATTTGGTCCCCCAAATGCCTAAAAATACCTCATCGGGAAAGAGATAAGGATACGCCTTCTGCATCTGGTCTTTGAGCTCCCACGTAGCTTCCTCCGGAGTGTGATGCTCCCATTGTACCTTGACCCACTGGATGGTCTTGGTACGCAACACTATTTCCTTGGTGTCAATGATCTGCGCCGGACGCTCCACGTAGGTTGCATCTGCTTGTAACTGAAGTGGCTCGTGCTGCAACACGTGAGTAGGATCTGGAATATACTTCCGAAGCATTGAGACATGAAAAACGTTGTGCACACCGGTTAGCTCAGGCGGTAGCACCAAACGATAGGCCACGTCTCCAATCCTGCTCTTAATCTCAAATGGTCCCACAAACCTCTTAGCAAGCTTCCCTTTCTGCCCGAATCTGACAACTCCTCTCATCGGTGACACCTTCAGAAACACCTTATCCCCCACCTGGAATTCTAAAGGTCTCCGCCTCTTATCTGCATAGCTCTTCTGACGATCACGAGACTCTTTCATTCTCATCTGAACAATTCTGACTTTCTCACTGGAGTCAGCAATCTCTGAGGGTCCATGAAAACTACGAACTCCTATTTCCTCCCAACATGCTGGAGTCCTACATCTCCGCCCGTATAATGCCTCAAATGGTGCCATTCCAATACTTGAGTGATAGCTGTTATTGTAGGCAAACTCACATAGAGGCAAGCTTTCATCCCAACTCTCCTTGAAATCCAAAACACATGCTCGGAGAAGATCTTCCAATGTCTGGATGGTACGCTCAGACTGTCCATCTGTCTGAGGGTGGTAAGCTGTACTGAATGTCAATTGAGTACCCATAGATGACTGAAAAGAAGACCAAAACCGAGAGACAAACTTAGGGTCTCGATCGGATACTATGGGCTTAGGCACTCCATGTAGTTTGACTATATTATCCCTGTACAACGTAGTCATCTTGTTCATAAACTGACCAGTCTTGAATGGCAGGAAATGTGCTAACTTAGTCAATCTATCCACAATCACCCAAATAGCATCATTACCCCTCCTGATGTTCGGCAACCCTGACACAAAATCCATAGTGATGTTCTCCCATTTCCACTGAGGAATATCCAACGGGTGAAGTAAACCAGGAGGCTTCTTGTGTTCTGCCTTAATCTGCTGACAAGTCATACACCTGGAAACAAATTCTGCAATCTCCTTCTTCATTTTCACCCACCAGTAGTGATTCTTCAAATTCTGATACATCTTGGTGCTCCCTGGGTGAACTGAATATCTGGTGTGGTGCGCATCTGTCATCAACTCTAACTTGATGTCTTGCACATCTGGCACACACAACCTGTCTTTGCAGTACAGGATTCCTTCAATCAATCGAAACTCTGGATTGCCATCAATGTTGTCAATGATTCTCTGCAACTCAGGATCATCCTTCTGAGCCTCCTTGATCCTGTTAACTATTTCTGGCTCCCAAACTCCCATAGTAGCAACTAAAACTTTCTCATTGACAGGCCATACCGCTACATCCATATCTCTGAACTGCTCCATCCATCTCCATTCAGGCATTACACATCCACTGAATGCTGCCTTCCTGCTAAGAGCATCTGCTACCACATTCACCTTACCAGGATGGTACTTAATCGGAAAATCATAATCCTTTATGTACTCCATCCATCTCCGCTGTCTATTATTCAGATCACCCTGTGTAAACAGGTATTGCAAGCTCTTATGATCTGTATGCACTTCAAATCTTTCTCCATACAAATAATGCCTCCATAACTTCAATGCAAACACCACTGCCGCCAACTCCAAGTCATGTGTGGCATACTTCTTCTCATGATCCTTCAACTGCCTGGACCCATATGCTATCACCTTATCATTCTGCATGAGAACGCAACCCAATCCAATACCTGATGCATCTGTATAAACCACAAATCCTCCACTTCCTGATGGTAAAGCAAGTATGGGTGCTGAAGTCAACCGGGTCTTCAACTCTTGGAAACTCTTCTCACATTCCTCTGTCCACACAAATGGAACATCCTTCCTTGTCAGCTTAGTGAGTGGAGATGCTATGGTAGAAAACCCTTTCACAAACCTCCTGTAGTAGCCTGCAAGTCCAAGAAAACTGCGAATCTCCGCTACATTTCGTGGACTACCCCAATTAACAACTGCTGCTACCTTCTTAGGGTCCACCGTTAGTCCATCCTTTGAAATAATATGGCCCAAAAATGCAACTTTCTCCAACCAAAATTCACATTTGCTCAACTTAGCATACAGCTGGTTATCCCTCAAAAGCTGCAATGATGTCCTCAACTGATGCTCATGCTCCTCCTTAGACTTCGAGTATACCAACACATCATCTATGAAGACAACTACAAACTGATCCAGGAAAGGAGCAAACACCTTATTCATCAATGCCATAAAAACTCCGGGTGCATTAGTCAACCCGAAAGGCATCACGAGAAACTCAAAGTGACCATATCTCGTCCGGAATGCAGTCTTAGGAACATCTTCCTTCCTGACTCGCAACTGATGGTAACCGGAACGTAGGTCTATCTTCGAAAAGAATTGAGCTCCCTGCAGCTGATCAAACAGCTCATCAATTCTCGGTAACGGATACTTGTTCTTGACAGTCACCTGATTTAGCTGTCTGTAATCTATACACATTCTCATAGTCCCGTCCTTCTTCTTCACAAATATCACCGGAGCTCCCCACGGTGAAACACTAGGTCTGATGAAACCTTTATCCAGCAGATGTTCTATCTGAGTCTTCAACTCCTTCAATTCTGCCGGAGCCATCCTATACGGGGCCTTCGAAATAAGTGTTGTACCGGCTGTAATTCTATCATGAAATCCAACTCACGAACAGGTAGCAAACCAGGAGTCTCATCCGAAAATAAATCCGGGAATCCCCGAACTACCAAAATAACAACTGCTAATATGCACTACAAAACAGTTAAAGTCAGGTCCTATGAGACTCAATGCTAGCATCACAATACTAGAGATAAGACAACGAGACCAGTCTACTTACTAACGGAATCCTCACACGCGTCCTATGGTTTCTACAATTTTTACCCTGAGAAACCATCCATTGCTCTGATACCATTCTGTCACGTCCCCCGAACCCGATTAGAGAATAAACCGGATCCGGGGAGTGAAATTTAGGACTAATTAAAATTTTTGTCCTTTAGGCCCAAGGATCGTAAGTCCGCTGTGAGGATATAATATTTCAAACCTCAAGTAATATAAACTGCGGAATTCATACAATTTGAGGCATATTGAATTTCAAGGCAATGCATAATAAATCTCATTAATAATTGAAGTTGCACAAAGAAATAATAAAACTAACCAAGGAATTAAAGTATTAACAAAGGCCACCCCAATAACCAAGGCCTTTTAAAAGAACATGATGTCAATAAATGAAAGGTCCAACGATAAAATAATAAATGAAGAAATAAAAGAATCTAATGAGGTCCCCATGAATCTCTCCTGTGCCAGGATCAATGACGCTACTCTACGTCATCGGCACGCCACTCTCGTTCCTCTTCAACCGGTTGGAGATCCTCTGGGATCTCCTCACCTGATTGATCCTCGTAATAGTACTCACCTGAGGAGTCTGCACACCAAAGGATAGAGTCAACGACATGTTGAGCAATAGATAAGCAATATATAAATAATCATGACATGCATCAAGTATAAGAGTAATGACAGGTATAATAATCAAGAGAATACAAGGAACAATACTAGGCATGTAGCATGAGTAAATAACCATCAGGATCATAAATAGAAATCCTAGCAATACTAACGATCACCACTACCAATATAATGCAATGCACAAGAGGGAGACTCCGTGGATGTCCTAGCCACCTCACGGGGTACCAGTAACAATCCTATCCAGACTACTGATACCAAAGTCCGGCTCCAGGGGGATCCCAGCTCCCGGTCCTGGGAATAGTAGCACGGTCCTAGCCCGCTCCCAACTATTCAACGCCATGGACGCCGGCCAAAGCCGACTGCCCACCCCGATGTCCGAGTAACCGGCCCATCAATAAACCCCCAAGCTGCAGCTGGCCATGATATGCAAATAATAATAATAATAATAATGTGGTGTTGACACGAGAATAGACCAAGACAAGCAAGTCTGGCTAGCTCAATTTGCAAGACATGTTCGTAGGGATTATCTCATTCAAATCAATACAAGACAAAACCAATCACATGATAATCCCTTCAGTCTAGCCAGTCATGTTCATCAATTACATAACACGGGGTACTAAGGTACACTCTAAGTCCGGTCCAAGTCCTAATTCTACAAGGGATTATGTTTCATAATTAGTTAAGTGTTTTATGCCAAGAGAGAGTGTACAAGGAATTATAACAACGGATACGATTAAATAAGTCAAGGAGGAATTACGATCCAAACCTAGGTAAATGGTGTCATCCATGTATTCTACATGTTCTAACGGAGTACGTGTGGAATTGGATCAACGATGCTTCTAAGAAAATCCCTTGGTGTACAATCATGTTAAGCATCCATTAATTCAGTTCCATACGCATTCGGTTACCCCATGTTTAATACACGAATACCTAGACACCTAATCGAAGCACACCAAGCCACGTGCTACGAATTAATCCTCATTAATGGTCAACTGATAGTAGTTTCATGGTTTCCAACATCTAAGGCCCAAACCTAAGTTACTAGTCTCATTTCTACTATAATATAGACTGGGTCAATAATTTGAGTATTTACATCACTTCCCGACCTCCGATCGTGATGAAACTAGAACCATTGGATTCTACATCTCAAGAGCTTTCCAACGGTATATTATATGTAAAATTCCAACGGGCGGATTAAAAGTTACGGGCGTTTCAAAATGATATGTTTATATACCCCTCGGGTTCCCGGCGTCCGGACGCCCGGAACCTGGCGTCTGGACGCCCGGAACCAGTAAGGGTGCGCAGAGGTTCTGTGTTCTGGCGTCCAGACGCCCGGGACCTGGCGTCTGGACGCCCGGAGACAGAAACCCTCCGCTGACGTCCGTTTTTGCCCTGTTTGTTCAACTGGCCTGCACAAACACTGTACCCTGCACGAAATTGAGCCTCCTGCTCTCCCAAAAATCCATTCTCATCAATTTTACATCCATTCTAACAAATAGAAACATCAAAAAGGGTACCAATTTAATAATTAATCTAATCCATACCACAAATCTAACATAATCCAAAATCACTATCCTAATCAGGCTTGGTATTAGGGAAATCTAACAAGAAAATCAGTACAATCAATGAAGAAGCAAACACCATGCTTAATTATAAATTGCAATCTACTTGCCTCAACCAAGGAGATGATTAGAAATTGGAAAAAAGCTTGAGGAGAAGCTCTCTTTCGCAAAACCCACAATCTAATCCAACCAAACGCAATCTAAAACGCAATGGAAAAGAAAAGAAAGAAAAAGATTAAGATCAAACCTAAATCTAAACCAAAGAGAATCGATTGAAAAGATGAAAGTGAGTAAAACTTACCCAAACCAGGATCAAGAGAGAGAGAAGATTGAGAGGAAGAAGATAAGCGGTTCCGATCGCGGAGGTGATCTCTCCCGGGTAGAGTTCTGGGCTTGAGAAGAGAAGAGGAAGAAGAAAAGGCTGCTGTAACTCTTGTTTGTTGCAGAGATGAATAAAGATTAGGGCTAATCCCTGATTAAGAAGAGGAGAGGGAGGAAAAGACTAATTTGCCCTTAAGTGGGTCCGGTGAAAGAATGGACCATTTGAAGGGTTTCTGATCGTCGGATCGCGACGAGCCAAGAGACAAAAATGATCAGCGCGACGAGACCTTTCCAACGAACCCAAAATCACGGTGATAGGAATATTTTCTGAAAAACACTCAATTTTCCTTAATTTGCAAACTACCCCCCTACTAGGATCAAACGAACTCGAAATCAAACGAAACTTCGCAGACACTATCCTAACACTAAAAGAAACTCACTCAAAGCCTAAACCCACTTAAATATCTAAAATACAAATAATTATAATAATAATAAAAATAAATGGGTCAACGGGCCTGCTATTGGGCCCAATTGACCCAATAAGGTCGCGGACCTTACATTTCTAACCTCTAAAAAGAACATTTGGTCCCCCAAATGCCTAAAAATACCTCATCGGGAAAGAGATAAGGATACGCCTTCTGCATCTGGTCTTTGAGCTCCCACGTAGCTTCCTCCGGAGTGTGATGCTCCCATTGTACCTTGACCCACTGGATGGTCTTGGTACGCAACACTATTTCCTTGGTGTCAATGATCTGCGCCGGACGCTCCACGTAGGTTGCATCTGCTTGTAACTGAAGTGGCTCGTGCTGCAACACGTGAGTAGGATCTGGAATATACTTCCGAAGCATTGAGACATGAAAAACGTTGTGCACACCGGTTAGCTCAGGCGGTAGCACCAAACGATAGGCCACGTCTCCAATCCTGCTCTTAATCTCAAATGGTCCCACAAACCTCTTAGCAAGCTTCCCTTTCTGCCCGAATCTGACAACTCCTCTCATCGGTGACACCTTCAGAAACACCTTATCCCCCACCTGGAATTCTAAAGGTCTCCGCCTCTTATCTGCATAGCTCTTCTGACGATCACGAGACTCTTTCATTCTCATCTGAACAATTCTGACTTTCTCACTGGAGTCAGCAATCTCTGAGGGTCCATGAAAACTACGAACTCCTATTTCCTCCCAACATGCTGGAGTCCTACATCTCCGCCCGTATAATGCCTCAAATGGTGCCATTCCAATACTTGAGTGATAGCTGTTATTGTAGGCAAACTCACATAGAGGCAAGCTTTCATCCCAACTCTCCTTGAAATCCAAAACACATGCTCGGAGAAGATCTTCCAATGTCTGGATGGTACGCTCAGACTGTCCATCTGTCTGAGGGTGGTAAGCTGTACTGAATGTCAATTGAGTACCCATAGATGACTGAAAAGAAGACCAAAACCGAGAGACAAACTTAGGGTCTCGATCGGATACTATGGGCTTAGGCACTCCATGTAGTTTGACTATATTATCCCTGTACAACGTAGTCATCTTGTTCATAAACTGACCAGTCTTGAATGGCAGGAAATGTGCTAACTTAGTCAATCTATCCACAATCACCCAAATAGCATCATTACCCCTCCTGATGTTCGGCAACCCTGACACAAAATCCATAGTGATGTTCTCCCATTTCCACTGAGGAATATCCAACGGGTGAAGTAAACCAGGAGGCTTCTTGTGTTCTGCCTTAATCTGCTGACAAGTCATACACCTGGAAACAAATTCTGCAATCTCCTTCTTCATTTTCACCCACCAGTAGTGATTCTTCAAATTCTGATACATCTTGGTGCTCCCTGGGTGAACTGAATATCTGGTGTGGTGCGCATCTGTCATCAACTCTAACTTGATGTCTTGCACATCTGGCACACACAACCTGTCTTTGCAGTACAGGATTCCTTCAATCAATCGAAACTCTGGATTGCCATCAATGTTGTCAATGATTCTCTGCAACTCAGGATCATCCTTCTGAGCCTCCTTGATCCTGTTAACTATTTCTGGCTCCCAAACTCCCATAGTAGCAACTAAAACTTTCTCATTGACAGGCCATACCGCTACATCCATATCTCTGAACTGCTCCATCCATCTCCATTCAGGCATTACACATCCACTGAATGCTGCCTTCCTGCTAAGAGCATCTGCTACCACATTCACCTTACCAGGATGGTACTTAATCGGAAAATCATAATCCTTTATGTACTCCATCCATCTCCGCTGTCTATTATTCAGATCACCCTGTGTAAACAGGTATTGCAAGCTCTTATGATCTGTATGCACTTCAAATCTTTCTCCATACAAATAATGCCTCCATAACTTCAATGCAAACACCACTGCCGCCAACTCCAAGTCATGTGTGGCATACTTCTTCTCATGATCCTTCAACTGCCTGGACCCATATGCTATCACCTTATCATTCTGCATGAGAACGCAACCCAATCCAATACCTGATGCATCTGTATAAACCACAAATCCTCCACTTCCTGATGGTAAAGCAAGTATGGGTGCTGAAGTCAACCGGGTCTTCAACTCTTGGAAACTCTTCTCACATTCCTCTGTCCACACAAATGGAACATCCTTCCTTGTCAGCTTAGTGAGTGGAGATGCTATGGTAGAAAACCCTTTCACAAACCTCCTGTAGTAGCCTGCAAGTCCAAGAAAACTGCGAATCTCCGCTACATTTCGTGGACTACCCCAATTAACAACTGCTGCTACCTTCTTAGGGTCCACCGTTAGTCCATCCTTTGAAATAATATGGCCCAAAAATGCAACTTTCTCCAACCAAAATTCACATTTGCTCAACTTAGCATACAGCTGGTTATCCCTCAAAAGCTGCAATGATGTCCTCAACTGATGCTCATGCTCCTCCTTAGACTTCGAGTATACCAACACATCATCTATGAAGACAACTACAAACTGATCCAGGAAAGGAGCAAACACCTTATTCATCAATGCCATAAAAACTCCGGGTGCATTAGTCAACCCGAAAGGCATCACGAGAAACTCAAAGTGACCATATCTCGTCCGGAATGCAGTCTTAGGAACATCTTCCTTCCTGACTCGCAACTGATGGTAACCGGAACGTAGGTCTATCTTCGAAAAGAATTGAGCTCCCTGCAGCTGATCAAACAGCTCATCAATTCTCGGTAACGGATACTTGTTCTTGACAGTCACCTGATTTAGCTGTCTGTAATCTATACACATTCTCATAGTCCCGTCCTTCTTCTTCACAAATATCACCGGAGCTCCCCACGGTGAAACACTAGGTCTGATGAAACCTTTATCCAGCAGATGTTCTATCTGAGTCTTCAACTCCTTCAATTCTGCCGGAGCCATCCTATACGGGGCCTTCGAAATAAGTGTTGTACCGGCTGTAATTCTATCATGAAATCCAACTCACGAACAGGTAGCAAACCAGGAGTCTCATCCGAAAATAAATCCGGGAATCCCCGAACTACCAAAATAACAACTGCTAATATGCACTACAAAACAGTTAAAGTCAGGTCCTATGAGACTCAATGCTAGCATCACAATACTAGAGATAAGACAACGAGACCAGTCTACTTACTAACGGAATCCTCACACGCGTCCTATGGTTTCTACAATTTTTACCCTGAGAAACCATCCATTGCTCTGATACCATTCTGTCACGTCCCCCGAACCCGATTAGAGAATAAACCGGATCCGGGGAGTGAAATTTAGGACTAATTAAAATTTTTGTCCTTTAGGCCCAAGGATCGTAAGTCCGCTGTGAGGATATAATATTTCAAACCTCAAGTAATATAAACTGCGGAATTCATACAATTTGAGGCATATTGAATTTCAAGGCAATGCATAATAAATCTCATTAATAATTGAAGTTGCACAAAGAAATAATAAAACTAACCAAGGAATTAAAGTATTAACAAAGGCCACCCCAATAACCAAGGCCTTTTAAAAGAACATGATGTCAATAAATGAAAGGTCCAACGATAAAATAATAAATGAAGAAATAAAAGAATCTAATGAGGTCCCCATGAATCTCTCCTGTGCCAGGATCAATGACGCTACTCTACGTCATCGGCACGCCACTCTCGTTCCTCTTCAACCGGTTGGAGATCCTCTGGGATCTCCTCACCTGATTGATCCTCGTAATAGTACTCACCTGAGGAGTCTGCACACCAAAGGATAGAGTCAACGACATGTTGAGCAATAGATAAGCAATATATAAATAATCATGACATGCATCAAGTATAAGAGTAATGACAGGTATAATAATCAAGAGAATACAAGGAACAATACTAGGCATGTAGCATGAGTAAATAACCATCAGGATCATAAATAGAAATCCTAGCAATACTAACGATCACCACTACCAATATAATGCAATGCACAAGAGGGAGACTCCGTGGATGTCCTAGCCACCTCACGGGGTACCAGTAACAATCCTATCCAGACTACTGATACCAAAGTCCGGCTCCAGGGGGATCCCAGCTCCCGGTCCTGGGAATAGTAGCACGGTCCTAGCCCGCTCCCAACTATTCAACGCCATGGACGCCGTCCAAAGCCGACTGCCCACCCCGATGTCCGAGTAACCGGCCCATCAATAAACCCCCAAGCTGCAGCTGGCCATGATATGCAAATAATAATAATAATAATAATGTGGTGTTGACACGAGAATAGACCAAGACAAGCAAGTCTGGCTAGCTCAATTTGCAAGACATGTTCGTAGGAATTATCTCATTCAAATCAATACAAGACAAAACCAATCACATGATAATCCCTTCAGTCTAGCCAGTCATGTTCATCAATTACATAACACGGGGTACTAAGGTACACTCTAAGTCCGGTCCAAGTCCTAATTCTACAAGGGATTATGTTTCATAATTAGTTAAGTGTTTTATGCCAAGAGAGAGTGTACAAGGAATTATAACAACGGATACGATTAAATAAGTCAAGGAGGAATTACGATCCAAACCTAGGTAAATGGTGTCATCCATGTATTCTACATGTTCTAACGGAGTACGTGTGGAATTGGATCAACGATGCTTCTAAGAAAATCCCTTGGTGTACAATCATGTTAAGCATCCATTAATTCAGTTCCATACGCATTCGGTTACCCCATGTTTAATACACGAATACCTAGACACCTAATCGAAGCACACCAAGCCACGTGCTACGAATTAATCCTCATTAATGGTCAACTGATAGTAGTTTCATGGTTTCCAACATCTAAGGCCCAAACCTAAGTTACTAGTCTCATTTCTACTATAATATAGACTGGGTCAATAATTTGAGTATTTACATCACTTCCCGACCTCCGATCGTGATGAAACTAGAACCATTGGATTCTACATCTCAAGAGCTTTCCAACGGTATATTATATGTAAAATTCCAACGGGCGGATTAAAAGTTACGGGCGTTTCAAAATGATATGTTTATATACCCCTCGGGTTCCCGGCGTCCGGACGCCCGGAACCTGGCGTCTGGACGCCCGGAACCAGTAAGGGTGCGCAGAGGTTCTGTGTTCTGGCGTCCAGACGCCCGGGACCTGGCGTCTGGACGCCCGGAGACAGAAACCCTCCGCTGACGTCCGTTTTTGCCCTGTTTGTTCAACTGGCCTGCACAAACACTGTACCCTGCACGAAATTGAGCCTCCTGCTCTCCCAAAAATCCATTCTCATCAATTTTACATCCATTCTAACAAATAGAAACATCAAAAAGGGTACCAATTTAATAATTAATCTAATCCATACCACAAATCTAACATAATCCAAAATCACTATCCTAATCAGGCTTGGTATTAGGGAAATCTAACAAGAAAATCAGTACAATCAATGAAGAAGCAAACACCATGCTTAATTATAAATTGCAATCTACTTGCCTCAACCAAGGAGATGATTAGAAATTGGAAAAAAGCTTGAGGAGAAGCTCTCTTTCGCAAAACCCACAATCTAATCCAACCAAACGCAATCTAAAACGCAATGGAAAAGAAAAGAAAGAAAAAGATTAAGATCAAACCTAAATCTAAACCAAAGAGAATCGATTGAAAAGATGAAAGTGAGTAAAACTTACCCAAACCAGGATCAAGAGAGAGAGAAGATTGAGAGGAAGAAGATAAGCGGTTCCGATCGCGGAGGTGATCTCTCCCGGGTAGAGTTCTGGGCTTGAGAAGAGAAGAGGAAGAAGAAAAGGCTGCTGTAACTCTTGTTTGTTGCAGAGATGAATAAAGATTAGGGCTAATCCCTGATTAAGAAGAGGAGAGGGAGGAAAAGACTAATTTGCCCTTAAGTGGGTCCGGTGAAAGAATGGACCATTTGAAGGGTTTCTGATCGTCGGATCGCGACGAGCCAAGAGACAAAAATGATCAGCGCGACGAGACCTTTCCAACGAACCCAAAATCACGGTGATAGGAATATTTTCGGAAAAACACTCAATTTTCCTTAATTTGCAAACTACCCCCCTACTAGGATCAAACGAACTCGAAATCAAACGAAACTTCGCAGACACTATCCTAACACTAAAAGAAACTCACTCAAAGCCTAAACCCACTTAAATATCTAAAATACAAATAATTATAATAATAATAAAAATAAATGGGTCAACGGGCCTGCTATTGGGCCCAATTGACCCAATAAGGTCGCGGACCTTACATTTCTAACCTCTAAAAAGAACATTTGGTCCCCCAAATGCCTAAAAATACCTCATCGGGAAAGAGATAAGGATACGCCTTCTGCATCTGGTCTTTGAGCTCCCACGTAGCTTCCTCCGGAGTGTGATGCTCCCATTGTACCTTGACCCACTGGATGGTCTTGGTACGCAACACTATTTCCTTGGTGTCAATGATCTGCGCCGGACGCTCCACGTAGGTTGCATCTGCTTGTAACTGAAGTGGCTCGTGCTGCAACACGTGAGTAGGATCTGGAATATACTTCCGAAGCATTGAGACATGAAAAACGTTGTGCACACCGGTTAGCTCAGGCGGTAGCACCAAACGATAGGCCACGTCTCCAATCCTGCTCTTAATCTCAAATGGTCCCACAAACCTCTTAGCAAGCTTCCCTTTCTGCCCGAATCTGACAACTCCTCTCATCGGTGACACCTTCAGAAACACCTTATCCCCCACCTGGAATTCTAAAGGTCTCCGCCTCTTATCTGCATAGCTCTTCTGACGATCACGAGACTCTTTCATTCTCATCTGAACAATTCTGACTTTCTCACTGGAGTCAGCAATCTCTGAGGGTCCATGAAAACTACGAACTCCTATTTCCTCCCAACATGCTGGAGTCCTACATCTCCGCCCGTATAATGCCTCAAATGGTGCCATTCCAATACTTGAGTGATAGCTGTTATTGTAGGCAAACTCACATAGAGGCAAGCTTTCATCCCAACTCTCCTTGAAATCCAAAACACATGCTCGGAGAAGATCTTCCAATGTCTGGATGGTACGCTCAGACTGTCCATCTGTCTGAGGGTGGTAAGCTGTACTGAATGTCAATTGAGTACCCATAGATGACTGAAAAGAAGACCAAAACCGAGAGACAAACTTAGGGTCTCGATCGGATACTATGGGCTTAGGCACTCCATGTAGTTTGACTATATTATCCCTGTACAACGTAGTCATCTTGTTCATAAACTGACCAGTCTTGAATGGCAGGAAATGTGCTAACTTAGTCAATCTATCCACAATCACCCAAATAGCATCATTACCCCTCCTGATGTTCGGCAACCCTGACACAAAATCCATAGTGATGTTCTCCCATTTCCACTGAGGAATATCCAACGGGTGAAGTAAACCAGGAGGCTTCTTGTGTTCTGCCTTAATCTGCTGACAAGTCATACACCTGGAAACAAATTCTGCAATCTCCTTCTTCATTTTCACCCACCAGTAGTGATTCTTCAAATTCTGATACATCTTGGTGCTCCCTGGGTGAACTGAATATCTGGTGTGGTGCGCATCTGTCATCAACTCTAACTTGATGTCTTGCACATCTGGCACACACAACCTGTCTTTGCAGTACAGGATTCCTTCAATCAATCGAAACTCTGGATTGCCATCAATGTTGTCAATGATTCTCTGCAACTCAGGATCATCCTTCTGAGCCTCCTTGATCCTGTTAACTATTTCTGGCTCCCAAACTCCCATAGTAGCAACTAAAACTTTCTCATTGACAGGCCATACCGCTACATCCATATCTCTGAACTGCTCCATCCATCTCCATTCAGGCATTACACATCCACTGAATGCTGCCTTCCTGCTAAGAGCATCTGCTACCACATTCACCTTACCAGGATGGTACTTAATCGGAAAATCATAATCCTTTATGTACTCCATCCATCTCCGCTGTCTATTATTCAGATCACCCTGTGTAAACAGGTATTGCAAGCTCTTATGATCTGTATGCACTTCAAATCTTTCTCCATACAAATAATGCCTCCATAACTTCAATGCAAACACCACTGCCGCCAACTCCAAGTCATGTGTGGCATACTTCTTCTCATGATCCTTCAACTGCCTGGACCCATATGCTATCACCTTATCATTCTGCATGAGAACGCAACCCAATCCAATACCTGATGCATCTGTATAAACCACAAATCCTCCACTTCCTGATGGTAAAGCAAGTATGGGTGCTGAAGTCAACCGGGTCTTCAACTCTTGGAAACTCTTCTCACATTCCTCTGTCCACACAAATGGAACATCCTTCCTTGTCAGCTTAGTGAGTGGAGATGCTATGGTAGAAAACCCTTTCACAAACCTCCTGTAGTAGCCTGCAAGTCCAAGAAAACTGCGAATCTCCGCTACATTTCGTGGACTACCCCAATTAACAACTGCTGCTACCTTCTTAGGGTCCACCGTTAGTCCATCCTTTGAAATAATATGGCCCAAAAATGCAACTTTCTCCAACCAAAATTCACATTTGCTCAACTTAGCATACAGCTGGTTATCCCTCAAAAGCTGCAATGATGTCCTCAACTGATGCTCATGCTCCTCCTTAGACTTCGAGTATACCAACACATCATCTATGAAGACAACTACAAACTGATCCAGGAAAGGAGCAAACACCTTATTCATCAATGCCATAAAAACTCCGGGTGCATTAGTCAACCCGAAAGGCATCACGAGAAACTCAAAGTGACCATATCTCGTCCGGAATGCAGTCTTAGGAACATCTTCCTTCCTGACTCGCAACTGATGGTAACCGGAACGTAGGTCTATCTTCGAAAAGAATTGAGCTCCCTGCAGCTGATCAAACAGCTCATCAATTCTCGGTAACGGATACTTGTTCTTGACAGTCACCTGATTTAGCTGTCTGTAATCTATACACATTCTCATAGTCCCGTCCTTCTTCTTCACAAATATCACCGGAGCTCCCCACGGTGAAACACTAGGTCTGATGAAACCTTTATCCAGCAGATGTTCTATCTGAGTCTTCAACTCCTTCAATTCTGCCGGAGCCATCCTATACGGGGCCTTCGAAATAAGTGTTGTACCGGCTGTAATTCTATCATGAAATCCAACTCACGAACAGGTAGCAAACCAGGAGTCTCATCCGAAAATAAATCCGGGAATCCCCGAACTACCAAAATAACAACTGCTAATATGCACTACAAAACAGTTAAAGTCAGGTCCTATGAGACTCAATGCTAGCATCACAATACTAGAGATAAGACAACGAGACCAGTCTACTTACTAACGGAATCCTCACACGCGTCCTATGGTTTCTACAATTTTTACCCTGAGAAACCATCCATTGCTCTGATACCATTCTGTCACGTCCCCCGAACCCGATTAGAGAATAAACCGGATCCGGGGAGTGAAATTTAGGACTAATTAAAATTTTTGTCCTTTAGGCCCAAGGATCGTAAGTCCGCTGTGAGGATATAATATTTCAAACCTCAAGTAATATAAACTGCGGAATTCATACAATTTGAGGCATATTGAATTTCAAGGCAATGCATAATAAATCTCATTAATAATTGAAGTTGCACAAAGAAATAATAAAACTAACCAAGGAATTAAAGTATTAACAAAGGCCACCCCAATAACCAAGGCCTTTTAAAAGAACATGATGTCAATAAATGAAAGGTCCAACGATAAAATAATAAATGAAGAAATAAAAGAATCTAATGAGGTCCCCATGAATCTCTCCTGTGCCAGGATCAATGACGCTACTCTACGTCATCGGCACGCCACTCTCGTTCCTCTTCAACCGGTTGGAGATCCTCTGGGATCTCCTCACCTGATTGATCCTCGTAATAGTACTCACCTGAGGAGTCTGCACACCAAAGGATAGAGTCAACGACATGTTGAGCAATAGATAAGCAATATATAAATAATCATGACATGCATCAAGTATAAGAGTAATGACAGGTATAATAATCAAGAGAATACAAGGAACAATACTAGGCATGTAGCATGAGTAAATAACCATCAGGATCATAAATAGAAATCCTAGCAATACTAACGATCACCACTACCAATATAATGCAATGCACAAGAGGGAGACTCCGTGGATGTCCTAGCCACCTCACGGGGTACCAGTAACAATCCTATCCAGACTACTGATACCAAAGTCCGGCTCCAGGGGGATCCCAGCTCCCGGTCCTGGGAATAGTAGCACGGTCCTAGCCCGCTCCCAACTATTCAACGCCATGGACGCCGTCCAAAGCCGACTGCCCACCCCGATGTCCGAGTAACCGGCCCATCAATAAACCCCCAAGCTGCAGCTGGCCATGATATGCAAATAATAATAATAATAATAATGTGGTGTTGACACGAGAATAGACCAAGACAAGCAAGTCTGGCTAGCTCAATTTGCAAGACATGTTCGTAGGGATTATCTCATTCAAATCAATACAAGACAAAACCAATCACATGATAATCCCTTCAGTCTAGCCAGTCATGTTCATCAATTACATAACACGGGGTACTAAGGTACACTCTAAGTCCGGTCCAAGTCCTAATTCTACAAGGGATTATGTTTCATAATTAGTTAAGTGTTTTATGCCAAGAGAGAGTGTACAAGGAATTATAACAACGGATACGATTAAATAAGTCAAGGAGGAATTACGATCCAAACCTAGGTAAATGGTGTCATCCATGTATTCTACATGTTCTAACGGAGTACGTGTGGAATTGGATCAACGATGCTTCTAAGAAAATCCCTTGGTGTACAATCATGTTAAGCATCCATTAATTCAGTTCCATACGCATTCGGTTACCCCATGTTTAATACACGAATACCTAGACACCTAATCGAAGCACACCAAGCCACGTGCTACGAATTAATCCTCATTAATGGTCAACTGATAGTAGTTTCATGGTTTCCAACATCTAAGGCCCAAACCTAAGTTACTAGTCTCATTTCTACTATAATATAGACTGGGTCAATAATTTGAGTATTTACATCACTTCCCGACCTCCGATCGTGATGAAACTAGAACCATTGGATTCTACATCTCAAGAGCTTTCCAACGGTATATTATATGTAAAATTCCAACGGGCGGATTAAAAGTTACGGGCGTTTCAAAATGATATGTTTATATACCCCTCGGGTTCCCGGCGTCCGGACGCCCGGAACCTGGCGTCTGGACGCCCGGAACCAGTAAGGGTGCGCAGAGGTTCTGTGTTCTGGCGTCCAGACGCCCGGGACCTGGCGTCTGGACGCCCGGAGACAGAAACCCTCCGCTGACGTCCGTTTTTGCCCTGTTTGTTCAACTGGCCTGCACAAACACTGTACCCTGCACGAAATTGAGCCTCCTGCTCTCCCAAAAATCCATTCTCATCAATTTTACATCCATTCTAACAAATAGAAACATCAAAAAGGGTACCAATTTAATAATTAATCTAATCCATACCACAAATCTAACATAATCCAAAATCACTATCCTAATCAGGCTTGGTATTAGGGAAATCTAACAAGAAAATCAGTACAATCAATGAAGAAGCAAACACCATGCTTAATTATAAATTGCAATCTACTTGCCTCAACCAAGGAGATGATTAGAAATTGGAAAAAAGCTTGAGGAGAAGCTCTCTTTCGCAAAACCCACAATCTAATCCAACCAAACGCAATCTAAAACGCAATGGAAAAGAAAAGAAAGAAAAAGATTAAGATCAAACCTAAATCTAAACCAAAGAGAATCGATTGAAAAGATGAAAGTGAGTAAAACTTACCCAAACCAGGATCAAGAGAGAGAGAAGATTGAGAGGAAGAAGATAAGCGGTTCCGATCGCGGAGGTGATCTCTCCCGGGTAGAGTTCTGGGCTTGAGAAGAGAAGAGGAAGAAGAAAAGGCTGCTGTAACTCTTGTTTGTTGCAGAGATGAATAAAGATTAGGGCTAATCCCTGATTAAGAAGAGGAGAGGGAGGAAAAGACTAATTTGCCCTTAAGTGGGTCCGGTGAAAGAATGGACCATTTGAAGGGTTTCTGATCGTCGGATCGCGACGAGCCAAGAGACAAAAATGATCAGCGCGACGAGACCTTTCCAACGAACCCAAAATCACGGTGATAGGAATATTTTCGGAAAAACACTCAATTTTCCTTAATTTGCAAACTACCCCCCTACTAGGATCAAACGAACTCGAAATCAAACGAAACTTCGCAGACACTATCCTAACACTAAAAGAAACTCACTCAAAGCCTAAACCCACTTAAATATCTAAAATACAAATAATTATAATAATAATAAAAATAAATGGGTCAACGGGCCTGCTATTGGGCCCAATTGACCCAATAAGGTCGCGGACCTTACAGTGATGACCCTGGACTTACTACCAATAAAAAAGAAAAATAAATAAATAAGAGGCCTGAAATCACTCTTTCGTTAAATATTTTTCAAGTTGACATTGTAGTTCGATATTCCATGATGTTGATTTATTTATGTCTTTTGCTAGGATCATCATCCTTATGGAATCTTTTGCGTAACTCTATTTTCTCAGTAAAAATTTATGAGAGAGATGGTGTATGATGCTATAGTAATAGAATACTTGTTTGCATGTTGAGATTTTATTTTATTTTTTATTTTGCTTTAACGACCTTGATGATTTTTCCTCTCATTTTATTGGCAACATAATATGGTTAGTTTTTCCTAAACAAAATTTGTGAATTACAATGCAAGGTTGCAATTTGTGAGCTTCCATTTCATCCAATCAGCTCAGAGGTCATTGGAGGAGTTGGTGGAACGTAAGTTGATCATAAAATAAAAAGCATGTATAGGCTTTTTTTTTTTTTTTTTTTTTTTTCTCATTGTCATTTTTGTGAAGATGAGATCTTGCACTTGAATTTTTGGGCACCTTCTGTGAGATCCGGTGGGCCCTGTCATGGTGATCCGGTTAAAATCCGGTGATCCCATCACCCACCAAAGAAAATGAGGGATACTTGGATTGCACAAGTCCCACATCGGAAACATCCAAGTCTAGAGCATGGGCTTAGGTACCCATGGGTTACCCATCTACTATCAGAACGTTCTTTTGGTAGGATGGGCCTTGTGGCGTTACACCTTCTATAAACTGAGGATTCTGCGTTTTGTTGGGTTTTCATTTCCACTCTAGAGACAAAATCCTGCTTTCCTACCCTCCCCCATAGGAAGCAAAAATTGCTTCATATTTTTTCCTTTCCTGCATGGTAAACTGTTACTACAGATGATGGAAATGTGAGATTCGTGAAAAGTTAGAGCAATTTTCTTCTCTATTGCAGAATCCTGTCGTTACAAAATGTGTCCTTTAGTTTCTTTCTTCTAAAAGGTATTAGGATTTTGAAACTGCACATGTGGATGGGTAAGGAAACAGGTATTCCTAATTACTCACTGTCCACACTCAAATAATGCAGCCACAAAGAGATCTCCTTCAGAAGATCAGCTCTTAATTAAACCGAAATTCTTAATCCAAATGTTAAGATATGAATAAAAAAAAAAGAAAGGGCTATACTACGTATGCAAAATGCACTTACTTGAAAGGGACACACTTATCATGAATGCTTCACAAAATGGGCTGAACATTCCACACAAATGAATGCAAAAGCCATCACTGTTGCCACTTAACAAATGATTTTTTACCCAGGGACTGCTCTTTGTTTATATTTATCTCATAGAGACCTTTCACTGATTTGTTACATTATTTTAAGTATTGCTGTCTTACTCCTCAGTTGCACTTTAGGGAGTTTGTTATGCCCATAGGATAAGATGGCATGCATAAAATGAATAAATGGTCTATCCCAAAATAATAGTCTCTTCTTTTTAATTTAATTTTAGTAGATTGATCAATATGTGGTCTTTTAAATCTAGCAATAATGAAGCTTGTTCCTACAAGTCTCTGGTTTGTGCTTCTACTAATTGAACAGTGCAGCTTTTGTAGTTCTTCTATGTGATGATGCCATCATTGTGATATGATTTTGTAGGTGTGTCATTCGAGGTTGTGTTCCAAAAAAGATTTTAGTGTATGGAGCTTCATTTCGAGGTGAATTTGAGGTGAGATTATTAAAATGATATTAGTTTTCTTCAATATGGATTATACATGGGTTTAAGATAAGAACTTGTGGCACAGTGAAAAGTGCTTACTATTGCAACCTTGAGGATGTGGATTTAAGTCACATTACCAATAATATTATAGAGAAAAGAATATATAGATGGGTTTAATGGTATGACTACATAGAACTTTTTAGTGAGGAAATCTTTCAGAAATGTGATATTTAATTTAACTAGATGTTACATGCTTTTGAGATTGAATCTTTAGCTATCATTGTTTAGTGTCTTCGTTGTTGCTACTATTATTGCTATCATTTAAGTTGGTGGTCATATGCCCCACCATCAATTCTATCCAATTTTACTGCTTTACTGTTTGAACCCAATTCTTAAATTTAGCCCAATTGCAACACCCTTTCTATTGGGGCTTCTTTCTTCAGGATAGGAATATAGGGCTTGGCCACCTTTAAATAGAGGAAAATTTACAGGCTAAAATATCAGCGAAGGAGGTACAAACAGATGATATGGTGTATAGGTCCCCCTTTTTCAATGCTTGAAATAAACAATTAGGTTAGAGAGAGAGAGAGAGAGAGAGAGAGAGAGAGAGAGAGAGAGAGAGAGAGAGGGCCATATGTGAAACCAAATTTCGACTTTGTTTTTTTATTTATTTATTATTATTATAGAATTATATTGAAACTATTAAACATGACCTTGCCTACATGGATCTAACGGAGGACATAGCCCTAAACAAATTTGATTGGTGTCGTCAAATCCATATAGTCGACCCCACCTAGTAGGAAAAGGCTTGGTTTGACTTGGTTTGGTTTGGTTTTATAGAATTAGATTGATCCCATAAGGTTTTTCTGTTAGTTTTATGGTCTCAATACCAGTATATGATGAATAAATTGATTAATTTATTTATTTATCAATATATATTATTGCTTTCCTTTCATGAGATGAATGGTGTTATTATTTGTTTGCACATAACCAATACATATGACATAATGGTTCATGAGATGAACCGGGTCCCATTAGTATATTAGATGTGATATATGTATATGGATGAGATCCACATACGGGAGATGTGTCACAAATCTTATACTTAAAATATCTTCACAACTAGTGATGAGACTGGGCATCTCATCTGACAAGGTTGCAGCACTTTGATCACTATGAGATAGTGTGATTTGTCTCGATCATCAGAATGTAAGATTCTTGATTATAGTATTGGTACATTGGATGTAATGAAGGACCATGAGAAGCACCTTATATACACTGTCTTTACTTTAAGGTTTGCTCTCATAATTCCCTAGCAATAGACTCATAATCCTGAGACATTAATGAACTCAAGTTTCTATCTATGCATTTGCTTTGAGTCACCAATGAGTGAGGCCAATTGTAGGTCAACACCTCGGTGATTTGGGTACGTGGTAGTAGAGCTGTGGAAACATTCAATGGTCAAGATGGAATCTATCTTTCATATCCCCTTGTGCCAATTAATGGATTTATCATTGGTAAGTACGCACCCATTCAAATTAAGAGTTAATTGGATCGGTACCATATGATCATTATAATTAATTGGGGCTCAAGGATAATAAGATATGGATCTATTTTGGTGGACAGGTCCAATTGATCCATAGATATAGATGGAAGGGCATATTTATGGTAATTAGGAAGTTTAGGGTCTTCATTGTAATTTATTCTTAAGACTGGAGTGCAATTGCATTTATATAGTGGAGTTATTTGCAATTAACTGTGGGCCCGGATTGCACATGAGATGTGGGGTCGCGTGTCCCAGTTGGAGCTAGCTTTCTAAGGAATCCCTAGTGGTCCCCACGCTAGCCCAAATTATTAGAAATATACTAATTCTACTTGAATTCTAAAAGGAAGGTTACTATTTCTATTTGAAGTGAGACTTCTAATAGTGGTAATAGTAAGTTACTAATCATTAATGGAAGTAGGACTTCTATTAGGAGAAAGCTACTAATGGTTGTGGAAGTAAGACTTATATGACAACTAGCAAGGGAGAAGGTTACTATTTTGCAATGAGAGTTAAACTTCTATTTCAAATAGGTAAAGAGGTGGAATGGAGGACTACAAATTGGGGAGATATCCCTTTTTGGACGTCCATAATAGTGTGAGCAATTCCAGCCTCTTTGTGCAAGTGTTGCACAAGTTCTCTTCCTCTCTAAGTTCTCTTATCTTTCTCCTTTAGTTCCTTAGAGTTACTAGTTGGGTTTTTTTTTTAAGATTCCACCATCTTCTTGAGAAAAGAGATCTAATACGGGTCATAGCGTGGAAGATCAAAAGGTGTTGGAGATTCTGATTTGGTTAGTTAAGGTGTTCATCATCAAAGAAAGAACTCAAATTCTCCATTAGAGCACTACAAAGCTCCAAAGGTATATCTACATCCTTGTATGTTGTAGATTTCGTGGTTGCATGTTTAGGTGCTGTTTTCTATCTTCTAGATATTATATGTTGCTGTACATGGTTTATGAGTTTGAGGGAATGCATCCTGGATTGGGTTTGTTGCCTTTCTAGACAACTGATCCCTGTATCAAGTGGGTCAAAAGTTTTTGAAACCTGTCTGGAAGGCCCACCTACTTCCAACATTTTCCTTATGCAGGATGCAAAGAACTATGGATGGGAACTTAATGAGCCGGTTGACTTTAATTGGAAAAAACTTTTGCACAACAAGGTTAGTGTTAAGTGTTAACAGGTGTACTCTCTTTTTTTTTTTTTTTTTTTTTTTTTTTTTGGTGTTTATGGGATTTATAATCTGTAACCTATTAATTTTCCCATGGGGTCTGTTTGCTGTATAAGATAAATCCATTTATCTGTATATTCTTATAGCGATAATGCATTTGTCTTCAAAACATGTTTGGTAGGGACCCCACCAGGCATGTCGCATGTGGCAAAATAGAGAAAAGGCACCAATCATTTTTTTTTAAGAATCCAATCATGTTTTTCCATGTAGAAAACATAAATATACCATTAGTTAGAGACAAATCTCTAACATCGTTTTTGGATCTTTCTTTAATGTCTCCAGTGGACAAGGAACATTAGTGGGTTCCGCCATTGTTACCAACATGAGATGGGTTCCTTTGTGATTACAACATTAGATTTGTCTCACTGTAGATATCCAACATTAGATAGTCTCCACCATTATTATCAACATTAGATGCACACCACCACTATTTCCTTCTTTAGATGGGTGCCACCATGAGTATCTAAATTAGATTGGGTTTGAACAGTAGCTGATCAAGACTATCTGTATTGGGTTTGAACAGAATCATCATGGTGTGGGCCGTGTAGCCCTGGGTTGGAACCTTATATTTGTATTAAATTGTCATGGCCCAAACTACGAAAAGCCATTTGCTTGCAGAAGGTAGAATCCAATGGTTGAGTCTGCCCACATGACCTTATGATTTAGACATCTCATCCATCATGATTGCTCCAGTTCTGATTTGGTTATCTTACTGCTGCCACTTGGAGGAAGTAAAGTAGGTGGGTGTGGACCATTGGTCTGTATCTTTTTAAGCACCAAATTATAAGATTTTGATCACATTGTTAGGATTGTCTCATAGAAGTGTTTTGGTCTTTGATTGGTATTTTGTGGGGCCACCAAATAAGTGGCTTGTGTTGGAGAATTTTGGGGCAGGTTGGTGTTAAACCTGTGGCTATGACACCATTATATACGATTGGCATTTGGAATTGGACTAACCCCAAGAGAACAGTACATGAGCATTGCAGCAACTCAAAATAGAAAGGTATGCAAGAACTACATAATCAAGGACAACTATATAAACGTCCCTTTCCAGACATGTTTGATTACCATTGAAATGGAAACCAGGCTCCAATGATGTATATCCTGACAAATATGGTTGTCATGGTTATGCTGCACCTTTTGCTTTCCATTCCCAACACTTTTTTACAATGTTATGAATGGCTTATGATGTGCTGAAAGATGGGGCCTTTGTTGTTGGGGCACTAATCCTTGAGATGCTTTAAGTTGCTGATAGTTTGCCCTGACCTTCTGCAAGCAAACCAGTAAGGTGTGCACTCGTGATAGTTTGCCCTGCTACTAACCACAACAATCATGTTTATTCATGGTTGGACCCCATTTTGGTATAAACGGGTCCCAGGCTACCTAACCCTACCTATCTTGCAGGTGGTGGGAAGTAGAGTAAGATGCAGAGTTGGTAGGGATGGTTTTTTTTTTTTTTTTTTTTTTTTGAAAATGTTAACATGCAATGAGTTTGTATTGGTGATGTTTTCTCTAAATGTTAACATGCAATCTGTTTGAATGTTTTTTTTTAAGAGTTGATTTATTCTATAGTTTCACTAAAAGTTGTGCATATGACATTCTTAATCATATGTTAATCTTGCTCTTTTTATTTTATTTTATGCAGATTGAATAAAAATTGAAAAACAACTTCTGTTGAAAGAGTCCTTGCTGCTAGGATGCAGCCAACATGAAGGGCAAGTATGCAGAGAAGAATGTTTGGCATTTGAATGTGTAAAAGTCTAACTGGCCCGATTCTGGGGACCGGGTTCTGGCCCGATCCCCAGGGAGGACCATTGGATCCCAGGGGAGCTTGGGATCCAACGGTCCTCCCTGGGGATTGGGCCAGAACCCGGTCCTTAGTTCGGGCCAGAACCCTGTCCCCAGTTCGGGCCAAGTAGCAGTGCTCTTTGAATGTTGGTATAGAGTAGAATCCTTTTGTGGTGAATGACCACTTCTCTTACCCGGTGATTCTTCAGTGTACTAGAAGATAAATCTGATTGGGTTGACAAACCATTGTGTACTAGATATATGCTTTCTGCTTGTGTATGTTGGCTGCCCACCACTTTAGAAATCCTGCTGTGACTTTTCTCTTATTATGCAATAGTATTGTTGAGTTGTAAACTGCATCATGGTTCTGGCCTAATTTTCAGTTTATTGACCAGTTGTTTGAAGGCTTTCTTCAAGATTCCTCTTTGTACCTTTTCTTTTAATCTAATGTTATAATTAATTGCCAATTTTCCTGAACTGAAATCAGGCTCACTATTACTAGAAAACATGTGCAATGTGCACCCTAAAATATCTCTGTTTTCATTTGTTTTTTTGTTCTTTTGTTTACAGTTCTACATCAATACAATAAGGATATTTTTAGTTCTACATCAATACAATAAGGATATTTTTAGTTCTACATCAATACAATAAGGATATTTTTGCAAAGTGTGGTGTTGAACATGGCTTTTGTTCTGGTTCCATTGTCAATTTCTCATTCTAGCAACTATGTTCTTTTACCTACATGACTGATTTCATGACTCATAAAGAACGATCATGCTCACAATTCCTCGCAATTTGAACTAAACCTTGGTGGCCTAACAAGAAAATGCTTACATGAATAATATTACAACCTTGAGGTTGTGGGTCGAATAAGAAATATAAATATTGATTGCCGCCAACGCGAGATGCAGGCAAAATGCCTTTAAAATGATTAATTTAAAAAAAAATAAATGTATTCCTAGCGAGTAGAAACACTGGCAGGAAGTTACAAAAAAATAATGTGTAAAATGCAAATGTTTTGCCGCAGGCAAAAAAATTGAAAAAATAAAAATTTTTAAATGTAAATGTTTTGCAGGCGCTAAAAAACGCCGATAAAAAAATTGAAAAAATAATTTTTTTTTAAATGTAGATGTTTTTTTGGTTCTAAAAAATGCCGGCAAAAAAATTGAAAAAATAATTTTTTTTAAAATGTAAATGTTTTGCTTGCGCAAAAAACGTTGGGAAAAAATTTTAAAAAAATAATTTTGGTAAAATATAACTTTCGCCGGCACAAAAAAATGCCGGTAAAAAAATTGAAAAAAATAATTTCTTAAAATGTAAATGTTTTGCTGGCGCAAAACAATGCCGGGAAAAAAAAAAAATAATTTCTGTAAAATAAAACATTTTACCGATGCAAAAAAACGCCGACAAAAGTATTTTTAATTTATTTTTTGGAAAATAAACCTCCTTTTGTGGCGTTATATATCTTTTTTCCGGCGAAATATAACGTCGACAATGTTCTATCTTTCCTGGAGAAATTTGTTTTTTACCGGCAAATGGTATTACTGGCATACCTTTGCCGGCGCCTTACCGGCGCAAGAAAAAACGCAGGAAATGATTTTTGCCGGCGTTTTATGCAGCTTTATCAGCGCTTATTTAGCGCCGGCAAAAGTGTAAATTCTTGTAGTGAAAACACCCCCATAAGTTTGCAATCGACTCCAAAACATCCATCAATCTACAATGACAAAAACAACATTAGAATCTTTTCAATGAATTAAATTATAAATGAAAGATAAACATGAATATATATATATATATATAAATCTTTTCCTAAGTTTTTCGGCGGCTTGTTTTTCAACCTAAGTGTTGAGAATCAGGGAATTTTTGCGTCTAGTTCTTTAACCAGAAGTCCGATTCACTAATCGTCAATTCCTACAAGTTACTTTGGCCTTGAACAAGGTACCCGTACTGGTTTCTGGGCTAGCCGATGGCCGTTTCCCGTTTTCGACCTCCGACGGCCTATTTTCGAGACTAATTAAGTGTTAAGAATCCAACGTTTTTAAGTCTAATTCTCTAACCAAGAGTTCTATTTGCGAATTGTCAGTTCCTACAAGTTACTCTATCCTCGACCAAAGTGCTCGTGCCGGTTTTCGATTTTTCCGAGGGCCGTTTCCTGTTTCGGACCCCCGGTGGGTCGTTTTCGAGCATAAGTGTTGGAAAATATGATGTTTTCACTTCTAATTCTCTAACCGGGAGTCCTATTTGCGAACCGTCAGTTCCTACAAGTTACTCTATCCTTGAGCGAAATGCTTGTACCGGTTTTTGATTTTTCCGGATACCGTTTCCCTTTCCGGACCCCCGGCGGGCCATTTTCGAGCCTAAGTGTTGGAAAATCCTATATTTCGCTTCTAATTTTCTAACCGGGAGTCCTATTTGCGAACCGTCACTTGCGTCAAGTTACTCTACTCTCGAGCGAGGTGCTTGCGTAGGTTTCCGATTTTTTCGGGGGCCGTTTCCCGTTCCGGACCCCCAGCGGGCCGTTTTCGAGCCTAAGTGTTGGAAAATCCAATGTTTTCGCTTCTAATTCTCTAACCGGGAGTCCTATTTGCAAACAGTCAGTTCCTAGAAGTTAGTTTACCCTCTACCAAAGCGTACGTGCCGGTTTTCGATTTTTCCAGGGGCTGTTTCCTGTTCCGGACACCCGGCGGGCCGTTTTCGAGCTTAAGTGTTGGAAAATCCGATGTTTTAGCTACTAATTCTCTAATCGAGAGTTCTATTTGCGAAAAATTAGTTCCTACAAGTTATCCTACCCTTGAGTGAAGTGCTCGTGTCGATTTTTAATTTTTCCGGGTGCCGTTTCCCGTTTCGGACCCCCAGCGGGCCGTTTTTGAGCCTAAGTATTGGAAAATCCTACGTTTCACTTCTAATTCTCTAATCGGGAGTCCTATTTGCGAACCGTCAGTTGCGTCATGTTACTCTACCCTCAAGTAAAGTGCTCGTGCCGATTTTCAATTTTCTCAGGGGGCGTTTCCCATTCCGGACCCTCGGCTGGCCGTTTTCAAGCCTAAGTGTTTGAAAATCCTATGTTTTCGCTTCTAATTCTCTAACCGGGAGTCCTATTTGCGAACCGTCTGTCCCTACAAGTTACTCTACCCTCGAGCAAAGTGCTCGTGCCAATTTTCAATTCTTCGGGGGCCGTTTCCCATTCCAGACCTTCAACGGGCTGTTTTCGAGCCTAGATGTTGGAAAATCTAATGTTTTCGCTTCTAATTCTCTAACCGGGAGTCCTATTTGTGAACCATCAGTTCCTACAAGTTACTTTACCCTCGAACGAAGTGATCGTGCAGATTTCTGATTTTTCTAGGTGCCGTTTCCCGTTCTGGACCCTCGGTGGGCCGGTTTCGAGCCTAAGTGTCGGAAAATCCTATGTTTCGCTTCGAATTCTCTATCTGGGAGTTCTATTTGCGAACAGTCAGTTGCATCAAGTTACTCTACCCTTGAGTGAAGTGCTTGTGCCAGTTTTCGATTTTTTCGGGGGTCGTTTCCCATTCCGGATAGCCGGCGGGCCGTTTTCGAGCCTACGTGTTAGAAAATCCGATGTTCTCGCTTTTAATTCTCTAACTGGGAGTCCTATTTTTGAACCGTTAGTTCCTAGAAGTTAGTCTACCCTTGACCGAAGCGCACATGCTGGTTTCGATTTTTCCAGGGGCCGTTTCCTGTTCCGGACACCCGGCAGGCCGTTTTCGAGCTTAAGTGTTGGAAAATCTGATGTTTTAGCTACTAATTCTCTAACCGGGAGTTCTATTTGCGAAAAATTAGTTCCTACAAGTTACTCTTAAAAGTCCGGGATCCTAACCCTAGAGGGGGGGTGAATAGGGTGAGCTACAAATTAGTGACCAATTATGACAAATTTTAACCTCTTATAAATTAACTACTCACAAGTGATGATTATAAAATAAAATGCGGAAGCTAACAAAAACAATTACCACAAGGCATGCACCATCACACAATGATTTATAGTGGTTCGGCCTCAATGCCTACATCCACTACCGGCTTGTGATCCAACACCCCACCGGATTTTCACTATCTATGCTTTTCAAAAGGCTAAGCAATAACCTTTACAATGATGTTTTTCTAGGCTAAACAACAACCTATCAATGTGCTTTTCTAGGCTAAGCAATAACCTCAAAACTATGCTTTTCTTAGGCTAAGCAATAACCTTTACAAGAAGAATGTTTTCTCTCAAAGTAGTGTCTACACAAACATTAAAAGAGATACAATTTAAGATTAATTACAATGCCTCTAAAATAGGTGGATATGAAATTGAAAATCTAACTCACACAAACACTATATGAATGCAAAGGTGTATGCTCATGATGTGTGTGTGTGATGACTTCAATTAAGTTAAAAAGTAAGCTCAATCCATATATGCTCAAAGCATTTAAAAGTTTAAGGCACATAAAGATTTGATCGAAGTGAAATGTAAATCACATGTATGAATACTAACTTGTTGATGAAATGAAAATCAAAGGCTTACAAGTTGTATGAAACTAATTAACTCTAAGCATGTGATGCATGTGTAATGTTGTTTTCAAAACCAAATTAATTTAACTAAGGTTTAAATGAATGAAAATAACAAATAAAGACTCAACCAAGTAAATGAATCATGGTATAAAAGAAATCAAGGATTTTGGCTAAGCATGATTAAAGAAGATTTTAAAACAAACTTGGTTTGAAATCAAGGTTAAGAATCCAATCCAACTTAGATCAAAGATTAAATGAATAATGGATTCAACATATCATAGTTATCGTGCTAAAATTCATTTACCAATAATTTAAACAAAGCACATAACATATGATTAATAAAAGCAAAGCTTACTTAGAGATTTAACTTCATTGATTCAAGCTTTAGCTTTACTAATGATCCCTTGGTCTCTCTTAGTTCATTCCCTTTTTATTGTCTCCCAACTCTTCAAAAGTGGCTCTTAGTTCCTCTCTTTTTCAACACCTTTTTACAAAGGAATGAACCTCATTTTATACTAAAAAATTGAGTTCATGCGAGTCCCCGGTCAACCTGCACCTTTCACTGGTCGACCTGGGCTCAATGGTCATAAAACTGACCGTTTGAAAAGAGCCCCAATGGCAAGGGACCCGGTCGACCGACCACACTGCAGGTCGACCCGGGCCTGGGACCATTTTCCCCTAAAATTGCATAATTCAAAGAATTTCTCTGAGAGGAATTTTGGGCCAATGAATCAAGCTTGGAATCATGATTTAAATCAAACTAAGAGGTTTAAAAATATGAAACATAAAAAAGCCTAAAATGATTTGAAAGATTTAAAACTCATGGGCTTGCTTGATTCATAAAACTCCTTTTCAAATTTAAATGCATCCAAGTTTAAAATCAAAACAATGCATGTGTAAATCAAGATTTCAAGATTTTCTAAATCAATGCATGTGTGAAAATTCAAATGATGCTAAAATGATAATGCATCCATCAAATTGTAATATACAAAATCCCTAACAACTCTACCCTCGAGCGAAGTGCTCGTGCCAGTTTCTGATTTTTCCGGGGGCCGTTTCCTGTTTCGGACCCCGGGCGGGCGGTTTTCGAGCCTAAGTATTAGAAAATCCTATGTTTTCGCTTCTAATTCTCTAACCGAGAGTCTTATTTGTGAACCGTCAGTTCCTACAAGTTACTCTACCTTCGAGCGAAGTTCTCGTGTTTGTCGCGACCTTGGACCGGGTTACCGAGGTCCTAATTCGGGATCAGGACACTAATTGTGGTGTGGTGAGTGAATGGTTAACATGTAAAGTGTGTCAACAAGGTGCACACACTTATTTAATTTTCCACAGGTGTCCGCGGTGAGGATATCACAACCATATATGAAGATTTCTATTAATTGCGGAAGCGTGTAACAAATCAAACGATAATTCATTTCTAATCACAAGATAAATCACATGTCTAATCAAGTATGAGAATGAGCAATGATCATTAGCATGTTTCCCAAAAGTAAGTTAAAGTTTATACAAAGATCATTTAATTACATTCCCCAAAAATAGAGGCCAACAAAGGCCAATATAAACAAAATAATAACCCAAAAGAATGGTTAAAGTTTTCCCAAAATGTTATCTCTTTCTAGCAATCAAATGTCTAGATGACATCATCAGCATGCCACTCAACTAACTGCTGCAGTTCTCCGACCGCCTCCTTGGGATAACCAACAACGGGACCTGAGTACCAAAGAGTGGGTTAAATACGACGGTTTGGCAAATGGGTAAAATACAATGACAACATAATAATAAATGAATTTACCTTCAAAAGCATTTAAACCTGTTTAAATAACAATTTCTATAAACAAGATAAAACATTTATTCAAATACAAGTAGGTATTGTAAAACATGTAAAGGTAACCAAGGAAACGGGGAAACAAGCGAGATGACAACCACACGAAGCTAAGTTCTCTATCACTAAAGCGACAGAGTAAGAACTAGGCACTGATCTCAGTCACTCAAGGTGAGGAGAAACAATGGATCTTACATATACATATACATATACATGACCACGGTAGCGAGCCGGGCATCGGGAACCATAGTAGCAATCTGCGGCATCGGGACAAGACCACGGTAATAATCTGGTAGCGGGAATCCAAACTGCAGTTGGCGGGACAAGAGGGGGATCACCAAGTCGGTGGATCAGACCAACAGGGTTATCCAAGCTTAATGGTGCTGACTCATAGGTCAAATAACAAATCGATACATGTGTAAGTAAATCAAGTACAAGTAAATAAACGGGCAGGACGGGGGTGCTCAAGGGCACACTGTCATTTCATGTGGTGCAATGCACTTCAAGACAAGTAACTATTTCAAGTGTAATTCAATGCTTTCGGGAAAACAAGGCATGTAGTATAAATCTCGGGATCGATAAAGTACAATAAATAATTGAAATTTCGGGTAAAGTATCGGGTTCAAGATTTATTTGAAGTGAATAGGGATCCCTTATGTCGATCTAATAATAATTTGGTACTCTTTGAGTTTGGGGACATTCCGGGCTCCTTATATACTTTGAATTTTCAAAACTTCAAATGAAATCTTCGTGATGTGGTTTCTTTCTCAAATGGCCTCATACATTGCTTAGTAAATCCTCCTGACATAGAGGGGTTCTCAATGGATAGTCCCAAAACGTTTAAACAATTCATCACTATCCCAAACATAGCCTTTGACCAACAAAGCTCATCGCTCGAGCGAACCGGAGAGTTCGCTCGAGCGAGGAGCTCTCTGGAATGATTGTTTGGGTGGGTTTGCTCGAGCGAAGTTGAGGTCGCTCGAGCGAACTCATCCAGTAGTTGGTTGGCTCGAGCGAAGTATTGGTTCGCTCGAACTAACCACTCTTTGGGACGAGTTCTGGGATGTTCGCTCGAGCGACCAAGGGGTCCGCTTGAGCGAACTGCCTACTGGAATGCTCCGATCCCTTTTCTGGACACTTCGCTCGAGTGAAGTGTCATTTTCGCTCGAGCGAGGAGCTCTCTGGAATGGTTGTCTGGGTGGGTTCGCTCGAGCGAAGTTGAGGTCGCTCGAGTGAACTCATCCAGTAGTTGGTTGGCTCGAGCGAAGTATTGGTTCGCTCGAACTAACCACTCTCTGGGACGAGTTCTGGGATGTTCGCTCGAGCGACCAAGGGGTCCGCTCGAGCGAACTGCCTACTGGAATGCTCAGACCCCTTTTCTGGACACTTCGCTCGAGCTGTTAGACCCCGACCTAGACCAATTCGATTAGTGTGTGATTAGTATGTTTTTAGTCCTAAGTGAGTTTAGTTTTCGTTGGGTTAGAAGTAATTAGCTTTAGTCTTGGACATAGCTTTGGGAATTTTGAGAACGTTTAGTATTAGCCAGACACACTCAGGAAGGCCTGAGTGCATGTGTAAGCTTGGGAAGATCGTATCGTTTTCCGTGTGATTGTGATTGTGATTTCATCTGAGTGATTTTTCTATGTGTTACAACTTTCGCCTTAAGCCCATTCATGTTTGAAGCCCAAAAACCCATGTTTTGGCCCAAAGAGGGTAAAATTGTCTTTTATGCACAAATCTGGACACAATTTTCGAGATCTCAAAACCATGTCAAAAATATACTTTTTAGAAACTAGATATTTCGATGATCGTTTTATTCTTCTTCGTCGAAGTCATCCGAGGCCCACAAGATTGTGTTTTAATCATTTCAAGGTTCAAGTCATTTGGGGCCCATTGTCTTCACTTAATCCCCCTCTCCCTCTCTTTTCATTCATTTCCCCCAATTCCTGCAACTTTCTTAACCTAGGGCAAGGAAAACCCTTTTTCTCTTCCTCTTCATTTCCTCTTACATGCTTTGGCTAGAGAGCTCCAAAAAGAATTCCAAAATCATCATCTTCTTCCTCTCCTTGCAAGCTCTCTATCCATACAAGTTTCTTGGAGTTCTTTTGAGACAAGCTCTTCATCTTCTTCATCTCTTCTTGTTTGGCCATTGTTAGGTAAGAACTTCCACCCATGCTTTTCATGAAGTCTTTTGGTTCCTTAAAGATCTTATTTTTCATTTGAAAACCCTTTTTGTTAAAATGGGTTCTTTGTTTCCATTTTTGAGTGAGCTTGTGTGGTTTTCTTGGGTTTCCTTGTAGCATTGGAATAGCTTGAGTGAAGTGCTTGAGAGGAGTATTTAGCATTGGTCAAGGCAAGTAATCTCTCTAGGAAATGATGCATGTGTATTTTGATTTCATTGTATTTTAGAAATTGTGCATTAAATTTGTTTACAAGCTTCATGGTTATGTTTTATTGGATTTGGATGTGGGAAATGGTGATAAATGAACCCTTGGTGAGCATGAAGGCTCAAGGGATTGTATGTGATTGATGGATGAGAAGAAGGAGAAAAATGTAGTGAAGGTTGTACAAGAGAAAGGCAGTTTCTGCACTCTGCGAGCTCAGGCAGAAGCTGGTCCGCTCGAGCTACCCTTGGGTCCGCTCGAGCGACCAAGCCTCTGTTTGATCCGAGCGCAGACAGAGAGCTGTCCGCTCGAGCGACCATAGGGTCCGTTCGAGCGAATTGCCCTCTGTATAATCTAGAGTAAGGCAGAGAGCTGTCCGTTCGAGCGCACCTTATATCCGCTCGAACGAACTGTCTCGCTCGAGCGAAGTGTCATCGCCTTATAAAGTTCGCTCGAGCGAACCTGCCAGATTCAGGAAGAAGATTTATTTCGTGTGTATTTTCGTGAAGGTTGAAAAACTAGACTATGTTAAGGGTTTTGACTTGACATTGTGTAAATGGAACTTCGAAATGCAACCCAACTTCGGGGACACCAATTCTTATATATTCCGACATTTGGAGTACACAAAGGTCAATTAGCAGCCTTAACACATGCTTGTCAGATTTCGTGTTTGAATCCCGTTTTGGTACGATAAGTGCCATCGTGTACTAGTTTTGGATTTCAATTATAAGCTTGTTTTGAAGAATTGTTTCAAGAAAAAGGGGATCACTTCCTAAGCGTGTTATGCATATTTATTATGCCTTTTGCTAGTCGTGTTCGTCATGTTTTGATAAGTGACTTCCCCCTTTTTATCTCGACAAGTTTTGCTAGTGTTTCGCCGGTTTTGTGCATTCATGAATTAAGTAAACACCACTGAGCTTGGCCTGCCCTTTCAGTTTGATCCACTGTCTGGGGTCCTTAAACATGTGGACTGTCTGCAGACTGGTCGTGTATTTATTACACATCGTGCGTGTCCGGTTCCGCGGTCGAAATTCCCGTCTTTGTGGGAAATCGTGTCGTGATTATATTATGTATATCGTGCTTGTCGTGCGTGCTTGCTCTTTTCATTATATAAATGATAGAGAAAGGATGGGCTCTTTGTGGATGATAACTATTCATGATATTTTGTTTTAGTATCTCAGCTCAGTTAAATATTCTGCAAATGTATCTCAGTCATTATAGTATTTCAAATCAAGGATTTGCTTATATGTTTTCTAAAACGTTATTGTTCATGCTTGCACCTAAATTGATTACCTGCCAAACCGTTGTGTTTGACCCTTGTTTGTTGGTGCCCAGGTGCAGGGGGCGTTGCCGCGTCAGGAGGAGGCTTGTGAGCCAATCCCTGTGAGAGAGTGGCAGCCCGACGATGTCATCTAGACGTCGGGCAGGTTCTTGAGTCTCGTCATAATTTTGTTTTGGGGTTTCCTTTGATTATTTTTGGAGAAGTGTATTGGCCTCTGTTGGCCTCTTATGGGGTGTAACAAAAACTTAACTTACTTTCGTGTCAGTCCTATAACTTGAACTATTTTGTGAATGCCATGTTAGCTTCTTTCTTTGATACTATGTCTTGTTACTATTTGTCATGGCACTTAAATATTTTATTGGTGCTCATTTTGATATGTTTTGCTACACGCTTCCGCAAACTTGATCGTGTGAGTCAGATTCCGCGTGTCTTTGGAAATCCTCACCACGGGAACCTGTGGGAAGGTATATCTCCAATGTACACAACGCACGTCGCGGGCCCGGGATCCGTTCGGGGTCGCGACAGGACTGGTATCAGAGCGGGAAATATTTCAGGTAATTAAAAGAAACTCTAAAGGTCTTAGGAACGTGGCGAGGATTCGTGAGTTTGATAGATTTGTTGGTATAAGACCTTAGAAACCCTTGTACCATGATTATTGTGTACTAACTCTTTGTTTTACAGCAATATGCCTCCAAGAAAAGCTCCAAATCATCATGCTTCAGGCAGTCAGCAGAATGGGTCAGATGCATCTGAGACACCGACAGCAACACAGTTTCAGGAACTTATGCAAGCCATGATAGCACAACAAAGGCAAGCTAATGAGAACCAAGCCAGATTTCAAGAGCAGTTAGCTAAGAAGGATGATGAAATGGAACAAGTTCAGAGACAACTCTTGGAAGTACTCCAAAATAGGAATGCAGCACCACCCGTGGGTCCACAGATTGTTATTCAAAATAGGGATCCTGACCCTAATGCACTATTTGAGAAGTTTAGGAAGAGAGCACCCAAGGAATTTTCGGGCAATGAGGAACAATTGGTGGCAGATGATTGGCTAGTCAATACTGAGAAAATCTTTGATGTCTTCATGTGTACGGGAATACAGAAGGTCAACCTCACAGCTTCACTATTCTATGGGCTTGCAGATAGGTGGTGGCAGACAGTCAAGGACCCATATGTAGTGATGGCTGACGAGGAGGCATGGGCAGCATTCAAGACACAGTTTCAGGATAAATACATTCCCTCTCATGTCAAGAGGCAGAAGGCTATTGAGTTTCAGCAGCTCAAGCAAGGTAGCATGACGGTGCTAGACTATGTCACCAAGTTTGAAAGATTGGCAAGATATGCTACCGAGTTTATTGACACTGAAAGGAAGAAGATAACAAAGTTTTTGAAAGGGTTGAACCCGATCATCATGAGAGATGTCATAGGAGTAGTACCTCCAGCTACATATGATTAGGCAGTCAAGCGGGCATATACGTTTGAAGATATTAACAACATGATTGTTCAGGACAGGAAGCAGCACTATCAGCAGCAGAATCAGAGACAACAGCAGAGCAAGAAGCCAAGGCAAGAACAAGGTCAAGTGAGGCAGGGATGCGGACATTGTGGCAAGAATCATGAAACACACGAATGTCGTAAGGCCATGGGTGCCTGCTTCAAGTGTGGGGCTATGAACCATGCAATCAAGGATTGCCCATTACTTCAGAATCAAGGGAACAGAAACCAGTAGCAGAGAAAAGTAGCTCCTCAGAACCAAGCACCAGCTCAGAATCAGATTAGACCACCTCAGCAACAGCAGCAGGCTAGGCAACCAGCACAGAATCAGAATGCTCGTGCTCCACAGCAAAATAGGCATGGCCAAGGAAGGCAGAACCAAGTACCAAATAGACTACAGATGCATGGACGTTTGTATTATCTCAACCGTGCAAATGCTGAAGCTGCTGGAGACGTGGTAGAAGGTAAACTTCTTGTCTGTGGGGTAGAAGCCCAGATTTTATTTGATCCTGGATCCACACATTCCTTTGCATCTCCTAGGTTTGCTAAGTTGATTGATGCACCATGTAGTGAGTTGGGTTACATTTTAGTAGTGACCACTCCAGTAGGGAAGCAAGTTGTGTGTAGAACCCATTACCCTAGTTGTACAGTTTTGTTAGGAGATGTTAATCTACCGGCCAACCTCATAGTTTTGGACATGCATGATTTTGATGTCATTTTAGGCATGGATTGGTTAGAAGCATATAATGCCACCATGGATTGTTTTAGTAAGACCATCACATTCAGATTCCAAGGACCACAGGCAGAATTGATATTTCAGGGGAATAGGAGAAAAACTCAGGCAGGGTTTATTTCAGTTTTGAAGGCAAGCAGACTAGTACAAAGTGAATGTCAGGCATTTATTGCGTTTATCACGGAGGATAAACAGTCCCAAGGGGTGGAGGATATCCCCATTGTGTGTGAATTTCCGGATGTTTTTCCAGAAGAAATCCCGGGTTTACCACCAATCAGAGAAGTTGAGTTCACAATTGAGCTCCTTCCAGGGATGGCTCCAGCAGAAATGGGTGAGCTAAAGCTCCAATTGCAAGATTTGTTGAGCAAAGGCTTTATTAGGCCAAGTGTTTCACCGTGGGGAGCACCGGTGTTATTTGTGAAAAAGAAGGATAAGAGTTTGAGAATGTGCATTGACTACAGGAAGTTGAACCATGTGATCGTGAAGAACAAGTATCCATTGCCAAGGATAGACGAATTGTTTGACCAATTGCAAGGAGCAGCCTATTTTTCCAAGATAGACTTGAGGTCAGGGTACCATCAGTTGAGAGTTAGAGATTCAGATGTTCAGAAGACAGCTTTTAGAACAAGATATGGGCACTATGAGTTCTTAGTGATGCCCTTTGGATTGACAAATGCACCCGCAGTCTTTATGGCTCTGATGAACAAGGTCTTTGCACCTTATTTGGAAGGCGACCGGAAGGCACAAACCCCATGGTCGCCGGCCCCATGGTCGCCGGACCTCGCCCAAAAACCCCGTTTTTCGGGTATATTTCGCGTCCCGAGTTGATTGGCCCTTGTGATTTTTCCAAATTTTGATTTTTTGATCATGAAATCCGTCGAACTTCGTCGACATCGTGGATCCGCCGCCGGAATCATGGAATCATCATCCGACACCCCAAAATTGTCAACCGACCGATCAAGAAAATGCACTTTCTGCCTGACCGATCGAGAAATCGACTGGACAGATGTCGCCGGCTTGTTGATATTAATCAAAGTCTGAAATGGCATGATCATCCGATGTCGATCAACATGAAGATCCATCGATGATCATCGCCAAAAGAATTCCAAAGGACGCGGCGCGGCCCGTGAATCTTCAAGCGACCGGGAGACCATTTAATGCTGTTAATTGACTTGTTTATGGCAACTTATTGAAAGTCCTTGGGATCCTAACCCTAGAGAGGGGGGGGGGTGAATAGGGTGAGCTACAATTGTGACCAATTTAAACCAATTTTAACTTCTTAACAAAAACTAGTCACATGTGATGATTAATCAAACAATATGCGGAAGCTAATAAATGAATCACCACAAGCATACACCACAACACCAAGGTTTATAGTGGTTCGGCCTCAATGCCTACATCCACTACCGGCTTGTGATCTAATCACCCCACCGGATTTCCACTATTTATGCTTTTTACTAGGCTAAGCAATAACCCTTACAATGTTGTTTTTCTAGGCTAAACAACAACCTCTCAATGTGCTTTTATAGGCTAAGCAATAACCTTTACAAGATGCTTTTCTTAGGCTAAGCAATAACCTTACAAGATGCTTTTCTTAGGCTAAGCAATAACCTTTACAAATGAGAGATTTCTCAAAGAAGGTGTCTTCACAAAAGAACACTCCAAGAGATACAATTTAAGCTCAATTGAATTGCCTCTACATAGGCTAATATGAAAGTTTAATTCAAATTACAAACATACATTAAAACAAGTTAAAGTGTGTGCACAAGTGTATGAATGCTTTTCTTCAATCAATTTCTACAATGAAGCTCCTAAATGAATGCATGATGCATTTTAAAATCAAAGCTTATAAAATGATGATTGAAGATAAAACTAATCACATAAAAGATTCAAACAACTTTGAAGAAATGAACTAAACAAGTTGTATGAATGTTAAAGTCTAAGAACACATGTGATTAGAATGAGAGAGTTTGCAAACCAAACTAATTTACCAAAGATGATATAGAGTTTGCAACACAACTCTAGAAATCATGCATAAGTGAAAATACAAAGATTTAAGCATGCATGGATTTCATTTTAATGAAAATCAAAATACAAGTAAAGTGTACCTTTTTAAAAACTCATGTATTTGATTTCCAAATGGCCCTTTAGCCTTTCCAACTTCTTCCCCTTTCTTTGGCTCCAAAATGCTCTCAAAAGTTCATGTGTCAAGCCTTGAAAAAGGTTGGAAATGAATGGACTTTATAGCCAAAAAGTGCCCAACGGCTAGTCCTCGGTCGACCTGCAAAGAGGTCTCGGTCGACCGGGAAGGCACAACGGTCATATTTTTGACCGTTGGCAGGTTTCAGTTCAGAACCTGCACACTCGACCGACAGTGTTCCCGGTCGACCGGGAAGCAGGTCTCGGTCGACCGGCGACACTGCCAGGGCCCCAAATTCCAGTTTTGCAATTTTCAAAGATTTTCTTTGTGGAACTTTTTGGGCCAATAAATCAAGCTTAAAAACATGTTTTAAATCATTCTAAGGGTTTTAAAACATGGAACATAAAAAGCCTAAAACATTTTGAAAGATTTAAAACTCATAGGCTAGCTTGATTTCTAAAACTCTTTTCAAATGAGAATGCATACAAAACTGATTCTGAAAATGATGAATGTATGCAATGCTCAAACCTAAATTCTCAAAATGATTTTCCAAATATAATTCACAAAGAATTAGGTTTTCAAAAGAGTTTAGATTCTAAAAACAATGCATCCAAGTTTAAAACCAAAACATGCAATAAAACAATACTTTTACAAAACTTAAAAACAATGCATGTATAAAACCAGATTTCAAGGTTTTCTAAAACAATGCAAGAGTGTAAATTCAAATGATGTGAATATGTTCATGCATCCATCAAATTGCAAATACAAAATTCCTAACACTTATTACAGTCATTAACTCATTATCTTGGACGGCCCAACCAAAAGCAAGCAAATGGGAGTTACAAATCCAAGTATTGATGGCATTAAAACCATGAAACTCCCCTCATTATGGAGATTAAAGGCAACTAAATGCCCATCAAATTCAAGGAAAAAGGAGTTACCAAATCAAGAAATTAAAAACTTGTAACTCCTCCCATCATGAGCATTAATACCATAAATGCTCATAAACTCTCCTAAATGGCTACCAAATGCCTATAAATAGGAGGCCATTCCAAGGAAAAGGGGTCCAAGGAAAAAATTATCCAAAAACTCTCCGAAAAATCCAAGAAAAATCCAGAACCTCTGCAACAAACTCTCCTCTATTGAAGAAAACTCTGCTGCAACAAGCACTACAAGGTGATCAAAGCCCCTTGGGGGGCCACCCCCCCAAGGCCACCTCTCCTTCTATCCAACATGGCTAGATGCGGCTTTTCAGCCCGTCTACTCACTTTTTACCGGATATAGGACCTTACCTTGGTCCTTATCCTCTAAAAATCTGAGGTTGGAGCCAAACCAAGAAATCAAGCATCAAAGTTCTCATCTGAAGGACGATGGCGGAGTCCATACATGACTCGCGACCGTCGATCTGAACGGGTCCCCCCACAATCACATGAAAAGTTAGATTCCATTTCTTTCTTTTCTATTGTATTGTATTTTTTCTTAAAGAGACACAAAATTCACATTTCTTGTCTTTTCATTATTGATGAGATTTGTAAACCAACTTTCACGGCAAAATCGCCTTTCACGGCACCAAAATCGCCTTTCACGGCAAACAAAGAAAATCGCCTCTCACGGCATTCAAAACAAACTTGTCTCTTTTCTTTAAAATATGTGTGCAATGAAAAGTTAGGAAAAAGTTGATTTCCTTTCTACTTGTGAAGGTGAATCTCCGGATCACTACTCTAAATTCCAAGTAGAAAAGAAAATCTGGCATACCCACAAAATGTTGATACCCGCCTTTCTTTCTTCCCTCTCCCTCCTTCCGGACCCCGACAGACCCGGGACGGATGGCAGTGGAGGAGGAACGGAGGGGCGCGGTCCATCAAGCTGGCACACCCGGTGGGACCCGTTCATTTGAGAACACAATGCTTGGATTCTTTGGCTCCATTCTAGTTGGTGGCCTATGTTGGATCTTGCATCTAAAAAAAAAAACATGAGATGGGATTTTTGGAAGTTTCTTTCTTTAAGTTTATTTCCAGCCATTCTCGTTTCTAAAAAAAAAAATCTCAAAAAAAAAAAATCTGATTTAAATTTTTTTTCAGATTTCCCTCTTTTGGGTTTAAGTTGAGAAACTTTGGCTTCTTCCTTTTCGGATTTCGAGATCGCAGAAATGTTGAACTCATTTTCGGAATGGAAGACCATTTGCTCTCTTCTATGAATCCAGAAAAAAAATCTGATTTACAATTTTTTTTTTCAGATTTCTCCCTTTTGGGTTTAAGTTGAGAAACTTTGGCTTATTCCTTTTCGGATTTCGAGATCGCAGAAATGTTGAACTCATTTTCGGAATGGAACACCATTCGCTCTCTTCTATGAATCCATAAAAAAAATCTTTAAAAAAAAAGCCACTAAGGTTGCACCAATTGCGTTCTTTGACCAAAGTGGATTTAAGAAAAGCCTTGTCCAGAGCGTGGAGACAGCTAGACTGTTCTAGGCAAGGGTCCTCCAAACGGGTTCATTAAGTAATCCTACCCTTACCTGGGGGCTGATCTATCAACTGAGGTTTCATAAGATCGAATTGGAGATCTATGTGAACTCTTAAAAAAATCTTCAAAATTTTTTTTTTCTAAAAAAAAAGAAAAACTTCTATCACTTTTGGATTCATATTTGAGAAATCCTGGTTCCTTCCTTTTCGGATTTTCGAGCTCGCAGAAATGTTGAGCTCATTTTCGGATTGGAATACCATTTGCTCTCTTCTATAAGTCCAATCTTGACACTTTCAAAAAAAAAAAAAAAACTTCCGTCACTTTTGGATCCACACTTGAGAAATTTTGGTTCCTTCCCTTTCGGATTTCGAGCTCGCAGAAATGTTGAGCTCTGTTGACACAAAAAATGTCACTTTGCCTCTTCACACCAAAAGCTACATGGAGCCGCATCCTACCCGAAATAGGCAGGCACCACTTCAAGCATCAGATCTTGTCAGAATCAAACAAAAACTGCAAGGTCATTCAAAACAGCCAAAAGAGAGGTACACATGAAGTTTCGGGCCATTCCGACATCATTTGGCCTAGCTTCACTTCTCCAACAGCTAAGCAGCAGCTCCCGGCGGCGACAGTGTCGAAGACCCCAAATCTTCGATCAGAGCCTACGGATGGTCTCAAAATACCTCTGAAAGGCTACATGTCAAGTTTCAAGTCAAACCGACACCGTTTGACCCTCCATCAACTCTCGAGCAGCAAAATCAAGCCCTTAGGTAGCGAGAATTACCGAGGTCGTCACTCATCAAACAGAGCACATGGGCGGCTTCAACATACCTCCAAAGGGCTGCACATCAAATTTCAGGACATTCCGATGACGTTTGACCCAGTTTCGATGCTCGGAAACAAAATCAAGCCTACCAGCGGCGGAGCACCCCGGGACCATGGCACCCAATTCGGAGCTTGTGGATCATCTCAAAATGACTCCAATAGGCTCCCCGTCGAATTTCAGGTCAATCGGACATCGTTTGACCAGAAGTCAAAGCTCGACATTTCCCTCGTAGTGAAATCAAAGTCAAGCGTTTGCGGGACCCCAAGCGGCTTGAAAACCTGAACAAAAGCCTATGGTTGGTCTCGTCTACTGCTCAAGAAGCTACACGTCGAATTTCAGGTCATTCCGACATCGTTTGACCTAGTTTCGACGCTTGACAAAAAATCGGGAGTTCTCCACAGCAAAGTCTTCGGCTTTTCAGAAAATGGGAAACTTTGCAATCCGATTTGCACGGCTTCCCGTCAGGTTTCCTTGAGGGAAATTCAGCCAATAAATGAGAGGAAATTCCAAGAAAAATGCAGGAGAAAACAGAAGCGAAAAAGGACGAAAAACGAAGAAGAAAAGGCGACCGGAAGGCGTCCGACCATGGGGTACAAACCCCATGGTCGCCGGCGACCATGGAGGTCCGGGCCGCCGGACCTCGCCCAAAAACCCCGTTTTTCGGGTATCTTTCGCATCCCGAGTTGATTGGCCCCTGTGATTTTTCCAAATTCTGATTTTTTGAGCATGAAATCCGTCGATCTTCGTCGACATCGTGGATCCGCCGCTGGAATCATGGAATCATCATCCGACACCTCAAAATTGTCGACCGACCGATCAAAAAAATGCACTTTCTGCCCGACCGATCAAGAAATCGACTAGACAGATGTCATCGGATTGTTGATATTAATCGAAGTTTGAAATTGCATGATCATTCGATGTCGATCAACATAAAGATCCATCGATGATCATCGCCAAAAGAATTCCAAAGGACGCGGCGCGGCCCGTGACTCTTCAAGCGACCGGGAGACCATTTAATGCCGTTAATTGACTTGTTTATGGCAACTTATTACAGTCATTAACTCATTATCTTGGACGGCCCAATCAAAAGCAAGCGAATGGGAGTTACAAATCCAAGTATTCATGGCATTAAAACCATGAAACTCCCCTCATTATGGAGATTAAAGGCAACTAAATGCCCATTATCCTCCACCGGCCAATCAAATTCAAGGAAAAAGGAGTTACCAAATCAAGAAATTAAAAACTTGTAACTCCTCCCATCATGAGCATTAATACCATAAATGCTCATAAACTCTCCTAAATGGCTACCAAATGCCTATAAATAGGAGGCCATTCCAAGGAAAAGGGGTCCAAGGAAAAAATTATCCAAAAACTCTCCGAAAAATCCAAGAAAAATGCAGAACCTCTGCAACAAACTCTCCTCTATTGAAGAAAACTCTGCTGCAACAAGCACTACAAGGTGATCAAACCCCTTGGGGGGCCACCCCCCACGGCCACCTCTCCTTCTATCCAACATGGCTAGATGCGGCTTTTCAGCCCATCTACTCAGCTTTTTTACTGGATATAGGACCTTACCTTGGTCTTTATCCTCTAAAAAACTGAGGTTGGAGCTAAGCCAAGAAATCAAGCATCAAAGTTCTCATCTGAAGGACGATGGTGGAGTCCATACATGACTCGCGACCGTCGATCTGAACGGGTCCCCCCACAATCGCATGAAAAGTTAGATTCCATTTCTTTCTTTTCTATTGTATTGTATTTTTTCTTAAAGAGACACAAAATTCACATTTCTTGTCTTTTCATTATTGATGAGATTTGTAAACCGCCTTTCACGGCAAAATCGCCTTTCACGGCAAACAAAGAAAATCGCCTCTCACGGCATTCAAAACAAACTTGTCTCTTTTCTTTAAAATATGTGTGCAATGGAAAGTTAGGAAAAAGTTGATTTCCTTTCTACTTGTGAAGGTGAATCTCCGGATCACTACTCTAAATTCCAAGTAGAAAAGAAAATCTGGCATACCCACAAAATGCTGATACCCGCCTTTCTTTCTTCCCTCTCCCTCCGTCCGGACCCCGACAGACCCGGGACGGATGGCAGCGGAGGAGGAACAGAGGGGCGCGGTCCATCAAGCTCTTTCTCGGATTGGAATACCATTTGCTCTCTTTTATGAATCCAATCTTGACCTTTCAAAAATCCCATCTCGTGTCCTTTCCAAGGATGCGATTTGCAACATTTGTGCCTAGCGGTCCTAGTACGCCCTTTCGGGTCTACTGTATTCGCAACCGACACATTTGTATCTCAACCTTATATCATTTTACCATGAGTGAGCTTTGCTTCTCGGTAATTTGAATTAAGGTTCACAATTGCTTCTAGCAGTCACTGGGACGCTCATTCTGAGCTGACCCTACTTGCGTTTAGAACAATTGTGCCCTCTATGGCTTTTCTGCCTTCCTCATGTTGCTTGGGCTGGGCCATGTTCCCTCGGGCGACTTGAAGAGGCGAAACCATAGTATTTTCCATTTATGATCACCATATTCTTGTGATTACTAATGGATATGGTCTTGTTTCAGAAGTTTTCCAAAAACTAACAATGGCAGCTTCATTAACCATCACCTTTGATGAGAACAAGTACCAGTTGATGCTTCAAGAGAAGCAAACCAAGCGCACCTACAAGCGCCCCGCCAGTTGCCAAAGCATCACCACCCTTGGCGACTCCCAGAACACCGGGTCGACCTCAACTCCCCGGACCATCGTCTTCGGGTCGCTGGGACCATTCCCACTTCCCGTAGAAGAAACCGCAACTGCCAAGAAGCAGAAAACTGCCACCGGACATGTCGCTGCTCCGACACCAAAGGCGGCCATCAGAAAACCTGAAGCCCGTGGTAACCCCACGAAGCCTCAACCTACAAGAAACCAGGTCTGCTCAAAGATTTGGTCCCCAAGACCTTCACCCAAACAAAGAAGGTCACAAACACCTGCAAAGCCAGCATACCTGGCCCCTCTCAAGGAGAACCGGTTCTACCCTCTTGCTTACATGAAAGAGGAGAAACCTACCCTCCGCCAAACAAAACCAACTCAGCACGAGCCGGCTTGCTCCTACAAGCCCAAAATCAAATCGTGCATCGTAAGGCCTCCGCAAGAACCTGCAAAGGCCTGCACTCCTGCGAGTCGACCCTTCCTCTCAACAGGGGCCGAACTCGCCAAATTCAAGGCTTCGCTGCGACAGGCAAAGGACCGCGTCCGGATCCTGTCCCTGCCAGTCTTCAAAGAAGACAAGCTCGGCTGCTGCGCACCAGGGACTACGTCCTTCATTGCCAGAGTGCAGCCAGAGCTAACCGAAGCTCAAATTACTCGTCGTATGCGCCGCCGCGTGGCATATCGACAAAAGAGACTAGAGAAGCAAAGAACCCAGCATTCTGCACTTCAGGTCTCCAAAAAATGGGTTGAAAAAGAAAGACCCAATCAAGTTGCTGTTGTCCATATGGTTGGAAAAACCAGAAGACATCAAAAGTCGGCAACTAAAATCCATGTCAGACGACCGGTGACTCGCAGCGTCACTCGGACAAGAAGACATCGAGAAGATTCTCCCGCTCCTTCAAGTCAAGGACACCAGAGTAATCACTCCTCGAGCTCTTCATCTAAAAGAATGAGCTCCAGCTCAGTCACCAAGACTGTATCCTCTTTCGACTCTCGAAGAGTGAACATCTTGGTCACAAATGCTGAGCAACCTCCGCCACATGATGACGTAGCTGCACGCATCCAGCAGCTAGAACAAGGACAGCAGAGAATAGAGGCCCTAATGGAAAACCTCCTTCTCACTATCCAACGTCCGCCAAACAATGAAGCTCCTCCGAGCCATCAAGGCGACGAGGAAAATGCGGAAAACAGTGAGTCACGCGCCCTTACCAAAAAGGACGTTGACGATATCCTCGCCAAAGCAAAAGAAGAGGATACACTAAAGGAGCATGGGATCAAGCCACCATATCCATTGTGGATGGACTCGGTCCCGTTCCCTACAAAATTCAAGCAACCTACTCTCCAAACATATACGGGGAAAGGTTCAGCCAGACAACACGTCATCCATTTCAAGATCCTGACGGGAGCTATTGCGGATCAAGATGCCCTCAAAATCCGCCTCTTTGCAAGTACCCTAAAAGGTACGGCCTTTGATTGGTACTCCACTCTGCCGGAGGACTCCATTTAAAATTGGGCCATGCTGAAGACACGCTTCCTAACCCACTTCAAAGGTGAGGATCATCCTGTTACTATGGCGCAGCTCTGCAGCCTAAAACAGGGAGAGAGTGAGTCAACATATGACTTCATTCACAAGTGGAAGGCAATGGCGTACAAATGCTCAGATGTATTGCCACAAGCGTCGCTAGTCGACATCTGCCGTAACAACATGAGAGCAAGAATCCGCTCCGTGATCATCGGCAACAAATCAAAAAACCTAGGTGAACTCCTAGAAGCTTCTATGGAGGCTGAAACGGTGATCAAAGACCTCAACAGTCAGAAATCATCAAAGAAAGAGCCGACCACCATTGCAACCTCAAAGCTAAAGAAAAAAGAGGTTCTCAATGTGCAAACCAAGTCAGCTCCTCAGCCGCCAAAGAAAGCTGAAAACAAAGCTGCAGGTAAAAAGCCTGAACTCTCTGATGCCTTCAAAGAACGAGTAGAGAAGAAATACCCGTTCGATGAAGATGTTGAAGAAATTTTTGGGGCACTTCTCGCAAACGGTAAACTCACCTTGCCCGACCCCAAAAGACCGGGCGATGTTGGTAAAACCAACGATCCTCGGTACTGTCCATACCATCAGATGGTCTCGCATCCTCTCAATCAATGCTTTGTTGTGAGAGAGAAGATAAATGAGATGTGGAAAAACGGAGTCATCACCTTCAACAAGAACTATGGGACTGCCTCCGTCAACATGGTGTCGTGTGGACAAAAACAAAAATCACCAAAAGAGAAGATCACTACTTCCTTCAAGGTGATAAAGATGACCCAAACATCCCAAGAGTTGGTTCCATATCCAACATCAGACGGACAGCCCATATGGGTACACCCCGATCTCCTAGAAGATGAAAATTGGGAGGTCGTCAAAACAAAGCCAACCGCTCAACAGCGAAGGCAAGCCAGGAGACAACTCCGCAAACTCAAACAGCAAGAGAAAGCTCCGAAAAAAGCAAGAAGTCGCTGAAAAGGCAGAGACCTCCTCTACCGCTTCACTGGGGGCAACAGAAGAGTCTGCTCCCAAGACTTCAAAGGCGGCAAGAAGATTCACTCTTGGTGATTTCATGCCACCGCACCTCAAAGATGAAACTACGCAGGGGGCATCATACTCTTGCAACTCGGTGGTCGGATTCCCCATGTATGGATACGAGTCCAGTGACACCGCTAGCGACATCGATGAGTGGGAGGAATCCCTCGAAACAGGAGAATATCTCTCCGACGAGGAATGGATCCCTGAATCTCATCTTATGCCAGTAATCTGGTATAACCCATTACAGCCGCAAGGATCCTGGTCTGATGATGAAGAAGACCAAAAGGCTGTCCAAGAAAATACTCCAGTGGAACCCAACCATATTGAACCACAAGGAGCAGACGAAGAAGAAGATTTGGCCCCCATGCCTGATCTTGATGAATACGCAAGGATCTTGCAGCACCTTGCTATAGAGCAAGAACAAGGTCGCATCAACCAGCTTCGTCACAACCCAGCACCGGAAGTTCCTGAAAATCTACAGGAATCTCCTCCGGTAACCCAGGAAAATGAAGAAAGTTGTTGGATCGATGATCCTCTTACATCTAAAGACGAATCTGATTCCCAACAGTTCATCTTGGAGGCATCTTCCGTCAAAGTTACTTGCAATGCAATAGCTCAGGATGATAATTCCTCCGGAACCACACCTTCTCAGGCTTCGTTTCCTGGAACAGTGACATCGGAACTCAAACCTCTTTCGACTGATCACCTTGAAGAAATTCCAGCCAGTGAAATTTTCTTCAGAGAAAATCCGGTCAATTGGTCCCAAATGCCCGATCTCATCGGTGATGTCTGGACCGACAAAATATTCGATAAAGAAGGAAAGTTGCTGGATGCTGTTCAGGACTTGCTCCCGGAAAATGCTCCATGCAACACAATTACTGAAGATGGCAATGCTGACACAGAGACATCTTCAGCAAATGAGAAGGAACAACCCCTCGATCTCGAGGGTGATCTTCCAAATAAAGACCCTTCTCCAGAAGCTCTTGAAGTTGGTAGAGGTACCCGTTCTGGCCGGGATTACCACAAAAACTACAACCAACCTTTTGCTTCTTATGTAAATCCTTCGGGAAAACAAGCTGTAAACGCCCCTAGTGGCAAGAATAATGAAAATGCAGGCCCCAAGGAGGCTTTCAAGTACGACTTGATTTAGCACTTCAAACACATACCTGCACGTCTGCACATCCTCGACTTATTACGAATATCACCATAGACTCGTGATAGTCTCATTTCAGAACTACAAATGTTGGATGCGGATGTCGACAAACATGCCCCACAAGTCCTACAAATTGAAATGGACTATAGGGTCAAAAAATCAAAAACTCCCTCAAAAGGAGAAAAGAAGAAAACTGAGGGATCTTGCATCGAATGCCTCTCGGTTCAAAAAGTAGCAAGTGCAACCATCGCCTTCACCAAGGAAGACCTCCTGCTAGGCGAGACAAAGCACAACCGACCCCTGTACTTCACCGGGTACATCAAAGAGGTGCCAGTACGCAGAATCCAGATCGATCCAGGTTCTGCACTCAACCTCATCTCCACTTCGACACTCGAAGAACTGGGCATTCCGCCTAGCAAGCTGAGCCACACGTCTGTGTCCATCTTTGGATATGATGGCAGCGCTCAAAGGCCGATCGGCAAAATCAGGTTCAAGTTGCAAATCGGTGATCTTATCTCCGAGGTCACTTTCTATGCAATAAAGACCCCTTCATGCTACAACATCCTTCTCGGACGCCCCTGGATACACGAGAATGGTGTTGTCCCTTCGACTTTACATCAGTGCATCAAGTTCGTTGGCAATGACGGCTTGATACATGGAGTGTTTGCAGACAAAAAGCCCTTCAAAGGCAAAGAAGTCTATTTCGCAAAAGCTCAGATGTACAAAGATGAAAAAGAAGAAAGGGAGGAAGAAACAACACCCTTTGCCGAAAATCTCCAGAAAGACAAAGGCAAGGCTCCTCAGCAATCACCGGAAGAAAAGAAACCCTCTATCAAAACCGAAGAGAATAATCAATCTCCCTTCATGGTCTCCCTCAAGTCTTCAAAGCCTCTGGTGATCACCACCAAAGCAAAGAAGACAAAACAAAAGGCTGGGGGCAAGTTTGCTGTCTCCTTCGTGTCTATCTTGCAAGACACGGATTCGGACTCAGAGCCAGAAGACGACACATCGTCAAGCCAAGCTGATGATCAACAAGTCCAGCCCGTTCTCACTCCGATGGAGACAACCGTTGACGTAGAAGATCCGGCATTTGCTTCCTTCGTTGTTCCAGCAACATCAGCAGAAGAAAAGCCAATCTTCTTCCATAAATCGGGAGTTTCTTCATCAAATTCTTCGCTTGAACCTTTCCAAAATGAAGGTATGCCTCAACTATCCCTGTATAGTCCAATGGCACAAGCTATCATGAAGAAAATGGGCTACGACGCTCAGAACCCAATCGGTTTGGGAGGTGGCCGTGGTATTATCACGCCATTGGAACCAACCCTGACCAAAAGTCAACTGGAAGGTTGGAAACCCCACCGCCACATAGAAAAGTCTTCACATGGGCTGGGGTATGATCCTGACGCTCCCTTGAGACAGTTGACACAAAGGCTGCAAAGTCGTCTTGCCGACCAAGCCTCAACATCTCATATTAATGAAGACATCGATCTCCCCGGATATCTCTTTGAAGAGTCACCCGTCGAAGATTTAGGAAGCTCACCCAATTGGTATGATTTCTCGGATGATGAAGAGGAATTGACCGATGATACGGATATACGATTTTCTAGCCCAGAAGAACCATCATCTCCAAAAGAGGTGCCCTACTTCGACCTAGTTTCAATAGGTGATTGGGACCATCTCATAGCAAATCTTGAGAAAAGTACCAATCAAGAAGACCCATGGACAAAAGCAGAGCCGTGGTCTGTAGATACCTTTGGAACTCCAGAAGGCTTTGTTGGGCTGGAAGCCTCCGAAAATATTGTGGAGGAACCACCTTCAAACCTTCCAACTGAAGATTCTGTTCAAAAGATAGACTTGGGAACACCTGATAACCCACGTCCTGTATTCATAAGCAACAATATAAAGGATGATGAGTTACCCGAGTATATCGCGTTTCTTCATGAGTTCGTTGATTGTTTTGCATGGTCTTACGCTGAGATGCCTGGCTTAGACCCCAAAATAGCAGTCCACAAACTCAATCTTCAAAAAGATATCAAGCCTGTCAAACAAGGCCAAAGAAGGTTCCGTCCTGACGTGATGGACAAAATTGAACAAGAAGCTCAAAAACTCAAAAGCGTTGGCTTCATCCGTGAGGAACAGCATCCTGAATGGTTGGCCAACATCGTCCCCGTGACAAAGAAAAATGGGCAAATCAGGGTCTGCATTGATTACAGAGACCTAAACAACGCATGCCCAAAAGATGAATTCCCGCTCCCTATACCGGAGGTGATGATCGACAACACCTGTGGGTTCGAGCGAATGACATTCATGGATGGCTTCTCTGGCTACAATCAGATAAAGATGCATCCTGAAGATGAAAAACACACAGCATTTCGGACCCCGTTTGGCGTGTATTGCTACACTGTCATGCCATTCGGTCTGAAGAATGCTGGCGCTACATATCAGAGGGCTATGATGAAGATATTCCAAGATATGCAGCACAAGACGGTAGAATGTTAAGTCGATGACCTCGCCGTCAAAAGCAAAAGAAAAGAAGACCATCTCAAAGATCTTCGAGAAGTCTTCCTCCGACTTCGCAAACACAAACTGCGAATGAATCCCCTCAAATGCTTCTTCGGTGTTTCATCGGGTAAGTTTCTCGGATTCATAGTACGGAAAGCTGGCATAGAGCTTGACCCCACCAAGGTCAAGGCTATCCTAGAAATGCCATCTCCAAGAACCCTAAGACAATTAAAAGGGCTCCAAGGAAGATTGGCATACATTCGACGGTTCATCTCCAACCTATCAGGGAAATGCCGTCCATTCTCTCGGTTAATGAAGAAAGGTATCGATTTTGTCTGGGATGCTGAATGTGAAGCCGCGTTCCAGGACATCAAGTCATACCTGACTAAACCTCCAGTGTTGGCTGCCCCCACAACTGGAAAACCATTCCTCTTGTACACAAGAGCCCTTGACTGTTCTTTAGGCGCTCTACTCGCACAAAAGAATGACGAGGGAAAAGAAACTGCTCTATATTACCTTAGCCGCATGTTGGTAGGTGCAGAGCATCGCTACTCTCCAGTCGAAAAAGAATGCTTGGCAGTGATGTTCGCCATACAAAAACTGTGTCACTACCTGCTAGCCAACACAGTGTACCTGATTTCGAGGATCAACCTCCTAAAGGTCCTTGTCACAAAAGCAGTTTCTCTCAATGCCCGACTAGCAAAATGGTCCATCCTCCTGTCACAATTTGACATTAGGTATGTACCACAAAAAGCAATCAAAGGCCAAGCTCTAGCAGACTTCCTAGCGGAGCATCCATTGCCTAAAGATTCTCCACTCAGGGATGACCTCCCAGATGAACCGGTCTACAGTGTGGAGACTTCCTTATCAAATGCTTCCTGGCACATGTACTTCGATGGCGCAACCAGGACAAATGAAAAGGGAAATCAAATATCGGGAATTGGCATTCTCTTTGTTAGTCCCGATAAATACATGATTCCGCATGCATTCTCGCTACTGGAACCATGTTCAAACAATGCAGCTGAGTACGAAGCCCTGATCATAGGATTGGAACTCGCCCTCGAATCCGGCATCACTACGCTGGAAGCTTTTGGAGACTCTCAACTGATCGTCAACCAGATGAATCAGAAATTTGAAGTCAGGAAGCCCGATCTGTTGCCTTACTACAACAAGGCACAATCGCTTCGACAAAAGTTCGACATCTGTCACATCACCCACATCCTCAGAGGTGAAAACATTCGTGCAGATGCCCTGGCTGGACTTGCTGCGTCTATGGTAATCCAAGAAGGGGAAAACATGCAAGTTACAGTGTGTCAAAAAAGGATCCTCCCTCCTCTCAACACACATCAAGCAGTTGCTGAATGCCACCAAGTGGTTGGAAGTCGGATCTTCGTCCTTAAACCTCTGATCGGCGACTGGAGGGATCCGTTCATTGATTACATAATGTTCGGAATCCTACCTGAAGATCCAAAAGAACGGGTAAGCATCCAAAGACGAGCCCCGAACTTTCATTTGGATATTCCTTCAAAAATGCTGTATAGAAAATCCTACAACGGAGTACTTCTACGCTGCTTGTCACAACAAGAAGCTGAAGAAACACTCAAAGAAGTACATGTTGGTCTTTGTGGAGCCCATCAGGCTGGCCCTAAGCTCTACGATCAGATAAAAAGGTTACGTTATTATTGGCCTACCATGGTGGCTGATGCAATGCAATTTGCTAAGCGCTGCCAACAATGCCAAATTCATGGAGACTATGTCCACATGCCTCCAGAATGGCTGCATCCTACAGCGATCTCATGGCCTTTTGAAGCTTGGGGTATGGACATCATAGGTCCTATCTCCCCTCCATCGAGCAAAGGTCATCGCTTCATCTTCGCTGCTACGGATTATTTCTCCAAGTGGTCAGAAGCATTCGCGCTTAGTGAAATGAAGACCTCATCAGTCCTACAGTTCTTGCGCACCAACATCATTTGTCGCTTCAGCATACCTAAAAGATTCGTCCATGATAACGGACCGCAATTCCGGGATCACAGATTCTACAGGTTCTGCAACAAATACAAAATTCAAAGTTGTCCTTCAACTCCGTACAATCCGGCAGCGAATGGACTAGCAGAGGCCTTCAACAAGACGCTCTGCAAAATCCTAAAGAAAATGGTCTCTAGTCACAAAAGAGATTGGGGCGACAAACTGCCTGAAGCTTTGTGGGCCTATCGAACCACCGTTCGAGGACCAACCCATAGCACACCATTCTCCTTGGTCTATGGATGCGAAGCTGTTGTCCCTTTGGAAGTTCAAATTCCTTCCTTAAGGGTATCTTTACAAAATGACATGACGCAAGAAAGCAATGTCAAATTGAGACTTCAAGAGCTGGATAATCTCGATGAGAGACGGCTCGAAGCTCTACAAAACATTGAACTCTACCAAGCACGCATGGCAGGATCTTTTGACAAGAAGGTCAGGCAACGCGCCTACAAAAAGGGAGACTTGGTTCTTACAGTAAGAAGACCTATGGTTTTTGCTCACAAATCCAAAGGCAAATTTGAACCAAAATGGGAGGGACCTTTCGTCATCGACAAAATCTTCTCCAACGGCGCATACGCTCTTCTAAATATGGAGGGTGACAGGTGTATGCTGCCCATCAATGGAAAGTTCTTGAAGCGGTACTACCCTTGAAGGCTTTCCCCACCGGGTCAGAGCAATGTCTACACGGCCAAAGCCTATTCCTAGGTATCTGCTCGTCAAACCCACTCCTTTTGGAATTTTCATCCTCTTGTTGAAATTTCTAAAAAAAACCCCTCAAAATAATGTTTCTTTCATCGTTTCATCGTTCAAAAAAAAAAAAGCAAATCCAAAAATCCAAGTTTAGGAGCCTCTTCCCAAACTTGACCAAAATTTTCGATCCTTGAACCCAAAATTCATGGTTTGAAACAAAATCAGGACCTAGGGATTTCAGCCCTAGTCCACCCCGGCTTTTACCACCAAAATGGTTTTGAGTCAAAATTTACGACCCTCATGTCTTTAAACAAAAAATGGTTTTTCAAAAACCGCAGGGAAGCGACGTTCAGTCGATACTTGCAAAACCCAAAATCAGAAGGATGCGACACCCATTCGATATTTCCAAAACCCCAAAATTTCAAAAATCGTGGAGACGCAACGTTCCGGTTGATATCCACAACCCAAATTTCAAAACAAACAAAAACAAAACAAAGGTTCGAAAAAACCTCAAAATTCAAAAATCGTGGGGAAGCGACATTCCCTCGATACCCACAAAACAAAATTTTTGAAGAAAAAAAGCAGGGAAGTGACGCTTAGTCGATACTTGCACCCAAATCCGCGGGGAGGCGACATTCCATCGATACTCGCAACCGAATGAGCAAGGATGCGACATTCCATCGATACTTGCAATACCATTCAGCAGGGAGGCGACTTTTAGTCGATACTTGCATTTTTGAAAACCAAAAACCTGGCTTTCACGCCAAAAAACCCGGCTTCCATGCCAAAAATCTGGCTTTCACGCCAAAAAATCAAAAATCCGGCTTTCATGCCAAAAATCAAAATTCGACTTCCATGCCAACAAAACAAAACTCGGTTTTCAAAAAAAAAAAATATGGCTTTCATGCCAAAAACAAAAAATCTGGCTTCCATGCCAAAAAGAAATTTCGGCTTTCATGCCAAAAACAAAATCTGGTTCTTACACCAAAAACAAAACCGGCTCTCATTCCACAAACCAAATCTTGGCTCTCATGCCACAAAAAATCTTTGGCTCCCATGCCATCTCAAACTCGGCTTTCATGCCATTTTAAAAAAAAATCGGCTTTTACACCACGAAAACCGGCTGTCATGCCACCCCAAAAAAATCGGCTTTCATGCCATCTCAAAATTCGGCTTTCATGCCATCTCAAATTTTTTTTGGCTCTCATGCCATCCCAAAATTTGGCTTTCACGCCACCAAAATCGGCTTTCATGCCACCTCAAAATTTCGGCTTCCACGCCATCCAAAATTTTGGCTCTCATGCCATAAACCCAAATTTCGGCTTTCATGCCATCTCAAAATTCGGCTTTCATGCCATCTCAAATTTTTTTTTGGCTCTCATGCCATCCCAAAATTTGGCTTTCACGCCACCAAAATCGGCTTTCATGCCACCTCAAAATTTCGGCTTCCACGCCATCCAAAATTTTGGCTCTCATGCCATAAACCCAAATTTCGGCTTTCATGCCATCTCGAAATTCGGCTTTCAAACCACACAAAAAAAAAACCCTGGCTTTTGCCGCAAAATCTGGCTTTCATGCCAAAACAACCCTTTTGACAAAAGATTTTCACAAAATGACAACCTTTTGATCAAAATTCTCAAATAAACATTCTCATCCAACCTTTGCTTATTTTCACCAAAAAGAATTTAAGTAAAAGGTACATAGAGTACCAAAAATGTTTTACATAGAGGTACCAAAAAAAGAAGAAGAGAGAAAAGAAGAAAAGAGTTTGTTATAAATCAAGAGCTCAGTCTAGCATGGTCTTCAACCAAAGATCCAGCTCCTCAAGCAGACTCTTGGCCTTAGCCTCTAAAGCTTCCAGGCCGCGCTTCTTCAAGATCTTGCCTTAAAACGCGGCAGAACGCCGCGACCCATCTTCGGCACGAGGAAGCTCTTCCCAGAGAATTTGCCACTGCTCATACTCCTGAGTCTTTCTCTGGAGGCTGCTACCGGCTTCTTCAACCTGGCGAATCAGAGTTCCCTCTTTAGCACGGGCTTCTACAATGGCAGTCCATTTGGCAGCACTTTGTTCTTGCAATTGCTCAAGACGCTGCCTAGCTTCTGTGACCTCCCTATCAAGACAGTGCAGGTCCTGTGTTAGCTCGATGATAGCTAACTCGGTAACGTTCCTCTCCCGAACGAATTGCTTCCGAGCCCGTGAGATCTCATCCATTTCAGATTTGATCTTACCGGATGGCTGCAAAAACATCTCATTGAAGAAGTCACCGCTTGGGAAATTCTTGGTCTCAGTCCATTTGTCACCCAAAGCAATGACTTCATCAACAAAGGCCTTGGCACTTGCAACGTCCAGACCGACCTCTACACTGTCAGCAAGGATGTCCTGTACATGCTTGACCATGCTAAAACCAGCTTCCAAATGGCCAGAAGAGAGAGTTTCAACCCGATGAGCTCAATACACTCTTCAACACCTTCTTTGCATATTGGAGGGATGGCCCAGATGAAGATTCACCACGATCTGTTGGCTGATTGCCCATGTCAGGTCGTGGTGGAGAAGAAATCAAAAGGCTCTTTCTAATCGGAGCCACTGAAGAAGCAATATCACCACAAAGTCCCGCCTCCGCCATGACGGGACTGGTAGAAGAAGCCCCTACTTCTGGATCGGCTGCTGGCATCTCCTGCTCTGGCCTTGAGGAAGACGAAGGAACTTCTCTTGTTGCTTCACAACCTGCTGGCAAAAACACAAGAAAAGGTATGAATATGATCTTGTAAAAAAAAAAAAAAAAAATCAATGTCAAGATTATCACTATGAAATACCTTTTTCCATAACTGGTGGAGTACTTTCTGCCTCCATCTGCTCATCCGAGGCATCGTCGAAAGCCATATCCATAGATGGCTCGAAGTATGAATCCTCTGGCAAGTCAGCTGACAAAAAAAAAAAAAAATGTCAGCATTCAAAAAAAAAAAAAAAAAAATCATCCTCATACCAGGTGGAGATTCTGGGTCCTCCCCAGAGTCCCTCAACTCTTCTTCAGATGCCGCAACTGGATCCATCACCCCTTCATCGACAGGAACCTCGGGCATCACCAAGTTTTCATCTTCTGCAAAAGAAAGAAAACAGCAGGTAAAAAAATAATAAATCTCTTATAAAAAAAAAGGAAGCGGAAATGGAAAAGAAGGAGAATCATACCATCATCGGCGGTCTCTTCTTCACGACTCCTCTTCTCTGGAGGCTCATCAGCATCTCCTGATACCTCCTCAGCAATGGTAGGAGGGACTTCCAGATCAGGAGAGTCTTCGTGGCGTCTCTTAGTGCGACGCTGTCCTCTCCTCCTTTTTTTTCTACGAGCCGGTTTACTTGAAGTACCTGCCTCACTGTCAAAGTCAGGACTTCCATTTGGCTCCTCACCAGACGGCCCGCTCCTACCAGTGGACCCTATGGAAGCCTTCATTTGCTCCGCTTGCATCCAAGCGTCGATCTCGGCTTCCTCCTCCTCGAGCTGTCTTAAGACCTCAACAGGTATCTCTTGTGCGGCTCCGGATCTGATGACATCCTGTTCCTCGAGAAAGCCTATCCTATGCTTCTCTCCAGAAAGGAAGAACAAAACTACCTCTCGACGGACGCCATCTGATCTACCAAGACCCTTCCCAGGAGATTGTTTGACATTCAGCTCCTTCTTCGAAAGCCCTCGGTACACAGCAAAGCTCTCCACGAACCACTTCGTGAAGCCAGCAGTCCGGAAAGTGGGCAACTCAGGATAGGAAATCATGGCAGTAGTGTCCTCCGCACTATAGAAAGCCCATGCATTTCTCCCGTCCTGCAAACCTCCAAAACGCTTCACCATGCTCGAAGGCGCTCCAACAACGCCTTGAGAGAAGCCTAACTGCAACGCAAAACGCGAAGGGACATACGGCTGGATGTCAACAAAAAGATGTCTGTGGTACACCATCGTGCCAACACGTATGTTTAAAAGTCGCCTCTTCTCTGCGTTGGTCAAAGAATAGTGTCTTCCCGATCCTGCCCTGGTGGAATCACGGGAGACACCAAAATCAAAAGCCTTCTTCCGCAAATCCGGAGAAATCTTCACTGAAGATTGCCCAATCTCGACATCCCTGAATCGTCGGATTCTCAAGCGGGCAGACAAAAGTGAATCGGAAACGGCTTTTCCCCTAGCCAACCGAATCATGAAAGGGTCATCATCCTGTGCGGCGCCTAAACGGTGAAAGCCAGGACAGTGGTACACATACCACGAATAGAAAATATGGGCTGAAAATACTCTGTTCATGGGGAGCCCAAGCCGGACCAAGAAAGCAGCAGCCTGAAGTTCGGTACATAAATAGGTCGGTACATAAATAGGAGTAAAGAGCCGGCACCAAAGCTAGCTGCTCTCCAAATGCCATCTGACAAGCCGGAAAAATACAATGCGGCCTGATGTGCGTCCCATCTCCTCCAGCAAAGACAGCCTCACCTAGCCAGTAAGTGAGGGACATAGCGAGATCTCTTCGCAGCACGATGTCGGAACAAATGGCGTTTGTGCTTGCGAAGAATTCCTTCAGATTTTCTCGCATAACGGAGATCTTCTTCGAAGCCAGATTCTTCTCAGAAGATTCTCCACTGCCAAAGAAGTTGGGAGATAAAGAGCCAAAATTCTTCCAACTGCTGCACCGGACTTTCAAGCCCTCTTTCTCCTTCAAAAAATCGTAGAAGGCGACGAGATGAAAGTACAAAAGCCTGAACTCCTCAGACTGCTCCTCAAGGACGCTGTCGATCGGCATAAATTCCTCATAGAGTTTGCCGGGGATGGGCAGCTCGGTAATGGCACTCAGCTCCTTCAAAGAAAAACCAATCTCACCATTCGTAACAATGAAGGTGTTGGTTTGTGGAAGGAAGGACTCCAGCATGGCAATAAAAGCCTCATCGGAGAAAATCACGGTTTGCCTAAAAGCGCGAACCGCATCAAAAATCTCGGCCTCCTTCAGAATGGCACCACCAATCTGCAAGATGTGATCAGTCCACGACTCCCAGCTCGAGTCAACACTGAAACGGCCACGAAGTCGAAAAGGCTTCACCCAATTGCTGCCATCACCCCTGAAAATGCCAAGGCTCACCGGTCTCAAATCAACCGATGGATGATCAGGTCCTTGGTAGCCGCTGGCCGGCATCAACATGTCCGGACGGACATGCGACTTCTCTGCATAACCAGAAGGACCGCCAACAAAAACCCCGGTCTTGACCACATTGGTCCTCTTCACCCAGCTTGGAGGATCTTCTCTCTTAGGGCATGTGGGAGAAAGACTCATGATCGAAATAGTACAATCAAAAGTCGATCGGGTAGAAATGGTTCTCTCCTCACCATCAGCTGTGTAAGAGAACTGAAAGCATCTCCTTTGGTATGACGAGTCATCAGGGGCTGCATCACCAAAGAAAAAGGTAGGCTTGGGCACAACGCTCTGATCGTCCATGACCCAAGGACGATTGCTTGCCATAATCTTGTAAAACTCCTCATCCTTGAGAGCGATCAGTCGCTGTCTCATCTCATCTCGGTTGAGCGAGTCACACTCTTCCAAGTTTCTCTCCACACACTGGACCTTCTCCCAGGCCTGCTGTACGGCCGCATTGGAAGATCTGGCAGATCGACGAGGTGCATCGGTAACGGGCTCCTTACCCTTGTTCGTTCTGGAGGAACTACCTGCAATGGAAGAAAAAGAAAGAAAATCAATCACTAAAATGACAGAATTTTGCTAAAAAAAATCCTAGCGAAATTTTGGCATGGCTCCGGGGCAATTCCGAAGAAAAGGGAAACACCCTGAAAAAAGATTGGAAGCCTGAAGATGAGTTCAACATCACCACGAGCTCATAATCAACGAAGGATTCTCAAAGAAAGCTTGAACTCAAACATTGCCGCGAGATCAAGTTAGTCTTCTCAAATCTCCGCAAGATCGGAAAAGAGCTCAACATTGCTGCGAGCTTCAAATTCCAGAACTTGCAAAGCTCCTCAAAATCCCACAAGACTAGGAAAGAGCTCAACATTGCTGCGAGCTTCAAATCCCAAGACTTGCAAAAGATTTTCAGGTGTGCATCATCATGCTCCCAATCCAATTTACAAAAATCATGCATAAAAAAAAAATCATCATGCATTAGACGCTAGGAAAACTTTGACAAAAAGTTTGACCAATTCCAACCCAACTTGGTCAAAACCAATCAAACTTTGTCTAAGTCAAAATTCATGTTGGCTTAACCTAGAGACTCTAACTGTTTATCTTGATGCATAAAAAAAAAAGTATGTGCATGAACATCTTGGATTGCATAAACCTCATTATCATGGTGAGTAAAAAAAAAAAAAAAAGAGAGAGAGAGAAAACCTCATTTAAAAAAAAAAATTTCTGGGCTGCAAGCCACGTGGCTATACGGTCCAGGCCGTACAGCAGCAAAAAAAAAAAAAGAAAAAAAAGAGAAAGAAAGGAAAGAAGAAAAAAAAAAAGAAAAAAAAAGAAGAGAAGGAAAAAAAAAGCGTGTGAAAAAAAGAAAGAAAGAAGGAAACACGTGAAAAAAAAGAAGAAAAAGAAAAGAAAAAAAAAAGAGAAAAGAAACTTTCTTTCTACTCCTATATGCAATTTCTTGAAAAAAAAAAACTTACTTGAAGCCATGGAGGAAGAAGAAGAAAAGCTTGAAGATCTTTGAAGAAAAGAAGGTCTTGGAGCTCTCTTGAAGACTTTTGCAAAAAGAAAGCAATAGGAGCAAGAGATCCCACCTCCCTTGCTTTTATAGAAGAGAGCAAACCAAAAGAAGAAAGAGGAGAAAAGTAAGGAGGTAAGTCCTAAAAATTGGCAACCTTCCCAAAAGAAAAGGAAACTTGGGATATTCTCTCCCAAAACAAAGATTCCTTGAGAAATTCTCTCCAAAAAGAAAGGGAATGATAGATATTCTCTCCCAAAGAAAGATATTTTGAGAGAATCTCTCCCAAAATCAAGGAAACTTGAGAAAATCTCTCAAAGTAAGGATATTTTTAGATATTCTCCACCCAAAGGAGATATTTTTAGATATTCTCTACAAAAACGACACCATGTGAGATCTAAGCCATCTTTCAAAGCTTAAGGTCCCATGGGTTAGCCCATATGAGCCAGGTTTGACCACCTAGGCACTAAAAGTGGCTTTTAGTCAAAATTCCTCTTACCAAGAGCATACAAAAAAAAAAAAAAAAGGTTCCATGCCTCTTTTGAGTTGATTGGGCCATACAAAAATTCCAAGCCTCATGAGCTTCCAAAATCCAAACCATCCCACCTCATGAACCAAATTAAGCCAAAACCTTGAAATTGACATTCTTCCAAAATCCAAAACCGCTCCAATGGACTCAAAAAAAATTGTCCCAAAGAGTAACCAAAAAACCAAATCATGGTCCCCTAACTTGCCACATACAGCTTGTTAGGTCAGAAGGCCAACCAAAAACCCACTTTCGGTCCCCTAACTTGTCACATACAGCTTGTTAGGTCACAAGGCCAAAATCAAAAAACCAAAAACCCGACCCCCTAACCTGCCACATACAGCTTGTTAGGTCACAAGGTAAAAAAAAAAAAACAAAAAAAAAAAAAAAATCCTACTTGACCGCCTGATGCGCCACATAAAGCCTTTAGGTTCACAAGGTCAAAAGGGAAAAACCAAAACCCAAAAAATTCAAAACCCAAAATCCAAATCCCAAATGTCAATTCTCAAAACTTTGCCTTGAAATGGTACGTGATCCCTCCCACTACCATAAAATCCCCTGGAAGCTCAAAAGGCTACTCTAAAAAAAAAAAAAAATGCTCAAAGACTCTTGGTCAAGTCAGAAGCTCTTCTTCAAGATTCTCTTCGAGGCACATCGACTGCAAAAGCCATCGTCGCTGTACCTCGAGGGGGCATTTGTTGACACAAAAAATGTCACTTTGCCTCTTCACACCAAAAGCTACATGGAGCCGCATCCTACCCCAAATAGGCAGGCGCCACTTCAAACATCAGATCTTGTCAGAATCAAACAAAAACTGCAAGGTCATTCAAAATAGCCAAAAGAGAGGTACACAAGAAGTTTCGGGCCATTCCGACATCATTTGGCCTAGCTTCACTTCTCCAACAGCTCCCGGCGGCGACAATGTCGAAGACCCCAAATCTTCGATCAGAGCCTACGGATGGTCTCAAAATACCTCCGAAAGGCTACATGTCAAGTTTCAAGTCAAACCGACATCGTTTGACCCTCCATCAACTCTCAAGCAGCAAAATCAAGCCCTTAGGTAGCGAGAATTACCGAGGTCGTCACTCATCAAACAAAGCACATGGGCGGCTTCTACATACCTCCAAAGGGCTGCACATCAAATTTCAGGACATTCCGATGACGTTTGACCCAGTTTCGATGCTCGGAAACAAAATCAAGCCTACCAGCGGCGGAGCACCCCGGGACCATGACACCCAATTCAGAGCTTGTGGATCATCTCAAAATGACTCCAATAGGCTCCCCGTCGAATTTCAGGTCAATCGGACATCGTTTGACCAGAAGTCAAAGCTCGGCATTTCCCTCGTGGTGAAATCAAAGTCAAGCGTTTGCGGGACCCCAAGCGGCTTCAAAACCTGAACAAAAGCCTATGGTTGGTCTCGTCTACTGCTCAAGAAGCTACACGTCGAATTTCAGGTCATTCCGACATCATTTGACCTAGTTTCGACGCTTGACAAAAAATCGGGAGTTCTCCACAGCAAAGTCTTCGGCTTTTCAGAAAATGGGAAACTTTGCAATCCGATTTGCACGGTTTCCCGTCAGGTTTTCTTGAGGGAAATTCAGCCAATAAATGAGAGGAAATTCCAAGAAAAATGCAGGAGAAAACAGAAGCGAAAAATGACGAAAAACGAAGAAGAACAGGCGACCGGAAGGCGGCTGACCATGGGGCACAAACCCCATGGTCACCGGCGACCATGGAGGTCCGGGCCGCCGGACCTCGCCCAAAAACCCCATTTTTCGGGTATCTTTCGCGTCCCGAGTTGATTGGCCCTTATGATTTTTCCAAATTCTGATTTTTTGAGCATGAAATCCGTCGATCTTCGTCGACATCGTGGATCCGCCGTCGGAATCATGGAATCATCATCCGACACCCCAAAATTGTCAACCGACCGATCAAGAAAATGCACTTTCTGTCCGACCGATCGAGAAATCGACTGGACAGATGTCGCCGGCTTGTTGATATTAATCGAAGTCTGAAATTGCATGATCATCCGATGTCGATCAACATGAAGATCCATCGATGATCATCGCAAAAAGAATTCCAAAGGACGCGGCGCGGCCCGTGACTCTTCAAGCGACCGGGAGACCATTTAATGCTGTTAATTGACTTGTTTATGGCAACTTATTACAGTCATTAACTCATTATCTTGGACGGCCCAATCAAAAGCAAGCGAATGGGAGTTACAAATCCAAGTATTCATGGCATTAAAACCATGAAACTCCCCTCATTATGGAGATTAAAGGCAACTAAATGCCCATCAAATTCAAGGAAAAAGGAGTAACCAAATCAAGAAATTAAAAACTTGTAACTCCTCCCATCATGAGCATTAATACCATAAATGCTCATAAACTCTCCTAAATGGCTACCAAATGCCTATAAATAGGAGGCCATTCCAAGGAAAAGGGGGCCAAGGAAAAAATTATCCAAAAACTCTCCGAAAAATCCAAGAAAAATCCAGAACCTCTGCAACAAACTCTCCTCTATTGAAGAAAACTCTGCTGCAACAAGCACTACAAGGTGATCAAAGCCCCTTGGGGGGCCACCCCCCCAAGGCCACCTCTCCTTCTATCCAACATGGCTAGATGCGGCTTTTCAGCCCGTCTACTCAGCTTTTTACCGGATATAGGACCTTACCTTGGTCCTTATCCTCTAAAAATCTGAGGTTGGAGCCAAACCAAGAAATCAAGCATCAAAGTTCTCATCTGAAGGACGATGGCGGAGTCCATACATGACTCGCGACCGTCGATCTGAACGGGTCCCCCCACAATCACATGAAAAGTTAGATTCCATTTCTTTCTTTTCTATTGTATTGTATTTTTTCTTAAAGAGACACAAAATTCACATTTCTTGTCTTTTCATTATTGATGAGATTTGTAAACCGCCTTTCACGGCACCAAAATCGCCTTTCACGGCAAACAAAGAAAATCGCCTCTCACGGCATTCAAAACAAACTTGTCTCTTTTCTTTAAAATATGTGTGCAATGGAAAGTTAGGAAAAAGTTGATTTCCTTTCTACTTGTGAAGGTGAATCTCCGGATCACTACTCTAAATTCCAAGTAGAAAAGAAAATCTGGCATACCCACAAAATGCTGATACCCGCCTTTCTTTCTTCCCTCTCCCTCCTTCCGGACCTCGACAGACCCGGGGCGGATGGCAGCGGAGGAGGAACGGAGGGGCGCGGTCCATCAATGGGGAAGGTTGCTTACTTGTAGGTTCTCCAAATGGGCAAGGTGAGCTCAAAGGGAGTCTTGGAATGGAGGGCTTTCTCTAGCAATGGTATCAATAGAGAGCTATGGTGATGAGGAAGAAGATGATGATCTCAACCTCTCAATTTGTGCAAGGTTCGTGGTGGATTTGGTGATGGGAGGCAAGGGCAAAAAGGAAGAAAATGGAAACCCTAGGTTGAGATTGGAGTTGAGCTAAGGAAAGGGAAAGGAAGGAGAGAGTTCCCTTTTTTTTTATTATAGAAAAGTGGGGTTGGGTCCCACCACTTGAAACTTTCAAGGGCTGAAATCTTGGCTTTCGAGGCTTCTAATAAATTCGACGAAGAAGAGAAAAGTGGTCGTTGAAATATCTAGTTTCCAAAAAGTATATGTTTCGCGGGTTTCGGGGATATCAAGTTTTGGGTACAGATTTAGTGCACAATGATTGTTCTGCCCTCAAGGCTAGGAAATCGGGTTCGGGATCTCGAACAGGGACGGGATCATCATAAAAGTTGTTGAGATTAACAATACAAATAAAACAAGATTCAAAACAATGAATGCAAGAATCTCCGATAAATCCCCAAGCACATACAAGGTCATAAAAAGGAACCCCCCAAAGGGCCCCACTAATTACTAAGCAAATCAAAATTCCCCAAAGCTATATCAAAATCTATTTTATTCCCAACTTAACCAAAATCCACTAAACACGCTTAAAACTAAGACACAACTTAATTAATGCTAATCGAGGTCACTCGGGACGGGGTCTTATAGTGTTGGTTTCTGATTTTTTCAGGTGCTGTTTCCCGTTCCAAACCCTGCGAGGCGTTTTCGAGCCTAAGTGTTGGAAAATCCTATATTTCGTTTCTAATTCTCTAACCGGGAGTCCTATTTGCGAACCGTTAGTTGCCTCAAGTTTCTCTACCATCAAGTGAAGTACTTGCGTAGATTTTCGATTTTCCCGTGGGCCGTTTCCCATTCCGGACCCCCAGCGGTCCGTTTTCGAGCCTAAGTAGTGGAAAATCCTATTTTTTTGCTTCTAATTCTCTAACCGGGAGTCCTACTTGTGAACTGTCAGTTCCTAAAAGTTACTCTACCCTCGAGCTAGTTTTTGATTTTTCTGAGTGCCGTTTCCCGTTTCGGACCCCTGGCGGGCCGTTTTCGAGCCTAAGTATTGGAAAATCCTATTTTTTCTCTTCTAATTCTCTAACCAGGAGTCCTATTTGCGAACCGTCAGTTCCTACAAGTTACTCTACCCTCGAGCGAAGTGCTCGTACCGGTTTCGAGTGCCGTATCCCATCCCGAGGTGTTGAAAATGCTACATTTCAGTGTTTATAAATTTAGACTAGTTATTATGTTAAAATTTCAAGAGAATAATCTACTAAGCAAAGGGTCGCTTTATGATCTCCAGTAGATTTGCCATCACCAGCAAAAGTAGTCCCTCTCGTGATGTCGAAATAGCTGGTCGGATCTATCGCTGCCGCAACTGCCAACTGTTGAACGAGGGCCTCAAGTACACGTGTCCTCCTGTCCTGCTCAGCTTGCCTACTAGCCTACTCAGCTAGCTACTCCCACAGAGCGATCACCTCAGGATGCGGTGCCCGAGACTGTGTGGAAGATGAATAGGTCCTCGTATATATCTCATACCCATTTAAGTATCCCGACCACTTCCTAAGCACATCAACAAAAATTTGTTCCTCAGTCATTGGAGCTGTGATTGCTCCTCAGTCCACTGCACCAAGGCCTCTTGCCATTTAAATCAATAAGGGATTTAGAATGCTTTTATGGCATTATTGATCATGATTGATTTATTAGTAGACATACATGTCTTTGTTAAGTAATAGGCGGCGCTTGACCGTAGTGGGTGTCGTTTACCCACTCATTACTCTTTTGTCTATAGTGTGTGTCGTGGAAGAACTGAGTAATAGGCGGCGCTTGACCGGCATTATGTGCCATCTGTCATTTGAAATAGCTTTGTATTAGATATGAACCTAGCTACATATTGATAAATTAATAAACTTAATCAAGTTTCTTCATATGAATATAATTAGTACCATCAGAGACATCCTCGATGCAAATGACCTGGATCCACTAGTATGATTATATGGCAGCTTGGCTCGACTCTCTTGAGCTTTTTTCGACTTCGCCTGCATAGAAAAATAATAATACAATAGCAGTCATTTATAAAATCATTACTAATAGAATTACGTTGGAATATAATTAATTGTTGTAGATAACATCCCAAAGTAACCTTCCAGGCCGGTGATTCTCAGCACTGCGAGACCATCAACTGCCAGTCAGCTGGATCACAATCCTCTACCGGATGGTCCTGGGGTCGGGGAACCCCCTGCTCTAATAGCTCAAGATAGTGACTATGTAGCTTGTACTTCCAACTCCTATACAAAATCCCGCATTGGCGATCAATGTCCGCCCTGAGCTGCATATCACCCTTGTAGTCCCCGATATCAAAAATTTGCTGCAATTAGGGGAGAGCCATATAAAGAATAGTAATAACAAAATATAATCAAATATTGTAATGAGGAGCACAACTATAATCAGTTTGGTTGATACTTCTCATTTCAGTTTACCTGAACTGCAGCAATGACGACAAGCTTGATCCCATTGTCAAGCTTCTTCCAACCATGGGGCCTGACTGGGGAAGCCTTTCTAATGGCTAACCCAAGATGATTAACCAGTAATGGGGCATGTTCCCCTTCTAGCCTATGACTGGAGATGGGGATCGGGAGTAGGATGTTATGACCCAGCTGTCGCCTCAGCTTTGCTGCACTCTTCCCTAGCATAACACCCCTTATATGGCTCAGAACCTTTGAGACTGGGGTTGATGCTGCTAAGATGACAGTGCTAAACAAGTTAGTGAACACAAATCATTAAATTGAAGTGAATTTAGGATTTTAAAAGGTCATAATTTTCTCACCTACGCTGCTCCTGACTGTATGAGGACTTGGCGGAGGCTGGAACGACTGAGGCTAGGTCGGCGAGGGTTGTGTGGTCGGAAGCTGAATTGGCAGAGGCTGGGTGGCTACCAAATCAGGGGTGCTCCCTGATCCTCTAGACCGTGTAACTAGAAGACTAGCTGACGGAGGTTGTGTCGAGGCCTCAGGTGTGCTCTCTACACGAGCTAACCTGAGTATAGTTGCGATACTCTGAGCACGTTTCACCCTCTTATCATTTCCATATATGCAATCTGGTTTAAAGCAAAGTGACAAGGAAAATAAATAATTATTAGTAAAAATCAATAATATTAGTAAAGTGAATGTCAGCAATTTACATTAAATGGAAATGGAAATCATTTTAGCATGAGTGTCACCATCAAAACTAATATTTTAAAGTACATTTCATAGACATTCACAGAAAGACTACCTCATCCGATTGAGACCAAGATGTCTCGTCATCTACATCATCATCTTCGGGGGGAATGTAGTTCTCATCCTTATCATTCCCACTAACTTTCCTCTTTCCCTTCTCGTTTGTCTCTTTAGCCGAACCAAATATAGCATGTGCGGTCGGCGGGAGCGCTAGAGATGCAAGTTTTTATGCATTCTGCTTAATTATTTTTTTTTCTCTTTAATAAATAATTGGATGCTTGCACTTGACTGTACAACTCTCCTGGTTTGACCCATTTTTTCCCTTCGTTTGGCATCTTTTGTAACTATGATATATATAAATAAGCATAAAATGTGAAATGTAGAAATGTTTTATCCATATATGAACAAATCAGAATAGAAATTGAAATTGAAGACAATGTCATTATGTAAGACAAGATCTTTATTAATTTACTTAATCGTTACATGTGCAAAACCTGAAACAAACACTACATGTCATACTCCATGTCAACATCTTCTTGACTATGAACATCGTTTTCTTCTTCATCTTCGTACTCTGGCAGTTTTTCATCCTCGTCTTGGCCATCCACGTCTCCTGACTCATCACTGAGAACGATCTCAGGATCTATATCATCCCTAGAGTATTGGACACTAGTATCATCGATGAGGACTGGGACAACAAATGTCGTTTCGTCCTGCTGAAATACATCATTAGGCACATCATCATCGTTGTCGTCGTCATTCCGCTTAGCGGGTACATCCCATACTCCCCGAGGCTTAACCCGTTCTACGACTCCAATTTTTTCCTCTGCTGGTGTCATTGACATAGAAGACTTGTGTCACCTGACTTGGTAGGACAAATGGATCATCCGTGTGCCAACGACCCGTGATATCAATGCTTGTAACATGGTCTTCGATGTTTATCTTGTGCTTGGTACTCGTGTTGTACCATTCACATTCAAATAAGAACACCTTACCCCCGTGCCGATAGGACGATTCACAGACTTTGTAGATGTAGCCATAGTAGTCATGTTTCTCCCCTTCGTATTCTCCTTCCATAACCAAGCCACTACTCTGGCTCCTACGACATTTCTCACGGTCTATAGTGTGGTATCAGACGCAATTGCAATCACATCCCTGGTAAAGATTCACTTGGGATCTAGGGTCATTTGCTAATGACCACATCTCATCAAAAGCTTCTAGTGACCCTAGAGTTCGCAATTGATTCATCTACATAAGCAGATTAAGACAAATGTATTAGACTAATGTTATTTGAAATGTAATCCAATAATATCTAGCAATTAAAATGATAAGATTTTATATGTCTTACACGTTGTTTGAACTATTTTGCAAATTCTTTTCGTTGTATCTGTCCGACATCTCCACCTCTTTAATCTTGCACTAAATTCTTGTGCTCCCTGTTTGAGAATTTTCCGCAAGTATACGGTTGTCTCAAGTAATATAGACTATGAAAGTCCGAATATCGTTCCCACGAGGATCCTTACAAGAGAAATAACAATGATTAATGAAAAGGAGTATCAACTCAAATATAGCTAACAAATGCAAATGGAGATAACAAAAACAAGAAACAAGAAACAAGATAATAACAAGGAAAGTAAAAAAATCCAAATTAAAAGGAAACAAGAAACTAGATAACAAAGAGATGTAAGTAGAAATAAAAGAACAATGTTAGTAACAAGTTAGTAACAAAGTTAATGACAAAAGAAAAATAACAAGGTTAATAACAAGAGCAAATGAACAATGTTAGATAGATCAAATGAGTAAGTGTGTGAAAATAAGTGAAAGATCAAGATAGAAAAAAACTAAAAGCATCCATGAAAACTAACTAATAAGGAGAACAAGATAGAAAATGAGTGGATGGAGATAAAAAAGAAATGTGCTAAAAGTGTAAAATCAAAGGAGGAATAAAAAGAAACACATAGAAGGTATGAACAAATAAGCTAATGGATATGATGGTGTGGATAGAGAAATGGAGTGTGAGAATTAAAAGAAGAAAATAAGTGTGTGGGAATGTGAATACAATTAAACTAAAGCAAGTAAAATAAGCAACAAGCAATACTAATGGATAGATTGAATCATCTAGAATCCACTAAGTGACACTAATCCAATGCTAATGCTCTTCTATTTTCCTAAACAAATACTCAAATCTAATGACAAATCAATGCTTAGATTTGGAAAATATAACTTTAAAGCTCTAAGATAGAAATTAACAATCTAATAGCCAAGATTTTCTTCCCTTCATAAAAGAAAAGATTCCTAATAACTATCTATCAAAAGTAAGCATAAACCATCAAAAGATATTTACTCCTAAGCATGATTTATCAAACCTAAGCATATATAGTAAAAAGAATGCTAAGATAAAAAAATAAGCATGAAAGGTTGCACAATGCAATGAAGACAAATCTATTCTAACATATTAAGCACATAAACAAGAGAATTAAAATAAAGAGCATAAGCAAAAAGAATAGGATCAACTTAGCTTCATCTAGAAGATCCAATCAAAGGGATTAGCCACCCATTGGAGAAGACAAAGCTTTCATTACAAATCTTCAAATTTTACAAGGCTTTCCTCACTTTCTCTCTACAATTGCTCTCAATTACATGAATAGCTTAAGTAAAGAGGAGGAGGCTCTCCTTGCTTGTGTCTAATGCCTAGAGCTCCCTTCCTTATATAGAGACATTTGCCTTGCTCTTTTTGGTTTCTTTCCGATGTGGGACTTCACAAGAATGGAAATATGAACATATGAATGTAATTCTTGTGTTAGAAAACAGTCCCCAGATTGATGTGCGATTTTGACCCCAGAAACGTCCGAATTGGGAAAAATGTCATGAAATATGATTTGTAGATCTTAGAACAAGCTTTCCAATGCTTCTGAGATCACCTCAATCAGACATTCGAGTGAAAAGATATGGTCAAAATACCAACCCAGGTCTTTCATTTTTCTTCTTATTGTTGGCTTATCTTTGTCATTTCTTCATCCAATTGTCTTCCAAACTTATCCTTACTCTCTTTAACTCTTGAATATCAACTTTAATCTTCAAATTAATCTTCAATTAACACCTACAAAGAGAAATTAACATAATTGAGAGTATTTTTTAACATATTTTGTATGGAGGCCATTGGAACTCATATAAATGCATACAAATGGCTATCTATAATGGAAAGATGTAAGCAAAGCATGATGAGGAGGAAATTTATTATTTTTATGCTAAAAGTAGTGTTTTGAGTTCTTTTATCTCTGAAACCTCATAAAATAATGCTATGAAAGTGTATTTTTTTGTGAACTGCAAAAAATAATTTTTTTTAAAAAAATATTTACAGGCAATTGCCTGTGTGCAATGCAGTACCACTCCCTACTCAAGATAGCTTTTAATGAATAAGTAAAAGTAGAGAATGAATAAAGGAGTTAACAAGCAATGCATAAATATGGCTGGATTGAAGCACATATTGTAGATACGGCTCCACCTTGGGGCATTTATTCAGCACAAACCAATGAGCCATGTCACGCTCTCTTTGAGAAGGATCATGTGCCCTTGGCATCAGTCCAATGGTGTGAGAACCCGACCCCTAATCTCTTGGATTAGTGTTGTTTTATTTGTGGATTAGTTTCTTTTAGTGGGATTAGTATTTGTTGGGTTGAGTTTGTGAGCTAGAATGAGTTTTCTTCTAGTTTTGGGCTTTTGAGTACTTTGGTAGCTTGTGGGGCCCTTTGGGGTTCCTTTTTCGGCTTTGCATTTACTTGTGAGATTTTCCCGATTTGCTTCGTATTGTGTTTTTGGCCCGTTGCATTCATCTTGAGGAATCCTACAACTTTCATGTTGATCCCATATCCATTTGAGAACCCAAAAACCCAATTTCTTGGCCTTGAGGGCAAAACAGTCTTTTCACACCAAATCTGTACCCAAAACTCGATATTCTCGAAATCCGTGAAACATATACTTTTTGGAAACTAGATATTTCGACGATCATTTCTTCCTTCTTCGTCGAATCCATTCGAGGCCCACAAAGAGATGTTTTACCCTTGGCAAGTGTTAAGTGAAGTAGGACCCACACCCACCCATGTTATAAGAGGTCTCTCCACTCCCTTTCTCCCTCATTTCTCCATTCCATCGACTGAAACTTCCCAGCTACAGTGCCAGCAGCCCTCTTCTCCATTTCTTCCATTTCTCTTGCTCTAATGGAGCCTCCAAGCCACCAATCCGACGAGGGAACTCCGGCAACTTCGTCTCCTTCATCTCCTCTCTTGTTTGACACCATTTTTGTGGGAAACCAAGGTGGGCAGCCCCTATTGCAAGCTTCTTCTTGTTCATTCATGGCCTTAGAGGTAAAGAATCCTTCCCATTTTCCTTGTATGTGCTATGGCTTTCCCTTAGGCTCTATTTCTTAGTTTGATTTGAGCCCATTCATTGTCTTCCTTTGTTTAACCCATTTTAGGGTTTGTTTCGCGGGTTTTTGTAGAGATTGTGGATCTTGAGCTTGAGAGGTGATTAGAAGCTTGATTTGCTAGCTTGGGACCCAAGGCAAGTGGATGAATGGATGGTTTTAATGTTATCAAAGTTTTATGAGAAAACCCTAAGTTTTATTACTTGTTCTTGATCATTGAATACATGTTTGCACATATGCTTCTTGCCATATATATATTGATTTCGAAATTTGCACATCAATGGTTGTTTCTCTCTTGTTAATTTCTTGGAAAGGTATGCTTTCATTTTGTCAAAGTTGCTCATATGGTCTTGAAAAGAATGGGGTTGGTTTCTCCACCCATGTTTATGTTTACTAGCTTGTATGGATTGAAATAGAAGTTCATTTAAAGAGTTTGGCCAACTAATCTATTGTTTTGGAAATGGGATCAATGGTTTTTAATTACCCCTTGATTATGGCAAATGGAGATTCTCCCCTTTGGTTTGGTTTTAAATGAGAAGAAAGGAGATGTTTAGTTAATTGTTTTCATTGGAGCTTTCATGAGGAATGGGGTGGGCTAAGTCATTCAATGTTTTATAAACATTGGTAGAGTATTTATTATCCTTGTGATAGCCTATATGAATATTGTGAAATGGTTTCCTTCCCCTTTTTCTTTGCACTGGACTTGACATGGAAGTAGTGATGGATAGAACTCAAAAATGGGGATTTGGAGAAGTATAAAGAGATGTATTGAAGTAGCTATTTAGCTCAATGTTAATTTAAGGACCTGGTGGACGTGAGGAAGGTGGTTTGAGGAGGAAAATGACTCAAAACTGAACACAGTGAGCATTTTCGTAACTGGCGGTCAGCTCACGGTTAGCCAGCGGCTAACCGCCGAATGCATCGGCGGCTAACCGCCAGCTAACCGCGCACCGCGGTGACTTTTCCAGAGAGCATCATTTTCCACCTGAAAACGCGGTCAGCCTCACGGTTATCCAGCGGCTAACCGTCGAACCCATCGGCGGCTAACCGCCAGCCAACCGCACAATCACGGTTCCTTTTCCCGAGAGCATCAGAATTCTCACCTGAAATTCGGTCAGCTCCACGGTTACCCAGCGGCTAACCGCCGAATGCATCGGCGGCTAACCGCCAGGTAACCGAAATTCCCCAGATTTCGAAAAGCTCCCCGCTCGAACGATCTCTCCGGTTCGTTCGAGCGTTGAGCTTTGTCGATCAAAGGAGATTCACTAAGCATTGTATGAGGCCATTCGAGAAAGGAACCATATCACAAGGATGTCATTCGAAGTTTTGAAAAGTGTAAAAGTGCATAAGGAGCCCGGAATGTCTTCTAACTCAAGGAGTACCAAGTAATTGTTATAATCGGCATACGGGACCCCTATTCACTTAAATAGATCTTGAAATTAATACTTTTCCCGAAATTGTCATAGTTCATTGTTTCACCTCTTGTCCCGAGATTTGCATTACATGACTTGTTTTCCCGAAAGCATTGAAGTTACATTAGTAACAGTTACTTGTCCCGAAATGTATTGCCCGATATGATATGACAGTGTGCCCTTGAGCACCCCCGTTTACCCGTTTATTTACTGTACTTGATTACTTGATATGTCTCGATTGGTTTTATCCTATGAGTCGGCATCACTAAGCTTGGATACCTTGCCAGTCTGATCCACTGACTTGGAAATCCCTCTCCCGTCCCGCCAGCTGCAGTTTGGATCCCGATACCCGGTTATTACCGTGGTCCCGTCCCGATACCCGGTTCGCTACCGCGGTCCCGTTCCCGTTCCCGTATAGTTATTATTGTATATATGATTAACGTTGAGTCTCCTCACCTTGTGTGACTGAGACCAACGTCCCGCTCTTGTCACTTCGGTGATAGAGGACTTAGCTTCTTGTGATTGCCATCTTGCCAGTTCCCGATTCCTTGGATACCCGACATGTTTTATATTGCTTACTTGCTTTCCGATAAATGATTCATTTTCTTTATGAAAGTTGTTATTTAAACAAGTGTTAATATTCTCCAATGTAAATTCAGTATTATTATATTGTCTTCTGTTCTTCGTACCCGCACATGTTTTAAATGAATGCCGGTTGGGCGAATACCCATGCTTTTACATATGTTTCAAACGATCGATTGTTTTACTAGATTTATGTGATTACACATGTTTTAAATGAACACCCGAATTGTCAAATACCCATGCTTTGAAATATGTTTCAAATGACACTTGTCTTGCCAGATCACTGTGTTTATACCGGTTTCAAATGAATATCCGATTTGTTAAATATCCCTGCTTTGAGATATGTTTTAAATGAACACCCAGTTTTATTAAATATCTGTATTTTTACATATCTTTCAAATGGACTTTGGTTTTGCCAGACTGCTATGGATACCCGATTTGTTGTATACTTGTGTTTTTACTTAAGTTTCAAATGAACGTTTGTTTTGTCAAACCACTATATTTATACATGTTTTAGACGAACACCCGATTGTCAAATATCTATGATTATAGATGATTGCAAACGAACACATGTTTTATTAGATGTTCATGTTTTACCCGTGCTTGAATGAATACAAGTTTTCCCCGAGGTTCCCGACTTTGTACCCGTTTAATTATATGCAGCACTTGATCGATTAGCATGATTTATTATATGTTTTACTCTTTAGTATATTTGTTATCTTTTCATCCACCTGCCAGACCGTCGTGTCTGACCCACTACTTTTGGTACTCAGGTTCAGATTTCTTCGCCCCGAGTTGAGTGCCTTTGTTGGCTGTAGAGCCATGCCTTGCAGGTTGTTTTGTCGGCTATGTCATGTAGACATTGAGCTTGACATCGGAGCTACGTCACATTTGGGTAGTGGTTTATAGCTTCTTGTTGTATGGCTTTTGTTAGCCTTTTCTTGGGATTCTTAATTAATGTACATTGATAATTGTAACTTGAACATATTTGGGAATGTAATATCCTGTTACTGTCAGCTCCGTAATTTATTGTGATGGTTACTCCAGTCTGATATGATTCTTGATATAATAGCTATACGCTAAAGGTTGAGTGCGACGCGGAATCCGATGGCCACGGACTTCGGGTCGCAACACCACAAATGCTTCCGCAAAATATTCAGAATGTGTTGTCTTCACACACGCGGATCTTGGGAGAAGTAAAATACAATTATTCCTTAATCCCATCTCCCGCCCCCGAGGTTTCGGTTCGGGGGCGTGACAAATGGGACGGACAATTTGTGTGAAGACCGACATCCCTGGGCCACGTTCGCCACCATCATCATAACACTCTACTCGATCTGTCTTCCTTAAATACATTGAGCAAAAAGTGAGACACTCTTTGACAATGTAAGCCTCGACGATCGAACCTTCAGGCCGAGCTCGGTTGCGAACGTACCCTTTTAGGGTCTTCAGAAACCCTTAAACAACCAATGATAACAATTACGATTTTCAATGCAAGGCAATTGCACTAATACATAAATAATTAATAAATGGTTATCAACTATTACCTTTCTATCAGGTACATCCACCGATATTAGACCGGTCCACCAAGCATGGCCTCGCGTGGAAAGTGAACCGATAGATGAACCATCACATCAAAGAAAGCAGGAGGAAAAATCCTCTCCAGCTTGCACAATATTAAAGCTATCTACTCCTCCAATTTTTTCAAATCATCGTGTCTTTGTGTTTTTGAGTAGAGGTCTTGGAAAAAGTTGCCTAACTCAAACAATGTTTTACATAAATCCTTATTCAGAAAGCCATGCATGCCAATAGGAAGGATGCGTTGGATAAGGATGTGGCAATCATGGCTCTTTAAACCAGCTAATTTATCATTTCTCGAGGTTACACACCTCGAGAGGTTCGCCGCATAGCCGTCTGTGTATTTGATCGACTTCAAGAATTCATAAAATCCATCTCTATGTTTTGGTTCCAGAGTGTAAGAGCATGCAGCTTCAAGCTGGATCCATCGCCCCTCTCCACTAGATCAACTCTAGCTTGATGCCCATATTTTTCAAATCCTTACGCTCTTTCTCGGTGTCCTTGTTTTTGCCCTTTATGCCCAAAATTGTTCCAACCAAAGCTACACAAATGTTCTTCTCAATGTGCATAGGATCAAGGTTGTGTCGGAGTTTTTTACATTTCCAGTAGGGCCATTCAAATAGGATGCTTTTCTTAGTCCAATTTAATTCTCTAGAGTCACACGGTCTTTTGTTATTCTTGCCAAACTTTACCGGTGCTAGTTCTTCTAGCTAGTCTAGTACCTTTCGCCCTGGTAAATCCAAAGAATTCTTTTTACGCCCAGGCTTACCGTTGAAGGCCTTGCTTCTACGCCATTGGTGGTTCAGTTCCAAGTATTTTTAATGGCAAATGTACCTAATCTTATCTTTCAACTTCACTCCTAACGAACTGTCGCTACACGAGGGGCAAGCGTTATAACCTTTTGTTCTCCACCTAGACAAGTTACCATACGCAGGAAAGTCATTTATCGTCCACATCACAGCCGCATGCATTTGAAAGGTCTGTTTAGTGGAGGCATCATAAGTCGATACACCATGATCCCACAACTCCTTCAACTCATCAACCAAGGGCCTCAGATTTACATCGATATCATTTCCCGGTGAGTTTGGTCTTGGAATAAGTAATGACATCTGTTAGAGTTTTTATTTTGTTGCAATTTGATAGGATGCATTCATTTTCATAGCTTGTCCTCTCATTCCTTCATGTTCTTATTCTTAGGATCTTCATGCATATTTCTCTTGCATAATTCTTGTTTTTATCATTTGTTATGCATGGTTTTCAAATCAGTTTTGTTTATTAAGATCATGGAGTTTTGATTTCAGATTTTCAAGCCTCTAAGTGTTTAAAATCTTTAAGTTAAAAAATCTCTCAAGCTTTCCGAAGTTCCCTTCTTTAAATCTTTGTTTTATTTGGAGTTTTCATGGCTTTAGAAATTCAGTTTTCATCCTTGTTCAGTCATGAATTCATGCTTGAGAAATGTATCTCAAAGTCCCCTGGAAAGATGCCCTCTTAGTTCCAAGTTTCTAAAAAATCAGGAATTCTGGGCAGTCACCAGGTCGACCTGCCTGTGTGGCCGGTCGACCGGGCCAAGGGACCCGGTCGATCGGGCACACTGCGGGTCAACAGGGATTTTTGAGCTGTAGCCTCTCCAACGGATTTATTTATAGCCGTTGTGTGTACCCAGTCGACCCGGCCCTGTACCCGGTCGACTGGGCACTAGCCGTTGGGAACTTTTTCATTATAAAAAGTGGCTTTTTGTTTGGAAAGAGTTGCTGAACTTTCAAGGACTTTTGAGGCTAAAGTCTTACAACTTTTCAAGAGCATTATTGAAGGGATTATGAAGCCATTCCATTGATTCAACCTTTGATCTTCTGAATGCGTGTGCTTCCTTTATCCTAAATCTTTTAAAATCATGCTTTGTCTCTTTATCTTTGTTTTTCTTCAAATGCATGATTAAATAGATGCTTACCTTTGGAAGTGTTGTGTTTCATAACATGCTTAGAACTTTGAAATATTTTAGCTTTATGAATCCAACATATTGTTTGTGTTTCACATGAAATTGGTTTCTTGTTTCAAAACTAACTTGTTAGACTTAAGTTTATCTTCTTTAAAAAAAAGTTAGTTCACTTTAAAAAATTCATGTGTTTGTCAAACAACTCTTTCTCATACATATGATTATCATCTTTGCATCATTCAAAGTTTCATCTTTTGAAAAGAGAAAGAGTGATTTCTAGTATATGCATTATTCATAAACTTTGTCATTCATATGCATAGTCTAGAAGTTGAGTTTCCATTTTCTATTTAGCCTATTTAGAGGCACTCCATTGCAATTACATTGTTCTCTTAATCCATGCATTCATAGGCATATTTCTTAAGAGAAAATCTTCTTGATTGTAAAGGTTGGTGCTTAGCCTTGAAAAGCATGCATAGTGTTGTAAAGGTTTATGCTTAGCCTTTGAAAAGCATAGTGATGTGTTTGTAAGGTTGAAGGTGAACCTAAACCTTATTTTGAGTTAGTGAAAATCCGGTAGGGACACCGGGAGTGGATGTAGGCATGCTGGCCGAACCACTATAAATGCTTGTGTTATGGTGATTGTCTTTTTGCTTACTTTTCATGGTTGTTGCTCTCTTGTTTGATTCTACTATTCTTCATCAAAGCATAAGAGATTTAAAAGCAAAGAAAATTAAAATTGGTCTAGTAATTGAGCTCACCCTATTCACCCCCCCTCTAGGAATAAGTAATGACATCATCAAGAATGGCTCCTTCATGCACATCCATGGTGGCAAATTATAGGGCATAAGTATGACAGGCCACATGCTATAAGAGGTGCTCATGTTACCGAAAGGATTGAATCCATCGGTGGCTAACCCCAGCCTCACACTACGTGTCTCTTGGGCAAACTCTGGATATTTCTTATCAAATTCTTTCCATTCCACTAAATCAGCCGGATGCCGCGCTATCCCATCATCAACGCGCTTATCACTGTGCCATCTCATCTCTGTGGCTTTCTTCCTTGACATATACAATCTGCGTAACATCGGTGTCAATGGGAAGTAACGGAGCACCTTCTCAGAGATCTTCTTTCGCTTGCCATCATTGACCTTGTACCTAGGCTCTTCACATTCTGGACATTTATCCAATTGAGCATTCTCCTTCCAATACAACACACAATTGTGTTTGTAGGCATCTATGTTCTTGTATCCCATGCCCAAGTCACATAATAATTTTTTCGCCTCGTAAACTCATGCCGGCACCACATGACCTTTGGGTAAGAAGTCCTTAAAAATTTGCAGAACCTTGTCGAACGACTTATTGCTACACCCACTTTCTACCTTCACCTGCAATATCTTGATGACAAACGAAAACAGAGTATCTGAGCTTTTGCATCCTGGGTACAAGCCACATTGAGAAGCCTTCAACAAATTTTCAAAATCCTGCACATCCCTTTCTTGAGTATCTTCCTCCAAGTAAGTTCCCCTACGATGGTCCTCTATCAACTCATCGTATTCTCCTGATTCTCTTCTAATTCATCCTCGCTCTCATCTGAATCATCAGGTTGAACTATAGGTTCCCCGTGATATATCCACCGTAGGTGTGAAACCATCATTCCTTGAATGTGCAAATGATTTCTCACAGTTACATAGTCATGCTTTCGATGGTTACAACAGTCGTTACACGGGTAGTTAATCAACACTGCCCCGCTCGAATTCGCCTTTGCAAAATCAATAAATGAGTTCACCCCAGCTATGTACTCCGCACTAAATCGGTTCTGATAATGTAATATCCAACTCCTGTCCATATCTGACCTAATCACAAGTAATTAGAAATTAGAAATTAAAAGCAGCCTGCATGGGTCCCTCCATGGATAGGACTGAGAACATTCAATAGACTTCATATTTTTTAGTAGGGTCCTGAGTCCTGAAGCTCTCAAAGTGAAGCCAGGCGAGCAAGGCCCCTACTTTGCCATGTGTTAGCTTTTAGAGAGCTTCAAGAGGATGAGGATCCTTTAATATGGTGGCTCAATTATAATTAGCAGACGGTAAGGGTCCAATGGAGTTGATATAGAGGACAAACAGATGAGGTTAAATAGCTAGCTCCTGTAACACAGTCTGCTATTGGCTGGATTCCAATGTATCTCTCCACAAAAGATCGAGGAAAGAAATGAAAGAGCCGTTGTTGTCATTCCACTGTTAGATCTTTTGTAAATTTATTCCTGGAGAATCCTACTAGCAATACCAAAATTCATAAAGTTACTCCCAAGTAAGCAGGCATGAACACTAGTTTAGAATTTAGACCCGAATGGTAATTGGGTGAGTCCCAATCTAGTGAAGTCATTACTCTCAAATACCCATGTATGTATATATATGTAAGGGTATTATATATTTATTAACATATTTAATTTGTAAGTATCCTTTTAATATTTTCTTAATTCAAAATGGACACGAAAGAGTTGTAAGTATTGATGACGCTGGAGTCGGCCCTATTTTTTTAGCATATCTAAAAAATTTGTTAGAAGATACATGAATTTTTCGAATGTTGTCTTCTAGTTGGATACACAAATGCTTGAAGATCCATGTATATTTTGAAATTTCTTGTTACCATCTTAAAAAAAACCCCGTTTCATGACCTAACATCTTGTGGCTAAAACCTTATGCTGAAATTGTGTTTAAGTCTATACTCCGTAGGCTGACTCTTTATTGGAGGTGAGAAAGCCCAATGAATATTGGCATATTGCCTATTTGTGATGCACCCTTGTTGCATTTAGTGAGAAAATTGTGCAAGGATCCACTGATGATAAATCCAACCTGCTTATTCCACATGCCCCTTCCCCTAATAAACTCTCTTCTATCCAAATTTCACTCCGGTTGGAGTTCATCCACCGTTCACTTGAAGTCATTAAACTCACTGAGTAAATTATGTAGTTTGCATCTAAACGACCAACCGTTGAGAAAGTAAATTTTATTTACAGCACTGTGCACTCTTTGGTGTGTCATACAAGAGTTTAGATTTAACCTAAAGGTGCAAGTTTTAAAAAAAGTGAAGCATAGTCTCAACTTTAAAAAGTTTCTATGCTTGGATTCTCATTTTCTTTTTGTTTATTAATATATATATATATATAGAGCTTAGATGAAGTAGCTGTTTTAAGTTTTACCAAGTAAACATCATACAGTTTTCCATCATTTTCCCTATGTTTATGATCTTCCATTTGTAAGATGGATACCTATTCAATGTTCTGTTATTTATAATGGAGGGGTCTCTTTCTCCTTCTCTTTTTTTTCATTTAACATTTCAACTCCTGTCTTTGGAAGGAAGCTGGCAACTGCACACCAATAGACAGTTGAAAGTTTAGGGGATGAATGTGGCCAAAAGTCACCAACAAACAAGCTCCCCAACGAATATTATCTAGGAAGACAAGATCGAAGATATATGAGGTAACTGGCCTTCTCATGCCAATAAATTAGATGCGACTGTTGAATTGGACAAAGGAATCTTAATTTTCTATGTTGTGTCTTTTTAAACTCATACCATCAATGCAATGGCATCAACAGTACATGTACCATCTTTGAGAAACATTTGCTAGTAAATCCTAGTTATTCATTGGTGTATCTAGGTTCGGACCCCTTTCTTAAAAGATAGACCTATCTGCAGATCTTCTCCTCCACACCGGCTCCAGAAGCTCTTCCTAAAGGGGGCATTTGGAGAAGCTACCTCATTGGACTGGCTCCCTCAGGAACCTCATTTCCATGTGTTTGCAATGGTCACAGAAAAAGGAAGATCTGCTTTCTCCAATCAAGATTGTTGCCTAGTCTGGAGTCCCTAGCACTTTGGAAAGCATATGATGGGCAGCAGCTGTGCTTCCTTGATGGATGCTTCCGCAGACTGAAGTTTTTATATTTGACCAATCCTAAAGTAGGGTTACAAATATAAATTATTCCCCGCTACTATCTCTGCTTGCAAAAGCAAAGATGTTAACCGAGTATCGTATCCACTGGGACAAAAAGGCTAAGTTGTGTTGTTTCCTAAATTCCTAAACTAATCTTAGTAGAAAACGAAGTGTTGGTTTGATAGGTTTTGATTTCTAAATTAACAAATTAAAGACATCTTTGATTCAATCAGAGAAAAGATCTAAGGGTATGAATCCACTCTAACCTCTCACAATGGCAAGAACAGACCTAGGGTTTCACTAGCAACGCTAAAAGGACTCGTGCTGGTTACAAACCTTCAGAGTCAACAAATAATGGATGTGGATGTAAATCGGGACATAACCTATCTCTATGGCATAGATTATCCTAGATCTAACAAACACATTCATTCAAGCATTGTTATATGACTTAATATTCAAATCTACAAGATTAAAATACCAAAGAAAGAGATATTGCATTAATAGAATCTAATCAATGGATTAACATCTTGTCATATAACCAAAAGCGTTTAAAGTAAAACCCTAAACCTATACATCACCATAAACAAGAGATTAGGGCTTCATTGCAACCCAAAGATAAAAATTTAGTTACGCATGGCAAGAGGTTGACGAAGAATCTCTGATGAAATCCCCATGGATGCGCTTCCAAAAGCTCCAAAACCTTGCTTCAGACCTTTTCCCAAGATGTGAATATCTCTAAAACGAGATTAGGGCTTATATTTATAGGTTTTGGACCTAAAAATCTCTCAAAACGTGCTAGAGGCGGAGTCTTCATCCGGTCCGGGCGTCCGGACGCCAGGAATTTTTATTCTTGCGCGTCTTTGTGACCGGGCGTCCGGACGCCCGGTGTTTGGTGTTCGGACGCTCGGTACCAGTGAGCACCGGGTCAATCTCTGAGTGGGGGCGTCCGGACGCCCGGAAGCAGTGAGCTTGGGTCATCTAGATTTTTGGCCATTTTCTTCCGTCTTGCGCTAATTTCTTCCCAATGCACCTAGGGCACCTGTAAACATAAAAATAACATAAGGGTCTAAACTACCATTTCAAAGTATATCAAAGTCCTTATTGAGGGGCCAAAAATAAACATTTTAGGCTCTCATCAATATTTGAGGAAATTGAAACATCTAACCATGTGACGATACAGCGAGGAGCAATGCCTAGTATACAAGAGATATGTCTTTTATGACTGGGAAATTGAAGACACTACCCGGAGGCATTGAGCACTTCAGTGGCCTACAAAGGTTGCGTTTACGTGAAATGCCTGAGGAGCTCATAGAAAGGCTGAGAGCAGATAAAAGTCAAGAGCGAAAAAGGGTTCAGCACATCCCAATCATCATAAATGTTTTTTGGAGAGAAGGGAAACGGTTTTATGAAAACCCGAAGGCCCTGAATTACTCTATCAATGCCTGTTGTTGAAGCGAAAAATGCAGCAAGCACGAGGTAAGTGTCATCCAACTTATCTAAGGACCTATCTATTGTGAATTTGCTTTAAATTCCTATCAGAAGCTATGGGCTGAGTTCGAGAGACTTTGCACATTAGGACTCCCAATTTCTAAATGGCTGTGAATCGATAAAAAAATGCATCTAAATTCTGTTAAGTCTAGAATTTTAATTGCAAAAAGGTTTCCCAAGGAACGACCCCTTTTCATCTGATAGGACTCAGAAGTCCTATGATGCAAGTTCTCCTAATTCTCGTTCTCAAATTGGTCCTATTAGTCCTTAACTGAAATAAGTTGAAGACGAAAACATCATATGCCAAAACACAGGGAAAATATATATTTTATTTTCTCTACATAATTATAACAAGAGTGTAGGCTTCAATTGGGACTTATCTATGCAGAGATACCTAAGCCAAGGGGAGCCGCGCCTTTGAGATCCAAGCCATTTATCAGGCCTAGCCCAGAAGCTCAGTTAGCCATGAAACAGGGGATATGACATTTTATTTAGAAAGGAATGGTCTCACTACAATCTAAAGTCTAAACCTTATTCTTCCATCTGGACATAAGTAGGTGTGGAGATATTATTGTTGACAGCAACTCCAAAAAGGAAAACACGGTTGTACGTGTATTTTCATATAGTGTCTACTAGCATAGTATTATACTCACAAATTGAGATAGGTTGGACCTTTTATGAAATGTTTAAAGCATGGTATTGATGTTTATCTGATTATCTTGTTTCTTCAAAGCTTTTCTGTTGGGCCTGATCTTTTCTAGGTGGTAGGATGTTTCTTCGTGGTTTCTTTATTGATCTGGCTGTGTGTATGATGCAAGTCTTTACATCGTGTGTTCCTGCATAAACATGAGTGGAAACAAACGTCCCCTGGGAATATATCTTTTTCCAGGCCTTGAGCCACTGTAAGAATCGAGCTTCTGAATCGGCCTATACATATGGAATCTGAACTGTAATATCTTTTTGACTTAATAAAAGGTCCTACATCCATTTTTTCTTGATCTGAGAATTCAGATATTCTAACAATTGGTATCCATTAACATCCTTGATGAGAAGCAGCTAATATTACACATGACAGCTGAGCAGGACCATGGAATATCTCTTTCTTGAGTCATGAATGTGTGGGGTGTTTTCCTAATAGTAGGATTACGCTAATCTCGGTAACAGTACCAACTTAGCTTATCCTGATCTCGGTGTCCAAGCTCGGCAACAGTGCCAAAACACTTTTAGCTCGGTAACAGTACCAGCTAGGCATCTCATCTAGCCCGGCAACAGTGCCAGCTAGTACCAAACTTGAGCTAGCCCCGGTAAGAGTACCGACTAGGCTCACCTCGGTCTCGGTATTAGGCACCTCGGCAAACAGTGCCAGGATGCATCCGAATCTGGTGTCGGTATCATCTTCAGCTCGGTACGTCCACGAAGATGAGTACTAGATCATAATTGTACTTCCATAAAGTTACGGTTGCGTTACAGAACGTGCTGACAGACAAGATGGGTGCCGGATAATGATTAGGTGTCGTCTTTATCAATCACATCCACATTGATACGAGAGGTCATTTCTTGATCTGACTGGATAGTATCTCCACCTATCCCCACTAAGGGAGCGTCAGGTGAAACCTCCACCTATATACAGGGATACAAATCCTTTCTCAGGTACACTGTCACGCCCCCGAACCGAAACCTCGGGGGCGGGAAATGGGATTAAGCATAAATGTATTTTACTTCTCCCAGGATCCGCGTGTGTGAAGACAACACATTCTGAATATTTTGCGGAAGCATTTGTGGCGTTGCGACCCGAAGTCCGTGGCCATCGGATTCCGCGTCGCACTCAACCTTTAGCACACAGCTATTATCTCAAGAATCATATCAGACTGGAGTAACCATCACAATAAATTACAGAGCTGACAGTAACAGGATATTACATTCCCAATATGTTCAAGTTACAATTATCAATGTACATTAATTAAGAATCCCAAGAAAAAGGCTAATAAAAGACATACAACAAAAGCTATAAACTACTACCCAAATGTGACGTAGCTCCGATGTCAAGCTCAATGTCTACATGACATAGCCGACAAACCAACCTGCAAGGCATGACTCCACAGCCAATAAAAACACCCAACTCGGGCCGAAGAAATCTGAACCTGAGTACCAAAAGTAGTGGGTCAGACACGACGGTCTGGCAGGTGGATGAAAAGATAATAAATATACTGAAGAATAAAACATAAGATAAATCATGATACTCGATCAAATGCTGCATATAATTAAACGGGTGCAAAAGTCGGGAATTCGGGGAAAACCTGTATTCATTTCAAGCATGGGTAGAAACATGAATATCCAATAAAACATGTGTTCATTTACATCATCTATAATCATAGATATTTGACAATCGGGTGTTCGTCTAAAACATGTATAAATATAGTGGTATGGCCAAAACAACGTTCATTTGAAACTTAAGTAAAAACATAAGTATACAACAAACCAGACATTCATAGCAGTCTAGCAAAACCAAAGTCCATTTGAAACATATGTGAAAATACGGATATTTAACAAACCGGGTGTTCGTTTAAAACAGGTGTAACCAAAGAAATCTGACAAGACTAATGTTCATTTAAAACATATCTCAAAGCAGGGATATTTAACAAATCGGATATTCATTTGAAACCGGTATAAACATAGTGATCTGGCAAAACAAGTGTCATTTGAAACATATTTCAAAGCATGGGTATTTAACAATTCGGGTATTCATTTAAAGACAGGTATAAACATAGATATCTGACAAACCAAATGTCCTTTAAAACAAGGCACGAATATTTAACAATTCGGGTATTCCTTTAAAACACGTGTAATCATATAAATCTAGCAAAATCATTGATCGTATGGAACATATGTAAAAGCATGGTTATTCACCCAACCGGCATTCATTTAAAACATGTGCGGGTACAAAGAATAGAAAATAATATAATAATAACTGAATTTACATTGGAGAATATTAGCGCTTGTTTAAATAACAACTTTCATAAAGGAAACGAATCATTTATCGGAAAGCAAGTAAACAATATAAAACATGTCGGGTGTCCAAGGAATCGGGAACTGGCAAGATGGCAACCACACGAAGCTAAGTCCTCTATCACTAAAGCGATAGAGCAATAACTAGGCCCTGATCTCAGTCACTCGAGGTGAGGAGAAACAGGGGATCTCATATAAATACGTATACTAGGCACTGATCTCAGTCACTCGAGGTGAGGAGAAACAGTGGATCTCATGAATGCATATACATATACTATACATGACCACGGTAGCGAGCCGGGCATCGGGGACCACAGTAGCAATCTGCGGTATCGGGACAAGACCACGGTAATAACCGGGTATCGGGACGGGACCACGGTAATAACCGGGTAGCGGGATCCAAGCTGCAGCTGGCGGGACAAGAGGGGGATCTCCAAGTCGGTGGATCAGACCAACAAGGTTATCCAAGCTTAGTGGTGCCGACTCATAGGTCAAATACAATCGAGACAATGCAAGTAAATCAAGTACAAATACATAATCAAACGGGCAAGACGGGGGTGCTCAAGGGCACACTAACATATCATGTGGTGCAATGCACTTCGGGACAATAACTGTTACCAGAGTAACTTCAATGCTTTCGGGAAACAAGTCTTGTGATGCAAATCTCGGGAAATGAGGAAATATAATGCACTATACCATTTCGGGAAGAATATTGATTTCAAGATCTATTTAAGTGAATAGGGGTCCCGTATGTCGATTACAATAATTACTTGGTACTCCTTGAGTTTGAAGACATTCCGGGCTCCTCATCCACTTTTACTACTTTCAAAACTTAAAATGAGCTTATGGGTAGTACTAGATGTTACAATAGCAAGAATCAAGATTATAAACGGTCCATCCTAGGCATGACATTAATCCGGAAACATCGAGCAACCGATTCAGTCATCGAAAGGAATAGAATTAGCGATAACCAAGGAAATAGACTTGTGTTTAGATATAAAGAAGATATCGCGTCGTTCCATCCCGTTCAAGATTGAAATGGATTGAACTTCGATGCAACCGAATCAACCTTGAGGAGTGTCGGCTCAAGACATCTCACACATAGTCCAATCAGTCCAAAAAGGGTAGCCAAGGTCCCACCTAGAACCAAGAAAAAATTAAAAATCTCAAAATTCACTGAACTCAAACTGAGTCCTCCGATCGATCGGACCAAAGGTCCGATCAATCGGCCAAAATTTCTGCACAGGGTCTGATCGATTGGTCGATCGATCGGCTGAAAAAGCCTTACAGTTAAAAGTCAGTCCGATCGATCGGTCTGAACGTCCGATCGATCGGACCTGGGCGCAGTGCAGGTCCGTGAACTTGATTTTTTTCCTTTTTGTTTCCTTTCCTTCCAACATATAATCAATCACATAGAATTATACATAAGGAGACTTAAACACATGTTTCCAAGACATTAAAATGAGCTAAAGAGCTCCTCATTTCAAGTTCCTCCATTTCCATCCTTTCCATTCACAATAAATCTCAAAAGTGGAGAAAACTCATTCATGTGAAACCATTTGAAATCTTGACACTATGATACATACATTTCTAAGAGATTAACAAGGGAGAAATAACTCATCAATAAGCACATCTTGAAATCAATATTAATCATATCAAAGACAACTATTAAAATCACCAAAACCATTAATGAATCAAGATTTTCTCACAAAACATATTAATAATCAAAACGATCCAATCAACCACTTGCCTTGGGTTCCAATCTCACAAACCAAGCTCCTAATCCCTTCTTAAGCTCACTTCCAAGCTACAATAAAAAACCCCCAAAAACAACCCTAAAATGGGTTACACAAAGAATGAAAATGAAAGAGCTTTCAATAATACAAATGGAGCTTCTCAAGAGCTAGAGGAACACTAATCTAGGAGATGGGAAGAATCACTTACTTGGAAGGTCCTCTAATGGCAAGAGTAAGCTTAATGGAAGTCTTGTGATGGAGGGTTCTCTTCACAAATGGTATCAATGGAAAGCTTGCAAGATGAGGAAGAAGAAGGTGGTCTCCATTTCTTGATTGATGAAATATTGGTGTGGCTTGGAGATGAAGAAGCAAGAAGAAGAAGAGAAAACACAAGAGCAAACCCTAGGCTCAGCTGGAACAATGGTGAAGAAATGAGCAATGAAGGAGATAGGTTCCTCTTATAAACAAGTGAGGTTTGGGTCCCACAACTTAAGGGACTTGGGTGGCTGAAATCATCTAATTCGGGACCTCGGATGGATTCGACGAAGAAGGAAGAAATGATCGTCGAAATATCTAGTTTCCAAAAAGTGTATGTTTCACGGATTTCGAGAATATCGAGTTTTGGGTACAGATTTGGTGTGAAAAGACTGTTTTGCCCTCAAGGCCAAGAAATCGGGTTTTGGGTTCTCAAATGGATACGAGATCAACATGAAAGTTGTAGGATTCCTCAAGATGAATGCAACGGGCAAAAAACACAATACGAAACAAATCGGGAAAATCTCACAAGAAAATGCAAAGCCGAAAAGGGAACCCCCAAAGGGCCCCACAAGCTACCAAAGCACTCAAAAGCCCAAAACTAAAAGAAAACCCATTCTAGCTCACAACTCAACCCAACAAAAACTAATCCCACTAAAAGAACTAATCCACAAATAAAACAACACTAATCCAAGAGATTAGGGGTCGGGTTCTCACATACACATTACAACGTGCGTTACATAACGCCATGCAAGATAACATCATACGAGGATACTTGCCCTTCTTCTCCATCTTTTGTTCAGTGATAGCATTAACTCAGGCATCGGAGAGCCTTCGGCTGATGGTAGCCAGGGTCTCTAATCTCTATTTTTCCTTCCCTTTCAGGTTCTAAGGCGATCCATCTTTCCCAAAGAAGCTTAAACAACAAATTATGAGTTTCACACTCACCTAAACGAAGTCCGTAATTTTTAGGTACTTACAATTGGCGCCGTCTGTGGGAAAAGATCGAAAATGCCATATCTCTAGAAACGGCGAAAGACGATCAATCAAAGCCCCATCACCATCACCGACATCCCCCTGTCGAAGGAGATCCAGGGAAAGTCTGGTGCGGTGGGCATGGAAGGACCTATAGCTCAGTTAGGTCCATTTTTGAAAGAGGTGGCAGCACCTCCCCATTAAAACACTCCTTTATTTGGAGCGTCCCCAGCAGTGTTACCCTGTTGAAGCCTCCCCCATGGAGCAAAACTCCAGCAACAACCAGGTCTCGTCATTCCCTCCACCAGATGGACCGCGACAATAATAATGACGAAGATCCGTTCCTTGTGGATACCAAGGCCTGAAATCTTGTCATCCAGGAACAAGATGAGTTAATCCACCAACTCAAATGTCTGCCCGGGTTTCATCCTTCATGATGAAGACTCGGACCCTATGGCACAAATCCGACATTTCGTCTAGCAGGTGTTGGTATAGGACGACCTCCCCCTAAGGTGGTTCGACGCGCTCTTAGAGGGATTGTTTTCGAGCTGATGGCCGCTCCGAAACTCCTTCGTGGGAAAGTTCCAGGCACGCAGAGTCATCCCAAAACAGACACCACTGACAGCGGCCCTCACGTCCTTCAAACAAGCTCTGCTACCAGGCAACAAGCTTCAAAAGGACCTAGTTCGGTTCCCCATGGTCACGGTGAAAGCACTGATCGCCAGGGTGAACCAGATTCTCGAACTAGAAGACGAGGCTCGAGCTCGAGCTCGCGAGAGCCTCGATCTCTGGCTGGATAAGCCCCGCAGAAAAGAAGCGGCAGTCTTGGAAGCAGTTCCTTGACTCGCCATGTTGTCTTCATCCTCAAGTCCCGGCTCGGTGATACCACCAGCCATAGCTCAGACAGTTCCAATCGTGACAGCTCTAGCAGTGGCCTCGGCGATAGCACCAGCCACGACTCGGGTAGAAGCGCAGCCCGTTAGAAGCTGCAACTGCGACCTCGATGACAACACCAACCTCAGCTCAGCTTCTTCAATTGACAGCTACAGCAGTGGCCCTGGTAGTAGAACCAACTACAGCTTGGGCAATTCCAATCTTGACGGCTCCAGTAGTGGCCTCGGTGATAGCACCAACTACAGCTCGGACAGGTTCAATCTTGACAGCTTTGGCAGTGACCTCGGTGATGGCACCAACCACAGCTTGGACAGCTCCGGTCGTGACAGCTCAAGCAATGGTCTCGGTGATTGTTGACACAAAAAATGTCACTTTGCCTCTTCAACATCAAGAAGCTGCATCCTATTACCAGCAGGCAATTCTACTTCAAGCATCAGATCTTGTCAGAATCAGACAAAAACTGCAAGATCCTTCAAGACAACCAAAAGAGGGGTTCACATGAAGTTTTGGGCCATTCCAACATCATTTGACCCAACTTCACTCCTCCAACAGCTGAGCAGGCGCTCCCGGCGGCGGTGAAGCCAGAGACCCTGACACACAAAACAGAACACACAGTTGGCCTCAAGATGCCACTAGGAGGCTTTACATCAAGTTTCGGGCCATTCCAACATCATTTGGCCTAACTTCACTCCTCCGGCGGCCAAATAGGCGCTCCTGGAGGCGACGGCGTCGAAGACATCAAAACTTTGATTAGAGCCCATTGATGGTCTCAAAATACCTCAAAAAAGCTCCGTGTCAAATTTCAAGTCAAATCGACAATGTTTGACCCTCCATCAACCCTCGAGTAGTAAAATCAAACCTCTTGGTGGCGAGAATTGAAAGTCCTGGGATCCGAATCCTAGAAGGGGGGTGGGGGGTGAATAGGGTGAGCTTCAATTATGACCAATTTTAACCAATTTGAACTTCTTTAAATCTAGCTAGTCACAAGTGGTGATTAAGTAAATAAATGCGAAAGCTTACAAAAACAATCACCACAAAGCATTCACCATCACACAAGGATTTATAGTGGTTCGGCCTCAATGCCTACATCCACTACCGGCTTGTGATCCAACACCCCACCGGATTTCCACTATTTATGCTTTTAAATAGGCTAAGCAATAACCTTTACAATATGCTTTTCAAGGCTAAGCAGTAACCTCTACATTATGCTTTTCTTAGGCTAAGCAATAACCTCTTCAACCAAAGGTTGGTTATCTCTCTAAGTAGTGTCTAAAATACACTTGATGGAGATACAATTTATAGCTCATTACAATGCCTCTTAATTAGGCGGATATGAAAGTGTAAATCTAATTCACACACACACACACACACACACACTATGAATGCAAAGATGAATGCACAATGTGTATGTATGATGTCCTCAATCAATTTAAAAATGAAAGCTCATAAAAGTATGCCTAAGGCTTTTGAAAGTTTTAGCTCATAAAAACATTTATGATTGAGGAAAGAATGCTAATCACATGTTAAAAATAACTTGTAAAAGATATACATATGTATTCTAAACAAGTTGTGAAATTCTAAGAACAAAACATGTGATGCATAGGGATGTCAATCAAATTAACAATGTAGCTCAATATGTGTATGCTATAAGCATAAAACATAAAATAGATTTGATTGAAGTTAGGGGACAAATCATATGTAATTATAAATTCAACTTGAAAATGATATACCTATCAAAGCAAGGCAAGTTGTGAAACTTTAAAACAATAGCATACATATGATTTGTGAAGTTGTTGAATCCAAAACATAAGATAGATTTGAAAGAGATTTTCTTATGATGAAAAACAACAACCATAGATTCAACCAAGTATAGGAATCATGTTACATATAATTTCAAAGATGTTTTCATTAACATGATTTACTTAGATATACCAATTTAAGTACTACTTGGATTGAATCAAGGTGATGCATCCAAAACAATAGATCAATTCAAAACATAAACATGTTAAGGACACAACAAATCATAGTTTATCATGCTAGAAAAGATTTACCAATAATTAAAGCAAAGCATGAAAACATATGATTAAGAAAAGTAAAGCTTACTTAGTGATTTAACTCAATGAAACCAAGCTTTAGCATTCCTAATGACCCCTTTCATCCCTTAGCTCATTCCCCTTTGATTGGCCTCAAAACATCTCAAGGATGGCCTAAAAATCTCTAACTTTTGGCAAAGGAATGAACTAGTATTTATAGCCAAAAAGTGCCCAACGGCTCTTCCCCGGTCGACCTGGCCTTCAATGGTCATAAAACTGACCGTTTGCAAAAGGCACAACGGCTCTTTCCCTGTCGAACGCGCAGTGTGGCCGGTCGACCGGGTCCCTTGGGCCGGTCGACCGAGCCCATTGCGGGTCGACCTGGGCCTGGGACCAAAATCCCCTAAAACTTCATATTTCAAAGTAATTTCTTGAGGGAACTTTTGGGCCACTGAATCAAGCTTGGAAACATGATTTAAATCAAACTAAGAGATTTAAAAACATGAAACATAAAAAGCCTAAAATGATTTGAAAGATTTAAAACATAGGCTACCTTGATTTGGTAAAAATTCTTTTCAAAATAAATTGCATCCAAGTTTAAAAACAAAACATGCACAAAACAATATTTTTACAAGTCTTAAAAACAATGCATGTGTAAATCAAGATTTCAAGATTTTCTAAATCAATGCATGTGTGAAAATTCAAATGATGTTAAAATGTTAATGCATCCATCAAATTGCAAATACAAAATCCCTAACAAGAATAACCGAGGCCATCACTCATCAAACAGAGTACATAGGTGGCTTCAACATGCTTCTAAAGAGCTGCACGTCAAATTTCAGGTCATTCTGACAACGTTTTACCCGACTTTAGCGCTCCGAAACAAAATCAAGGTAACTAGTGGCGGAGCACCTCGGGACCATGACATCCAAATCGGAGCTAATGGATCGTTTCAAAATGACTCCAATAGGCTCCTTTTCAAATTTCAAGTCAATCGGACATGGGTTGACCGTACATCAAAGCACGACATCTTCCTCGTGGCAAAATCATGTCTACTGGCGACGGGACCCCACACGGCTTCAAAACTCAAACAAAAGCCCATGGTTGGTCCTATCTATTGCTCAGCAGGCTTCACCTCAGATATCAGGTCATTCCAACATTGTTTGACATAGTTTTGATTCTTTACGAAAAATCGGCTACAAAGTCTCCGGCCTTCCCAAAAAATAGGAAACTTTGTGCTCCGATTTGCATGGCTTCTCGTCAGGTTTTCTGTAGGAGAATCAAGCTAGTAAATGAGGAGAAATGTTAAGAAAAAATACAGGAGAAAACAAGATCGAAAAAGATCGAAAAACGGCGACTGGAATGGGAAGAATCCCCATGGTCGTCGGCGACGACCCCAGCCATGGTCACCGACAAGCATGGGTGCAAGGTCGCCGGGGACCCTAGAAATCCGGGTCACCGGATTTTTCGCAGAGTGGCCCGTTTTCCGCCCCTTTCGCGTTTCTGGAATTCCAACCTCTATGGTTTTTCGAAAATTGAATTTTTATGCTCGAAATTGACTGATCTTCATCAACATCTCGGATTCGCCGTCAAGAGCATGAAATCATCATTGATCGCTCTAAGATCACCAATCGGCTGACCAAGAAAGTACACTTTCTATCCGACCGATCGAGAAATCGACAAGACAGATGTCACTGGCCCACTGATATTAACCAATGCCCGAAGTTGCATCGCCATCCAACATCAAATAACATGTGGATCCATCAGCGATCATCACAAGAATTCCAAAAGACACGGCACGGCCCGCGGCTCTTCAAATGCCCTGGCAACTACTTAATGCAATTAATTGACCCATTTTATGACAACTTAATGCGGTCATTAACCTATTATTTTGGATGGCCCAATCAAAATCAAGCAATTGGGAGTAACAAATTCAAGTAATCATGGTATTAAAACCATGAAACTCCCCTCATCATGGAGATTAAGGGCGATTAAATGTCCATCATTCTCCATCGGCGAATCATATTCAAAGAAAAAGGAGTTACAAAATCAAAGAACTAAAACTTGTAACTCCTCTCATCATGGAGCACCAATGCCATCAATGCTCATAAACCCACCTTATGGCCACCAAAAGCCTGTAAAAGGGGGTTCATTCCAAGAAGAAAGGGTCCAGAAAAATCCAAGAAAAATCCCGAAGAATTCTCGAAGAAACCCTGCTACTCTACTGCAAAAGAAACACCACAAGGTGATCGAAGTCCCTTGGGGGGCCATCCCCCCCAAGGTCCCCTCTCTCCTTCTATCCAACATGGCCTAAACGCGGCTATTTAGCTCGTTTACTCATTTTTTTTAGGATTAATTAGCGAAAGGTCCCTCGAATGGAATGTTTCCAGCCTCCAGTCCAGGCGGAATCTGTTTAAAGGCTCTGGTCCAAGCAGTTAGGATGTTTGCAGCCTAAGGTCCCTATATCCACACGGTTTCAATTTTTAAGACTAATTTACCCCTGTAACCGTCGCAGCATGCAGTGGAGTGGTCCCCAACATATCACGATTATTTAGCCACGATTTAAGTGCATAAGTGTGGAAGTTATTACTGATATGCCCTTGTCTTCCAGCGCAGATCTCGTTTTTTGAATCTAAACCTGCAATCGCTTATGATATTGAATCTGAATGTAGAAACCTGACGAGAGAGAGATTCATTGCTTGCGAAGCAGATTGCAGATCATACTTTTGGTAGGAGTTCTACTGTAATTGGATTATAGTCTCGTACATTGATTGGCTGGGAAACAGTTAATTGGCTTGGAAGCAGAAACCAGATCCAAACGTTGGGAAGGGATTCATCTTTTTTGAGGTAAGTGATTTTTTCTGTTTACATCAGAGATTATGAAGTTTTTGTTATTTGAATGTGTAGATATATATATATCTGATGCGCATGCTCAGTTGTATTCTTATTGGTTTTTAGCTGTGTAGTTTGATTTACTGTATAGAAGATTTCAGATCTAACTTTTGTGTAGCAGTTCTATCTTTTATATGGACGTGAAGTTGTTTTCAGAGCCACCTTTTGTGTAGCAGTTCTATCTTCTATATCGACGTGAAGTTGTTTTCAGATCCACCTTTTGTGTAGCAGTTCTATCTTTCATATGGACGTGAAGTTTTTCATTTTTCTTTTCGAGTTTTCATAGTTAGGTTTCTTTAGTTTTGTTGGTGATGAAGTATTCAATTTGTATCAGCTCAGTTGATGTAGAATTGATTTGATGGTTATGCATTTAGATTAGCTAGAGCCTGACTTATTTACCAGTCTTATTTCAGATATGCATTGTGGAAGAAGTAATGTAATCTAAGATATTTGACTTTTAGCATGAAATTTATCTGACTGTTAATCAGACAAATCGTAGTTTTTGTAATTTTATCTGAGTTCTATACACAATATATGATTTCTGTATTGAATTTATCTGATTTATGTACAATTTATCTGAGTTGTGTACAATTTATATGTGTTATGTACAATTTATCTGAGTTGAGAGCCAGAATTTATCTGAGTTATGTACAATTTATCTGAGTTGAGAGCCAGAATTTATCTGAGTTATGTACAATTTATCTGAGTTCAGATCCAAAATTTATCTGAGTTATGTACAATTTATCTGAGTTTAGAGCCAAAATTTATCTGAGTTATGTATAATTTATCTGAGTTCAGATCCAAAATTTATCTGAGTTATGTACAATTTATCTGAGTTCAGAGCCAAAATTTATCTGAGTTATGTACAATTTATTTGAGTTCAGAGCCAAAATTTATCTGAGTTATGTACAATTTATTTGAGTCATGTACAATTTATCTGAGTTTAGAGCCAACATTTATGTGAGTCATGTACAATTTGGGCAATGATACTGGCCATTTATATCCATTGAATCTTATTGTTTTACAGATGTCACAGCCGTTATTGCTTCTCTGTAAGTATGGCATGCTTACGACTGTTATTCATTTGAGTCGGGGTATGAGCTATGATGGTTTGATGCGTCAAGTTTGTAGCAAGTGGAGAAATCTTACAATGAACATGGTTTGTTTTACTTATGCGTTGCCTGGCCACCCAAAGTGCTTGCTGGACAGCGATTCGGATCTAATGAGCTTGTCCATGCTGGCTTCTTCAATGGGATTGGGGACAGTTAATGTATTTGTATCAGAATTGCAGGAATCGGATGACGATGATCAAGAGGAAAATGGTGATCATTTAGCTGAAGATGCCCTACCATTAGTGGGGTACGAGGATACAGATATAGAGACAGATCTTCCACAGTTTTGTACCCACAAGAAGAAGATGTTGCTGTCTTCCGGCTGGGCAAGTGGTATTAGATATGTGGGGCAGAGGTTTGAGGGCAGTGTTGGGGAGTTTAGAAGTGTATTGTGCAGATATTCAATTGAGATTGGGTTTGAATTTGTATATGTGAAAAATGATAAGGTGAGGGTGACAGCTGAATGCTCTCGCAGTCATTCGATGGGATGCAGATGGCGTGTTCATGCATCTATTGAAAAGTCTAGTGGCCATTTTTGTATCAGGACATTAAACAATGAGCATATGTGGTGCAGCAGTTCGAACGTCAAAGAATAGCCGTATGAATTCTGAGACAGTTGCAGATTTAATAGTGGATCATATCCGTGAGAAGCCGCTCACCAGACCCATTGATATCATGCACCACTTTAAGGCGAATTATGGGCTTACCATTACATATCATCATGCATGGTGGGGGTGTGGAAAGGGCTAGAAATAAGCTGTTTGGTGATTCGTCGCTATCTTTTGACCATCTTCGCTGGTATATTAAGGTGGCGGAGGAGGTAAATCCAGGAAGCCTCTTTGTGCTAGATTATGACGAATCAACTATGTGTTTCAAGCGTCTCTTTATGTCGTTCTATGCTTCAATTGCTGGTTTTAATCATATTCGTCCTTTATTATTTCTGGACGGTACTTTCTTAAAGGGCAGATACAAGGGAAACCTGTTGGCAGCGACGGGGAAGAATGGGAATCAAGGTAAGGCGTCGTGCTGTTTTTTCTGATATTATTGACCCATTTATTTATATTTATACTAATGATCAGCATGTTTTGATTTTCTGAATAGTATCAGAAATATAAAAATTTGTTAATTCATGGGACAGGTTTGTTCCCCCTTGCTTTTGTGGTAGTGGACTCAGAAACAGAGGACAATTGGACATGGTTTCTGCAGAATTTAAGGAAAATCATTATGTCAGATCACACTATTACTTTTGTTTCCGATAGAAACCCAGGTTTGATAGATGCTGTCTCAAAGGTATTTCATTTTGCCCATCATGCGTATTGCCTCCAACACCTTAAGGCAAATTTGAGGGACAAGTTGTCTGGTGGTTACACTAATGCATTTAGAGAGAGAATGGTTATGATGCTGTGGGAATGTGCATATGCGCCAACCATCCCTGCCTTCCATGCAAAGCTGCAGTCGTTGAGGCATGAAGGTGGTTCTAATGTAGATAAATTTCTCTGTGGTTTGCCTCATGAAAGATGGAGCAATGCATATTTTAAGGGGCAGCGGTATGGTGAGATGTGTTCGAATGCTGCCGAGTCTTTCAACTCATGGATTAGAGAAGCTCGCCATCTTCCAATTACAAAGATGGTTGACACAATAAGGGTTCAAATAATGGAGCAGATGGCTAGTAGGAAGGAAGTTTCCAGCAGATGGAAGTCAGTCATCTGTCCAGACATGGATAAGAGGCTTGATGCTGCTATCCGGCTTGGAAGGACGTGGACGGTCAGCCGTTTGAGCGAAACTGTTTACGATGTGCATTCTTACCCGTCAGTGACCGTTGACATTTTTAATCACATATGTTCATGTTATCAGTGGCAGATCAATGGGTTCCCTTGCGCCCATGCTTGTGCGGCGATGCAAAAGAGTGGAAAGGAATTGAGTGTCTTTGTTGATCATTATTTTCACACTCATACATATAGGGCTTCGTATGAAGAGCAGATTTTCCCAATTCCAACCGTGGGAATGCCAGAGACAAAAGGCGCCGAAGTCGTTATTCTCCCACCTGTTGTTAAACGACCAGCAGGCAGGCCGAAAAAAAAGAGGATCTTGTCAAGAGGGGAGAACACACGGCAGATAAAATGTGGACGATGTGGTCGGATTGGCAGCCACAATAAGAAATCGTGCAAGGAGCCTCTTCTTTGACATTTCATTGATTTAGATATTGAATTTAGGTTAGGTGTAATATTGTTGATACATCTGATGTAATTCTGATTAGTGAATAAAATGGTGAAATTGAGATTCCCTTTAATGTTGATTAATGTGCACTTGCTTTTATAAGTAATTACTTTCAAAATGTGTCTAAATCATTTAGTCATTGTTCAAAAATGATATTGAAATTGCATTAGAGCTGAGATTATCTGGAATCATTAGCTTGACAGAGTAATCACATTACCCAGCTAAATATGTAGCAGAACTCAGATAATTTCAATCTAGACTCAGATAATTTCATGCATGAGTCAGATAATTTCAGCCAGAAGTCAGATAATTTGAGTCAGAACACAGATAATTTCACCCATTACTCAGATAACTTGATTCAGAAGTCAGATAAATTCATTCATAAGTCAGATAATTTCACCCAGGACTCAGATAATTTCATTCATAAGTCAGATAATTTCATCCAGGACTCAGATAATTTGATTCAGAAGTCAAATAATTTCATCCATGAATCAGATAATTTGATTCAGAAGTCAGATAATTTCAGCCAGGACTCAGATAATTTGAGTCAGAACTCAGATAATTTCACAAATTACTCAGATAACTTGATTCAGAAGTCAGATAAATTCATTCATAAGTCAGATAATTTCACCCAGGACTCAGATAATTTCATTCATAAGTCAGATAATTTCATCCAGGACTCGGCTAATTTCATCCATGAATCAGATAATTTGATTCAGAAGTCAGATAATTTCATCCAAAGTCAGATAATTTCATACAAAACTCAGATAATTTGATTCAGAACGTAGATAATGAAAATTAGAACCTAGATAATTTCATCCAAAACGTAGATGATCTCAGCCATAACTCATATAATTTCTATCAAAAGTCAGCTAAAATTCCATTGACAGAAATAATTCTATTTACATTCATTCACAAATGTGAGAATTACATTGACAGAAATGTTTGTCCAACCTTCATGTGAACCAAAAAAATACATTCACAAGTCTGTTGAACTTTCACTTTTCATATAAAGAGATTTACATAAAATACATCAACTTGATTGAAAAGAACTTGTTTGTATCATTGCTGTAGTTTTTTCGTCAGTTTTCGAAGTCATCATCAGCAGCTAGTTGCCTGGCTTGGTAGTTTTCAACTGACCAGCTGCAATGCTTGTCGTGTAGAAACTTGCTTACTATCTCTGCCCTTAATCCGTCAATTACACGCTGTGGCAACTTCGAAGCAATTATTTGTTTGTGAGTAAGTTGCTTCATAAGATAACAAACAACCACTCCGCAATCAACACTGGAACAGGACATGATATTGTTAGTCGATTGTAAATAAGGCACCGTGAAGTCAATTGAATTACTGTAGTTGCACAATGATACTTACGAGCCCATTTTCTGTTGTGGGGCGTCTTCGACGCTTGTCAATGGAGGTCCATATGGCTGTCTCCTCAACATTGATATAATTGTAGTTCTCCACATACTGTTTCTGCAGAATAAAAAAACATTCCGTATTTTGGGTCAGTTTCGATCATGCTAACGGTATCTTTGAATAAATAATGACCATGTAAGTGAGACATACCAGAAGTTGTGCATCCTCAAAGTAATGATCCACTGTTTTAGGTGATCTTGGTCGTAAGGAGTTGTAATGTAGCCAATCTCCTTTTTTCTTATCCAGCACCAACAGTGTCCAGTGGAAGGGTTTAGCATCCTTCCTTTTTCCATTTGAAATCATTGGAAAAAGCACGAATCTGTGTTCTGCAGTTCTGCTTGGGGAGATATGAGGGTGCAGTATCTTTTCCCTCATTTCCGGCGATGAGGAAGTAACAATTTTCTACATTAAGACATGTTTAGTAACTGTTTATTATATATAAAAATAAAGTAAATGATGACACAGTCAAGACATTTATTGTCTTTTACCCAGCATAAACTTGTTACGAAGTACGATTTGTCACGAGGCAACGTTTCTGTGTGTTGGATAGTTGTGAGTTGTTGTTGGATTTCACCCTGTTCTCTATATAGCAACTCAGCGTAGCAGTCAATAACCTGTTCAATTAGAGACACATAATGTGAGGCATATTGTTTGAACACGACCATATTATGTTTGTGTAAAATGTAGGGACATTTTGTCAATGTGTCTGTGTTGTGATGCTTACAGTGCTTGACATTTCTGCTTTGCTGAGAACTGCTACTATGTCTTCATAAGATACAGCCTGTATGCCCTCACCTTCCCAAACAAGCGCCCTGCAAATCCAATTGCACAAAGGGCCCAATTAGTCTACATTTTCATTAAGGTTTCTTAAATTCAACAGATTAGGTGCATAGATATGTGACTTACGAATTGCCCTCAGCTTCATAAATCTCCTTCAGCTTCTCTACGTCAGATGCATTCAGGAGCTTAGTGACCGCATTTTTGGGGAGTGTGAAGGGGACAGTTGCTGGGTTCATTTTTCTCGTCACCGTTCTTTTCTTGATTCTTTTCACCATGGAGGACTGTTTCACCTCCTCAATTGGTTTTGATGGTGCATCAGACGGCATGATCTGATCAATATTTGAATTATAAAACTATAGATTAATCAAATTAGAATTTGATGAAGGGCAGATAACTTTGATATAACATCAGATAAATTTGCTGATAGTGTGATAAAATCATACAGAAGTCAGATAAGTTTATTTGAAAAGTTTTATAAGTTGATACAGAAGTCAGATAAATTTAATATAAGATCAGGTAAATTGTTGGAAAGTCAGATAAAATGACACAGAAGTCACATAAATTTGATATAAACTCAGATAAAATGACACAGAAGTCAGATAAATTTGATATAAACTCAGATAAATTTGATATAATCTCAGATAAATTCATGAAATAGACAAAAGGTTTGTTGAATTTTCAGTCCAGCATGACACTCTCTTGCTTTTAATCTCAGATAAAGTCAATAGACATTGATTCAACATCACACAGAACACAGATAAATTGCAAAAATACACAGATAAATTTATCTTAAACTCAGATAAATTTGATATAAACTCAGATAAATTTGATATAATCTCAGATAAATTCATGAAATAGACAAAAGGTTTGTTGAATTTTCAGTCCAGCATGACACTCTCTTGCTTTTAATCTCAGATAAAGTCAATAGATATTGATTCAACATCACACAGAACACAGATAAATTGCAAAAATACACAGATAAATTTATCTTAAACTCATATGAAGTTGATTTAAACTCAGATAAATTTGATATAAACTCAGATAAATTCATGAAATACACAAAAGGCTTGTTGAATTTTCAGTCCAGCATCACACTCTCTTGCTTTTAATCTCAGATAAAGTCAATAGACATTGATTCACCATCACACAGAACACAGATAAATTGAAAAAATACACAGATAAATTTATCTTAAACTCAGATAAAATTGATATAAACTCAGATAAATTTGATATAATCTCAGATAAATTCATAAAATAGACAAAAGGTTTGTTGAATTTTCAGTCCAGCATGACACTCTCTTGCTTTTAATCTCAGATAACGTCAATAGACATTGATTCAATATCACACAGAACACAGATAAATTACAAAAATACATAGACAAATTTATCTTAAACTCATATAAATTTGATATAAACTCAGATAAATTTGATATAATCTCAGATAAATTCATGAAATAGACAAAAGGTTTGTTGAATTTTCAGTCCAGCATGACACTTTCTTGCTTTTAATCTCAGATAAAGTCAATAGACATTGATTCAACATCACACAGAACACAGATAAATTGCAAAAATACACAGATAAATTTATCTTAAACTCAGATAAATTTGATATAAACTCAGATAAATTTGATATAATCTCAGATAAATTCATGAAATAGACAAAAGGTTTGTTGAATTTTCAGTCCAGCATGACACTCTCTTGCTTTTAATCTCAGATAAAGTCATTAGACATTGATTCAACATCACACAGAACACAGATAAATTGCAAAAATACACAGATAAATTTATCTTAAACTCATATGAAGTTGATTTAAACTCAGATAAATTTGATATAAACTCAGATAAATTCATGAAATACACAAAAGGCTTGTTGAATTTTCAGTCCAGCATCACACTCTCTTGCTTTTAATCTCAGATAAAGTCAATAGACATTGATTCACCATCACACAGAACACAGATAAATTGAAAAGATACACAGATAAATTTATCTTAAACTCAGATAAATTTGATATAATCTCAGAGAAATTCATGAAATAGACAAAAGGTTTGTTGAATTTTCAGTCCAGCATGACACTCTCTTGCTTTTAATCTCAGATAAAGTCAATAGACATTGATTCAACATCACACAGAACACAAATAAATTACAAAAATACACAGAAAAATTTATCTTAAACTCATATGAAGTTGATTTAAACTCAGATAAATTTGATATAAACTCAGATAAATTTGATATAAACTCAGATAAATTCATGAAATACACAAAAGGCTTGTTGAATTTTCAGTCCAGCATCACACTCTCTTGCTTTTAATCTCAGATAAAGTCAATAGACATTGATTCACCATCACACAGAACACAGATAAATTGCAAAAATACACAGATACATATCATCAAAGAGTAAGATAAGTGAATACAGATCACAAATAAATTGCAGAAGACACAGATAAATTTATCTTAGATTCAGATATTTTTTTTATAAATTTGAGATAAAATTACTTGAAAAGGACAAAGTAGCAATGAATGTTATACATTTGGTTCAATATTTCTAATTTATACAAAAATGACAGACATTATAAGCCAAAATAAGAAAAAAATATGTCTGGATACCTTCAACTCTCTGTTCCTTTTGCCCCTGCCTTTCTGAAAGTACTGAGGACTTCGTTCTGGCCATTTCCTGATTGGGTTTTCGTAATTAGAAGAGGAAGCAGAGAGAATGGTAGAAAATCATTCAAATCGGCGATTAACAGTAAGATAGGGTTTCCAAACAAAAAAGAGTGAGAAACTTTGAACTTACAATGGAAATGAGTATTTTGAACTGTCTTTGTGTGCTTTCGGAAACAATTATGCAGCTGTGGAACCGTCTTCTGCAACTAGGGTTTCTATGTTGTCTTTCTTGTATCTCCTCTTGTCGAAATCGAAGATGTCTTTGATGCAAACTCTAACTTGCAATGGAACAGTTAATCTAAGGAAAGTTTTTGAAATTTTTATCTAACCTGCTGTTACTCGTTGCATGCAGTCACAGAGACGAGAATGTCGCCTTCTTCGCCGTTCTTTCCTCTTTCAGAATATTCGAAAGTCTTTTTGCGATATGAGTGTAACGCTTTCGTTGGACTTATCTTAATAAAGACAGAATGAATGCAAGGGCAAATCAAACCTTTTACGTACCAAATTGTGTATGAGGGACCTTTGGCTGGACTTTTTTTGTGGACTGTTCGCAATAAAGTGAGGAGTTGAGGGACCTCCGACCAAAGTCCCCCTTTTTTTTTATTGGATATAGGACCTCCCCTCGGTCTTTATCCTCTAAAAAACTAAGGTTCAAGCCAAGCGAAAGAATCAAAGCATTAAGCGTTCTCATCTGAAGGACGATGGAGAAGTCCATACATGACTTGCGACCGTCAATCTGAACGAGTCCCCGCAATCTCCTGAGAAGTCAGATTCGTTTTCTCACTTTTCTATTGTATTTTGTATTCTTTGTAAAAAGACAAAAGATCACATTTCTTGTCATTCATTATTGATGAGATTTGTAAATCGCCTTTCACGGAACAAAACCGCCTTTCACGGCAAACAAAAATCGCCTTTCACGGCAAACAAAATGAAATCACCTCTTACGGCATTTAAAAAATTTGTGTCTCTTTCTTAAAGTATATGTGCAATGGAAAGTTAGAAAGAAGAATTGATTTCCTTTCTACTTGTGTTAGACCCCGACCCAGACTATTTCGATTAGTGTGCAATTAGTGTGTGTTTAGTCCTAAGTGGGTTTAGTTGTCGCTGGGTTAGAATAATTAGTTTTGTCTTGGACATAGCTTTGGGAATTTTGAGAACGTTTAGTATTAGTCAGACACACTCAGGAAGGCCTGAGTGCACGTGTAAGCTTGAGAGGATCATATCGGTTTCCGTGTAATTGTGATTTTGATTTCATTTGAATGATTTTACTATGTGTTACAACTTTCGTTTTCAGCCCATTCATGTTTGAAGCCCAAAAACCCAAGTTCTGGCCCAAAAAGGGTAAAATTGTCTTTTATACACAAATCTGGACACAAATTTCGAGATCTCAAAACCATGTCAAAAATATATTTTTTGAAAACTAGATATTTCGAGGATCGTTTTATCCTTCTTCGTCGAAGTCATCCGAGGCCCGCAAGATCGTGTTTTTGTCAATACAAGGTTCAAGTTCATTAGGTCCCACTTGCAAGTGCTTTAAGGTCAACTCTCTTCTTTTTCCCTCCTTTACTCTTTTCATTCTAAAGCCAAATCCTAGAGCAGCCAAAGGAGAGGAAACCCTCTTTCTCCCATCTTCCTCACCTTGCATAATCAAGCTAGAAGTCTACAAATGGAATTCTAAGGCCATCATCTCCTTCCTCTCATCTCAAGCTCTCTATTGATGTCCTTCTCTTGAAAGTTATAAGTGAACAAGCTCTCCATTGTCTTCATTCCTCTTTGTTTGACCTTTTCTAGGTAAGAGCTCCAACCCATCTTCTTAATGAAGTCTTTAAGTTCCTTAAAAATCTTGTTTTTCATGTTTACAAACCCTTTTGTAAAAATGGGTTCTTTGTTTTCATTTTTGTTGAGTTTGAGTGGATTTTCCCTTGGGATTCTTGTAGTGTTGGAATAGCTTGAGTGAAGTGCTTGAAGAGGATTGTTTAGCTTTTGGGCAAAGGCAAGTAATCTCTATAGGATCATTGTTGCATGTGTATTTTAGGTTTCATTGTTATCCTAGAAATTTTGCATATGAACATGTTTATAAGCTTCATGATCATGTTTTCCTTGGATTGAATGTTTGAAATTGTGAAAAATGTATGTTTTATCCCTTGGAGAGCATGTAGGCTCAGGGTAGTGCAGGTTGAATGAGAAACCAGAAGAAGGGAAGAAGAAAATGTAAAAATATGAACTGAACTGCACTGCCCGTGCAGTTTCGGCCAGCCGCGGGTCAGTTGGCGGCTAGTTGAAATTCCCATTTCAGCTAACCGCGAGCTGACCGAGTTCGACGGTTCCTTTTCCAGTAGCTGGCTTCTGCATCAGGGTTCAGCGGTCAGCCCTACGGTCAGGTTACGGCTAGCCGCCAGTTTCCATTTTGGCTAACCGTAAGCCAACCGAAATCACTACGGTTCCTTTTCCAGAGAGCTGCATCAGACCTGGGTTTTCAGCTGTCAGCCTTATGGTCAGCTTACGGCTAGCCGCCAGGTTCCATTTTGGCTAGTCGCCAGCTGACCATAAGCTGACCGAATTTGACAATATGCCTGTTTTGAAGAAGTTTTGCAAGAATGAAAACTAGAACATGTTAAGTGACCTTTAGCCTGATATTGTGCACTCGAACCTGAGATGTCTTTGAACTTACGGGGCACCAATTCTATTTTTAATTCTAACATTTGGGCTTCAGTTACACAAGGATCAACCAAGGGTCCTTACATGTACTTAATAGGCTTTGTGTTCGTGCTTTGGTTTTTGACACGATGAATATCATTGTGTACTCGTTTTGAAAGTTTAAGTACAAGCTCGTTTTGAAGAATTGTTTCAAGAAAAAGGAGATCACTTCCTAAGCGTGTTATGCATATTAATTATGCCTTTTGCTAGTCATGTTAGTTTTGTTTCGATAAGTGATTTTCCCCCTTTTTATCTCGACATGTTTTGATAGTGTTTCGCGTGTTTTGTGCATTCATGAATCTAAGTGAACACCACTGAGCTTGGACTGCCCTTTCAGTTTGATCCACTGTCTGAGGGTCCTTAAACATGTGGACTGTCTGCAGACTGGTCGTGTATTTATTACACATCGTGCGTGTCCGGTTCCGCGGCCGGAATCCCTGTATATGTGGGAATCGTGTCGTGATTATATTATGTATATCGTGCTTGTCGTGTATGCTTGCTCTTATCATTTATAAATGATAGAAAAAGGATGGGCTCTTTGTGGATTGTAACTATTCATGATATTATATGTACTCATGCTAGTTTGTTTTAGTATCTCAACTTTGTTTTGTATTCTCGGAAATGTATCTCAGTCATTGTGGTATTTCAAATAAGGGATTTGCCGTTTTATGTTTTATTAGAACGTTTATCGTTTCATGCTCATGCCTAAATTGATTACCTGCCAAACCGTTGTGTTTGACTCTTGTTGTTGGTGCCCATGTGTAGGAGACGTTGCCTTTGAGGAGGAGCATCCGGAGGAGGCTTTTGAGCCAACCCCAGTTAGAGATTGGCAGCCTGACGATGTCAACTAGACGTCGGGCGGGTTCTTGAGTTTCGCCAATTTTTGTCATGGGGTTCCTTTATTGTTTTGAGAATTGTATTGGCCTTTGTTGGCCTCTTATGGGATGTAACTAAACTTAACTTACCTTGTGTAGTCTCGTAACTTGAATTCTGATGGGAATGCCATGTTAACTCCTTTCTTTTGATACTATGTCTGGTTATTATTTATCATAGCACTTAAGGATTTATTGGTGCTCATCGTGATGTTCTTTGCTACACGCTTCTGCAAACTTGATCATGTGAGTCAGATTCCGCGTGCTTCGGGAATCCTCACCGCGGGAACCTGTGGGAAAAACAAACAATGTAACAACATCGTCGCGGGCCCGGGATTCGTTCTAGGGTTGCGACAACTTGTGAAGGTGAATCTCCGGATCACCACTTCAGATTCCAAGTAGAATAGAAAATCTGGAATACCTGTACAAAAAATGTTGATGATTCGCTTTTCCTTCTCCGCCGTACCCCGGCAGCCCCTGGGACGGAATGAGAGGACGAAAGGCTGGGCCCCCATCAAGTTGGCACACCCGGTGGGACTCGTTCTTTTGAGAATGCGATGCTTAATTCTTAGGCTCGTTTCTAGTTGGTGGCCTATGTTGGATCTTGCATCTAAAAAAAAAAACATATGAGATGGGATTTTTGGAAATTTCTATCTTTCAATCTATTTCCACTCTTTCTCATTTAAAAAAAAAACAAATCTGATTTCTCATTTTTAGATTCAATTTTTAGAAACTTTGATCCTCTCCTCTTCGAATTTGATAGCTCACAGAAATGTTTGCAGCTATTGTTCATATCGAGGATTGGGTCATCTTTTCTCTTTGATGAGTCTAATAAGGATTTAAAAAAAAATCTCATTTCAAACTCTTTAAAAAAAAAATCAGTTCTTTTCTCTTTTGCATTTAAATTTGAGAAAGTCTGGTTCCTTCCTTTTCGGACAATGGCTCGCGAAAATCGCTTGTAGCCAGCGTTTGAATTTGAAGGGACCATTCGCTCTCTTTGATAAATCCATTAGAAATCTCCAAAAAATAAAAAAAAATAAAAAAAAGTTCAAAACCCACTAAGGTTGCACCAATTGCGTTCTTTGACCAAAGTAGATCTAAGAAAAGCCCTGTCCAGAGTGTGGAGGTAGTTAGACTGTTCGAGGCAAGGGTCATCCAAATGGGTTCATTAAGTAATCCTACCCTTTCCTGGGGGCTGATCTATCTACTAAGGTTTCATAAGACTGAATTGGAAACCTATGTGTACTTTTCAAAAAAAAAAATCTCTTCAACAAAAAAAATCTCCGTCATTTTTGAATTCAGATTTGAGAAATCTTGGTTCTCTCATTTTCGGATTTAGTGCTTGCAGAAATGTTTGAGCCTTTATTCGGATTGGAACACCATTTGCTCTCTTTAATGAATTCAATCTTGACCTTTCAAAAACACTTCCGTCACTTTTGGGTTCAGATTCGAAAAACTCTGGTTCCCTCCCTTTCGGACTTAGTGCTCACAAAAATATTTGAGCCTTGTTCGGATTAGAATACCATTTGCTCTCCTTTATGAATCCAATCTTGACCTTTCAAAAGCTTCCATCCCGTGTCCTTTCCAAAGATGCAATTTACAACATTTGTGCCTAGCGGTGCTAGAACACCCTTTCAGGTCTACTGTATTCGTGACCGACACATTTGTATCTCCAACCTTATATCATCTTACCTCGAGTGAGCCTTGCTTCTCGGTAATTTGAATTAAGGTTTACAATTGCTTCTAGCAGTCATTGGAACGCTCGCCCTGAGCCTACCATGCTTGCATTTAGAACAATTGTACCCTCTATGGCTTTCTGCCTTCTTCATCTTGCTTGGGCTCGGCCATGTCCCCTTGAGCGATTTGAAAAGACAAAACTATAATTATTTTCCATTTATGATCACCATATTCTTGTGATTATTAATGGATCTGGTCTTGTTTCAGAAGTTTTCAAAACTAACAATTGCAGCTTCATTGACCATCACTTTCGATGAGAACAAGTACCAACTCCTGCTTCAAGAAAAGCAAAACAAGCGCACTCACAAACGCCCTAGCAGCTGCCGAAGTGTCATCTTTGTGAGAACCCGACCCCTAATTTTTTGGATTAGTGTTGTTTTATTTGTGGATTAGTTTCTCTAAGTGGGGTTAGTGTTTGTTTGGTTGAGTATGTGAACTAGAATGATTTTTCACTAGTTTTGGGGAGTTTTGAGACCTAGTGAACCTAGACAGTGGCCGTAGGGTCATTCTTATTTTGTGTGATCAGCTTGGAGAGGTTCTTCATGATTCCCAAAAAAATCCATTTTGGCTCCGTTTGATTTATCTCGTTAATCTATACAACTTTCGTGTTGATTGATGAGTTCACAAAAAATACACTTTCATAGCATTATTTTATGAGGTTTCAAAGATAAAAGAACTCAAAACACTATTTTTAGCATAAAAATAATAAATTTCCTCCCCATCATGCTTTGCTCACATCTTTCCATTATAGATAGCCATTTGTATGCATTTATATGAGTTCCAATGGCCTCCATACAAAATATGTTAAAAAATACTCTTAATTATGTTAATTTCTCTTTGTAGGTGTTAATTGAAGATTAATTTGAAGATTAAAGTTGAGACTCAAGAGTTAAAGAGAGTAAGGATAAGTTTGGAAGACAATTGGATGAAGAAATGACAAAGATAGGCCAACAATAAGAAGAAAAATGAAAGACTTGGGTTGGTATTTTAACCATATCTTTTCAGTCGGATGTCCGATTGAGGTGATCTTAGAAGCAATGGAAAGCTTGTTCTAAGATCTACAAATCATATTTCACGACATTTTTTCCAATTCGGACGTTTCGGGGGTCAAAATCGAACATCAATATGGAGACTGTTTTCTAACACGAGAATTACATTCATATGTTCATATTTCCATTCTTGTGAAGTCCCACATCGGAAAGAAACAAAAAAGAGCAAGGCAAATGTCTCTATATAAGGAAGGGAGCTCTAGGCATTAAACACACAAGCAAGGAGAGCCTCCTCCTCTTTACTTAAGCTATTCATGTAAATTGAGAACAATTGTAGAGAGAAAGTGAGGAAAGCTTTGTAAAATTTGAAGATTTGTAATGAAAGCTTTATCTTCTCCAATGGGTGGCTAATCCCTTTGATTGGATCTTCTAGATGAAGCTAAGTTGATCCTATTCCTTTTGCTTATGCTCTTTATTTTAATTCCCTTGTGCTTAATATGTTAGAATAGATTTGTCTTCATTGCAATATGCTACCTTCCATGCTTATTTTATTTCTTAGCATTCTTTTTACTATCTATGCTTATGTTTGATAAATCATGCTTAGGAGTTAATATCTTTTGATGGTTTATGCTTACTTTTGATAGATAGTTATTAAAAATCTTTTCTTTTATGAAGGGAAGAAAATCTTACTATTAGATTGTTAATTTCTATCTTAGAGCTTTAAAGTTATATTTTCCAAATCTAAGCATTGATTTGTCATTAGATTTGAGTGTTTGTTTGGGAAAATAGAAGAGCATTAGCATTGGATTAGTGTCACTTAGTGGATTCTAGATGATTCAATCTATCCATTAGTATTGCTTGTTGCTTATTTCAATTACTTTAGCTTGATTGTATTCACATTCCCACACACTTAGTTTCTTGTTTTAATTCTCACACTCCATTTCTCTATCCACACCATCATATCCATTAGCTTATTTGTTCATACCTTCTATGTGTTTGTTTTTATTCCTCCTTTGATTTTACACTTTTAGCACATTTCTTTTTTATTTCCATCCACTCATTTTCTATCTTGTTCTCCTTATTAGTTAGTTTTCATGGATGCTTTTAGTTTGTTTCTATCTTGATCTTTCACTTATTTTCACACACTTACTCATTTGATCTATCTAACATTGTTCATTTGTTCTTGTTATTAACCTTGTTATTTTTCTTTTGTCATTAACTTTGTTACTAACTTGTTACTAACATTGTTCTTCTTTGAATTCTTTTATTTCTACTTACATCTCTTTATTATCTAGTTTCTTGTTTCCTTTTAATTTGCATTTTTTTTTTACTTTCCTTGTTATTATCTTGTTTCTTATTTCTTGTTTTTGTTATCTCCATTTGCATTTGTTAGCTATATTTGAGTTGATACTCATTTTCATTAATCATTGTTATTTCTCTTGTAACGATCCTCGTGGAAACGATATTCGGACTTTCATAGTCTATATTATTGAGACAACCGTATACTTGCGGAAAAATCCCAAACAAGTTTTTGGCGCCGTTGCCGGGGATTGGCGTACATAGGAATCCTTGATTTTAAGGATTTTCAACTCTCATATAGCTTAGTTGCACTTTTATTCTTTCTTTTAGTTTTCATTGCGGATTTTACACATTTTCTTTGTTTGTATTTTTAGGGATTCCGCGGTTGGAGCAAGGAAAGAGGAAAAGAGCAACCAAAGAACTCTAACTTAGGAATTTAAATTGCTTTCTTAGAGAATCTTGTATTAGGATTCATTTCAAGTTTGTAATAATTTTTTTTAAGTTCATTTAAGTTTTCAAAGCATTGTAATAATTAAGGAAGGAGGACGGTTGGACGATACCGTCGCGGCCCCCCAAGTTCGTACACCGACATTGGTGTCGGTGGCTTGGGTCGACTTCAACCGATCTTCCCCCAATTTGGTTTGGGAGGTGCGTATTTCAATACACCCACGCATCCCCTGTTAGTGGGTCAATTTTGTTGGTTGTTTGATTGTTTAATTGCTTTGTAGTGCTTAATCATTTTAAAATACACAAAGTAATTTGGAAAGCACACACTTAGTAAGGGCAATCATACCCCCAACAAGATAAGGATTGGATTTCATCACCATTTCCTTGCCCATATGGACTCATTTTCCTCACTACTTAGGAATCCTTAACTTTTAATAAAATTTGAGTAGAAACGTGACCATAGGACCCGAGCTCATTAGGAGAAGACCATCAAAGGTTGTACCATTTGCGCTCCTTGACAGAAATTGGTGCCTAGAATAGCCTTGTCCCTTTAAGGGAGACAGTTCATCTGTTCTAGGAGTTTGGTATTTAAGCGGAACCTTTGCCACGCGCATCGTGATCCCACCAATCCCCTGGGGGCTTGCCTGGCCGATTACGTTTCATAGGACTGGATTGGAGGCCTAGGTGTACTCTTCATAGTTAGGAGCTGTCTAGTTTATTCTTAGGTAGCCTTAGTTGAGCATAGTTTAGTTTGTTTTTCAAAATCATTTTGTTTTTCTTGTTTGTGTTTAAGCATTAATCCTCGTTCATCATCACTTGAGTGGACCATCACTTTCGAAGTTGAGAGGTAGTTTATGCACAATTGGTTACGTGTACAGGGTCGTTTAGAGAGCTTTGATTTATTCGATATCCCTGTTGAGAATTTTGCGGGCCCCATTGCCATTGAGGAAATGGCTGACGGAAACCCACAAACCCAACCCATGACTCTTAGGGAGTACACAAACCCAACCCGATCTACCCAACCCTCATGCATCGTCATACCCGCCACAAATGCCTCATTTGAGCTGAAATCTGGCTTAATCCAGATATTACCAATTTTCCGAGGGGTGGAAAATGAGAACCCATATCAGCATGTGAGAGAGTTTGAGGAAATCTGTGGGACCATGAAATATAACCATATGTCTGAAGAGGCCCTTAAGCTTAGGTTGTTCTCCTTCTCGCTGAAGGAGAAGGCGAAAGCATGGCTTTACGCCCTACAGGCTAATTCCATAAACACATGGGAGGGACTAGTTGAGGCCTTTTATAAAAAGTTTTATGCAAAACAGAAAACGGCCTTCATTAGACATACCCTGAACAACTTCCACCAACTGGAGGGAGAAACCATGTATGAGTAGATGGAAAGGTTCAAAGACTCATTGTTACAATGCCCGCATCACGGATTTGAAAAGATCCGGCTAGTCCAAATCCTTTATGAAGGACTGGGCTATCCCACCAAGACCATGGTGGAGTCTTTCTGCAATGGAGTATTCACTCAAAAGACAGCTGACCAAGCTTGGACATACCTTGAGGAGGTCGCTGAGAACACTCTCCAATGGGAACCTATCAGAGAGGATCCCAAAAGACCCATTGTTGCAGAAAGAAGGGGCATGCATAGAATGGAACCCAAATTCGAGGCCGAGGCCAAGTTGGCCACGCTAACAAGGAGATTAGAAGCCCTTGAAAAGAACCAAACCTGTCAACAAACCACCCCAAAGACCCTGGAATCATTAAAGATGAGCCAAGCAGTCAGTGACCCTACTGCCCCACCCTGCACCAATTGTGGAGAGTTTACCCATCATGGATCCCAATGTAGAGCATTCTTTGGTCAAATTGAAAGTGAGAGTATGGAGGAGGTGAGTGCACTTTACCAGAATACTGGATATGAGCGGCCGAGGTATGATCCGTATTCTAATACATACAATCCTGGTTGGAAGGATAATTTTAATTTTGCATGGACCAAAGGACAACACCAAGGAAACCCTTCTCGGCCAATGGCCCAGCATATGCCACCTCCGGGATACCAAAAGCCTCAAGTACCCCAAGTGTCACAGGGACCACCCATGGTCCAAGGTTATCAGAATCTTAATTCCCAGAATCAGCAGATAAGTTCTTTAGAGGACACAATGAAAATGTTGGCCCAAAATACCCTCCAATTTCAGCAAAGCACTACTCAGAATTTGAATGTCAATACCCAGTCCGTTGCCAAATTGGAATACACTGTCAGCCAGTTGGCCAGGTCAATAGCTCAAAGAGACAAAGGTATGTTTCCAAGTCAGCCTGAAGCCAACCTCAAAAGCCAAACTTCAACGGGCCAATTTGTTGTCCATGATGACAAGGGCAAAGTCCATGAGCAAGTCAAACATTGATCCTGTCCCCGTTCGAGACCCCGAAACCCTACTTTTCCAATGTTAGGGGCAAAACAATCTTTTTACATGAAAATCTGGATACTATTTTCAATGTCTCTTAAACCCGCAAAATATATACTTTTTGGAAAATAGATATTTCAACAATAATTTCTTCCTTCTTCGTCGAACTCATCTGAGACCCCGAGAAACATGTTTTTAGCCCGACAAGTATGGTTAGTTGTGGGTCCCATCTCTATTCTCTTTATAAAGAGAGCTCTCCCTCCACTTATCCCCTTCTCCTTTTCCAGCACAAAAATGGCAGCCAACCTAGGGTTTTTCTTTCCCCTTCTTTTTCTTGCTTTCTTCCTCCTCAATCCACCACCAACCTTTGTCAAATAGAGAAATGGGTTTCTTCTTCTTGTTCTCCACATTGCAAGCTCTCTATGGATGCCATTAGAAGAGAAATCCACCAACATTGAGACTCTCCTTGAGCTAACTCTTGCCATTAGAAGACCTTCCAAGTAAGCAACCTTCTTCATCTCCTAGATATGTATTCTTGTGACCCTAAAGAAGCTTCATCTCCATTATTGAAAGTTCTCTATTTCTATTTCATTGTTTTGACTATTTAGGGTTTGTAATGGGTTGTATTTGGGGGTTTTCGTGTAGATTGGTGATTTTGAGCTTAAGAGTGTGATTAGAGGCTTGATTTGCTAGCTTGGACCCAAGGCAAGGGGATGAATGGATTTTTTTGAATATTTACATGTTTTATGGAGAAATCTTGATTTTTCACCAATGATTCTTAATGTGCTTTATCTATTCTTTTTGCAATGGTTTCTATTGCTCTTAAAAATGCATAATGATGAGTTTATTTCTCTCTTGTTCATACCTTGGAAATGCATATATTATGTTGTCAAAGTTGCAAATGGTTTTCATATAAGATGGGTTTCTCTCTCTTGTGATTGAATGTGAATGGAAAGGAAGTGAAGGGAAAATTGTGAAATGATGAGAATGGAAGTGTTGAATGATGTATTGAAGGAGCTTTTGAACTCATTTTATTGCAGGGAATGAGATGAATTATAGGAGAAATGTTTTGCAGGAAAAAGGGGTTGAAAAACAGTCCAAAACTGAATTGCCCGTTGACTGGGCGGTCAGCATATCATTAGCAGAACTTCTGATTCTGTAGGGGTGGTCACCAGGCGGTGACCAGTTGGCTAGCCGACCTGGCCTAGGCGGCTAGCAGCCTGCTGACCGCCAAGGTGACTGTCACGCCCCCGAACCGAAACCTCGGGGGCGGGAGATGGGATTAAGGATAAATGTATTTTTCTCCTAAGATCCGCGTGTGTGAAGACAACACATTCTGAATATTTTGCGGAAGCATTTGTGGCGTTGCGACCCGAAGTCCATGGCCATCGGATTCCGCGTCGCACTCAACCTTTAGCCCATAGCTAATATATCAAGAATCATATCAGACTGGAGTAACCATCACAATAAATTACAGAGCTGACAGTAACAGGATATTGCATTCCCAAATATGTTCAAGTTACAATTATCAATGTACATTAATTAAGAATCCCAAGAAAAGGCTAACACAAGCCATACAACAAGAAGCTATAAACCACTATCCAAAAGTGACGTAGCTCCGATGTCAAGCTCAATGTCTACATGACATAGCCGACAAAACAACCTGCAAGGCATGTCTCCAAAGCCAACAAGACACTCAACTCGGGGCAAGAAATCTGAACCTGAGTACCAAAAGTAGTGGGTCAGACACGACGGTCTGGCAGGTGGATGAAAAGAACACAATATAGCGAATAATAATACAAATGATAAATCATGCTATTTGCTCAAAATGCTGCATATAATTAGACGGGTGCAAAGTCGGGAATCTCGGGGAAAACATGTATTCATTTCAAGCACGGGTAAAACATGAACATCTAATAAAACATGTGTTCGTTTGCATCATCTATAATCATAGATATTTGACAATCGGGTGTTCGTCTAAAACATGTATAAATATAGTGGTTTGACAAAACAAACGTTCATTTGAAACTTAAGTAAAACACAAGTATACAACAAATCAGGTATCCATAACAGTCTAGCAAAACCAATGTCCATTTGAAACCTATGTAGAAATACGGATATTTAATAAATCGGTTATCATGTAAAATAGGTATAAACGTAGGGATCTTGCAAACAAATGTCATCTGAAACATATTTCAAAGCATGGATATTTAGAAATCGGGTAATCATTTAAAGCATGTATAAACATGGGAATCTCACAAGTCAAATGTCATTTAAAACAAAGCACGGATATTTAACAATTCGGGTATTCCTTTAAAAACATGTGAAATCATATAAATCTAGCAAAATCATTTATCGTTTGAAACATATGTAAAAGCACGGGTATTCGCCCAACCGGCATTCCTGTAAAACATGTACGTGTGCAAAGGACATAAAACAATATAATAGTGACTGGATTTACAATAGAGAGCATTAACACTTATCTAAATAACAACTTTTATAATAGCAATGAATCATTTAACTGAAAACAAGTAAGCAATATAAACCATGTCGGGTGTCCAAGGAATCGGGAACTGGCAAGATGGCAATCACAAGAAGCTAAGTCCTCTATCACCGAAGTGACAAGAGCGGGACGTTGGTCTCAGTCACACAAGGTGAGGAGACTCAACGTAAATCATATACAATAATAAATATACGGGAACGGGAACGGGACCGCGGTAGCGAACCGGGTATCGGGACGGGACCACGGCAATAACCGGGTATCGGGATCCAAACTGCAGCTGGCGGGACGGGAGAGGGATTTCCAAGTCAGTGGATCAGACTGACAAGGTATCCAAGCTTAGTGATGCCGACTCATAGGTTAAAACCAATCGAGACATATGCAAGTAATCAAGTACAGTAAATAAACGGGTAAACGGGGGTGCTCAAGGGCACGTAAATAAACGGGTAAACGGGGGTGCTCAAGGGCACACTGTCATATCATATCGGGCAATACATTTCGGGACAAGTAACTGTTACTAATGTAACTTCAATGCTTTCGGGAAAACAAGTCATGTAATGCAAATCTCGGGAAATGAGGTGAAACAATGAACTATAACATTTTCGGGTAAAATATTACTTTCAAGATCTATTTAAGTGCATAGGGGTCCCGTACGTCGATTATTGAAATGACTTGGTACTCCTTGAGTTTGAAGACATCCCGGGCTCCTTATACACTTTGGATTTTCAAAACTACGAATGACATGCTTGTGATATGGTTTCTTTCTCGAATGGCCTCATACCATGCCTAGTGAATCTCATTAATCGACAAAGCTCAACGCTCGAACGAACCGGAGAGTTCGTTCGAGCGGGGAGCTTTTCGAAATCTGGGGAATTTCGGTTACATGGCGGTCAGCTGGCGGTTAGCCGCCGATGGGGCAGGCGGCTAGCCGCTGGCTGACCGCGGCTGGGCTGCAGAATGCAGCTTACTGGAAAGCTGACCGCCAAGTGCGGTTACCTGGCGGTTAGCCGCCGATGGGGTCGGCGGTTAGCCGCTGGGTAACCGTGGAGCTGACCGAATTTCAGGTGGGAATTCTGATACTCTCGGGAAAGGTAACCGTGAATGGCGGTTGGCTGGCGGTTAGCCGCCGATGGGGTCGGCGGTTAGCCGCTGGGTAACCGTGAGGCTGACCGTGTTTTAAGGGGGAAAACGATGCTCTCTGGAAAAGTCACCGCGGTGCGCGGTTAGCTAGCGGTTAGCCGCCGATGCATTCGGCGGTTAGCCGCTGGATAACCGTGAGCTGACCGCCAGTTACGAAAATGCTCACTGTGTTCAGTTTTGAGTCATTTTCCTCCTCAAAACCATCTTCCTCACATCCACAAGTCCTTACAATAACATTGAGCTAATAGTTCCTCCAATGCATCTCTTTTCACTTCTCCCAATACTCCAATATTTGTTCATTCATCCCTTCCTCCATCCACATCAAATCCAATACAAGAAGGAAGGAAAGAAACCATTTCACAACATTCATTTAGGATATAACCAAAGGACAATACATGCTAACCAACATGTTTACAAAACATTAAATGACTTAGCCAACCACATTCCTCATGAAAACTCCCATGAAAAGTAAAACTAAACATCTCCTTTCTTCTCACTTAAAACCAAGCCAAAGGGAGGAATCTCCATTGTATACAAGGGTCCATTTGCCATAATCAAGGGGTAATTAAAAGCCATTGATCCCATTTCCAAAACAATAGATGATTTAGCAAAACTCATCAAATGAGCATCTATTTCAATCAATGCAAGCTAGTAAACATAAACATGAACGGGAAACCAACCCCATTCATTTTAAAATCCTATGAGCAAACCTTGACCAAACGAAAGCACATTTTTCCAAGAGATTAACAAGAGATAAACCACCATTAATATGCCATTTCGAAATCAATAGAAATATGACAAGAAGCATGTGTAGAAACATATATCACATTATCAAGAACAAGTAGTAAAACTTAGGATTTTCTCATAAAACTTTGATAACATTAAAACCATCCATTCATCCACTTGCCTTGGGTCCCAAGCTAGCAAATCAAGCTTCTAATCACCTCTCAAGCTCAAGATCCACAATCTCTACAAAAACCCCCAAAACAAACCCTAAAATGGGTTAAACAAAGGAAGACAATGAATGGGCTCAAATCAAACAAGGAAATAGAACCTAAGGGAGAGCCATAGCACATACAAGGAAAATGGGAAGGATTCTTTACCTCTAAGGCCATGAATGAACAAGAAGAAGCTTGCAATAGGGGCTGCCCACCTTGGTTTCCCACGAAAATGGTGTCAAACAAGAGAGGAGATGAAGGAGAAGAAGTTGCCGGAGTTCCCTCGTCGGATTGGTGGCTTGGAAGCTCCATTAGAGCAAGAGAAAAGGAAGAAATGGAGAAGAGGGGCTGCTGGCACTGTAGTTATGGAGTTGCAGACGTTGGGGTGGAGGAAATGAGGGAGAAAGAGAGTGGAGTCACTTATATAATGGGTGGGTGTGGGTCCCACTACACTCAAAGCTTGCAAAGGGGTAAAACATCTATTTGTGGGCCTCGGATGCGATCGACGAAGGAGAGAAAGATGTTTCTCAAAAAATCTAGTTTCCAAAAAGTATAACTTTGGCATGGTTTCGAGATCTCGAAATTTGGGTCCATATTTGGTGTGAAAAGACTGTTTTGCCCTCCGGGCTGGAAAAACTGATTTTCGGAGCTTCGAATGGGTACGGAGTCAGCACGAAAGTTGTAGAGGTTAACAAAATGAGTCGAATGAGGCTAAAACAAGAATTATCAGGAATTCGAATAATCTCCCAATCTCGCGCAAAGTCACTAAAAGAACCCCCAAAGGGTCCCACTAATCACAAAGGCCCTCAAAATTCCCCAAAACTAGAGAAAAACCATTCTAGCTCATAAACTCAACCCAACAAATACTAATCCCACTAAAAGAAACTAATCCACAAATAAACAACACTAATCCAAGAGATTAGGGGTCGGGTTCTCACAGTGACCGACCTCCTAGTAATTTTTGGAGATTGAGAAGAAAGAAAGGACTGTTTCGAACCATATGTCCATGAAATGGATAGGAATGACTGTTTTGGAATTTAAGGGAGAAAAATCTCGTCCTGGAAATATGTTAGATAGAAATCTCATCCCGAAGATTTTATTGATGACTTTGAAGTTACCAAGTTGTATAAGGAGCTCGGAATGTTTCCAAAATTTAATGAGTACCAAATCTATATTGAAATCGACATACGGGACCCCTATCCACCTTGAACTAATCTTGAATCCCGATACTTGTCCTGGAAGTTCGAAAGTTTAATTGTATCCCATTGTTCCCGAAATTTTGATATGCACTCCCAAAGTTCATGATTTACGATTTATCATTCCCGAAAGCACTGAATTTGTACTTGTAGCATTTTGCTAGCCCCGATATGCATTGCCTGAAATGAAGTGAAAATTGTGCCTTGAGCACCTCCGTCCCGTTCGGTTACATACTTGTACTTGATGCATTTTGATACTTATCGTGATTTCTGTTATTTGACTTATGAGTTGGCACCACTAAGCTTGGATGACCTTGTCGGCTTGATCTACCAACTTAGAGATCCCCCTCCGGTCCCACCAGTTGCAGTTTGGATCCTGATTCCCGGTTTATTACCGTAGTCCCGTCCCGGTACCCAGCTCGTTCCCGTGGTTCCCGATACCCGGTTCGCTACCGCGGTTCCCGATGCCCGGCTTGCCATCGTGGCCTCGTCCCGCATTATTATTATTATATGTATATGTATATTTCGTTGAATCTCCTCACCTCGTGTGACTGAGATCAACGCCCCGATATGCTCTTGTCACTTCAGTGATAGAGGACTTTGCTTCGTGTGGTTGCTATCTTGCTAGTTCCCTATTCCTTGGATACCTTACATGTTTTATATTGCTTAATTTTTTTCCAATAAATGACTCATTTCTTTTATGAAAGTTATTGTTTAATCAGGTTTTAATATTTTCCAAGGTAAATTTAGCTAATGTTATATTGTTTCCCGTTCCTTAGTACATTACACGCTTTAAATGAATACCCGATTTGTCAAATATCCATGCTTTTACATATGTTTCAAATGAACACTTGTTTTGCTAGATCTCTATGGTTACACACGCTTTAATTGAATACCCAATTTGTCGAATATTCATGCTTTTACATATGTTTCAAATGAACACTTGTTTTGCCAGATCTCTATGGTTACACAAGCTTTAAATGAATACCCGATTTGTCGAATATTCATGCTTTTACATATGTTTCAAATGGACACTTGTTTTGCCAGATCTCATGTTCACACATGTTTTAAATGAACACCCGATTTGTCTAATATCTATGCTTTTACAGATGTTGTAAATGAACACGTGTTTTGTTAGATCTCCATGTTTTACTCATGCTTTAATTGAATACAACTTTTGTTAGAGATCCATGGTTTTCCACTCGTTTTAATTATTTGCAGCTTTGATCAAATAATATGAATTACCACATGTTTTATTTTTCAGCACATTTATTATCTTTTCATCCACCTGCCAGACCGTCGTGTTTGACCCACTATTTTGGTACTTCGGTCATGACTTCTTCATCCCGAGATGAGTGCTTTTGTTGGTTGTGGAGCCATGAGTTGCAGGTTGTTTTGTCGGCTATGTCATGTAGACATTGAGCTTGACATCGAAGTTGCATCACATTTAGGTAGTGGTTATTAGCTTGTTATTGTATGGCTTTTATTAGCCCTTTCTTGGGAGATTCTTAATTAATGCACATTGATAATTGTAACTTGAACATGTATGGGAATGCATTATCCTGTTACTGTCAGCTCTGTACTTGGTTGTAATGGTTTATTCCAGTCTGATATGATTCTTGATATAATAGCTATATGCTAGCGGTTGAGTGTGACACGGAATCCGATGGCCACGGACTCTGGGTCGCAATGCCACGAAAGCTTCAGCAAAATATTCAAAGTGTGTTGGAATGTATTGTCTTCACACCCGCGGATCTTGGGAGAAAATATATTTATCCTTAATCACATTCGCGCCCCCGAGGTTCCGGTTTGGGGGCGTGACAGACTGGTATCAGAGCGGGCAGGTTTCTAGGAAATAAAACACTCTAGGAACCTTAAGACATGTGGTGAGGACTCGTTAGACCGTGCGGGTTTTCTTTTGTCTAGTTATTGTTTCTGTGAGTTCGGGTCTGTTTTCTTCTAGTGGGGGAGACTATCTTTGTCTCCTTTTCTTCTCCTTATTGTTAGGGAATTTGGGGGACCAAATTCTTTCTAGTGGGGGAGAATTTAATGTCTCCGCACCCACATTTAGTACCTTTTCCTTGTTTTCGCGCCTAAGAGTCGGAGTTTTGTGGACTTAGCATGTGCTTCTTAAAGGACTTTGGCAGAATTTTCAGCTTTTCGATGTCACAGATGGAGCAAGGTAAGGAATTTGCGAGCAATTGTTAGTCAGCAAGGAATGTGAGCAGCATATCGAGACCCAATTACAGTTGATCGTGTACCGTCAGATGGTTCGTCAGGCAAGTAAGTGTAGATTTTTGGATAAACTTGGATTATTTTCCTAAGTCAGAAGACTCCATAAGCCGAATAAGTGGACTTTATGAGGTTTGAGGTGATTTTCAGTGGTACAGCTCCAAGAAGTTGTGAAAAGTTAGAAATTTTTCGAGCATTGATGAACTTGTGACGGAGAATTGTTCGAGGAGGTTTAACAATTACAGCTATGATAGTGAAGTCGACTCAGCAGGGTGTGTCAATGGATGGTTAAGAGCATTGGAAATTAGTTTTCAGTAGCAGTGTAGAGAGTTGTATGTGGAATTGATTGTTACCTGATCACATGATAGAGAAGATTTTGTGGATTTTACCGACTTGTAGAACATCAGTTTGGGCAGAGTACAGATACGAGCGGGAGAATCATCATCTATGGACAATGATAGTTGAAAGATTCAGAGAAGAATGAATTTGACAGAAGCACACCTCACGAAGTTTGGACATGTGGAGTTGCATGACAGCTAAAGTGTTAGCATGCCTAGTCAGAGCTGGAAACCTATAGAGTTATGAACCTTGCGTTTTCAACAAGCAGATAGAGATGGGTGAAGTGTTCAGAGGACTGTTCAAACATTAATTGAATCAGCTTGGCATATGAAGAAGTAACAGATTTCCAAGTCATTAACCTCGAAGATTGTACATTGGCAGGAGACCTAATTTTGACAACTTTGACAGAGATGACCGAAGTGTACCGAGGACTGGACGACATTGCCTAAAGTAAGAGACATCTGGTAGTACTCAGCGTCACCAATTTTCTGAAGCCAAGGGCAGATAGAAGGACAAGATAAAAAAAGAAAAAAAAACCACCTCAATGTCAAGAGTTAGAGATTTATGGAATTCGATGAGTTTTGTCAGAGAGTTATTCGGGAATTTTCAACAAGTGCAGCCATGTGGTGAAGTAGACCCAGCAAGATACGAAGCATTGAAAGTCAGATTTCAGCAGTTGACTACAGAAAGGATCTATACTTGAACGCCTGATAACGAAGATTTTTGGTAGGTTTGATCAACATGAGGAACATCGGATTACAATGTACAGATACACAGAGCAGGAAGTTAATTATTTCGGGTTTTGTTGGGGGAAGCAAACTTAGCAGAACAGTTGCAAGAGTGAGTGCAGTGCTTTAAATGCTGAAGAATGGTGAAGGGATAAGAATGATAGTGTCAGAGACTGACTGTTGTCCAGTTGATCAAGAGCAACAAACAGAAAGAGTTAGAGCTAGAGAGAGTTCACATTAAAGATTGTGCGTTTGATATGAGACCCTAGTTTCGACAGTTGTGATGAAGTCGACAGAATTGTTCCAAGAATTTTCTGTATTAGGGTGGCTAGAAGCGAGAGACTTGGTGGAACTTAGAAGGAGTCAGAGATGGAAAATTTCTTGAGTAGTCAAAACGATAGAGCAGTAACAGATTCGAGCCAGTGGTGGAATGTCTGACGATTGTTGATAGTTGACCGAAGAGTTTTACAACGAGGATGACCCAGCGAGTCCAGATGCTTCTGAGAGGACTGATTGGAGCAGTTATTTGAGGAATTGTTTTTGAAGTGTGGGATTAATGTCCCCACTTGTTTTTGGGCTTATTTAGTTCATTTGGAGGACCAAATGTTCTAGGGGGGAGGATGTGAGAACCCGACCCCTAATTTCCTGGATTAATGTTGTTTTATTTGTGGATTAGTTTCTCTAAGTGGGATTAATGTTTGTTTGGTTGAGTATGTGAGCTAGAATGGTTTTTCACTAGTTTTGGGGAGTTTTGAGAGCCAGGGAACCTAGATAGTGACTGTAGGGTCCTACTTGTTTTCCGTGATCAACTTGGAGAGGTTCTTCATAATTCCTAAAAATTTCCATTTTGGCTCTGTTTGACTTATCTCGTTAATCTCTACAACTTTCGTGTTGATCCCGTCCCCGTTCGAGACCCCGAAACCCTACTTTTCCAATGTTAGGGGCAAAACAGTCTTTTTACATGAAAATCTGGACACTATTTTCAATGTCTCCAAAACCCTCAAAATATATACTTTTTGGAAACTAGATGTTTCGACGATCATTTCTTCCTTCTTCGTCGAACTCATTCGAGACCCCGAGAAACATGTTTTTAGCCCGACATGTATAGTTAGATGTGGGTCCCATCTCTATTCTCTTTATAAAGAGAGCTCTCCCTCCACTTATCCCCTTCTCCTTTTGCAGCACAAAAATGGCAGCCAACCTAGGGTTTTTCTTTCCCCTTCTTCTTCCTGCTTTCTTTCTCCTCAATCCACCACCAACCTTTGTCAAATAGAGAAATGGGTTTCTTCTTCTTGTTCTCCACATTGCAAGTTTTCTATGGATGCTATTAGAAGAGAAATCCACCAACATTGAGACTCTCCTTGCGCTAACTCTTGCCATTAGAAGACCTTCCAAGTAAGCAACCTTCTTCATCTCCTAGATATGTATTCTTGTGACCCTAAAGAAGCTTCATCTCCATTATTGAAAGTTCTCTCTTTCTATTTCATTGTTTTGACTATTTAGGGTTTGTAATGGGTTGTATTTGGGGGTTTTCGTGTAGATTGGTGATTTTGAGCTTAAGAGTGTGATTGGAAGCTTGATTTGCTAGCTTGGACCCAAGGCAAGTGTATGAATGGATTTTTTTTGAATATTTACATGTTTTATGGAGAAATCTTGATTTTTCACCAATGATTCTTAATGTGCTTCATCTATTCTTTTTGCAATGGTTTCTATTGCTCTTAAAATGCATAATGATGAGTTTATTTCTCTCTTGTTCATACCTTGGAAATGCATGTATTATGTTGTCAAAGTTGCAAATGGTTTTCATATAAGATGGGTTTCTCTCTCTTGTGATTGAATGTGAATAGAAAGGAAGTGAAGGGAAAAATGTGAAATGATGAGAATGGAAGTGTTGAATGATGTATTGAAGGAGCTTTTGAGCTCATTTTATTGCAGGGAATGAGATGAGTTATAGGAGAAATGTTTTACAGGAAAAAGGGGCTAAAAAATAGTTCAAAGCTGAATTGCCCGCTGACTGGGTGGTCAGCAGGCGGTCACCAATCGGCTAGACGACCTGGTGACAGACTAGTGACCGCATAGAGGCGATAAGCATATCAGTAGCAGAGTTTTTGATTCTGCAGGGGCGGTGACCAGGCGGTGACCAGTCGGGCCAGGTCGGCTAGTCGCCTGCTGACTGCCAAGGTTGTTGGGTTTTGTGTATACCCTAAAGCCCACTGACTGCACCCTCATCTCTGTTACTGGATATTTACTAGTTATTTAATGGAAGGACTCTTTTCTCTTACTGCTTGTATATATGTATGGTTGTGTAAGGCCCATTGTTTCTAGTAAATGACTTGGGTGTGTAGTGGCTACACACAGTTAGGCCTGAGTCATGGACACTTGAAACAATAAACTTGTTCATAACTGAGAGATGGAGTTGGGCACTTCATCTTGGTATAAGTTATAGTGAGATACTCTCCTGTATTCAGGGTGACTTACCTAAGTCATGGGAGGCTTTTCTGGATTTATCTCATTAGTGCATGTGTCATGCATTGAACAGGACCACTTGTAGGTGTGATCTCTAAAATAGTACTATCACTGAGAGAGATCAAATCACCTTATGCTACTGAGTGACCAGTGCTCTTAATCTTGAGCATATGTGGATGAACTGACGAAGTCGAGTTCTTGTACTTTAATTCACTATGGGTGAGATCCTGTTCATGGGTCAACAGCTCTGTGTTTTGGGTACTCGAGCTTGATTAGTTAGGACGTGCAGATGCAATAAAGAATCTATGCCATCTTGTGATGGAGTGATCGTCCCCTTAGAATTATCCGATTAATCATCAGAATCTAAGATCTTAGTATATGGATGTTCCATATGGATATTGAACTTGTGGGTCGCTCCCTGGACCAAGAGAATGATATCCGCATGATGATTAAGTCAAGGATATGAAGTTCTAAGGTTGAAATATAATCAAGAAGGTTGATAGTACATCGGATAACCTGACTTGATTATGGATGTTACATAGAGGGACATTTTGGTCATTTCACTTGGTAGGTCGAAGAAAAATGTCATTCCCTGACGAGCTTAATTCATATTTAATATTTGTCCCTGGAGTGCAACCGTAACTCTTTAGTGGAATGAGTTAGGGTTAAAATGATCTTAATGTTGCTATGGGGTTAGCATGGACATGTTGGTCATTTTGGGAGCCAAGGGCAAATATGTCTTTTGGTCCCTCTTCTAGCCATCTTCCTATATTGGCATGGTTTCCTAATTTAATTAGATGATATGTGGTTGAATTAATTTTTGTGGAAGAATGATTTTGAGTTTAAATTCAAATAGGCTTTTTATGGCATACATGAATTTAACTCTAGCTAAATTATTAACTTGTGGGCCATGGTGTGTTTATCTATCTTGTGGGCCAGCCATAAGGGGAGCCCCTTGTGTGAGGTTTCCAAGTTTAATTAGGTATCTTTACTTGGAAGGTAGTATTCCTCTTTGGGTAAGAATTCCTATAATTAAAGTTTACTAAATTTTAGTATCTTTAATTAGAAGGTGTTGCACTACTATGGTGGCTGGTTGCTTATTTTATGGGATGGTCATTCCTATTTGAGAGGACTCTTAAAGGAATGTGAAATATATATAAATCACACCATACCCTAGGCGTACAACAAGGATTTGGAAAAAACCCTAGGCGTGCATTAATTTGGAGCTCCATTGGCCGCCCAAGAGAGAAAGACAAAACTCACGCCCAGCCTTCTTCTTCTTCATTCATTGAAGAGAGGAGATCAGGTCCTGGTCTTTTTCCACAAAGTGTAGTTCAGAAAACCCTTCTTGGAATCCATATTCTGATCCCACAATCAAAGCCAATCAGATTGGGTTGTGGAATAGAAGAGAAGATCAAAAGAATTGTTACTGCAACAAATTTCTGCAACCTGCATTGCTGATTGCAGGCTTGAGATCAGTCCTTTGGAAGACTAATATCAGAGATTTGAAGTCTTCATATCATCAAGGTATCAGTCCTCACTCATCTTCTTTTTATTGCACACTTGTTGATCATGATTTCATGGAGTTTATATGCGTATTTCATGGCTGATTTGCGCTGCCAGATCTGATCTGTGATTTAAAATCAAAGATATATCAGCCATGGACGTCCCTTACATGTGTATTCAGATCAGAATAGCATGAACTTTCAAAGGTGACCGACCTCCCAGTAATTTTTGGAGATTGAGAAGAAAGGAAGGACTGTTTCGAACCCTATGTCCATGAAATGGGTATGAATGATTGTTTTGGAATTTAAGGGAGAAAAATCTCGTCCCGGAAACATGTTAGAGAGAAATCTCATCCCGAAGATTTTATTGATGACTTTGAAGTTACCAAGGTGTATAAGGAGCCCGGAATGTTTTCAAAATTTAATGAGTACCAAATCTAAATTGAAATAGACTTACGGGACCCCTATCCACCTTGAACTAATCTTGAATGCCGATACTTGTCCCGGAATTTCGAAAGTTTAATTGTATCCCATTGTTCCCGAAATTTTGATATGCACTCCCGAAATTCATGATTTACGAAGACTTGGTCCCCGAGACTATCACCGAAGCAAAGGAGGTCCCGAACATCTGCAAAGCCAGCGTACCTGGCCCCTCTCAAGGAGAACCGGTTCTACCCTCTCTCTCACTTGAAAGAAGAGAAACCTACCCTCCACCAAACGAACAAATCAACCCAGCATGAGCCGGCTTGCTCCTACAAGCCCAAAATCAAATCATGCATCACCAGGCTACTGTAAGAACCTGCTAAGGCCTACACTCTTGCGAGTCGACCCTGTTAGTTTTATGGTTTCAATACCAAGAGTGTGATGTAATAAATTGATTAATTTCTTTATTTATCAACACAATCATGCTTTCCTTTCATGAGATGAATGATGTTTAATTATATACTTGCACATAACCAATACATATGACATAATGGTTCATGAGATGAACCGGGTCCCATTAGTATATTAGATGTGATATATGTATATGGATGAGATCCACATACGGGAGATATGTGTCACAAATCTTATACTTAAAATATCTTCACAACCGGTGATGAGACTGGGCATCTCATCTGACAAGGTTACAGCTCTTTGATCACTATGAGATAGTGTGATTTGTCTCGATCATCAGAATGTAAGATTCTGGATTATAGTGATGGTACATTGGATGTATTGAAGGACCATGAGAAACACCTTATATACACTGTCTTTGCTTTAAGGTCTGCTCTTATAATTCCCTAGCAATAGGCTCATAATCCTGAGACATTAATGAACTCAAGTTTCTATCTATGCATTTGCTTTGAGTCACTAATGAGTGAGGCCAATTGTAGGTCAACACCTCGGTGATTTGGGTACGTGGTAGTAGAGTTGTGGGAACATTCAATGGTCAAGATGGAATCTATTTTTAATATCCCCTTGTGCCAATTAATGGATTTATCATTGGTAAGTGCGCACCCATTCCAATTAAGAGTTAATTGGATCGGTACCAAATGATCACTATAATTAATTGGGGCTCAAGGATAATAAGTTATTGATCTAATTTGGTGGACAGGTCCAATTGATCCATGGATATTGATAGAGGGGCCTACTTGTGGTACTGAGGAAGTTTAGGGTATTCATTGTAATTAATTTCTAAGACTAGAGTGCAATTGCATTTATATAGTGGAGTTATTTGCAATTAACTGTGGGCCCGGATTGCACATGAGATGTGGGGTCGCGTGTCCCAGTTGGAGCCAGCTTTCTAAGGAATCCCTAGTGGTCCCCACGCTAGCCCAATTTATTAGAAAGATACTAATTCTACTTGAACTCTAATAGGAAGGTTACTATTTCTATTTGAAGTGAGACTTCTAATAGTGGTAATAGTAAGCTACTAATTATTAATGGAAGTAGGACTTCTATTTTAATTAGAAAGGAGAGAGCTACTAATTGTTGTGGAAGTGAGACTTCTATGGCAACTAGCAAGGGAGAAGGTTACTATTTTGTAATGGGAGTTAAACTTCTATTTCAAATAGGAAAAGAGGTGGTATGAAGGACTATAAATAGGGGATGTATCCCCTCTTGGACGTCCACCATTGTGTTCCACATAAAGCCCTCCTCATAGTGCAAGTTTGCACAAGTTTCTCTCAACTCTTTCTCCTCTAGTTCATTGGAGTTTCTAGTTGGGTTTTCTCTTGAAGATTCCACCATCTTCTTGAGAAAAGGAGATCTAATACGGGTCATAGTGTGGAAGATCAAAATGAGTTAGAGATTCTGATTTGGTTAGTGAAGGTGTTCATCATCAAAGAAAGAACTCAAATTCTCCATTAGAGCACTACAAGGCTCCAAAGGTATATTTACATCCTTGTATGCTGCAGATTTCGTGGTTGCATGTTTATGTGTTGTTTTCTATCTTCTAGATAGGATATTTTGCTGTACATGGTTTATGAGTTTGAGGAATTGCATCCTGGATTGGGTTTATTGCCTTTCTAGACAATTGATCCCTGCATCAAGTGGGTCAAAAGTTTTGAAACCTGTCTGGAAGGCCCACCTACTTCTAGCAGACCCTTCCTTTCAACAGGGGCCAAACTTGCAAAATTCAAAGCCTCACTGCGACAGGCTAAGGACCGCATCCGGATCCTGTCCATGCCTAGCTTCAAAGAAGACAAGCTTGGCGGCTGCGCAAGGGGGACTATCTCCTTCATTGCCAGAGCACAGCCAGAGCTGACTGAAGCTCAAATTACTCGTCGTAAGGGTCGCCACGCGACATATCAACAAACGAGACTAGAGAAGCAAAGAACCCAGCATTCTACCCTTCAGGTCTCTAAAAAATGGGTCGAAAAAGAAAGGCCCTACCAAGTTGTTGCTGTCTATATGGTTGGCAAAACCAGAAGACGCTAGAAGTCGGCAACCAAAATTCTTGTCAGATGACCGGTGACTCGCAGCGTCTCCCAGACGCGAAGACATCAGGAGGATTCTCCCGTTCCTTCAAGCCAAGGACATCGGAGTAACCACTCCTCTGACTCTTCATCCAAAAGGATGAGCACCAACTCAGTCACCAAGACGATATCCTCATTCGATTCTCGAAGGATGAATGTCTTGGTTACAAATGCTGAGCAGCCTCCACCGCATGATGACATAACAGCACGCATCCCGCAGTTGGAGCAAGGACAACAGAGAATTGAGGCTCTGATGGAAAACCTCATTCTCACTTTGCAGCGTCCACCGAACTATGAAACTCCTTCGAGTCATCAGGATGACGAGGAAAACAATGAGTCACGCGCCCTTACTAAAAAGGACGGTGACGATATCCTCGCTAAATCAAAAGAAGATGATATACTAAAGGAACATAGGATCAAGCCACCATTTCCCTTATGGATGACTCGGGTTCGTTCCCTGCAAAATTCAAACAACCTACTCTCCAAACATATATGGGGAAAGGTTCAGCCAGACATCATGTCATCCACTTCAAGATCCTGACGGGAGCTATTGCGGATCAAGACGTTTTCAAGATCCGTCTCTTTGCAAATACCCTAAAAGGTACGACCTTTGATTGGTACTCCACTCTGCCGGAGGACTCCATCCAAAACTGGGCCATGCTGGAGACACGCTTCCTGACCCACTTCAAAGGTGAAGATCACCCTATTACTATGGCACAGCTCTGCAACCTCAAATAGGGAGAGAATAAGTTAACATACGACTTCATTCACAAGTGAAAGGCAATGGCGTACAAGTGCTCAGATGTACTGCCACAAGCGTCGTTGGTCGACGTCTGCCATAACAATATGAGAGCAAGAATCTGCTCTTTGATTATCGGCAACAAATAAAAAAACATGGGAGAACTCCTAGAAGCAGCTATGGAAGCTGAAATGGTGATCAAAGACCTCAAAAGTCAGAAATCATCAAAGAAATAGCCGACCGCCATTATGACCTCGAAACCAAAGAAAAAGGAGGTTCTAAGTGTGCAAACCAAGTCAGCTCCTCAGCAGCCAAAGAAAGCTGAAAACAAAACTGCAGGTAAGAAACCTGAACTCTCTGAAGCCTTCAAAGAACGAGTAGAGAATAGATACCGGTTCGATGAAGATGTTGAAGAAATTTTTGAGGCTCTCGTAGCTAATGATAAACTTACCTTACCTGAGCCCAAAAGATCGGGAGATGTTGGCAAAACAAACGGTCCTCGGTATTGTCCATACCACCAGATGGTCTCGCATCCTCTCAATCAATGCTTCGTTATGAGAGAGAAGATCAACGAGATGTGGAAAAATGGAGTCATCACCTTTGACAAAAACTATGGGTTTGCCTCCGTCAACATGGTGTCATATGGACAAACTCCCAAGTCACCAAAGGAAAAGATCACTACTTCCTTCAAGGTGATAAAAATGATTCAGACGTCCCAAGAGTTGGTTTCTTATCTAACATCAGACGGACAACCCATATGGGTACATCCCGATCTCCTAGAAGATGAAAATTGGGAGATCGTCAAAACAAAGCCTACTGCTCAATAGAGAAGGCAAGCTAAGAAACAACTCCACAAGCTCAAACAACAGGAGAAAGCTCAACCAAAGCAAGAAGTCCCTGAAAAGGCAGAGACCTCTTCCACTGCTTCATTGCGGGCAACAGAAGAATCGAAGACTTCAAAGGTAGTAAGAAAATTCACCCTTGGTGATTTCATGCCACCTCATTATAGCAATGAAACTATGCAGGGGGTATCATACTCTTGCAACTCAGTAATCGGATTCTCCATGGATGTATACGAGTCCAGTGATAATGCTAGTGATACCGATGAGTGGGAAGAATCCCTTGAGATAAGAGAATACCTCTCCGATAAGGAATGGATTCCCGAATCTCATCTTATGCCAGTAATCTGGTATAACCCATTACAGCCACAAGGACCCTGGTCTGATGATGAAGAAGACCAAGAGGCTATTCAAGAAAGTGCTGTTGATCCAACACAAGCAAGCGCTCCAGTGGAACCCAATCCAGTGGAACCCAACATTGATGAACCACAAGGAGCAAATGACGAAGAAGATTTGGCCCTTATGCCTGATCTCAAAGAATATGCAAGAATCTTGCAACGTCTTGCCATAGAGTGGGAGCAGGATCGCATTGATGATCTTCGTCAAAATCAAAATCCAGAACCGAAAATCCCGAAAAATTCACAGACATCTCCTCCGGTAACCTCGTAAAATGAAGAAAACTGCTGGATTGATGATCCCCTCACATCTGGAGACAAGTCTGAATCTCAACAGTGCGTTGCTTGCAAATGCGATAGTTCGGGATGATGGTGCCTCTGAAGCTTCATTTGCTGAGGCCTTAGGTTCTCAGACTACGCCCGGTAGCAAATCTTCTGGAGCTACATCTCCTCAGGTGACTTCCACAAAGATATCATCTTTTCAGCCTTCGTCTCTTGAAACTGTGATGTTGGAACTCAAGCCTTTTTCGACTGATCATCTCGAAGAAACTCCTGCCTATGAAGTCTTCTTCAATGAAAATCCGGTCAACTGGTCCCAGATACCCGACCTCATAGGCGATGTTTGGACCGATAAACTACTCAACGAAGAAGAGAAGTTGCTGGATGCTGTTCAAGACTTGTTCCTGAAAAATGCTCCATGCAACGCGATCACTGAAAACAGAAAAACTGCTACAGAGACGTCTTTTGCAAATGACAAGGATCAACCCCTTGGTCTCGAGGGCAATCTTCCGAACAAAGAAGACCCTTCTCCAGACGCTCTTGAAGTTGGTAGAGGTACCCGCTCTGGCCGGGATTACCACAAAAATTACAACCAACCTTCTTCTTCTTATGTAAATCCTACGGGAAAACGAGTTGTAAACGCCCAAGTGGCAACAATAATGAAAATGCAGGCTTGAAGGAGGCTTTCAAGTACGACTTGATTGAGCACTTCAAACACATACCTGCACGACTGCACATCCTTGACATATTACGAATGTCTCCACAAACTCGTGATAGTCTCATTTCAGAACGACAAAGGCTGAATTCGGATGTCGACAAACATGCCCCACAAGTCCTACAAATCGAAATGGACTAGAGGGTCAAAAAATCAAGTACTTCCTCAAAGGGAGAAAAGAAGAAAACTGAGGGATCAAGCATTGAATGCCTCTCGGTTCAAAAAATAGCAAGTACAACAATTGCCTTCGATAGGGATGACCTCCTGCTAGGCGAGATAAAACACAACCGACCCTTGTACTTCACAGGGTACATCAAAGAAATGCTAATACACAGAGTCTAGATCGACCGAGGTTCTGCACTCAATCTCATCTTTACTTCGGCACTCGAAGAGTTGGGTATTCCACGTAGTAAGCTAAGTCACACATCTGTATCCATCTTTGGATACGATGGGAGCGCTCAAAGGCCTATCGACAAAATCAAGTTTAAATTACAATTCGGTGATCTTATCTCTGAAGTCACTGTGTACGCAATAAGAACCCCTTCATTCTACAATATCCTTTTTGGACACCCCTGGATACATGAGAATGGTGTCGTCCCTTCAACTCTACATCAGTGCATCAAGTTCGTTGGCAACGACGGCTTAATACATCGAGTGTTTGCAGATGAAAAGCCCTTCAAAGGCAAAGACTTCCATCTTGCAGATGCTCAGATGTACAAGGATGAAGAAGGGGAAAAGGAGGAAGAAACAACACCCTTTGCCGAAAATATCCAGAAAGATAAGGGTAAGGCTCCTCAGCAATCATAGGAAGAAAACAAACCTTCCAACAAAACCGAAGAGGGCATTCATTCTCCCTTCGTTGTCTCCCTCAAACCTTCAAAGCCTTTGGTAATCACCACCAAAGCAAAGAAGATAAAACAAAAGACTGGGGCAAGTTCGCTGTTTCCTTCGTGTCCATTATGCAAGACATGGATTCCGATTCAGAGCCAGAAGACGATACGTCGTCAAGCCAAGCTGATAATCAGCAAGTTCAGCCTGCTCTCACTACATTAGAGACACCTGCCGACGTAGAAGACCCTACGTCTGCTTCCTTCGTCGTTCCGACAATTTCAGTAGAAGAAAAGACAATCTTTTTCCACAAATCGGAAGTCTCTTCACCAAAATCTTCGCTTGAACCTTTCCAAACTGAAGGTATGCCTCAACTATTCCTATATAGTCAAATGGCACAAGCTATCATGAAGAAACTGGGATAAGATGCTAAGAATCCAATCGGTTTGGGAGGTGGCCATGGTTTTCTCACACCATTAGGACCCACCCTGACCAAAAGTCAACTGGAGGATTGGAAACTCTATCGTCATATAGACAAGTCTTCATGCGGGTTGGGGTATGATCCTGGCACTCCCATGAGACAGTTGACACAAAGGCTGCAAAGTCGTTTTGCCGACCAAGCCTCAACATCTCGTGTCCATGAAGACATTGATCTCCCTAGATATCTCTTTGAGGAGTCACCCGTCAAGAATCTAGGAAGCTCCTCCAATTGGTATGATTTCTCTGACGATGAAGAGGAATTATCCGATGACATAGACGCACGATTTTCTAGCCCAGAAGAACCATCGTCTCCAAAAGAAGTACCTTACTTCGACCTAGTTTCAATAGGTGATTGGGAACATCTCATTGCCAGTCTTGAGAAGAATACCGATCAAGAAGACCCATGGACAAAAGCAAAGCCTTGATCTGTAAATGCCTTTGGAACTCCAGAAGGTCTTGTTAAGTTGGAAGCCTCCGAAAATAATGTGGAGGAACCACTTTCAAACCTTCCAACAGAAGATCTTGTTCAAAAGATAGACTTGGGGACACCTAATAACCCACGTCTTGTATTCATAAGTTAGAATATAAAGGATGATGAATTACCTGAGTATATCACTTTTCTTCGTGAGTTCGTTGATTGTTTTGCATGGTTTTATGCTGAAATGCCTAGCTTAGACCGCAAAATAGCAGTCCACAAACTCAATCTGCAAAAAGATCAAGCCTGTCAAACAAGGCTAAAGAAGATTCCGTCCTGATGTGATGGACAAAATTGAACAAGAAGTTCAGAAACTCAAAAGCGTTGGCTTCATCCGCGAGGAACAACATCCTGAATGGTTGCCCAACATTGTCCCCGTGATAAAGAAAAATGGGCAGATCAAGGTCTGTATTGACTATAGAGACATAAATAATGCATGCCCTAAAGATGGATTTCCGCTCCCCATACCAGAGGTGATGATCGACAACACCTACGGATTCAAGCGAATGACATTCATGGATGGATTCTCTGGCTACAATTAGATAAAGATGCATCCTGAAGATGAAGACACACATCATTTTGGACTCCATTTGGCGTGTATTGTTACACAGTCATGCCATTCGGTCTAAAAAAATGTGGGTGCAACATATCAGAGGGCTATGATGAGGATATTCCAAGATATGCAGCACAAGACAATCGAATGTTATGTCGACGACCTCGCCGTCAAAAGCAAAAAAAAAGAAGACCATCTTAAATATCTTCGAGAAGTCTTCCTCCGGCTTCGTAAACACAAACTGCAGATGAATCCATTAAAGTGTTTCTTCGGTGTCTCATCAGGTAAGTTTCTCGGATTCATAGTTCGGAAAGGCATAATAGAACTTGACCCCACCAAAGTCAAGGCTATCGTAGAAATGCCATCTCCAAGAACCCTAAAATAACTAAAAGGGCTTCAAGGAAGGTTGGCATACATTCGACGGTTCGTCTCCAATCTATCAGGGAAGTGCCGTCCATTCTCTCGCCTCACGAAGAAAGGTGTGGACTTTTTTTGGGATGCTGAATGTGAAGCCGCATTTCAAGACATCAAGACATAACTGACTAAACCTCCAGTGTTGGCTGCCCCCATAACTGGGAAACCATTCATCTTTTACACAAGAGCTCTCGATTACTCTTTGGGCACTCTACTGGCACAAGAAAACGACGAGGGAAAAGAAGCCGCTCTACATTACCTCAGCTGCATGTTGGTAGGTATAGAGCATCGCTACTCTCCAGTCGAAAAAGAATGCCTTGCAGTGATGTTCGCCATACAAAACTGCGTCCCTATCTGTTGTCCAACATAGTATACCTGATTTCGATGATCAATCTTTTAAAGGTCCTTGTCACAAAAGCAGGTTCTCTTAATGCCCGATTCGCAAAATGGTCCATCCTTCTGTCGCAATTCAATATTAGGTATGTACCACAAAAAGCAATCAAAGGCCAAGCTCTAGCAGACTTTCTTGCAGAGCACCCATTGCCTAAAGATTCTCCACTGAGGGATGATCACCCAGACAAATCTGTCTACAATGTGGAAACTTCTTTACCAAATGCTTCCTCGGACATGTACTTTGACGGCACAACCAGGACAAATAAAAAAGGAAAGCAAGTATTGGAAATCGGCGTCCTCTTTGTTAGTCCCGACAAATACATAATTCCATACGCTTTCTTGCTACTAGAACCATGTTCAAACAATGCAGCTGAGTATCAAGCCCTGATTGTGGGATTGGAACTCGCCCTCGAATCTGGCATCATCGTGCTGGAAGCTTTTGGGGACTCTCAACTGATCGTCAACCAGATGAATCAAAAATTTGAAGTTAGGAAGCCTGATCTGTTGCCTTACTACAACAAGGCACAGTCGCTTCGACAAAAGTTTGACATCTGTCACGTCACCCTCATCCCCAGAGGTTAATACATTTGTGCAAATACCCTGGCCGGACTCGCCGCATCTATGGCGATCCAAGAAGGGGAAAACATGCAGATCACGGTGTGTCGTAGAAGGATTCTCCCTCCTCTTAACACACACCAAGCCGCTGCTGAATGCCACCAAGTGGTTGGAAGTTGGATGTCCTTCCACAAACCTCCAATTGGCGACTGGAGGGATCCGTTCATTGATTACATTATGTTCGAAATCCTACCTGAAGATCCAAAAGAGCGGGTAAGCCTTCAAAGACAAGCCCCAAACTTTCATTTGGATATCCCTTCAAAAATGATTTACAGAAAATCCTTCAATGGAGTACTTTTGCGCTGCTTGTCACAACAAGAGGCCAAGGAAACTCTCAAAGAAGTACTTGTTGGTCTTTGTGAAGCTCATCAGGCTGGTCCTAAGCTCTACGATTAGATAAAAAGGTTAGGTTATTATTGGCCTACCATGGTAGCTGACACAATGTAATTTGCTAAACGCTGCTGACAGTGCCAAGTTCATGGAGATTATGTCCACATGCCTCTAGAATGGCTACATCCCACAGCGATCTCGTGGCCTTTCGAAGCCTGGGGTATGGACATCATAGGTCCTATCTCTCCCCCATCAAGCAAAGGTCATCGTTTCATCTTCGCCGCTACGGATTATTTCTCTAAGTGGTCAGAAGCATTTGCGCTCAGCGAAATGAAGACCTCATCAGTCCTTCAATTCTTGCACACCAACATTATCTGTCGCTTCGGCATACCTAAAAGATTCATCCATGATAACGGACCACAATTCTGGGATCACAGATTCTACAGGTTCTGCGACAAGTACAAAATCCAAAGTTGTCCTTCAACTCCATACAATCCGGCAGCGAATGGATTAACAGAAGCATTCAACAAGACACTTTACAAAATTCTTAAGAAAATGGTCTCTAGTCACAAAAGAGACTGGGGAGACAAGCTACCTGAAGCTTTGTGGGCTTATCGAACCACCGTTCGAGGACCAACCCATAGCGCACCGTTCTCTTTGGTCTATGGATGCGAAGCTGCTGTCCCTTTGGATGTACAAATTCCTTCCTTTTGGGTATCTTTGAAAAATGACATGACGCAAGAAAGCAATGTCAAATTGAGACTCCAAGAGCTGGATAATCTCGATGAAAGATGGCTTGAAGCTCTACAAAGCATTGAGCTGTACTAAGCACGCATGGCAGGATCTTTCGACAAGAAGGTTAGGCAACGCGCCTGTAAAAAGGGTGACTTGGTTCTTGCAGTAAAAAGGCCAATGGTTTTCGCCCGTAAGTCCAAAGGGAAATTTGAACCAAAATGGGAGGGACCCTTTGTCATCGAAAAAGCCTTCTCCAATGGCGCATACACTCTTCTAAACATGGAGGGTGATAGATGTATGCTGCCCATCAACAGTAAATTCTTGAAGCGATACTACCCTTAAAGACTTACACCACTGGGTCAGAGCAATGCCTGCACGGTCAAAGCTTATTCCTAGGTACTTGCTCATCAAACCCACTCCTTTTGGAATTTTCATCCTTATGTTAAAATTTCTAAAAAAAAAAAAAACTCTAAACAATGCTCACTTTCATAGTTCCATTGTTAAAGAAATATCAAATCCAAGTTTAGAAGCCTCTTCCCGGACTTGACCAAAACTTTCGATCCTTGAACCCAAAATTCATGGTTTGAAACAAAAATCAGGACTCAGGAATTTCCACCCTAGTCCACCCCGACTTTTACAAAAAAAAAACGGTTTTAAGTCAAAATTTACAACCCTCGTGTCTTTAAACAAAAAAATGATTTTTACGAAACCGTGGGGAAGTGACGCTTAGTCGATAGTCGCAAAGCCCAAAAAATCGGAAGGATGCGAACCCCATTCGATACTTCCAAAATTTCAAAATCGCAAGGAAGAGACACTTTGTCGATACTTGCAAAATTTCAAAAATTGTGGAGACACAACATTCCAGTTGATATCCACAACCCAAATTTTCCAACTTCAAAAATCATGGAGACGCAACATTCCAGTTGATATCCACAACCCAAATTTTCAATAAAAAAAAACCTCAAACTTCAAAAATTGTGGGGAAGTGACGTTCAATCGATACCCACAAAACCAATTTTTTTTGAAAAAAGCAAGGAAGCGACGTTCAGTCGATACTTGCACCCCAATTCGTGACGAGGCGGCATTCCATCGATACTCGCAAACCAAATGAGCAAGGAGGTGACATTCCATCGATACTTGCAATACCATTCAGTAGGAAGGCGACTTTTAGTCGATACTTGCATTTTTGAAAACTAAAACCTGACTTCTACGCCAAAAAAAAAATTTCATCTTTTATGTACAAAAAAAAATCTAAAAATCCGGCTTTTATGCCAAAAATCTAAAATTTGGCTTTCATGCTAACAAAACAAAACTTGGTTTTCAAAAAATTTATCTTTTACCCAAAAAAAAAAACAAATTTCGGCTTCCATGGCAAAAAAAAAAAAAATCGGCTTCCATGCCAAAAAAAATAAATTTCCGCTTCCATGCCATCCCAAAATTTCGGCTTTCACACCAACAAACAAAATCAGCTCCTACGCCACAAAACCTGGCTCTCATGAGAATTCAAAAATCGGCTCCTATGCCACATAACCTGGCTCTCATGCCAATTCAAAAATCGGCTGCTATGCCGCAAAACCTGGCTCTCCTGCCATCTCAAAAACTCGACTTTCATGCCATCTCAAAAAAATGGCTTTCATGCCATCTCAAGAAAAAAACGGCTTTTATGCCATCTAAAATAAAAAACGGCTTTCATGCCATCTCAAAAATTCGACTTTCATGCCATCTCCAAAACCTTGGCTTCCATGCCACAAACAAATTTTGGCTCTTACGCCACAAAATTTGGCTCCCACGCCATCTCAAAATCCAGCTTTCAAGTTATAAAAAAATGAGGCTTTTGCCACAAAATCTGGTTTTCATGCCCAAAACAACCCTTTGACAAAAAGATTTTCACAAAATGACAACCTTTTGGTTAAATTTTCAAACAAACATCCTCAACCAACTTTTGCTTATTTTCATAAAAAAGAATCTGAGTAAAAGGTATATAAAGTATCAAAAAAGTTTTTTACATGGAGGTACCAAAAGAGAAGAAGAAAAAAGAGCTTATTATAGATCAGGAGCTTAGTCTAACATGGTATTCAACCAAAGATTCAACTCCTCAAGTAAACTCTTGGCCTTAGCCTATAAAGCTTCCAGGCCACGCTTCTTTAAAATCTTTCCATAAAATGCGGCAGAACGCCGCTACCCATCTGCATCACGGGGAAGTTTTTCCCAAAGATTCTGCCATTGCTCGTACTCTTGAGTCTTCCTCCGAAGATTGCTCTCAGCCTCCTCGACTTGGCGAATTAGAGTCCCTTCTCTAGCATAGCTTCCACAATGGCGGCCCATTTGGCAGCAGCCTGTTCCTCCAATAACTCAAGACGCTGCCTGGTCTCAACGACCTCCCATCAAGATGGCGCAAGTCTTCTGTTAGCTAATGATCGTCAACTCGGTGACATTCCTCTCCTGAACAAATTGCTTCTGAGTTCGCGAGATCTCGTTCAATTCAGATTTGACCTCGCCAGAAGGCTTCAAAAACATCTCATTGAAAAAGTCACCGCTTGGGAAGCTCTTGGACTCATTCCACTTGTTGCCTAGAGCTATGACTTCATCAACAAAAGCCTTCGCACTTGCAATGTCCAGACCGACCTCTTCGTTATCAGCAAAGATGTCCTGTACATGCTTAATCATGCCAAAGCCAGCTTCCAAATGGCCAGAAGAAAGAGTTTCGACCCATGAGCTCAAAACTCTCTTCAACACTTTCTTCGCATACTGAAGATATGGCCCGGATGAAGGCTCGCTCCTCTCCATTGGTCGACTGCCCGTGTCATGCCCTACTGGAGGAGTGATCATCGGACTCTTTCTAATAGGAGACACTGGCGACGGAATCTCCTTAGAAAATTTCATCTTCGCCTCATTGAAACTGGAAGAAGAAGTCCCTACTCCTGGTTCAACTGCAGGCATCCCCTGCTCTGGCCCTGAAAAAGACGGAGGAACTTCTCCTGTTACCTCACAACCTGCCAGCAAAACGAAACAAAAAAGAAGGTATGAATATGATTATGTTAAAAAAAATCATTATCATCAGGGTTATTGCTACAAATACCTTCTTCGACAACCGGCGGAATACTTTCTGCCTCCATGAGTTCATCCGAAGCATCGTTAAAGGTCGCATCCATGGATGGCTTGAAATCGTCTAAATCCTGTGGCAAGTCAGCTGATAAGAAAATAAGCAATATGTTAGCAAATGACAGCACAGACAAAAAAAGAAAGAAAACATAAAGAAGTCATACTAGGTGAAGATTCTCGAATCACTCTAGAGTCCCTCGGTTCTTCTTCAGATGCCGCAATCGGATCCGTCACTGCTTCATCTGCCGGAACCTCAAGCATCACCAAATCATCATCTCCCACTGAAAAAAAGGAGAGAAGGCAAATAAAAAACAAAAAAAAGAAACAAAAAGAGAAAGAGGAGTCATACCCTCATTAATGGTCACTTCCTCTCGGCTCCTCTTTTCCGGAGGCTCATTAGCGTCCCCTGACATCTTTCCAACAATGGCGGGAGGGACTTCTGAATCGGGAGAGTCGTCGTGTCGTCTCTTATTACGGCGCTACCCTCTCTTCCTCTTACTTCTATGGGCATGTTTCCTTGAAGTATCCGCCCCATCATCAAAGTCAACAACTTCGCTTGACTCTTCGCTAGATGGTCTGCTCCTCCCAGTGGACTCCAAGGAAGCCTTTGTTCGTTCCGCTTGCATCCAAGCATCAATCTCGGCCTCCTCCTCATCTAGCTGTTTCAAGACCTCACCAGGTATCTCTTGTATAGCTCCTGATCTGATGATGTCTTATTCACTGAGAAAGCCTATCTTGTGCTTCTCTCCAGCAAGGAAAGCCAGAACTTCCTCTCGACGGACTCCATCTGATCTGCCAAGACCATTCCCAGAAGATTGCTTCACATCAAGCTCCTTCTTGGAAAGCCCCCGGTACACTAAAAAGCTCTCTACGAACCATTTCGTAAAGCCAACGGTCCGGAAAGTGGGCAACTCATGATAGAAAATCATGGAGGCAGTGTCCTCCGCAATGTAAAAAACCCATGCATTCCTCCCTTCTTGCAAACCTCCAAAACGCTTCACCATGCTTGAAGGCGCTCCAACAACGCCTTGAGAGAAGCCGAACAACAGCGCAAAACACGAGGGGACATACGGTTGGATATCAACAAAAAGATGTCTATAGTGCACCATCGTACCAACGCGTATGTTGAAAAGCCACCTCTTTTTTGCTTTTGTTAAAGAATAGTGTCTTCCCGACCCTGCCCTAGTGGAATCACGAGAGACACCAAAATCAAAAGCCTTCTTCCGCAAACCTGGAGAAAGCTTCACTAAAGATTGCCCAATCTCGACATCCCTGAACCGTCGGATCCTCAAAGGGGCAGACAAAAGTGATTCGGAAACGGCTGTCCCTCTAGCCATTCGAATTATGAAAGGGTCATCATCCTGTACAAAGGATGAAAAAGAAAAGATCAATCATCACCAACATGACATAATTTTGCTAAAACTTTTAGCGAAATTTTGGCATGGTTCCGGGACAATTACGAAGAAAAAGGAAACACCCCGAAAAAGATAGGAAGCTTGAAGATGAGCTCAACACCACTGCAAGCTCATGGTCAATGAAGTATTCTCAAAGAAAGTTTGAACTCAAACATTATTGCGAGATCAAACC